>JAUIMM010000061.1:7265000-8465000 GCA_031769625.1 Taudactylus pleione | reverse complement strand
ACTTTCAAATGAGTAGGGTCACCGTTATGTTTTTTCAAAAAGTGTCTCGCTACACTTGTAATGGGTTTGAAGTTTAAGCGGTCTGTCCTAGCGTTTTTGACGTTTCTGACATGTTCAGAGACCCTCTGTCTTAATTGTCTCTTTGTCATGCCAATATAATTAAGGTCACATGTACAGAATAAACAGTATATCACTCCCATTGTTTTACAATTTATAAAGTCCTTGATGATTATTTCTTTTCCATATCTGTCCAGGGTCTTCTTCTTTTGTTCAATGTATGTACATGTTGTACAATTACCACATTTAAAGCAACCCACTATCTTCGAACTTGTTCTATCTTTAGTTCTCTTAAAGTGGCTATGCACCAATTTCTTCTGGAGGTTATCAGATTTTTTCCAGCTAATATTAACCCTATCACCTAGAAGTTTTTCCAAATCTTTGTCTAAGGTGAGTACTTTCCAATGTTTTTGCATAATGTTTGTGATCTGTTTCCATTCATTGCAAAATGTGCTAATGAATCTCTCATTACCCTCTAGTTCTGTTTTTTTTATTTCTCTGAGGTGGAAAGATCAAGGTTTCTCTCTTCTTTTGTTTAGCTTGATGATAGCCTTTTCTAATAGTACTGTTACTATATCCACGTCTACGTAGCCTATGCGTGAGTTCTTCAGATCTCTGTTCAAATGTATTAAGTTCAGTGCAATTCCTCCGTGTTCTGAGGAATTCACCTCTAGGTATCCCTTTGATGGTTGTTGGGAGATGGGAGCTTTCTGCATGAAGGATACTATTGGTCGCAGTTTCCTTGCGAAATATATCTGTAACAATTTTATTGTCCTTCGTGATCTCAATTCTTAAATCCAGGAATGTTATAGTTTTTTGACTCATCTCACTGGTTAGTTTCAAGTAAAAAATCATTTCTATTAAGTGTCTTAATGAAATTTTTAAGGTCTTCTTCACTGCCTTCCCATATAATAAAAATATCGTCGATATATCTGAACCATGCCATGACATGTTCAGTATATCGATCATTTCTGGATGAGAAAACCATTTCCTTTTCCCACCACCAGAGGTACAGGTTGGCATACGTCAGAGCACATGTTGTGCCCATCGCTGTACCTCGGGTCTGGAGATAAAATCTCTCGTTAAAGGTGAAGTAATTTTTTGTTAGAATGAAACTGAGAAGTTGTGTGATAAAGTTGTTGAAGCTGCTAGTTCCCTCCATATCCATGAAGTATTTAGTGGCCTTAATACCATATTCATGACTAATGCTTGTATAAAGTGATTCGATATCACATGTGCAAAGCCATGTATCAGTGGTTACAGTAATATTGTGGATTTTGCCTAAGATGTCCAAGGTATCTCTCGTATAGGAAGGTAGCCCCAAGACAAACTTCCGCAGATACTTATCCACAAAAACACTGGCTTTCTCAGTTAGTCCATTAATGCCAGAGACTATCGGTCTACCTGGAGGTTTTTGGTGGTTTTTATGGACTTTAGGTAAAACGTAAAAAGTAGGTACCTTGGGATACTCAACCCATAAGTAATCTTTCTCATTCTTTGTGAAGACCCCCAGTCGGTGGTTTTCTTCTATGATCTTTTTATATTCATTGTGGAAATGGGCAGTAGGATTAAATATCAACATTCTGTAACATTCCATGTCGTTGAGTTGTCTGAGAAATTCCTCAGTGTAATCTTGTTTGTCCCAAAGGACAATGTTGCCCCCTTTGTCTGAGGGTTTAATCTCTATATCGTCCCATCCTTCTATATTTCGAAGAGCTAAGTATTCAGGTTTAGTAAGATTATACTTGCATCCATGTCTTTTTTGTCTGTATAATGCATCTATCTCTTGGGATACCAGGTCTACGTATACTTTCACTTGTGGACAGATATGTGGATTCGGAAAGAATGTTGATCGTTTTTTGAGAGTGTTATCTCTGATTGTGGTTGTTACATTATGGTCGTCATCCTCTAGGAGTTCCTCTAAAATTTGTAAAGCCTTCTCATCATTCTCTTTGAATAAATTTGCTTCTTCTATGAGGCATGAGTTGAGTTCTTCTCTTGTTTTGTCTTGGTTAGAAAAGAATTTCTTCAAAAGGATTTTTCTTGCGAACAGGTTGAGGTATTTTTCAATCTCAAACCTGTTCATAGATTTAGTAGGGGAGAAAGACATGCCTTTTGATAAAACACTTAAATGATATTCAGCAAGAGTTTTTGTAGTCAAATTAACAATTTGTAGGGTATCTTTTTCTCTGTCCTTTATTTCTGGAAGGTTCTGTTCTTCTTCTGGATGTATGATCCCAATTCCCCTCTTTCTCTTTTCTTTTTTTTCTGTTCTTTCCTCCCCTCCTAATTTTTCTATATGTCCTAAGCGGTCTGGGAGTCCCCTCTGACCTATGCCTAAAAAAAGAGGAGGAGGATGAAGAGGGACTAGGTCTAGTATTAACTAAGGAGGTGTTACTAAGGGAACCATCAGAAGTTTCCCCTTCTGTTGTATCTAATTCAGAAGTTGAGTGCTTCCAAGTTTTTCTTTGGTTTTTTCTTTTTGCTACATTTCTCCATCTAAAGATGTTATCATTGATATAGTCGTTCTTATCACGTTGGAATTTGTGTTGTTTCTTTTCTATGATACTTTTTTCAAATTGCTCCACCTACATCTTATATTTTTGATATGTATTTTGAAATGATTCTAGACCTTCAAAATCTTTCAATTTATCTCCAATCTCTTTGAGTTCTTTGTTACATAACTCAAGGACATGTTCATCATGTTTTATGAGAATGTCAATTAATTCGTTTGAGCATTTTAAAAGGCTCCTTTCCCATTCTTTCCTCAAGGGTTCTTCAAACTCAAAGGCCAGAAAGATTTTTGGCCTGAGTCCCCTGGGGGTCATATTATTCTGTTGATAATTTTCGAACATGGTTTTGTTCCAAAAGGTCTTCGTTTGTCTTATTAAGAGGTATTTGAGTTCTATCAGTTCATTATTCCAATTAGTTTCAAGTGTTTCATCTTTTCTATTACATGTGTTAGTAAATATGGAATTGGCTTCAAGTTTCCATTTGTCTTGTCTATTACTAAGATCCTGGCTTAAACTGAATGTTGCCATTTGTATATGACTGGGTTGCACCAAGTATAGAAGAAAATATTTTTAACTATATGAAAATTAGACACACTTTCTAAGAAATATTATATAGCTATCTTTTAGTCGTGCTGGGTCCTGGAAATGACTGATCTAGAATCAGTCTTTGTTTAAACAGTTTTTTTACATCGAAAGTGGTCCCGCACTGATTATGTGATAGTGATCTTAAACCTGAGGTAGATATTCTTAATACTTATATAATATAATATAGCTTTTAAGCCTGTATGACTCCAATAGTTATTAGATGTTTCTAGTTTCCGGAGGTGCCCCCAGACTTAGTTGTTTCAATAGTATATTTCTCACAACAAAAGGGAAAAGGGAAGAGAAAAGGGAAAGGAAGCAACTGTTTCTGGTGTGGTGCACTAACAGGCTTACACATATATAAATCTTATCTCCTCAGGAAATTAAATTAAAATATAACTTTTATTAGGTATTAATAAAATATGATGTGTCCAATATAGTCAAATAAAGGTGAAATATATAATAAATATTTTCCACAATATCAAGACACTCCAGCTGAATTCAATATAACCATTCATTTAGGATAATGAGTAATACTATTTAAGATATAGGGTGGGGCCTGTGCACTTATATTCATAGAGATATTTATATATCGCAGATCTATGCATTCAATCACGATTGTGCCATCCATATGCAGAGTATAAAAATCATGGTTATTTATATCCGGCAGACACAGGAGGTGTTTTAATTACCTAATTTCAATATATCCTACTTTCTCTTACTTTACTTTATTTTATTTTATATTTCGCCTTTAATTTACTATATTGGACACATCATATTTTATTAATACCTAATAAAAGTTATATTTTAATTTAATTTCCTGAGGAGATAAGATTTATATATGTGTAAGCCTGTTAGTGCACCAGACCAGAAACAGTTGCTTCCTTTCCCTTTTCTCTTCCCTTTTCCCTTTTGTTGTGAGAAATATACTATTGAAACAACTAAGTCTGGGGGCACCTCCGGAAACTAGAAACATCTAATAACTATTGGAGTCATACAGGCTTAAAAGCTATATTATATTATATAAGTATTAAGAATATCTACCTCAGGTTTAAGATCACTATCACATAATCAGTGCGGGACCACTTTCGATGTAAAAAACTGTTTAAACAAAGACTGATTCTAGATCAGTCATTTCCAGGACCCAGCACGACTAAAAGATAGCTATATAATATTTCTTAGAAAGTGTGTCTAATTTTCATATAGTTAAAAATATTTTCTTCTATACTTGGTGCAACCCAGTCATATACAAATGGCAACAATCAGTTTAAGCTAGGATCTTAGTAATAGACAAGACAAATGGAAACTTGAAGCCAATTCCATATTTACTAACACATGTAATAGAAAAGATGAAACACTTGAAACTAATTGGAATAATGAACTGATAGAACTCAAATACCTCTTAATAAGACAAACGAAGACCTTTTGGAACAAAACCATGTTCGAAAATTATCAACAGAATAATATGACCCCCAGGGGACTCAGGCCAAAAATCTTTCCGGCCTTTGAGTTAGAAGAACCCTTGAGGAAAGAATGGGAAAGGAGCCTATTAAAATGCTCAAACAAATTAATTGACATTTTCATAAAACATGATGAACATGTCCTTGAGTTATGTAACAAAGAAATCAAAGAGATTGGAGATAAATTGAAAGATTTTGAAGGTCTAGAATCATTTCAAAATACATATCAAAAATATAATATGGAGGTGGAGCAATTTGAAAAAAGTATCATAGAAAAGAAACAACACAAATTCCAACGTCATAAGGATGACTATATCAATGATAACATCTTTAGATGGAGAAATGTAGCAAAAAGAAAAAACCAAAGAAAAACTTGGAAGCACTCAACTTCTGAATTAGCTACAACAGAAGGGGAAACTTCTGATGATTCCCTTAGTAACACCTCCTTAGTTAATACTAGACCAAGTCCCTCTTCATCCTCCTCCTCTTTTTTAGGCATAGGTCAGAGGGGACTCCAAGACCGCTTAGGACATATAGAAAAATTAGGAGGGGAGGAAAGAAACAGAAACATAAAGAAAAGAGAAAGAGGGGAATGGGGATCATACATCCAGAGGAAGAACAGAACCTTCAAGAAATAAAGGACAGAGAAAAAGATACCCTACAAATTGTTAATTTTACTACAAAAACCCTTGATGAATATCATTTAAGTGTTTTATCAAAAGGCATGTCTTTCTCCCCTACTAAATCTATGAACAGGTTTGAGATTGAAAAATACCTCAACCTGTTCGCAAGAAAAATCCTTTTGAAGAAATTCTTTTCTAACCAAGACAAAACAAGAGAAGAACTCAACTCATGCCTCATAGAAGAAGCAAATTTATTCAATGAGAATGATGAGAAGGCTTTACAAATTTTAGAGGAACTCCTAGAGTATGACGACCATAATGTAACAACCACAATCAGAGATAACACTCTCAAAAAACAATCAACATTCTTTCCGAATCCACATATCTGTCCACAAGTGAAAGTATACGTAGACCTGGTATCCCAAGAGATAGATGCATTATACAGACAAAAAAGACATGGATGCAAGTATAATCTTACTAAACCTGAATACTTAGCTCTTCGAAATATAGAAGGATGGGACGATATAGAGATTAAACCCTCAGACAAAGGGGGCAACATTGTCCTTTGGGACAAACAAGATTACACTGAGGAAGTACTCAGACAACTCAACGACAAGGAATGTTACAGAATGTTGATATTTAATCCTACTGCCCATTTCCACAATGAATATAAAAAGATCATAGAAGAAAACCACCGACTGGGGGTCATCACAAAGAACGAGAAAGATTACTTATGGGTTGAGTATCCCAAGGTACCTACTTTTTACGTTTTACCTAAAGTCCATAAAAACCACCAAAAACCTCCAGGTAGACCGATAGTCTCTGGCATTAATGGACTAACTGAGAAAGCCAGTGTTTTTGTGGATAAGTATCTTCGGAAGTTTGTCTTGGGGCTACCTTCCTATACGAGAGATACCTTGGACATCTTAGGCAAAATCCACAATATTACTGTAACCACTGATACATGGCTTTGCACATGTGATATCGAATCACTTTATACAAGCATTAGTCATGAATATGGTATTAAGGCCACTAAATACTTCATGGATATGGAGGGAACTAGCAGCTTCAACAACTTTATCACACAACTTCTCAGTTTCATTCTAACAAAAAATTACTTCACCTTTAACGAGAGATTTTATCTCCAGACCCGAGGTACAGCGATGGGCACAACATGTGCTCCGACGTATGCCAACCTGTACCTCTGGTGGTGGGAAAAGGAAATGGTTTTCTCATCCAGAAATGATCGATATACTGAACATGTCATGGCATGGTTCAGATATATCGACGATATTTTTATTATATGGGAAGGCAGTGAAGAAGATCTTAAAAATTTAATTAAGACACTTAATAGAAATGATATTAACTTGAAACTAACCAGTGAGATGAGTCAAAAAACTATAACATTCCTGGATTTAAGAATTGAGATCACGAAGGACAATAAAATTGTTACAGATATATTTCGCAAGGAAACTGCGACCAATAGTATCCTTCATGCAGAAAGCTCCCATCTCCCAACAACCATCAAAGGGATACCTAGAGGTGAATTCCTCAGAACACGGAGGAATTGCACTGAACTTAATACATTTGAACAGAGATCTGAAGAACTCACGCATAGGCTACGTAGACGTGGATATAGTAACAGTACTATTAGAAAAGGCTATCATCAAGCTAAACAAAAGAAGAGAGAAACCTTGATCTTTCCACCTCAGAGAAATAAAAAAACAGAACTAGAGGGTAATGTGAGATTCATTAGCACATTTTGCAATGAATGGAAACAGATCAAAAACATTATGCAAAAACATTGGAAAGTACTCACCTTAGACAAAGATTTGGAAAAACTTCTAGGTGATAGGGTTAATATTAGCTGGAAAAAATCTGATAACCTCCAGAAGAAATTGGTGCATAGCCACTTTAAGAGAACTAAAGATAGAACAAGTT
Source organism: Taudactylus pleione (assembly GCA_031769625.1). NCBI lineage: Eukaryota > Metazoa > Chordata > Amphibia > Anura > Myobatrachidae > Taudactylus > Taudactylus pleione. Next base: position 8,457,824 of record JAUIMM010000061.1, on the reverse strand, counting down.
TGAAGATAGTGGGTTGCTTTAAATGTGGTAATTGTACAACATGTACTACATTGAACAAAAGAAGAAGACCCTGGACAGATATGGAAAAGAAATAATCATCAAGGACTTTATAAATTGTAAAACAATGGGAGTGATATACTGTTTATTCTGTACATGTGGCCTTAATTATATTGGCATGACAAAGAGACAATTAAGACAGAGGGTCTCTGAACATGTCAGAAACGTCAAAAACGCTAGGACAGACCGCTTAAACTTCAAACCCATTACAAGTGTAGCGAGACACTTTTTGAAAAAACATAATGGTGACCCTACTCATTTGAAAGTCTATGGCTTGGAAAGAATCAAATTAGGGATAAGAGGAGGTGACATCTCCAAGGAACTTCTGAAAAGAGAATCTAGAATGATATTCCTTATGAACAGTTTGGAACCTTTGGGGATGAATGAAAACTTCAATACAGCGCCTTCCTATAAGATGTACCTAATTATTAGGAACTTATGTCATATTATGTATAATAACCTCCTATATTTTTCATGCTTTTTGCTGAACATTATTTTTATTTCGTTATTTAAAAAGATATCAGAACCCCTAAAATATAATCATAATAGAAGGAGTACATAAGATCTTAATAAAACAATATAGATAGATTGGCAACACCTCTAACCAAATATATATATACCTACCATTAATCTATAACAAGAATCAAATTTATCATATATGGATAACGTCTTATACATATCAACTGTGTTATAATTATTATACTCTTTTCTTGATCTAACATTGTTAAAGATACATATATCATATATATTATATTCACTATTTTTAATTACTTATAAGCTTTATTTAGGTTAATTCTTATTTCTTTCACATTTAATAATTATGATCACTTCACTATCGAACTTATTTTTAATAGCGGGTTACCAACACTTATAAGATTTATTTTCACCTCTGATCATGAAGAATAACATGTACCATAATCATTAGGCCATTTATTTTTTATATTTTTTATAATTTTTTTATATATATTTTTTATTTTTCATTTTCACACCAAATTCGGTTATTCACTCACACACCTTAAAAATGTATCTCATTAATACATATATATATATATATATATATATATCTATATATATATATGGGAAATATTTTACTAATATATCTTCATCTTAATATCAAATATCTTTTTACAAACTTAATAAAAATCATGTATGGAGTTATATCTCTAGGGCGACTATACTCTTACATGTTCAGCCCTTGGTGATATATTTTGTTCTTTTCCCAAAGAAATATCACTCTATTTATGAAGTCTATGAAGTAATTATGGTTTTTTATACATCGTTTTGGCTTTCTATTCTTTATAGTTCATTACATCGTATCCGATTTGAAGATGAGATATACATGACTCACGAAATTTAAACATACATAATAAATTATATTATTGATTGTTATCAAACTTATATATAATGAAAAAAGCATTATGTGATATGGATCAGATATATTGATTAATATCTAACTGACACTATCACTCTAAGTAATACATTTATATGGACACACTAATAGTTTTAATGTCTTATATGTGGGTAATTTCTCTTGAATTCATATGTATATATATTAGGGATGTGCAGGCTCGGTTCTACTCGGTTCCGTTCTGTTCCTTTTACCGAATCTTATTGGCTATCCAAAACTCGTGACACCTGAAACCCAATAAGATTCAGTAAAAAGAACCGAACGGAACCGAGTAGAACCGAACCCGCTCACCCCTAAAATATATACATTAGGTGATGGATTAATATACCAGTATAACCATTATTGTGTTATATTGAATTAACTACATATGAGAAGAATGCCCACATACTTTTGTCCATATATGTAAATAAATTCCTTTATTACAAATCTTTATATATTATTGATATTTCCAACCAACACAATGAATAGAATCTATATTAATGTTTATTCTTATACCAGTAATGAGAGTGTATACTTTAAAATACAAACATATATTGATAGACAAACTGACAGGCTTGTTGGTGACGTCATGATGAATCTCGGGTCCCCGCTGAACAACGAATACAACCAGGGATCTAGAAACTCACAATCCCTTACAAGGAACACCTGCAGCCAATTAGCAGGAATGAGGAACAGGAACTCCTGGTGTAACGAATGAGCTGAGACTTACCTGAATAAATACCGGACAGGACTGACATTCGGCTTGCACTGCCTTGAAAAAGCAGCCCGTGGCGAAACGCGCGTCAGCGTTCCCTGCATGCTGCCGGATACCGCACTATCATATGCGGGATTGTATATCACTTTACCCAATTCTGGAACAGTGATTTAAGCATTATAAAAAATATATAACTCTGCAACACTGCTATTAGCAACGATGCGGCACATCCATATGAATTAAGGATGCACAGTCATACGTGCAGCATATTTCCTCTCCTCTGAGTATTCTCAATATTGGTGGAATTTATAAAGCAGATATAAGAGCGACTGTGACTCTCTGCCTAATATTATTCCGCAATCTATTTATATGTATAGATATTTATGTGCCTCATTAAGAGATCATTATCCAATGTTTTGAGGGGTGCATAAGTGTGGGGGATTTCTGTGCGGTTACCCTCACAGGTGTTTACCCCTTATCACTACATCTGGCTCAGATAGTGTCATGATATATGAGAATCATAACAACTATATATCCTAATGTATCTATGAGTCCTCACACGGCAAACTAGATACTTGGTGTCGACTTACATAAAACATTGTATCTAATTAAAAATATACACAGGACACCAAGTACCTTGTGAGAATTTTTTCCACAATATCAAGACACTCCGGCCGAATTCAATATAACCATTCATTTAGGATAATGAGTAATACTATTTAAGATATAGGGTGGGGCCTATGCACTTATATTCATAGAGATATTTATATATCGCAGATCTATGCATTCAATCACGATTGTGCCATCCATATGCAGAGTATAAAAATCATGTTTATTTATATCCGGCAGACACAGGAGGTGTTTTAATTACCTAATTTCAATATATCCTACTTTCTCTTACTTTACTTTATTTTATTTTATATTTCGCCTTTATTTGACTATATTGGACACATCATATTTTATTAATACCTAATAAAAGTTATATTTTAATTTAATTTCCTGAGGAGATAAGATTTATATATGTGTAAGCCTGTTAGTGCACCAGACCAGAAACAGTTGCTTCCTTTCCCTTTTCTCTTCCCTTTTCCCTTTTGTTGTGAGAAAGTTAATTAGAGATGTTTGTGAGGGCATCCACAGTGCCTTGCAGAGGAACATCCTTCAATATGCCTCTCACTTGCAAATTATTGCAATGAACTCACTATTCTATGAGATCTAGTTGCCTGCGAGAGACCATATATTCCCTTGCTTGCTGTTCTAGCAAGCCTTTCTCCATATAGGATTTTGTCATTTCTCAAAATGGGAAAGCTTCCAGATTTGCAGAAGGCTAACTGACTCCTCCCCTATGCAAGGTCCCAAGAAAAAAACATATATACTAGGGCTGCTGCTGGGGTAAATCTTTATCACAGAAAAAGGACCAAGAAGACTATTATTTCAAGCAACAAATGACTGTAAAATAATTATTTGTAAGTGGAAGCAAGTATTATAGATGCCATCCAGTTGCACAGCTGATCACTCAGATGAAATCAGTATCTCGGGATGCCTGCTGTCAATACACTGACCACGGCATCTCGATGGTCAGGATCCCGACAAGGGTATGGTAGGTATGTTAACCATCCCCCCTTTTCACCATAACCATCATTTTCTGTTTCCTAACACTAAACCTTCCCCCCTCCCTATTCCTCCCCTTTAGTGCCTAAACCTAACCCTCCCCCTTGGTGCCTAAATCTAACCCACCCCCTTAGTGCCTAACCCTAACCCCCCAGTAAAGCCTAACCCTAACCCACCCCTGGGGGTACCTATCCGTAACCTCCCCCTTCAGCGGCTTAACCCTAACCCCCCATGACACCTAAACCTGACCTTTCTCCCCTCATGGCTAAGTCTTAACAAGCCCCGCTATACTTATGATCGGCATTCCAGTTGTTGGGATTCCGGCATTGAAATGTCCACTACTGTTGATATTCCAGCGCCGGTCTACTAGCCAAGTAGTGGCAATCCAGCACCAGGATTTTGTCAGCCAGGATGCCAGCTGTAGGTATGTTAACAACATAACGCCATGATCGCTGTGCTAGAATTAGATCTGTATCCAATATCAGCCATCAATGCATCTGGTTTTAGACAGTTAGTTGAGTTCCTATGTCCCTGCTAACAAATTCCATCTAGATTCTTTTTTTTTACCAGAATAGCTATTCCTCTAACTGTACATAAAAAAAACTAATTATTTGCCTAGAAAGTGCCATTGTAACAAGTATCCACTTAACTATAGATATGTGGACAAGTGGTACTGGTAAAACTTAAGATTACATGATTGTGACACCCCTCAGACTGGATGTATGATATTCAGCAGCAGCAGTATATAACACACAACAACACATTCACAGGCAGACTGCTCTCTGTATAACCAGCTTACTTAAAGGCTGTTGGAAAAACTCTGGGATGTGATAGCAAAATGGCTTAGCCCACTAAGTTTCTCCTCAGGATTTGCCATTTCCAATTAATCAAGTTACATTGTGAGAGCTTTACAACTGGTTAATTTTGAACAAATCTTGTATTGCACACACATTAAACTTGGTGGTTCACATTTTTTTTTAAATGACAGGTGTATGCAGGAGATGCTGTATGTGGCCCAAACAATTTGTGGACATTATCAGCATTCAAAAAACACATGTAGATGATTGCAGCAGCTGCACCAACAATTCCATTTGCCATGCAACCAACTGAAGCAAGAGGTTGGAACCAGGTGGTATTCCAACCTTTATCTGCTTCAGCAACTGGAGGAACAACAACAAGCCATGATATAGGGACTTGAAGAAGATGAGCATTGTACCTTACTCCAGCACAGTAAAGAATACTCTCTGAGCCTTTCAGAGCCGCTCGTAAGCGGCCGCTCGTTCGCTCCGAGCGATGTTCGCACATCTGCGCATGCGTATGGGTTTTAGTACGCATGCGCGAACCAGTCAGTGCGGTCGAAAATCGTGTGCTCGCAAAATAGCGAATGCCTGCTAATTTGAGTGACAGGATGAGGCGTTTGTGGGTGGTAATGGGGGAAGGTGCTTGAAAACGGGGAGTGGGGATCCGAACACAGGCGTGTCAAAAGGTCAAAACGGGCATTTTAAGGGAATGCATAATTAACAAAGCAGCATCATCGACCACGTCAGTTGGGTGTCTTTTAGCCAGAACTGCTCGCATGATTGTGGTAGGAAAATGCAACCACAAGAATAGCGAGCAGTTCATTCGCCTTTCTATGTACTCAATTAATCTAATAAATAGCGGAGATGACGTATGATGCGAGCGGCCAGGGGGCATTTTATGCAAGCAACTGAAACTATTTGAATTAGCAACAATGAAGTGAGTTCACATCTCCATTACCTATATATTTGAACATGAATGCCAACCCTATTAATAAAGAGGTGTGTAGAAGTACAGTATTGGCAGTATATGAACATGGAAAGGCAGATATGATGTCATGCCCTCTGAAGGGAATCCCAGGGTGATTTAGGGACAAAGTATTGGAGATTTGACTACTCCAAGATTCTGAAAAATCCTTCTCAGTCAGGTGAAATGCATTGATAGGAGTGATCTCTCCCATGCTGATGGAGGAACATGCATTGTCAGCACGGGTAAGTCTGCTGGCATATTCAAAATTAAATAACAGCTGTATTTAAAATATGTGGTTGGCTAAGTTTTCCCCCTAGTCATTCTGTTAGCTCTAAGGATAAACCATTATTTTGAAGTTCCTCTCAATTCTCAGGAAATAACACTTCTATGGTTGGAAATAACACTTCTATGGTTGGAAAAAACACTTCTATGGTTAGTAACAGGTGCAAAACATAAATGACATAAATAGTAAATTTTCAGGTAATATGTCCTTTATTTAAGCGGAACAGAAGAAATAAAGAGGAGTGCCTGTGAGCTGTGTGTTGTGCCGAAGCACTGCAGAGATCAACATGATTTGTGCAGTGCTTCTAAGTGTTATAGGCGTAATAAAGAGTTAAAAATTAAGAAAAAAATTGTTGTGCTTCGTCATTGCATAACCAGCCCTGCATCTCTAAGCCTATTCTAGTACAGGAAAATCAGGGGGAAAACCTTTGTGGGGTTCCCCTTATTTTCCTATAACCAACACTAAGCTGAACCAGCCATGGGTGGTAATTCTATAGCATGGGGACATACAAATGAAGGTCCCCCTGCCAAACATTAACAAACCCCAAACTGGTCATCCCAGGGCTGACAATCCTAGGAAAATGGGGTCCCTCTCTTGAGGATTAACGAGTGGTATGACTCTTAGCCAATCAAGGCTATAGTGCAAGAAACCTTGTGGGTTATGTCAGTCAGTGTTCTATACTCATACTTGCCAACTCCATGATATAGTAGCAATCTCCCTGACTTGCTGAGAAGTCCAGCAATCTCCCTGATTGCACCTTAGCCCCATTATTAACCTGTTATATATATATAAAAAGATACAGAGATATATACATTCAAATGGGATCATTAGTAAAATTAACCTGCATTGGTTATAAGATTAAGTAATTACTATGGCTAAATGCATTTTCTGAAAAGTATCAGTGTGTTTTCATCAACAAATAGATCTTGCTAACTGCTTTGGGGCTCGTTTATATGTAGATGTAAGTCAATTTTATGACAAACTCTTAGATGTAGCAGTACACATCCTCTTTATGGCGGTGCTCATAGGTGTTAGTTTCACAATCTCCTTGAAAAGCTTTTTCAAAAGTAGACAAACATGTCTATTCTATACTGTAGTATAGCCAATCTGAGATCATGTATTCTGTATTTTTTTTCAGAAGACCTGGGATTCTACCTGGAGAAGTGGACCAACCTACTCCAGTGAGAAGGTAAGTGTGTAATGAGAGTGTCAGTGTGTGTGAATGTGTAATAAAAGCATGAAACCTTCAGCGTGCATGTACTAGCGTTGTGTGTGGACACCTGTGTTTCATACTTACCAACTTTTAATATGTCTTTTCTGGGGGCAGCCAGAGAGGACCAGGTGCTCTTAGTGTCAGAGGGCAGGGCCAGGCTACAGCCATCATTAGGCCCCACCTTCTTTACAGTAAATCCCAGTTACTTGCGGGTCCGTGATGAGGGGTGGGGCTAAATGACGCAATTTGTGCCATTAAGACACCACCTCCATACAGACCCGCAAATCTCCCCATCCTGCCCACTTTACTAGGAGTGGGTGGGATACAGGAGATCTGCCTACTCTTCCAGGGATGCGAAGGGTTACCCAAAAAATTGGGAGCCTCCCGCCACTCCCAGGAGAGTAGGTAAGTATGCCATGTTTTGGTTTTGGCAAAACCACCCACAAATATTATGGTTTTGGTAGAACCACTCTCATGTGTTTGGGTTTGGATACAGATTTGGTTTTGGATATCTTTGTAAATGATAAAAACAGCTAAAATCAAGTAGCTTGAACATGTTTACATGCAATCCAAAACCAAGATTTGATTTTAAATCTGACTTCTGAACTTACAGCAGACCAGAACCGGGACTAGGTTCTACTCACACAAAAGTGATCTGAGCTGGGATTCAATATGACTCGGAACCCCTAAGTTCCAGTGTCTTTGTTTTTTCAGGAAAACTGAACCATGCATCTGTAGTTGTGTACTGCCATAGGGTAGACTTGCTGGGACCTGTAGTCCTACTGTAAAGAACTATATTTTTGTCTTTACTCCATTACCCCCACACCCACTGTCACCAAGGTGGTTGATCCCATTTTATTTTTGGGGTCCCCACTTTTACTGATCTGTGTAGTTCTCAGTGGAATCAGTATGTCTGACTGTCTGCCACATGGCCAGCAGTTCAAATCCCGACGCTGGAAGCCCGGCAGCAGTGAAGATCCTGACAGGGGATTCAGGTAAGTAAACTAACCCTGATCCCCCCCAACCCAAACCCTCCCTTAGGGGTGCATAACCCTAGTCTCCCCTCCTAGTGCCTAACCCCCTCCTAAGTACCTAAACCTAACCCCTGCAGTCTAAACCTAAGTCTTTTGGGGTGTTGCCTAACCCTAACCTCCCCCCAGGGGTGCCTAACCATAGACCTCCCTTCTTCCCTAGTCTAAACCTAATGCTCCCGGTGGGTGCCTAACCCTAAGTCCCCCCTGGGAGCCCCTAACCTAACCCTCCCATCCCGTGGCTGTACATAGCCACCGCCTGGCATACCTTCGTTCTGTGTGCTTGGCGTCGGGCTCCTGGCATAGGGATAATGATAGGCGTTGGGATTTTGATGCCAAGCCAGGCATTAGACAGTCGGGAAGCCGGCAGTTGGCATTTCAACTGTCGGTTTCCTGACTGCATCCCGTTCTCAGCAGTCTCTATTGAGAAGGGGTCAATATGACTGAACTTGCACATGGTACAACACTATCAGTAACACCATCGAATCATAATAGACAGGCACCTCAATTCTTTGTAAATCCGTGATCTGGCACATAAAAATAAAAAAACCCATGTGAGTCCCTGCGATGCCCAGCATGTTTCAACATGGCCAGATGTGATCCTTAGTAAATATATTCCTAGGCCTGCTCTTGATCTGCTGGTCCTAATGACAGGAACACTGAAATGTAATTATGTTACCACTGACATCAGCTTGCCCATCTACTTCAAATTGCTTTCACTATATTTGTCAGCTCTGTGCAAAGTATGCTGCCAGTGTGATGGTCCAACATTCTCTGAGATACTTCTCCATTGGGATTCTCTGTGTACCAGTTCTTAGGATTGTTCCCTGAACATCTGCTTTTGACTATGAACTCTGATTACCCTGCAATTCTGTCTACTGATTTTATACCTTATTTACTTGGATGTTACCAATCCAGACTCCCTGGCACTCTTTATTGGCTTCTGTGTTTTACATCTGTCACACTGGAAACCTATAAAGAGGGCTGAAACCTGTATGTCTTCTGTAACAGTCAATACTCCTTTACAGGTATCCCTGTTAAAGACCTGTGGCACATTACATTCTGCACCTCTCTTACAGGTATTGCAATTCTTTGCTGGCAGTATAGGACAAACTATTTATCAGCGTAAGCATGACAGCACTACAGTAAAAGCATGTGCATGCAAGTTAAATGTCCACATATACCTTATCTGAAATCTAGCCAAATGGCCTAATTTGATTTGCCATGGACTTATTTAGCCAAACCTTGTGAGTTTTCTAAAAATGTTCTACTTTAAACTGTTACTTTATACAAATTCTTTTGCATCAAATCGAGGCAAAATGTCATCATCATTGAGTTGGATTCTCGTGGTTTTTGTATTCTATATAAGTCCCTCCTGCTTTGATTCAGGCACCATTTCACACTGGCTCCAGTAGGCTGATGTGTCCAAAGTGATTCAGACACCGGCAACGATGATTTTAAGCCATCAAAACTTGAAAGCTCCTCATCGCAAATGTGCATTATTCTTCCAAGCACTGCTCTCATTAGTGATCGATATGGTATATCAAATACGGAAACTGCTGCCATATCAAATGCATATTTGCAGGACTTAGGTCTGCTCACTCCCACTGACACATCATCAGTCATTGATGACTCCAAAGTAAAACTTCAAAACTGTCTCAGAGAGCCAATCAGAGTGCTGCCTTCACCCAGTAGCAGTCACTCACACAGTACAGATGCACACTCTCTCACTGTCAGTGTCAATGTGTCTCTGCTCCTCACTGTCCGGCTATAACAAAAGGGACTCAATTCAGTGGCCTCCCCACCAGTGCCGGGCATAATGGACTCTGGAGCCAGACTGTATAATAAATATAGTGTACCCTCCAGTCCCCACAGCACAGCAGCACTGCTAGCTATGGTGGAAGTCCAGTCAGCATTTGATGGTGGGCTTCTGATGTTCATCCCTACTCCCTACCTCCTAGAAATATTTTATAAGTCAGAATACCTAAAAGTAGTGCCAGTCGTTCTCAGGAGCACACGTGACAAAGATGTCTACCCTATAGGTTTGTATCTAACTGAACTGTTTTCACCTAATAACAACTTCATTGCCAAAATATGTGACCCAAAACTACTGTATGTCTTCATCTGATTGAAAAATATCCTAATTTGTGTCAAATTTTCAAAACTTAAAGCGCACGCTTGGGATAGTAAAAATTATCCAACCAAGCTGAAATTTTGCACATGAGTTACTGGTATGGACCCACAACTTTTCCTCACTGGAATTTTCAACTTGCAATTTAGTTTTTTTCGACCCACTCTAGTGTCCAGTGGCTGCTGTGCTGTGTTCATCCTTTCCACCTCCAGTGGCTGCTTCTGGGCTGTGTCCATTCCAGTCCCTGTGTCCAGTGGCTGCTGCTGGGCTGTGACCACTCCAAACCCTGTGTCCAGTGGCTGCTATTGTGTTCATCCATTCCCTGTGTCCAGTGTTTGCTGTGCTGCTGGCTGTGTCCATTCTCTCCACCTATAGTGGCTGCTACTGTACTGTGTCTACTACTGTCCCTGTGTCCAGTGACTGCTGCTTTGTCCTTCCACTCCCTGTGTCCAGTGGCTGCCGTATCCAACCTCTCCACCTCCTGTGCTGTGTCCAGTCCAGTCCCCTTAGTGTTAAACACTGACGTGTTAATATTGACCAAGCTAGATTTACAGTACAGGCAGATAGCAAATCATTGTTTATTATTTTTATATTACAGGAATTATTATAGTAGTCACACAGTGGTGCTGCACTGTTACTCCGCAGTCTATACCCCACTATGATATAAGCAGCAAGACTCCACAGTTGTCATTTGCGGAAAGAGTAAAAAAAAAAAAAATGAAAACTATTTTTTTTCAGGTTTATACAACCTGTGTGTGCTGTCCCCCAGTGCATATTTGTTAGCTGAGCTGCACATTTAAAAAAGGTGAAAAAAAATTCTATTACTGTTTGTACTACATCTGTGTGCTGTCCCCCATTGCATTTTGTTCACGTACATATGAGCACTGCGAATGCATGCAATGTCATCTGCGCTGCGCATTTAAAAAAGTGGCAAAAAATATTTCTATTGTTGTTTGTACTACATCTGTCCCTCAGTGCATTTTGGTTATGTACATACAATTGCTATGACTGCATGCAGTGTCATCTGATCTGCTCATTTAAAAAAGTGGAAATTAAATAAATATTTAATTTTATTCTTGTTTGTAGTTGTACTACATCTGTGTATTAATTGATAACTCAATAATATGGATAATGATCATTTGAGAGAAGAAAGAAGCAGCAAGCAAATGTTAGCAGTGCAGCTGCTGCCACCAGTCATCATGACGAACATGATACTAGTCCTTCAATGTCATCTACTAATTCATCAGGGCATCTGAAATCCAAAAATCAATACGGTATAGAAAAAACACCTCTAATAAAGAGAGTTTTTTGCAGAAAAATATAAAATTGCCAACATGCCATTCACCACATGCAGTGACAAGGAAAGGCTCAGGCCTTGGCTTTTATTTATGAGTGGTGGATCTGCAACTGCTGTCAATGAGGCATCTTCTATCTCAAGATGATGATGCAAGCCCTTCTGTAGTGTAGAATCGGTGTCAAAAAAATTAAAACCAGAAAACCAAGGCAAAAAAAGTAAAACAAGTAGAACAAACTGTGTGTTAAGAAACATCACAAATCCCTAAGAAGAGTCTAAGTGTGTCTGCAAGTTATATGTCTAAATCTGACCTTTCTGAACTCGTAAAGAAGCTTCCTTCCTCTGCCAATATGGGGTTGAGCAGCTCAAGCCAAAAAGTTGCTGACTTAGACATTGAGGATGCTACTGCAGAAGTGCAATAGGATGAGGAAGATATTTGTGTAGCGGACGAAGGCTCTAATGAGGATGTTGATGATGAGGATGTTCTTTTTGTAAGCGAGGCACCAGTGGAAGCAGTTTTTGCCCCTGATAAGAAAAAGGCCGATGTCATGTCTGGGCAACAGATTAAAAAATTCCACCTCTTATGTGTGGAATTATTTTAACCAAAAGACAGACAACATTTGTCTGGCCATCTGTAGCATTTGTAAAGCCAGTGTAAGCAGAGGTAGGACCCTGTTTCATCATTTGCAGCAAGTGCATACAAAGTTTTTGTCAAGATCAGAAACTTATGCTAAAAAACTAACAAGCAGTCCAGCATTAGCTAGCTCCCTTCTCTCTTCTAGATCCAAGCACTTGCAATCTCTACCGCCAACACCTCCATCATCAATATCCTCAATCATGATCAGAACTAGTCCTGCATTGTATTTGAGAAGGCTAATTGAGTCCTCCTCCCATATCCAGGATTCCTCAGAAAAATACTTGAGCACTAGGCCTGCTGCAGCCGCTAGTGGTTGATCTTCATTCTAGAAGGGTACCATGTCAACTACTACTAGTAATAGTTAAAAAAAATCCTTTGATAGAGGAACCAAGTATGACAGCTGTCACCAAGTTCAAAAGTGGATCACTGATGCCATAACAGCTATGCTGGTATTAGATCTGTGTTCAATATCAGCCATTGATGCAGTCAGTTTTAGACAGTTAATTGAGTTCCTGTGTCCCACTACCAAATCCCATCTAGATTTCACTTTACTAGAGAAGCAATTCCCTGCCTATACATGGATGTTAAAAAAAAACTTAACTAGTGCCCTCCAACATGCCATTGTACCCACTGTCTACTTAACCACAGATATGTAGACAAGCGGAACAGGGTAAACTAAAGATTACATGACTGTGACAGCCCCTTGGGTAGGTGTATTGAATCCTTCAGCAGCACCAACAGCAGCAGCATCTAACAAACACCAGCTCAATCAGTGGCAGGCTACTCTCTGTATCACCGGCTTCACTGAGAGGCATACTGGTGTCAACCCTCAAATAAATAATAGAAAAATGGCTGGACTATCCTTGGGATTTGTGATTTCTGACTACGTCACAAATATTTTGAGACCATTACAGCTAGGTGATTTTGAAAATTTGGTAGTGTAGAATTTTTTGAAAAATGACATGGCCGTGCAGGAGATGCTGTATTGGGTCCAAACAAATTTGGGACATTTTTGGCATTCAGCAGCTGCATGTGGAAGATTGCAGCACCTGCAAAAACAGTTTTATTTGCCCTGCCACCAGCATCTTAACATCGGATCAATACATTTTGGAGACCGTACTTGATTACAGTATGTTTAAGATGTACAGTGTGTCTTTCTTTCCAATGGACACATATCTAAAGAGATGCAAAGAGCTGTTTGTGAGCACATTGTCAGTTCAAGCAGTACTTGACACGGTGACATCTCCTCCTTCAGTTTCTCTGGCAACTGTGGCTGCCAGTAAAAAAACTGCTTTCCCAAGAGACCCACTGTGGATACAGATGAGACAACACAACAAGTAAACATCTGGTCAGGTCTAAAATAATTGCCTAAAATTTATAACATGGTCACCTCTACTATGACTCCATCTGATATGGTCCCCATTGAAAAAATGGTTGAAGATTATTTTAATTACAGTGTTCAAATAGGCATGTCAGACAGTCCATTTTTCTACTAGCAGAAAAAGGCAATCTGAAGGCTCTTGCACAAACTGGTTTTGCTTTACTTAAGCTGCCCACCATCCAGTGTGTACTCAGAAAGAGTTTTCAGCACAGCCGGGAACCTTGTCAGCAATTGATGTAGGTGGCTACTTCCTCAAAATGTGGAAAATATAATGTTCATCAAGATGAATTATAAATTCCATGATGAAGACCCTTTACTGTCAATTACATCAAATTCCAGAGGCACCTGTAATAGTGGATTCCAGTGAGGTGGATTAGTATTGTGTGAAGAAGATGATTTACCAGCTGATGATGAGGGTGATGATGATAATGGTGACAACATCTTGCCTCTGTAGAGCCAGTTTGTATGTACAGTAGATATCATTGCCAGCTGCCTATTGGTAGCTTGTTTTGTGTAGGCCCAAACAAACCAATCACTTCAGCCACAAGTGCCAGTTCTTGTTGCTGAAGTGATTGTTTTTTTTAAACTGTGCCTAAGGTCCTAAGGTGGGTTGCAGGGCTCAAGGACAATTCCATCTTCAACCTCATTTTATTTCTTTGGAGTCATATAGTTTAAACTGCCATCCTTTCTGCCACTGCAGTGCCATTTGTTTTCCAAGATATACTATGTTGGAAGTTGAACTGCCACATGTTTGTGTCACCCATTTTTAAACCAGAAAAGAAAACATTGTTAATAGCCAAGGATTCTTTGAAGGAATGAAAAGAAGTCAAGAAAACTAATTGCACTGCAGAGCTATAAAACTTCAAATCAGCCTATTTTACACAAACAAATGACATATATTTAAATAATTTAGGAGGCTGACCCACTGTCCTTACTATCCCCACCCTCCTCCACCCCATAAATTTGCTTTGGAATCGATAACATAAATTAAATTTACAACAAATCAACCCTTCATTCCTTTTCCTGCCTTGAACTACATACATTCTCCATCTCCCTTGGGAGTATGATCTAGCTCTGGATTAATGAAAACATTCTTGGGTTCTTTCTATGGGGCTGTATAGTTTATTACACTGCCATCCAGTCTGCCACTACAGTGCTATTCTTTTTCCTAGACATGTCATGTTGGATGTTGAACTGCCAAGTGTTTGTGCCGCTCACTGCTTTCACTTAGCTTAGTCAGCTAGCTAGCTCAGTGAATCCTTTTGGCCTAACCTGAATGAAAACAATATTGTAAGCTGTGAGGTGGTCAAAATTTACTGGAAATAATTGTTATTGAGGTTGATAAAACTGTAGGAACAAAAACAGGCATAAATTATGTGATTTTTAGCAGCTTTATCATTCAAAAAAAAAAAATACAGATCCAAAACAAAAACCAAATCCAAAATTTGTGGGGGCAGTTTTGCCAAAATCAAAACTCGAAGTTAATACAGATTCAAAACCAAAACACAGGGGTTGGTGCACATCTCTGTAAATGTTCTTTCAGTACCTCTGCAGCTGGTCCTGCAATCAAGGACACAACATGACAGACAATTCTGCTTGAACAGAACTTGGTTTTACTCCAGATTTGGTTTGCTTCTACATTTATTGTGGATTTCCTTGTGCCTTGCCTTTTGAGCTTGTTAATTTGCCTTTGGCCTGATGACATGTCCTGCTCTGGATATATTACATGTTTTATTATCTTATAATTATTGTATTTGTTTTGAACATTTTGCTTGCATTATGTTTTTTATCTTTTTGTCATTTCTGGCATTTTGTCTCTTATATTCTTGTTTTTGTGTAATCAACTTTTACAGAATATTTTACAGTGAATCACATTTTTATTGTGTCAGATCTTACATACTAATACACTGATTGATTATTTTAAGAAATAAAAAGACTCCCCAAACTCCTAAAAGGTCAATGGCTAATTATCAGCAGTCAGCATGTGAAAATATTTGTAATTGGTGGAGTGGTTTTTTTCCCATCTCAGTCAATTGAGTACATAGGAGTTCAGCATCCCAATGGTAGGCTCGGCGTTAGTGTTAGGGTAGGGGTTAGGGTTAGACACTAGGGGGAGAGTTAGGGCTAGTAGGCTGTGGGGGTAGGTTTAGAGTTTGGCTTCAGGGAGGGTGGGTTAGACTGCGTGGGTATGGTTAGGCTAAGGGGGCGAAAACAATAGGGGTACTTACCTGTAGACATCGGGATTCTGACTGTTGGGGTTCTGTTGTCTGTATTTTGACCGCCGGCATCCTGACCGCCGATACCTTTTTTCATTGCCAGTGGATTATCAAGAAATATTAATTCCTATTGGAAAGATATTATTTTTCAAAAAAAAGAATGTTTTTTTTTTACTGGTGTCAATGAATTATTAACTTATTGACATTATATTTGTATAATAGTAGTGTTCTTAGGTATGCCTTACTATTATATTGGGACCATGATATGCACAGCCTAGGGGTGTCAGGAAAAATCCCAACATATTCAGCATGGAACTGATAGTCGAGTCCATGTATTCATTGTGACCCATAATAACTATACAGGCTCCAGTCCTATGCTGGCCAGGTTTAGTCTGATCTCACAATAATATGAAACCCAGCTTGTCTCTCCAGGCACTGGGTTGCACTATAACCCCATGCTTACTCTATCGGCTCAGCAAGTACAGTACAGGCAATAAACATCCTACTGTTTCAGTTGTACTACTATCATATTCCATTTACTTACAATTTCTATACTGATACTTTTTAATATCCACTTCAATCACTACTGTATAAAGATGCTTTCTTGCTACAATGCTCCATTATTGGAAAACAATTTCTTTCTATCAGCCACTCTAAAGAGACTTGTTCCTTATAATTAAGTACCCAGAGCATAACACTAGTACTTGGACGTATACTGGATTATCATCCTCTGTATACTTGGACGTATACAGAGGATTATCTTGATCATATCCGAGCATAGTAGATCAAGTGGAGATTATCTTATAATTGAGATATTTTATATATATTTAATATGTATTTGTTTTTAATTCTAGCTTGATTATATGGTCTTTCTATTATAGTGTTATATGCTTATATGTATGATTAATTAATAAATTAATATGCAATGATTCTCGTTAGCGCTCCCTAAGTGCTTTATTTGTGCTTATATGTAGTTTATTTGTTTAAAAATGATCTGATTTGGACTTTAGGTCTATAACTATAACTACTAAAGAGAATCTGTGAAGTGTATAAATTAAAAAAATAATAATGTAAACATCAAGAGCTGAAAAACAATACTGACAAACACCCTCCCTAGCTTATTTTAACATTAGTTACACCAGAGAACAAGAGGAAATATACTTGAGGAGGCTGGGAAAACATTAATTAAACAGGCACTTCTTAGATGAAATGTTATTTAACCAGGGAATTACTTAATCAATTTTGGATTTCCAAATTCCATCAACTAAGTTTTTCTGCATTTTATTACTATTTCAGAGCGCACTTACTGCTAAAGGTGATGTACTGTACATGTTTAAAATTTCCCAAATTTTATTAAAAAATTCAGAAAGCTATGAACTGATTCAGCAATTTCCTGATTAAAACAGCTTAAAGTAAAGCTGGATGCACACTAGAAGATATATCCTACAATATATCATTCAGACGTGGATCAGAACAATATATTGTGTGGATTGCACAGCGAGTTCTCTCAATCGCGCATTCATGGTCGTCATTAATTGCATTGTATTATGCAGCATTGGATGATATATTGCATGGTTGTACACTGGATCAGGCAGTGAGTACGGCCGCCATGATACATCATTCAATCATGCGGTTCCGTCGGCTGTGTCCACATCGTATAGCGTGTTCTCAGCTTAAGGGGCATATTTATCACAATACGCAAATCAGATGTAGATTTGCAGTGATAAATTTGCCCAATACAGCAATGCTATGATTGAATGTATCAAATATTGCAAGCAGGGACAGAGCTTGCAAGAAGGTGTCTGTGTATGCGTCGCCGGCTCACCAAACCTTTCCCCCCATAACCACAACCCCAGTCACACAACCACGACCCCCCGCAAACCACCCCTGTTCAGCTTACCCTTACCTGCATGGTGATCGGTGATCTCGTGAGATCCTCTGGTCTCTATGCTTCTGCACTGTTACCCTGGTCAACTGCTATATGCTTTAAACTGAAATGCTGGTATAGAGTAGATGACCAGGGTCACATTACCTGAACCCAGAGACCAGCGGAGTTCAAGATGACCTCACTGGAGCACCGATCGCCAGTCCCTGGATGCAGGTGAGTGTTTGTTTATTTTTAACTGATCAGCTTGTGGTCTATTTAGACCAAAAAGCTGATCATAGGAGTCAGCTCCTGGCTCTGTTCTGCCTCTGTTCTGCCTGTCAGAGCAGGAGTTGAGAAAACAGGAGAGCCTAGATAACACTATCTGAAGGACTTTACCCAGTATTTTTTCACAATTTATTTTTAGTAATTCAGAGCAAATCACATTTTTCATTAAATGTGGTTTGCCTAAAATTATGCAAATTGAAGGGCTTGGAGTAGTTTTCACGAAAAATGATCTTAAAGCCCTTTAATACATTTATGTGATATTAAAATAGTGTGAAAATGGTGTAAAAAGTGAAACCACCCTTTTTCACATTTTTTTAATCAAAATAATATTGATAAATAGGGCCCTTGTGTGGCCAGAAATTGTAACTAAACTTTGTGACAACTATGGACACCAAACTCTAGTATAGATACTGTAACACGCAAACAGCAGAATCATTAAATGTTTTCCCCCTATCTGACAAAAACACAGTGAGTTTTAATGTAATTATTTAAAACAAAATCCAGAAAAATCATCACTATCACGGGTATTCAATATGGAGCGAAAACTCTGTTTCTGCGATGTTTTCGCTCGGATGATATCATTATCATCATTTTTACTTTTACACCGTATTCAATTTGGAAACTTTTCACTGGTGCGAAAAGTATATTGCATTAGATCCTGCAAAAAAGTTTCACCAAGGAATGGGTGTCGAAAAAAAATGCAGAATTGGGGTTTTGGGGTGCAACATTTCAGGAACCCCCATGCTGCCTTCAGACAGTCCCGCAAAGGTAATCTGCGTCAAAAAAATAAAAAATAAAAATTAAGGGAACTCCAAAAATTTACTTTGAATAAGGGAGCAAAAAATAAAAGTTGGGGTACAAACTTAAAAAATAGTGAACTCTGGGGGTGTCCCCAAGTATGCCCCAATAGTTTTTTTTATTGCAAGTGTTTGTGGCAGGTGGGTTTTTCACGATTTTTTTAAGTCACTTTAGCAACTTTAAAATATGCTGAACCCCATTTTCAAGTACCCCAAATTTGATGCCCATAGTTATTTTGCCCCCAAAAAACTTCTAAATGCTCTTCTGTATCACATTATTCAAAGCCGCATTTATGCACCAGCCGCGGCTTTTAGAAACCCCGACTTCCTTCAGTAGTTAAAAATGGGGGTACCCATAGTGATCCACCATGTCTACACATCTTTAGGGGGATCCCTAGAATATTTCCCGAAAATTCCTATTTTTGTTGAACCTGTAAAAAAATAGCAAAAATTGACAAAAAAAATGACATAAGGTCCCCCCCCAAAGCCAAACCAGCCCCAGGCTTGCCAGCAAGTGGTGGTTTCTAAAAATATGGGGAACGAAATGTGTAGGGGGCCACCGTATTTTAGAAACCAACACCATGCTGCAGGGACTAGTGCTGGTTTTAAATATGGGGGCAAAAAAGATGTGGGGTACCCCCTATATTTAAGACCAGCACCAACCGACCGGGGTCTAACGCCACAGCCCAGAGACCCAATCACTGGGGCTCCAGGTCCAAAGCATTACACCCAAAGTCAGTCAACGCAAGCTGGTGATCTCGGGGGAGTCGGGGACCCCCCAAAAAATGGTCCCCCCTCTCCCGAGCACCATAGGCTTACGCTGAAGCCTGGGGCTCATCCCCATACCCCTGGAGCGGTGGTTATGGGGGTAATAGGGGAGCCAAATAATGTAGCACTATTGTACTTTACAGTGGAACTACAAGTGCCAGCATGCCTGCCATTTTGCACTTGTGGAACTACAAGTGCCAGCAGACATGCAGCACCTGTAATTTCACTGTACAATAAATATTTATAAAAAGGCAAAACACACACACTGTGACAGTATAACTGTATTACACACACCTACCCTTTCACACATACCTATACCAGATGAATCTGTCCTCTTCTCCAGTAGGATTTCCCAAAAACATGGCTCTGCAAATAAAAAATCATACTCACCTATATCCTGGCACTGGTCTCCGCAGTAATCCATGTACTTGGCAAAAAAAAAAGCTGAATACATGATCCACGAACTAGCTACGAGTATGTGTGTTGCCACACATGCTCATAGCTTCCGAATGCCAGCTGATGGCACATCCACGGAGCTGGCAGTCACGAGAACCAATCAGCGGCCGCGCTGACTGAAGAGCGGCTGCTGATTGGCTCCGGCGACTGACACGTGGGAACTGTCAGTTGACGGAGCCAATCAGTGGGCACTCTACAGTGAGCACTGCTGCTGATTGGCTCACGGGACTGCAATGCCCCGTGAAGTGCCGATAGCTGCCATTCAGGAGCTATCTGTATTTGTGACAACACACATACAGATAGCTGTGTTGCGTGGATCGGGTAACTAGTTTTTTTGTTTTTAAACTGCCATGTATTACTGCGGAGACCAGCGCTGGATGTAGGTGAGTATGAAATCTTTCTTTGCAGGGCCACTCATCACAGATTTCTACTGGAGAAGGGGACCGAACATCTGGTATAGGTAAGTATGTGTGAATGGGTAGGTGTGTGTAATAAACTTATCCTGGACACGGTGTGTGTGTTTTGTATTTTTTTTAACTATTTATTTTACAGTGAAATTACAGGTGCTGCATGTCTGCTGGCACTTGTAGTTCCACAAGTGCAAAATGGCAGGCATGCTGGCACTTGCAGTTCCACTGTAAAGTACAATAGTGTTACATTATTTGGCCCCCCTATTACCCCCATAACCACCGCTCCAGGGGTATGGGGATGAGCCCCAGGCTTCAGTGTAAGCCTGTGGTGCTCGGGAGAGGGGGGACTCTTTTTGGGGGGTCCCCGACTCCCCCGAGATCACCGGCTTGCGCTGACCGACTTGGGGTGTAATGCTTTGGACCTGGAGCGCCGGTGATTGGGTCTCCGGGCTGTGGCATTACACCCCGGTCGGTTGGGTCTGGTGCTGGTCTTAAATATAGGGGTATCCTACATCTTTTTTGCCCCTATATTTAAAACCAGCACTAGTCCATGCAGCCTGGTGTTGGTTTCTTAAATACGGTGGAACCCTACACATTTTGTTCCCCGTATTTTTAGAAACCACCACTGTAAATTTTTGCTACTTTTTTTTACAGGTTCTACAAAAACAGGAATTTTTGGGAAATATTCTAGGGACCCCCCTAAATATGTGTAGACATGGGGGATCACTACCCCCATTTTTAACTACTGAAGGAAGTCGGTGTTTCGAATAGCCGCGGCAGGCAAAAACACCTGCCGCGGCTATGTAAAAACCAGACTTTCTTTTGCATGCAAAAATAAGGGTACCCATAGTAATCTCCCATGTCTGGACATCTTTAGGGGGGTCCCAGGCATATTTCCCGAAAATTCCCGATTTTGTTCGTTAATGGGGTCAAGGGTCATTTTTTAAAAAACAGGGATAATTTTTAAAATCACTACAGCAAGTGAAAAAAAGTGCAGAATTGGGGTTTGGGGGTGCAGGCTTATAAAAAATAGCCTGTAATTTTGGGAATGTCACCTTAAAAGGAAATGTTCAAAAAAAAAAAAATCGGGACACCCTAAAAAAAAAAATGCAAAACTAATTAAATTAATTCTGGTGGGGTCCCCAAGTATGTGGCAGGTGTTTTTTTCATTGCACAAAGTAGCAGCATGTGCATTTTTGCAAAATTTTTAAAAAATAACTTTATGGACTTAAAAATATGCTAGTACCCATTTTCATGTACCCCAAATTTGATGGTACCACTTTTAAAAATGAAAAAAAAAAGCTAAATGCTCTTCTGCATCACTTCTTCAAAGTCGGGAAAAAAACATCTGCCGCGGCTATTTAAAAACCCAGACTTTCTTCTGCAGGCAAAAACGGGGGTACCCAAAGTGATCCCCGAGGTCTGGACATCTTTAGGGGGGTCCTACAATTATTTCCAAAAAATTCCCATTTGTTTTCGCCGATCCAAGTATCGCCGGGTCCCGTTTTCGACGATTTCATATTGAAAACAGGGATAAGCGGGAGAGCGCGCGATACTTTTTCGCCGGAAAAAGCTCTGATGTGCGGCGAAAACTTCGACGGCAAAGTTTACATTTCATATTGAATACCCCTATATATTTTCATGTAGAAACACAAATCAACACACTGCACAGAAGGTATTAAAGTGCATTACTACTCTTTGTATTAATACATGCTTACTTCTTGTAATAATGCTGTCATTTATTAAGTGTATATCATCTGCCAAAGCTTAATAACAAATAAAAGCAATGTAGTTACATACTGATTAAGCATTTTTATTGTTGCTTTAGACCTACTAGAAACAAAGCATTGTAAACAAAATGTGTACCGCATACTAAACTGCGGTGTGTTCCACACATGTCATGCTTAGTGGAATCCTGATTGATCCCATATGTATTGAGCATCACCTGTTTTACTGATTAATGTAAACTGTACAACATCTGTGTCTCTCAATATTATTGTAATTTTTATATGAAATAGCTAAAATGCAGATGCATGCCTAATGATAGAGTTTACTTATGATGATGCTGCAAGATTCACTAGCAAATGCTAAACTGTTTGTATCCATTAACATGCTTTACATTAATATTGCATACACATGGCAAATGATGAAATAGTTACATCAATTGAATATATATATATATATATATATATATATATATATATATATGGTATATTTATTTTAATGTTCTAACATCTACACATATGTAGTGACATATGGATTTTGGAATAATCCTGGTCAGTTATAGAGTAAGATGATCTCGGAGCCTGGACTGTTCATACACCATGAGCCCACTCTCTAAATACATTTAGAGCACAGGTTCTCAAACTCGGTCCTCAGGTCCCCAAACAGTGCATGTTTTCCAGGTGTCCTCACAGAATCACAAATTAAATAATTATCTCCAGCTGTGAATCTTTTAAAATGTGTCAATGAGTAATGCATACACCTGTGCACCTGCTGGGTGACCTGGAAAACGTGAACTGAGTGGGGTCCTGAGGACAGAGTTTGAGAACCACTGATGTAGAGTATGCATTGTGATGGACAAAATACACTGACATGTAATCAACACTTCCAGGACCTGATTCTATGTCAGATGCGATGTCAATGTCTTATACAGTGAAGAGATTTTTTTGCTACTGCGCTCATACTTGCCTGCTCTCCCGATTCGGACAGGAGCCTCTCAAAAAATTGGTGGCCATACCAGCATCCTGAAAAAGCAGGCAAGTCTCCCAGCTGGCATGGACCCCCCGCAATTCCCACACAAACCCTGTAGCAGTGGGTTGATGATGCGATTTGCCCTGAATTGCGTAATTATGACCCATCCCCCTGCTTCACAATGCTGATAATCTCGACATTGTGTCACAGGGGTGGGGCCAAAATGATTTGATCACGTGGTCATGCCCCCACTCTGCCACTAATGCTGGGTAATATCCCTGGCCACACCCCCTATGCTGCACCATGCCCCCCCTGCTATGCCAACGTGGCTGCTCCCTCCCGTAGGGAGCAGTCAGAATTCTAGCAAGCATGCTGCATATGCATCCAGAGTGCATGCACACAGAGTAACCATACTGAATGAGATGCATAGTCTCAGAAATGTATTGAAAATGTATTAGGTGGAGGATGCCTGGGAGGCAAGGAAGTGGCTATGCAGATGTATAGAGATGGCCCGTCTTATGGGTGTGCTATGGGAGAGTCACTTGCATGTTACTGAAATGGTAGTGAACTCAGAGGCTTCATAACTCACATTGGAGATCATACTATGACAGAGAATCTGCACCTAGCATGGGGCTGGTGCAAGTTTTGATGGAGCAACCGATGATTGCGTCTAAAGATACACAAAGCAGTATTTGAGTATCTAAAGATGCTCAAAGTGGGTGTCTCAGTCCTTACACAATCATAGGCATGGGTGTACACCAGGGAAGGGCTTGTAGCGGTATTTGCATAAAGTCACAGATGCAAGACCAACAAAAGATGCACACACATAATGTTGCAGCATCCTACTCAGAATCCAGACTATAAAGTTTTGGGTTGCACTTTATCCATCACATTATGCCCCTGACCCTCCCTAAAAACTCGCAGTTGAGCATATACTTGCATATATAGAGGGAACAAAGTTAGTAACTGTTAGACACTAAATAGATAACCAATGATAAAAAAGCTACAGGATAAAATCTCAGATAAACATTATTTTGCATTTAAATATTTGTGTAATATAATATTGATATAGGCTGCACTGTTGCTGTTATGAATCAGAATCTTATTCTTATAAATCTGCCAAATATCTCAATTAAATGAAGATGGATGTCCACACAATTTGGCAGAGCTTCCCAAGACCAGAATACCATTAAGTCCTACAATTTGAAAATGCTTTTGAATTGTGTAGCATTTAACTGTTTAAGGCTAGCCAACCAAAATATTACTGAAAATTGAAGTACTAACAAATATATACAATATATTATTATTAAATAAGTTTTATCATAAGATAAAAATAACACTGTATTATATTATATTCATAACACTAAACATTTAGTCTAATTATACTAATGTGCAGTGTGACATTAGCTTTTTAAAAATAATAATAATAATAATAATAATAATAATAATAATAATAACCTTGTTTTGCAAACAGTGTTCACCAATAACAAATATTGGATATAAGTAAATCAGGTACATATAAACCCATATCAATGCAGCACACAGGCTACCCTAGTCTGAGCAGCAGGCCCCCCACCTCCTACCTCTCCGGCAAGTGAGTCCCCCCTCCTTTGCAGCACCATCTTTCCAGTGATATTTGGGAAGTTGGCATATGTGTACAAGATAGCAAAGGCTCTGGCACAGTGCATGGTGCTATGTTTTTGAAGATGTCACTTGGAAGATTGTGCAGCTTAGGAGGGGGGGATCCACTTGTCAGCACCAGGCACAGTAGATGTACTCTGGGTGCAGAATATGCAACTTAGAGGCCAACTTGGACATACAGAACTGCAACACTTGCTGGGACTGTGACCTTTTGATCTCAGCTATAGTTCATTTATTTGTGCTATTCTATATATGGGATATATAGATTTACCTGCTTTTCTGGAATGCCAGGAGGGCCACTCATTTTTTGGGAGGCTCTCGGCCGAATCATGAGAGTAGACAAGTATGAGCGCAGTAGCAAAAAAATCACTCAACTGTATAAGACATCGACATTGTGTCTGACATATAGTCAGGTTCTGGAAGTCTTGATTACATGTCGTGTGTATCTTGTACATCACAATGCATGCTCTACATGTACAGTATTTAGGGTGTGGGCTCATGGTGTATGAACAGTCCAGGGCCCGAGAATATCTTATTCTATAACTGTCCAGGATTAGTCCAAAATCCATATGTCACTACATATGTGTAGATGTTAGAACATTAAATATAATGTATATTTTATTACAATTGATGTTACTATTTCATAATTTGCATGTATATGCAATATTACTGTAAAGCATGTTGATGCAAATAGTTTAGCATTTGCTGGTGAATCTCACAGCATCATCATGAGTAAACTCTATCATTAGGCATGCGTCTGCATTTTTGTTGTATCATATAAAAAATACAATAATATTGATAGACACAGATGTTGTACATGATATATTAATCAGTAAAACAGGTGATGCTCAATACATATGGGATCAATCAGTTTTCCACTCAGCATGACATGTGTGGGACACACCGCAGTTTAGTATGCTTTATACATTTTGTTTACCATGCTTTGTTTCTAGTAGGTCTAATGCAACAATAAAAATGCTTAATCAGTATGTAACTACATTGCTTTTATTTGTTATTAAGTTATGGCGGATGATATACACTTAATAAAATGACAGCATTATTATATAAAGTAGGCATGTAATAATACAAAGTCTAGTGATACACTGCTAACCCTTCTGTGCAGTTTGCTGATTTGTGTTTCTACTTGAAAATATAGTCATGAGTTTATCTTGATTTTTTTTAAAGATAATTAAAACAAGCCGCTATTTTGTCAGTTAGGGGGAAAGCATTTGATGATTCTGCTGTTTGCATGTTTTCTATGCTAGAGTCTGGTGTACATAGGACCTGATTCAGCAAGGATCACAAGTGAGATTACTCACGCAGTTAGACGATTGTTGCGTTCTGCGCATGCGTATGCATCGCAGTGTGCGAGTAGTTGCCGACTATCTGTAAACTACTGCTGGGGTGTGACATAGGGAAATGCATCATCATGGCCAAACTCCACAATAAAATCAAATGTTGTGATTCTAAGTGTTTTGCAATGGGAGGAGGGGCCATGATGATAGAAACATTTACAACAAATTACAACATTCACTGCAGAAGTGGATGAGATGCAGGAGGGTTTCTCAAGTTTGGGAGTAGGAAAGTATGATATGGAATAATGTACATACTGTAATTTCAAAGACAATTTAAAATCACAAAAGGGTTTCACAGCATATACATATACATTGTATACACGCAAAGAAAAGAATATACATACAATACAGAGTTCAGTTATATACTTGAAATCCATCACTGTTTGGATCTTTTCCATTAATCTTAATCTCAGTATTACATGTTGTCACAAGTTAATTCCTGTGAAATTTCTCTTTTCTTTTCTTACTAAACGTTTAGAAATATTTCATCAATCATTTCTATCATATATACAACACATATTTGTATTTAAATATTTCTCAATAGAAAATATGAAAACATATAACATAGTAAATTTCCGTCCGGCGTCCGCCCGGAGACCATGCCCACACTCTCTATTTGAGTGTACAATCTACCTCAGCGGCAGTTAAATTAATGAGTCTCCTATCAATAGCTGTGACTCATACCATTGTGTTTTTTGCATACAGTTATAAATTTGCCTTTGCATTGTGTTTGACAAGGTGGGGATATAACTCTCCCAGGTTTCAAAAAAAGAAGAGGCCTTCCTTTCTCTATTAAACATGGTCTCCACCCAATCCATTCTGAAAATAAATCGCAGTTTTTCTTTATACAATGTGAAGGTTATGGGAGTGGAGTGGATCCATTCCTGTAAGATAGTTTTTTTAGCTGCAGCACTTATTGCTATCAACAGTTTTCTACTACCTTGGGTAAGTCTCTGCCCCCTTGGGAAAATACCCAGTACTGCCCATTCTGGTGTGAAGGGTACGTAGTTTACTAAGTGTCGTTCAGCGTCTTGTTTGACTTTTCTCCAAAAACCCTGGACTACTGGGCATTGACATATGCAATGGTATAAGTTTGCCTCTATTGTATCACATCTAGGACATGTATGAGTGTCTGACAGACCCATTCTGTATCTTCTATGGGGAGACAGATAAGTTCTATGATAAATATTTAAAAATAACTCATTATATGTACTAGCATTTAGCAGTGCATGCAATCTTGATAGCCCATGCACCAGGTTTTTCATTGTGAGGGTTGGGAATTGAGTCAACCATTGTCGCATACCTTGGCTAACCAATGTATGATCCAATTCTTCGCCAAGAAATTTGTAATATATGGATATGGCCTTCTTGTTGGGATTCTGTCTACCTATTAATCTGTCTAACGGATTATTCCAATCAGAAGGTGAGAATACCTGCATTATTGATGTGATATAATGTTTTGCCTGGAAATATGCCAGGGGATATGCCCTTAAAGTCTCATATTTTTCCATTGCCTCTAGGAACGTCAGGGGTCTTTTCTCATTAAATTCCAACAAATTACCTATATTATGCACCCCCGCGGCCCTCCAAATTGTAAAGGGATATATTGCCTTTCCTTCTTGAAAATCCAAATTATGCAGTAATGGGAGATATATTGATTTATATGCATTGAGTTGTTGTTTATGATGTAATATATGCCACAAACGTCTAGTTGTCATGAGCAGAGGGTTATCTTGGATTCCTATTGGTACTTCTTGATCATGTACGTGTAAAAAATATTTTAAATCCATAGTGGGAAGGAATTGTGACTCTATTGATGTATTAGCATAAACCTCCCTATCATGCAACCAATCTATCAATATCCTCCGTGATCAAGCATACGGCGAAATGCGCGTCGGGGAGCAACGGGTGCCCGCGGCTATACGGCACGAGGCATCCACACTACTAGTTTGTGCCCAGCGGGGATTCTCCCGCACTCATCACAGGACATTCTATCGGAACCCGGGGATAGCAGTTCGCGAGCATCAGTCTCGCGCGGTGAGATTATCCGGACAGCAAGGATTACATTTGCTGTGTACCCACGTATGACCTACATACCTTGTATTCACATAGGTGCCTCTTATATTTATCTTACATCGTCAGAACACTTATAATATATGATTCCTCTACAATCGTGTTCACTGACTTTAACATGAGATCTATTAACCTATAGGCACAACTACATATGTTCTAGCAATACGCATATAAGAGCCACTATGTTATAAAAACGTTCAGATTTTAGGACATTTGTTCCTTTAAACTTAGAGGCCACACTACAACAAGAGATAATTATTTGCCCTCTTGTCTTTCACCTTATTAGGGGGATAAATTATGTAACACATATGCTCTTTCTGTGGTCCCATACAATTATACTAACCCATAGAACTCTTGTTATAATAATATCGTCTGCCTGAATAGGTAGCTAGCGGTATTTACAGATGAGTATTCAGAAGATGCATACTTAAGTGTCCAAGATATGTACACGCAGCATTTCCCATACTGTGTTATGTAATCATCAGAGAGACCTGAGAGCAATATAGGGTGTGTTAGAATATTATTTTATTGAATTTCATATATATATATGTGTGTTTCTGTATGTTATTGTTTCTTCCACTTTGTCGAACCACGGAAAATCTCATCTGAGTAGTCCACTGGCTTCTGTATGAGATCTGTTAATCTATAGGTATAGCTACATACAGTATGTCTTGGTGATACGTAGATAAAAGCTACTGTGTTATTATACTTCCAGATATAAGACTTTGTGCCATTAATTAAGTGGCCACATGACGGCAAAAGATAATTATATGCCTTCTGGTATCTCACCACGTCCGTGAGATGAATAATGATATATATGTGCTTTTTCTGTATTCATATACGACTGTACTAACCCGCAGAACTCATGTTGTAACACTACTGGCAGCCTAAATAGGTAGTTAGCAGGAAAATAATTGTGCTTATATTTCCTTAATGGTGTTACTCTGTATTTACAGATGATCATTTATAAGATGGATATATAAGTAACAGAGATATACATACAGAATTTCCCATAGTATGTTTAGCACTTATCAGAGAGACCTGAGAACTATATAGGGTGTTTTACTTATTTTCTATTATTGAATTTACATATAAACATTACTGTTTATTATTGCTTCTTTCACTCTATTAAACTGCGGGCAATCTCATTAGAGTAGTTCTCTCATTGGGTGTCCAATGCGTCAGTATGACACCCAAAAGCAGAAATGAAATGTGAGTAAAGTCCCCGTTTATCTGTTGTTTCTAAGGGCAACCTGCTCTCCGGTAATCTCTCACTCTTCATAGATAGCTTTTAGCAGAGGTGAAGAGAAGTAGAATGAGGAGTAGCAGTCCTATGCTCTGACTTTTTCTATTTTGATTCCATACACAGAAGTCAGATGAATGATGTAATAAAAAGGGCACAAACTAATATGCAGTAGATTCATTAATTCTTTATTGAAAAACTGATTGCATTACATTTTTTATATTTCGCCATTGAGGAGGATATTATACTTGCTTCTTTATCTCTATTAGAGAATATTACAGTATTGATCTAAATGCTAAATGTTATTGTGTTATATGTTGAATGTGTTTTTGTATGTTATAATTTAAGTGTCTCTGTTGGGTAAGATATGGTCATCAATTAATAGATGACCCATCGTTTTAATTGCTCTCATTAAAAGTTATATTTTAGGGGCAAATATATATTTCTAGCTGCCCCTCTGTCTATATTGATCAAGAGTGCTCAAAAAAAAGAGTTTATTTTTCTTCTTTTTGTTTATACTACATCTATCAATATCCTCAACAGTGATGAGTGATTGTAATCAAGAATATTTGGGAAGTTTATCCCTCCGTTTGCCTTAGGTTGACATAACTTCCTTAAACTTATCCGGGCCCTACCATTCTGCCATATGAAAGACCTAAATAGTTTATTAATAAGTTGAATATCTTTTGATGTGAGTAAAATAGGTAGTGCCTGTAGCACATATAGAAGGCAAGGGAATGTCATAATTTTTATTAAAATCGCTCTTCCCAAGTATGAGAGTGTTAAGTGTTGCCAACTCCGAAGCTCTTCTGTAATATTTCGAATAGTACGAGTGACGTTTTTTTCATATAAAAGAGCAGGATTGTTTGGTATTTGAATACCTAGATAATCCAAATGTGAAGAGGCACAGGAAAATGAGAATGAGGATCCCCACGATGGGATGTGTAGGGTAGGATGTAATAACATTGCAGTGGATTTGTTGTCATTAATTTTAAGCCCCGAAATATCGCCAAACTGTTCGATCTTGTGTATAATGTTCGCCAAGGTAAATTGGGGATCAGCAATGTATAACAGAATATCACCTGCGTAAACTGTGAGGTTGATATTATATGTGCCTATCTTAATCCCACAAAATTCTGGCCACTGCTGAAGGATATGGAGAAGAGGATCTATTGCGAGATTGAATAGTAGGGGTGAAAGTGGGCAGCCTTGACGCGTACCTCGACCCAGTTTTATCGGTGGACCACATCACAGCATATTTAAAGACAGACAGTAGATCGGCAGAGTCACTTAGACATCTGCAGTGAATGTCATAGACATCATAACACAGCCGTGTGCATAGCAAACCTTGAGTATGGGTGTGGATTAGATTCATAAAATCAGATTGGATGCCGCTGTAGAAGATGGACTGGCATAAATTGACGCCCCTGGCTGCACCACCTGCAACAGCTTTATATCTGCCACTGGTAATTGGTGTGTTCTTACTTAACATTACACAAGCCTTACTAATGAACAATTGAATAATTATATCAAACCTCACCATTTATACAGGGTCTATTTACATTAGCATATACATATGCAAGATTTCCATGCATAACCTTGTGATACATTATATTGGGATGTGGACAATATCCTGACAGTCAGGATGCCATAGCTTAAAATGCCAGTGCCAAAATTCCGACACCTTTCAGAATCCCGGCACTGGCATCCTGACTGCTGGCATCCCAACAGTAAGTACTGGGGTTAGAGTGAGGGTTAGGTTTAGGCACTAGCTGGAGGGTTTAATTTAGGGTGTGGGGAGAGGAAGGTAAGGTTTAGGCACTAGGGGGGTGAGGTTAGGTTTAGGCAAGGAGGGAGGGCTAGGAGTAGGGGTAGGCATAAGGGGAGAGTTAAGAAACTGATTGACAAGTGTCATTATCCTAACCCTGTTGGGATGCCAGCATCGGAACTCTGATTGCTGGGAACCTGGGTGCAAATATCCCGTAACCAACCCATTACCTTGCTCTTTCTCCTTTTACTTATGATGATTACATGTAAATAATGTATGTGCATTATTGTGTATTTTCCTTGTTTTCTACCTTCCCTTCCCCATTCCTTTTCATCTTTCTCTACCCCATACTTCCCTGTTTAAAAACCTTCAATAAAAATTTAATACTGAAAAAAAAAATGTGTTGTGTATTATTTAGAATTTCCAGTTTTCAGTTTTATCTGAAAATGCATTAAAAAAGACAATGATGTATTTCCTAGAATGAAAACAAAAAAATTGAGGCACCTTGAAAAAGATAATTTTCTTGATCGTAATGTTTTGGTGGAGGAACCCCTTGCTATGGTATGGTTTGATATGTTGTAATTTTTTTCCTTGGGAACTTCACTAATGGTAGTTGAGGAAAGTCCGGCATTCCTTTTCTGCATAACTTTAGTGTGTATCATCTTTTCCAGAGATATCATTACAATATTAACCAGATGTATTTTTCAAGTCTATGTATTAATTTAAATAAACCACTCTTTTCTGATATATGGCACATTCCCTCTTTTTTATATGATCTATGGCATATGTGAGGGGAAGAAGAACCATTTTAAAATAAGTGGATAAAGTGATATACACAAAGAAAACTTCACATATATACAAAGGCTGGCGATTTGTAAGTCCAGGTATGCTTTTCTTTACCACTCAAGTTTGAATTGCACACCGTGTGAACCCTATATGGAAAAATAAACCTCTATATGTTTTTACTTCACCTGCTATAGAGTGAGTGGGGTACGCTTTACATCTAAAGTAAATCCTACCTGTATATTTTTTGGACTATAGAAAACAACTGATTGGAATAGACTTTCACTATTGTCCATTGTTTATATTTTATCTTTTTCTTGTTGTGAATTATCCACTATATGAGCAAAAATTGACATTGAAGTTGTCTCATCAAAGACATCCTTATTTGGATAATTTCATAAGTCTAAGTATTTTTGTATTTATAACCAGCGCCACCTTTTGTCCTAAGTTTGTGTTGTATTTATAGAATGTTTTGTAAAAAACAAAAAGGCTTAAAACTGATGCCTCATTGGACCTTGGAAGAGCCTCTGCTAAAGGTAGATCTGGTTAGGAATATCATCATGCTGTTCCCATAGTAGTGCAGTTGTACAATATTTATACAGTGCAGAAAGCAGTGTGGTACAGTTCCACAGCAAAAAATGGTACAGTGTAGAGAAGAAATGATAAAGGACAAGGAGAGATGCTAAGTAGGAAATTAAATTGAATGTGATTTGCTCTAAGCAACAGTTTTTGACAATTTTTGGGGCTACTTGCAAACTGAGGGTTTTACTTTAGCCTACGGAAAGTGCATGCTTTATATTAGGAACTGTATATAAGTAAATAAATTAAAAAATTACTCATTGAAAAATAATGATTTCCAAAAACAACATTTTGCAACTCGCTTTCCCAATGTAATAAGCTGTGAGTTTTTAATGAATTAGTTAATGGTAGGAGCATGTACATGATGGCACTTGTAATGCCACAAGTGTGCAATATAATTAGTGCTTCCATCATTAATTAATTAATCATTGATTTACAAAAAATCTTAGGTAGTTTTAAAACTGGTTATGTAACCAGAGATAAACCTCTAGCAGTTGGTTGATGTACATATAAAACACAACCCTGGATAGTAGGGGAGAATAAGAAGAAAGAGATGGAAGGAGGGTATGGACTAGTTATCAGAGAGGATCCATCAGAAGCGAAGATTTTGATATCAAAAGAAACAGTGGTAACTGCATTCAGTGGCAAATATATTAGATTCTATGAACATTAACCAAGGGTACCAGAAGGCACTAAAATCTGCAGATGTGGGTGTGTCCACACCCAGCATAAGGTCATCCATGGTCATGTAATGGTCCTGTCTAGCAAACCACTCTTTTATAATCAGTGGAGAGGTGGACTTCCAATGAGCAGGAATAACTTGCCTTGGTGGCACTGTTTAGATGTTTAAGGAGTCAAAAATCAGGTTCTCAGAATATCAATTACTTTACGTTTGAAAAATTTACAAATTAGCTGGTGTTACTGCATTGATACTAAAATGTGTACTGGCTGATTATCAGAGTCCGAGCAGACTCAGAAAATTAACATACTAACTCGCAAGAGCCAGAGCAATTCATCATTGCTCCAGCACGGAGACAGCTGATTCAAAAAGCAAAGTGTTAAACCAGTCCCAAACAGGACAGTACCTGTAGTCCCACTGTGAAAAACAATATTAACTCTTCTAATCTATTACTACCATTACCCCTTCATGTGGCATTGCCCCTGCTGTGGCATTACCACCCCAGTTCATTCAGGCTGGTGCAGAATAATGGAAAATAGGGGGAACCACATGCCAGTTTTTCCCACAATTTTCCATGATCAGACCATGCTAGAAAACCCCAGGGCTGGTTATAGATTTAGGGTACCCCATGCATTTTTTTTTATTTTTAACTATTAAGGTGCTGTTAAGACTAAGTAGCATGCACAGATCAGTGTGATATGTACAGTGCTTCTCCCACAATTGCCTGCCTCAGGCAGGTGTATTTATTTTTTTATTTGAATGTTGGTTTTGTAGTCGATTTTAATTTTCAATCTGTTACTAAATGAGGGCATCCTGTGGTGGACTATGAGAAAGTATTGGTATTTGGTTGATGTTCGGTTTTGGTCTGGAATTGGTTTTATATTTGATTCTATAGTCAATTATGACTTTCGTAAATCGCTAAATTGCAACATAGAAGGAAATTCACCTACAAATACACCAAAAAACACCAAAATTTACCTTTA
Source organism: Taudactylus pleione (assembly GCA_031769625.1). Lineage (NCBI taxonomy): Eukaryota > Metazoa > Chordata > Amphibia > Anura > Myobatrachidae > Taudactylus > Taudactylus pleione. The sequence goes on along the minus strand of JAUIMM010000061.1, from coordinate 8,423,723 downwards.
GTAAATGTACCACTGAGTTTGAGTTAAATTAAAAATGTTTTACTATACTAATATTACATAAATTACATGCAAATAGTCATACATTACAATATATGGCTTGCACAAAGATTTACTACAATGGCACTAATCACAAAACTAAAAATAATATTAAATAATTATGTATCATTTTATGTTCTTATGCTATACACATCCATAAATCAGCATCTACAATAAATATCTGCATCTGAGAATCTGACATCATTACAGCAGGGCCGTTACCTATGGTGGGAAGCGTTGCTTCCTACCAGGGTGCAGGGCCCAAGGGAAAGCACCATTGTTCCTCTGTGGCAACAGCATTTGGCTTACAGGATGTCAAATGTCACTGCAGAGCTGCCAAGTGCTCAGGGACCGATTTAGACCCACTCGCTAGATGCATTCGCACGCAGCCAAAGTATGCTAATCCCCCGATCGCACGCCAAGGCATTTGTATGCCCACTATGTATTGGCATGTGATCGTGGTGTGCATTTAGACACCCACCAGCCTGTCTTAAGACAACTAGGAAGTGTATGCAACAATTGGTAACATCGAGTACCATCGGAATCGTACGCAGCACTTGTGGCTGACCACACCCTACCGCAAGCACTGCGAGTGCTGCAGTGTGTAAATTAACCATGTGACGTGTACCATGTTGCTGCATCTTAATTATGTATGCCTCTGAAATGACATTAAGATGCTCAGACATGCCTGCGTTTGCAGCACCACACCCCGTTTCCATCATTTATCCCCTGTCACCACCCATAAATGACTCGTCCTGTGACTCATTCTAGTGAGGTGGCTATGTGCAGCAAGCAAACGCTTCCCGATCGCATGGACTCATACACGCAGTGCGATGCATATGCATTGCACATTGCAAACATCGGCAGGCTACTTGCAAACGCAGCACTGCGAATGGGTCTAAATCAGGCCCTCAGTTCCTTCCTATCACAGTGGCCAGGCTTCTATACATGTGATGTCATGACATCATGGCAAGGCACAGGGGAAAATATTACTAAGCTACAACCCAGGTCTACAGTGTTTTGTTATGTATTTATTTTGTTTAGTCCCATAACAACACTCTTGTTAAGATAATTCAACCAACTTCTTATTTTACAGTATATTAAATAGAGATGCTGTAATCAGCAAATATCATTTCCTGAATCATCAAAAAAAAGAAAATTTGCAAAAGTAGTCATATTTCAGGACATAATCCAATTTTATAGTCAAACAGCTCTGACCATGTTTGAGCTGGCTTGCATAGAAGCATAAATGGATATACTTAAACATTTTGAATTGCAAACTTCAACCATGAATAGTAATGTTCACAGTTCAAATTAAAAACATTTTTATTGTTTGGTTCTCAATTTTTTTTTTTTTGACACAAAAAACAATAAAATAGTACAATGGTGACAAAGTTATAATAATTACATAATAAAGGTGATATAAGCACCTTAGTCCATCACAATCCATATTTTTGGTAATAATATAAAGATTATCTAATAAAAAAGCACTGTTTCTGAGTAATATCCCTCCATGATGGATTGGTGCAACAACATCATACATAATGATACAAATAATTAACAAATAAAAAGTAAATCATAAATAAAATAAAGTAACTCATAATAAATATAAGCAATAAGCTATCCTGGTGCATCAAGGGGACTCCATCATCAAGACGGATATTTTAAAAATTATTATTATTATTATTATTTATTAATATGGCACCACAAGTGTTCAGCAGCACCTTACAAAATATATATAAACAGATACGTGACTAAAGACTTACAGTGCAATACAATAGAATGCAGGACAAGTTTATGGATAATATGCATTGCTACATTAGCGACCACAACACCCACATAAGCAGCAGAGCTTAAGCAACCAAGTGTTAGGTGCCCTAGTGGAGAGTAAGAAGTAGATGAAAGTAAAGTAAGGAGAAGCACAAGATTGTATAGGGCCCTGCTCATAAGAGCTTACATTCTAAAGGGGAAGGGCAGACAAACAGGTGAGACATAGATGGCATAGACCGGGAGGAAGGCACATATAATAATCATTTTATTTATATAGTGCTTTTCTCCCTTAGGACTCAAGGTCACTTTAAAGACATCAGTAAACATGGTACATTGTACAAGGATTCGGTGAAGCAAAAAATTGAAAACCACACAGAGATAATTAAAATCAACCAAAACCTAGATAGCACAATAAGCATATTGCAGGGTTGGTGCAGACATTTTGGGAAATAAATTCCATGGGATATATAGTCCAGCCACAAAAGGTACCAAATGAGGCAGTCATCTTGGGCGCACTATGTAGGATTACCCTGGGTGGAATAAGTTATGCCTAGAAGAGATGACACAAAATGGGTGTGGTTGCAGTGTCCTGATGCTAGGAGTAGGGTCTCACCATAATAGTCAGGTTCATGTATTATTCATCCCATTCACGAGTGTACCAGGAGAGGCAGCCATATTGGCTGCACTACTAGGGTTGCACTGTGGGTGATGAACCATGCAAGGACCCAAGGCATATATGGGAAAAGTGTCTGTGGCAGTATGATATACCCTATGTGAATAGATCCACGTAAAGTACATCCTGCCCATGGAGGATTCACTTCAGTGAAGGTATAGCACACCAGTATAGCATACAGTGGGGTGGAAGTACATTTTAAAAAACAGGGAATAGCAAATACAGCAAACAGTTCTGCAGTTCGGCATGACATATATGGGTGACTGAAACATTTGAAATATGAAATGCACTGAATGAATAGATCCACGTATTTGTTCATCCTGCCCAAGAAAGAACCCACCCGAGGCAGCCATCTGGGGCACACTGTGTAAGTTACATCTGGCAGGGTGTGCAGGTAGAGGAAGTATAACGTCCAGGTGGAAAAAAATAAGCAGTGAAAGCATTATAAGTTAAAAACCATGTTAAAATTATTATAGTGTTCTGCAAAAGGGCCACACCATCTCCTTCTCTCGCGTGTGTGGTCTTGTCACATTCAGCAGTTTGCGGAGTTCTATTTGGCTGCAGCTTGAAACAGCACCCAAACCCAGTCTCAGGGGAGTTGAAATGAAGGTGGAGTGGTAGCATTCCTGTGCTGCGTTGTTTGAGAAATGGTTTAATTTTTGGTAACAAAGTAGGCAAAAGTCCAAATCCGGTTCAAACTCCAGTTCTAACTACATGCTTCAGGTGACATGCTTAAGATGTAGGCTATGCCAGTGTGTGCAGGCTTGAGAATGAGTTCCTTTTGCAGGAGAGGCTAGGTCAGCTGGTACAGTGGGAGGGAATGTTTGAGCCGTTTGATCAACAAGTTAATTAATGGTGGGGGAAGATGCAGCCTCACAGTTGTAAAACAAACTTTCAATTCAGACTATTCTTGCAGTGAAAAGCCTCAGATATGGAAGATTATTATTATTACCAGTTATTTATATAGCGCACACATATTCTGCAGCGCTTTTACAGAGAATACTTGTCCATTCACATCAGTCCCTGCCCCAGTGGAGCTTACACTCTATATTCCCTACCACATGCACACACATATACACAAGGGTTAATTTTTTTGTTGGGAGCCAATCAGCCTACCAGTATATTTTTTGGAGTGTGGGAGGAAACCAGAGTACCCAGAGGAAACCCACGCAAGCACAGGGAGAATATACAAACTCCACACAGTTAGGGCCATGGTGGGAATCAAACCCTCAACCTCAGTGCTGTGAGGCAGTAATGCTAAATATTACACCGTCTGTGCTGTCCTGACATTAGTTTACCTGGAAAGAGATGAAAGATGATATAAAAAACTCAACTCTGGTTCTAACTCCATGCTTCAGATGATATGCTTAAGATGCAGGCTATAATGACAGGCCAAACCTGTGTGTGCAGGCTTTAGAATTAGTCCCTTTTGCAGGAGAGGCTAGGTCAGCTGTACAGTGGGATGGAGTGTTTGAGCAGTTTTTTCAACAAGCTAATTAATGGTGGGGGAAAATGCAGCCTCACAGTTGTAAAACAAACTTTCAATTCAGACTATTCTTGCAGTGAAAAGCCTCAGATATGGAAGATGGCATTAGTTTACCTGGAAATAGATGAAAGATGATATTAAAACTCAACTCCAGTTCTAACTCCATGCTTCAGATGACATGCTTAAGATGAAGGCTATAATGTAGGCCAAGCCTGCCTAAAATAAAACAAGACACTCCCACTACCAAAATCACCCCACCTCCTTCCAGAAAACTCCAGTAGAAAATGAAATATAACCTAATATACTGTATCTAAGGAAAATGGTATATGTACCAATCAGTGGTCTCTCAAATATCAAATATCTTTAATAAATACATTTGAGTATCAAAATCCAAAGTTTAAATTTACCATCCTTACTTATCATAAAAATGTGTATCACATTTTTCAGAATACATTGCCCTTCTATCTAAATACGATAATATCTTCAACAAAATGTTTTTTACATTACCAAAAAATGGTGGATTAGACACAGGGCTTGATTCAGACCTGTTCGCTATCTGCGTATGCTCGCTGGATGCGTATGCAAATTTGTCAAAGTGATGCCACGGGAAGCGAGCGCTCGCCAAGGCATAAGCACGCCCACCATGTCTTAGCGAGCGGCCACTTTGTATATGCGTATGCCCAATTACACAGGCAGAGCCACCCACCAGCACCACATCATCTCCAGGAAATGTATTAAAACTGTGGTACATCGAGCATCATCGGATGTGAACACAGTGCTTGAGCTAGCTTTACCCTACCGCAAACATTGCAAGGAATTCAGTGTACAAAAAAGGCAAGTGACGTGTACTATGACGCTGCCTGTTAATTAAGCACACCTCTAAAATGGCGTTGAAACACTCTGGCATGCCTGCGTTCGCATCTCCAACCCCCCGTTATTAGTGTCCTGCCTCTGTTACTACCCACAAATGGCCTCTCCTGTCACTGATTACACTGGGCTGTCTTTGCAGGGCAAGCGAGAGGTATGCAATCGCAGTGAGTAGTTCACGCACGTGCAGAATGAAGCGTGTGCATGTGCATATGCAGAACATCGGGCCGCTTGTGAGCACACACATATAACAAACAGGTCTGAATCAGGCCCACAGTCCAAATTTAATGGTATTTTTTTTTGCTACTGTCACAATTACCGTCAATAATGCAATAATAGAATAGCTATCTTGATCCGGATCCCACTGTATGAAGTTGTAGCATAACATTGCATAAGGATATTTGAGGAAGCCTATCCCAAATATTTGATTTTTGGGGTTTCATCCTAAAACTTATTAATCCTTCCACATTACAATATATTGTGGAAAAAGTTAGCATCTGAGTATTTACAAGAGATGTGGTTTTGGATCTGGATCTACCCTGGTTTTGGCTCTGGATTGGTTTTGCAAAAACCTCACCTCCGTATCTTTAGTTTTTGTGTTTTGGTTTTGGATCTGGATTTTTTTCTTAAAAAATCATAAAAACAGCTAAAATCACATAAAATGGGCCTGTTTTTGTTCCTACTGTATAATTAACCTCAATAACATTTATTTACAGTAATTTCCAATCAATTTTGACCACCTCACAATATTATTTGCTTAATCTAGTTAAGGCCAAAAGGTTGCATCCAGCTAGCTAGCTGACTAAGCTAAGTGACACAGTGGGTGGCACTAACATGTGGCAGTTCAGTTTCTAATTTCCAACACGGATACAGTGTTTTATACAGTGTGGGTTGGATACACCAATAGTGCACTTACTGTGACAGCAGTGTCGGCAGAGCGGGGTTGCTGGCAGTGTCCTCAGTACATGGAATGGCAGTGAAGGGTAACGGTGATGTCGGCAGTGCGGGGGTGCCAGTGGTGTCTTTAGTGCACGTTTTCTGGCTGTGTCGGCAGTGTGTTTCCAGTAATTTCCAATCAATTTTGACCACCTCACAATATTATTTGCTTAATCTAGTTAAGGCCAAAAGGTTGCATCCAGCTAGCTGGCTGACTAAGCTAAGTGACACAGTGGGTGGCACTAACATGTTGCAGTTCAGTTTCTAATTTCCAACATGGATACAGTGTGTTATACTGTGTGGGTTGGATACACCAATAGTGCACTTACTGTGACAGCAGTGTCGGCAGAGCGGGGTTGCTGGCAGTGTCCTGGCAGAGTACATGGAATGGCAGTGAAGGGTACCGGTGAAGTCGGCAGTGCGGGGGTGCCAGTGGTGTCTTTAGTGTATGTTTTCTGGCTGTGTCGGCAGTGCGGGGGTGCCAGCGTTGTCTTTAGTGCAGGTGTGCTGGCTTTATCGGCAGTGCGGGGGTGCCAGCAGTGTCTTTAGTGCAGGTTTGCTGGCTGTGTCGGCAGTGCGGGGTGCCAGAGGTGTCTTAGTGCAGGTTTGCTGGCTGTGTCAGCAGTGCGGGGTGTCAGCGGTGTCTTAGTGCAGGTTTACTGGCTGTGTTGGCAGTGCGGGGTGCCAGCGGTGTATTTAATGCAGGTTTGCTGGCTGCATCGGCATTGAGGGAGTGCCAGCGGTTTCTACTCATTGCAGGTTTGTTGACTGTATCAGCAGTGCGGGGGTGCCAGCGGTGTCCTCATTGCTGGTTTGCTGACTGTGTCAGCAGTGCAGGGGTGTTCTCAATGCAAGGTGCCGGCGGTGTCGGCAGAGCAGGGGTGCCAGCGGTGTCCTTAGTGCAGGTTTGCTGACTGTGTAGACAGTGCAGGGGTGCTCTCAATGCAGGGTGCCGGCGGTGTCCTCCGTGCAGGTTTGCTAACTGTGTTGGCAGTGCAGGGGTACTGGTGGTGTCCTCACTGTGGGAGTGTCAGCAGTGTTGGCAGTGTAGGGGTCGCTGACTGTGTCCTCAGTTTGTTGGGCAGCAGTGCAGGAGTATCGGCAGCAGTGGTGTCGGCAGCAGGGGATGCTGCCAGTGGGGGTGCTGGTGGTGTCGGTAGTGGGGGGTGCCGGCGGTGTCAGGTGGCGGGGGATAGAGGGTGCCATCTTTTTTTCTTCCTTTGTATTGATTTCAATGGGCTTAACGCTGATTGGCTGAGAGCCGTGACAGACGGCTCTCTCAGCAAATCAGCGTTAAGCCCGCTGAAAATAAAACCTCGCAACTTGACAGAGGGGTCGCAAGGTTTTGCCTTGGGTCAGGGATCCGGGGTAGGCAGGGAGATCTGAGCTGGCTCGGATCGCCCCGGATCCCCGAAATTCGGGTGGGTCCGGTTCTCAGGGAACCGGACCCGCTCATCTCTAGTATTTACATTTCTAGCATTGACCTGTATATTTCAACATATGATTCATTTGGCATGGGGAAATAAAACTTATTTGAAGAATTTTTTATTCAATTCTTGTAACAAAGCAGAGTGCAATATTTTAATTTTTCTTGATGGTATAACAGGAGAATCAATATATGAAGCATAAAGTTCCCATTGGGATGTATATTTACCCCAAAGCTTTTATTTAATAAAACACTAAATCTGAATAAAGTTGCTTAGTTTTTTATGGATTACACTTTAAGAATGTAAGTAATTTATGAAGGCTATCTGTAGCCCCTAGGGTGCAAGTAGCCTCTGGTAAAGAATGTGCTAGATGCAGTACATGAAAAAAATTGGTGTTTGAAATAATAAACTTAGGTCCCAGGGCCTGAAAAGTAAGTATAACCCCTCCTGGGTCAAATACATAATTTATCATTTTAATACCTTTAGACTTCCACTGTAAGAAAATAGCATTTTCCTGGGCCAGAGTGAACATAGTATTAATCCATATCAGTGTAAGACATGCATCTGTGTGGCATCTATTATATTCATGATTAATACTTAACCCTGCTTTATATGTATCCTGAACTATAATATGAGCAGCACAGCACTGAGGTCATGGGTTTAATTCGCTCTACCACCCTAACTGTGTGGAGTTTGTATATTCTCCATGTGCTTGCATGGGTTTCCTCCAGGTGCTCTGATTTCCTCCCACACTCCAAAAATATTCTGGTAGGTTAATTTGGATCCCAACAAAATTAACCCTACTGTGTAAGTGTGTGTTCATGTGGTAGTGAATTTAAATTGTAAGCTCCACTGGGGCAGGGACTGATGTGAATGGACAAATATTCTCTGTAAAGTGCTGCTGAATATGTGTGCACTATATAAATAGCTGGTAATAAATAATAAATAATATTAGACAATATATCATGGGGAATAAGTCCTCTGGGGCTATGAAGACACGCTGCTGAGGAAACGGAAGAAAACAGTGCTCCTCTAGTTGTTTGTGAGTATAAGAATCCCTAACTAATAACCAATCAATAATAATTAAAAAACACCATGTTGGTAAACTTCTGAATAACTGAGACTTCAAAACTTCCTTTCAACCAGGTACATGCAACATAGCCTGTGCAATGCATGGCTTCTTACCTTACCACATGAAAACATTTTAGCATATCAGTTATAGTGAGACACATAGGGAGCATTTGTAGAGCATGACACCTCTTGCTGCATTACCATATTAGAGCTATTGCAGCTACTACCATGTAAGCAGCTGTGATAGCTACTCTGTATGCTACAGAATCAGGCCCTGATTACCCAACAATGGGGCTAATTCTTAGTTGAATACAGCCATGTCAGAGTCTGTGTCTTTTGGTGGGTGCCCGAATGCGATTTTATGCACATGAGGCTATAATGACAATGACACTGTCAGCATCTGTAGATGCTCAAATACTAACTGTTACATGCCCCATAAGTCCAAACATCTGAACTTGGACCAATTCTATAGTAGGTGCAGTTACTCTAACCAAGTATGACCTAATATGTGAGCAGTTGAGTGTCTGGGTATGCAAACACTTTCAGAAACAACATGCCCAGAAGATGGACTATCTCCATGCATTTTTTAGCCACCTCAACTCATTCTATGCTCACTACTTTTTGAGGACATTTCTGAGGCCGTGTATCTCCTGTGCACCTCAATCGCAATCTCTGTGCGTGCACTATCTGGATGTATGTGCAGTGTGACTTAGGCACATGCACAGAAGAAAACAATCACTCCACTGTCTCCTATATCAGCATGGAGTGCAACTCAGAATCAGGCACAATATCTATCCAGTTACTGAGAGGTTCGGTTTTCACTTAGGGGGTCATTCAGACCCACTCGCGAGCGGCAGTATGCTCGCAAGTGGGTCGATGTTCCCCACTGCGCATGCGCACGACGGAGGGAGCTCCATCGAGCGCATGCGCGAGACCCGGGGAGCGACGGGCTTTCCATCGCTCCGGGTCTCGCACCAAAGGGGGCGTGCTGTCGATGTTGATAGACAGCACGCCCCCTTTGGTGGGCATGCTGGGAGCGTGGCGGCCAGACGGTGGCATTCCAATGGGAACGCCTATCGTCTGAAGCCGGCCCCACTGACATCACTAGTGATGTCAGTGGGAGTGATTTTGGCTCTGATAGAGCCAAAATCACTCTAGGGCTTGTGGCAGGGAGACCCTACCGCAGGGTCTCCGTCGCAAGTCTGATGGTCGCGATGGTCAAGACCATCGAGACCATCTTTTTGGCCGGTCGCATATGCTGTGGGTGGTCACCCACAGCTATGCGAGCGGCCAGGAGGCCGCTCCATTTTCATGGAGGAGAGCCGTGATTCAGAGTGAGCACTCTGGTCAGAGCGTCCGGCTCTGAATCAGGCCCTTAGTTCTTTTTGTCAAATTAGTGCAAGTTCAGATTAGTTCAGATATATCTTACTGGCTATCCAAAACACATGAGAGCCAGAAAACCAATATGATGCCGTTTTTGAGATCCAAACGTAACCGAGTAAAACCAAACTGCTCGTCTCTAACAGTTACAGCTCAAGTGACACACCAATTCTGCAATAAATGGAAGTGAAAAAGAGCTAAGGCACTACTATGTAAACTATTCTGTCATCATAATTAAATGAAAACACAAGTTTAGTTACTGTGAGTTAGGTTTGGATTCCATTAGTTTATATAAGTTATATTAATTAATCTAAGAATGTTTAACTCTATACTTTAGCATATGGGGATTTAAAGTAGAATGTTTCTGTACTGTACCCTGGGCAACTAGCGATAGATATGCACTTGCAGTCTCCTCAATTCAAAAGGTCAGAGTCTCTGCTGTTAAATGTGTATGTAAGTTTATATAAATATGTTAGTGTATGCATTCAGTACTTAACGTTAACATTCAGAAAGTCGACAATAGATTGTCTACATGGTCTGAATGGCAACATTTAAAATGATGGCATTGATGGATGATGATATTCAACATGTTGTAATTTACAATTTAGACAATGACACAATAAGGGTAAAGGTAAGGCTGAATTTGGGGTTAATTTAGGGTTGTTTTAGACCCCTATAGAAAAACAAATAGTTGACAAGCTAACTGTCAACATTCACAATGTCAACAGACTGGCAGAGTCAACATTGTGAATGTCAACCTCCATTCCATGTGTACATTCTGAATTTTGACAGTAAGACCATGTTGACATTCTGATGTTGTTTTTTTTATCAAGCTGATTCAATTCATAATTAGATGACATTGGGAAGAGAGGAGGTGTTTAGAGTGTTTAAATTATATCTACAAGAAAGCCAATATTTTGCGCAGGGAACATGGAAAAATAAAATGTGAGTGACACCATTTTTTAAGGACACCTGAAATGTTACCAATCTAGGCACCAGGCTGATTTTTGCTATTGGTTGTAATGATCCTGCCTGATCTTTATAGTAATTGAATTCCATTAATTTTCTTTAAAACTAATACTGTATATTATAGTAGCTTTTGTGCACATGATATAAATGAAATGGGAAAGTTGCACTCACTACATGATATTGGGCGGTGTTTAGCCTACTGTACCTTTCTAGGGATTATTATTATTATTATTATTATTATTAGGGTTTAAAATTCCTCTTTTGACAATTTAATTAGTGCCAATGTAGTAAATGTTTGGGGTATACTTCCTTTCTTTAGTGTACTGTGTGACAGAGGGTAATTACTTCAAGTACTAAAGTAAAATAAAATAACAAGGAACAGTAATAATAAAGTTAACTTAAAATCGTACTTGTCAACTATCCCTGATTGTCAGGGAGACTCCCTGAAATAGTAGAAATCTCCCCGACTCCCTGAAGAGTCCAGTAATCTCCCTGATTGCACTTTACCCCCATTATATAGCTGTTATAAACTTGCGAAAAAAAGAAATTAGAGATTTATACATTAAAATGGTATAATCAGTTCAATTTCCCTGCATTGGTCATGAGGCACAATTATCCCTTATGGATACATGCATTTTCAAATAAGGTTTCTTTTCTCTTGGCTTCTTATATGGAACCCCTTGTAAAATACAATACCTGAGAAAGCCCTAAAAAGTATCAGTGTGTTTTTTCATCAACAAGTAGATCTTGGAGTTAATTTACATTTGATGTAAGTCAATTTTATGGCACGTCTCTCAGATGTAGCAGTACATGTCCACTTTAGCTCTGTGGTGTTTGGGTAATGCAGACATCTAAAATCTCAAGAAAGGAATACAAAAGCATGAGAAGTAGTATACATCCGTTTGTACAGCTACAGATACAGAAGTTCTTGAATAGTTTCTTCACATTGCATTCACCTGATGCACTCTGGACATTTATTTAAATTACAGATGCCCATCAGTATTGGATAGCTCAATAGGAAAGAAAAAGTTGTCTCTGTTATAATGAAAAAGAATACATTTTCTGTGGTGCTTAATACAAATTATTTAAAAGAAGGAAAAGAAATTTCCTTAAACCTCTAATAAATGAGTAGGTGCCTGGTATGAAATAATCAAGCAGCATAGAAGATTAAAAAAAAGTTTTTATTCCATAGTGAATCTATAATAATTAACTATTAAAGGATAAAAAATAATGACCATATCAGAAAAATAAAGGTTTAAAAAAAAGGTAAAATTAAACAGTAAAAAAATAAAAATAACAGAGCACCTCTCCTCAGCTATATATTTATGGTTCATTGACATCAATTTGCTTCCCTAGCCCGATATATAAATATATATTTTCTTCTATCACATTATATATATATATATATATATATATATATACAGTCAGGTCCATAAATATTGGGACATTGACAGAATTTTCATATTTTGTCCTCTATTCACCACAATGGCTTTGAAATGAAACAAACAAGATGTGCTTTAACTGCAGACTTTCAGATTTAATTTGAGGGTAATTACATCCAAATCAGGTGAACAGTGTAGGAATTACAACGGTTTCTATATGTGCCTCCCACTTTTTAAGGGCCAAAAGTAAAAATCTGAAAATTCTGTCAATGTCCCAATATTTATGGACCTGACTGTATATATATATATAAATATATATATATATATATATATTTATATATATATATATATATATATATATTATAGTTCCTAATTATGCTGGCACTCCAAACGTTCTGGTGCCCAGTCCAAAAATTGCATGTAACCTCATAAATACAAAGATGGCACTCTGAGGCTATTATCCAGGAACATCAGTATATTAAAGGTGACAATATGGCCATATTGTCACCTTTAACACACTGATGTTGCTGGATGACAGTCTCTGACTGCCGTCTTTGTATTTATGAAGTTATAAATATATATATATATATATATATATATCCCAAAAGATGCACTCGCCAGAAGGACATAGCCATTCAATTACTTTATTCCATGATTAGCGCAGCATAATAGCTGCAGGTTATGGCAGCATACAGATAGTGACGTTTCGGTCACATCAGGACCTTTCTCAAGCTAGCAGCCAGTTACAACAACATTTAAGTATAGCACAGCCTCAGCCCAAGTAATTGAATGGCTATGTCTTCCTGGTGAGTGCATCCTTTGGGATATCTATACTATCGCCTACTGTCTTTTGAATAGGACAGGATTGGCTGGAATGCACCCCAATGTTGTATTCTATATGGATGTGAGATCACGATTTACAGGAAATTATAATATATATATATATATATATATATATATATACACACAATATATATACATACAATATATATACTAGTGACCAACCCCGGCTTCACATGGAAGCAGTTTTTCATTTATAATGATAGTCTTTTTTTACCGAGGTCTGATAACATTGCATTGTAAGCAAAAGTAGCCATTTTTCCTTCTGAGGTCAACACAATCAGGGTAAAGTTGGCCATGAGAAAAACTGTATCGACTTAAGTCGATTCCAGCCACATAAAGTATATATCCCTGTGCTTTTTTCATTGTCATGCAAAAGCAGACTCTTGCCGGGACTAATTTGAAATTAAAGAATAGATTTTCACATAAATAAAATAAGAATGGTAAAAACTTAAAATTTTTTATCAGTATGCATCAATTTTTCTGGAGAAACCAGATAATACTGTATGCATCAATCTCTACATATAAAATAAATTCCATCGTTTATCTATTTATATCTATATATATATATATATAATTATATATATATATATATATATATATATACAGCAAAAGTTCGGCACTCAGAGAACGATGCAAAGGATGGGGTGCCTTCCTATACAATGTATACCAACAAACTGTCTCTCCTATATGAGGTGTGGCAACCCCCAGGAAAAAACAAAACACAGGAGCCACTCCCTTAGAAAAATGAAAAAAATGTAATATATGTATATCATGGTGAACAAAAGGTACAGCAGCATGTCTACATGCCTCCTGTGTTTTGTTTTTTCCTGGGGGTTGCTACACCTCATATAGGAGAGACAGTTCGTTGGTATATATATATATATATATATATATATATATATAAATATATATATATATATATATATATTTAACGGTTTAGGAAACGTAAGCCAAGAAAGTGCTTGGACGTTTTTTCACTAACTTGCTTCACTAAAATTGTCATTGCTCAGCGCCCTTTTGTCATAAATTAATGTTTTATACATATAAACCTTCTTCGACAAATGCTCTATAGAAATAGAGTGAAAATTGCATCCATCTCTGTCCAGTGATTCTCGAGATTAGCCCAAAAAGACTACCAGACTTCTACCAAGGACCATCTTAGCTCATTCAGACCCACTCAAAAGATGCAATCACTCGCTGGCAAAAAGGGGCCGGATATGTAAATTATGCTCTCGCACTGCATCGCGTAAGGATGCCCACTGTGTGTTAGCGAGCTACGGCAAAGTGTGCTCGCAAGTGTCTAAAGACGCCCCCTTGCCTCTTGCAACACATGTCATCTCCGGGAAATGTATGATAAGTCGGGACCATCGTGAGCCATCGGAGCTGCTCGTAGACCTTGGGTTTGCCTTTACATGCTGCAAGCACTGTAATCAGTGCCGGCTGAAATACATGCAGGTGACGTGTTCAATGACGCAACTTTGCTAATTATGCATGCCCATTAAACAACGTTTTGGGGGACTGACACACCTGCGTTCGCAACACCACTCCCCCGTTCACAAGCACCTTCCCCTGTTACCACCCACAAATGGCATTATCTGTCATTGAAAGCAGCGACCTGATAGTGGCTTACGAGCTACCAAAATCAGATCACAACGAAAGGCTTGCGCATGCGCACTGCAAATTATATGCATGCGCAGATGGGTGAAAGTCGCTCAGAGTGAGCGATCATGCCTTAGCGAGTGGGTCTGAATCAGGTCCCTTGTTTCATTGACTTGTTTCACTAAAATAATAACTGCTCTGCTCCCTTTTGTCATACATTAATATTTTATACACATAAACCTTCCTCGCAGTGGCCTAAGTTCATCCCAGATGCCCAGTGGCAAGTTATAATTTGGTGCCCCCCCTTAGAAAATATGGAAAATAAACATGGTGCATATCTATCTATCTATCTATCTATCTATCTATCTATCTATCTATCTATCTATCTATTTACACAAAAACACTAATATAGAATATGTGAATTTGTTTCTATTAAGCATATTTACTAAAGCTATTTACAGCTATGCGTTAGTCACAGATAAGGTAGTGACCTGTATAGTGCAATGAGGCCCTCCTCCTGACACCCCTGATGGAGGGGAAAACTGACTGATATGGGTGGGGAGCCCTCCTGATACCCCATATAGAAGGGAAAACCACCTGATGTGGGGACTTTGAGGACTGAGTTTGAGTCAAGATACTGTAATGCTGCCCATCCACTAGGCGATTTTGACAGGCGACTGAACGATAACGTCATTATCATGCAATCGCTTGCAAATCATCCACAAATCATGCAGTAAAATGTTAAAAACGACCAGCAATGCACGTGCCCGCTGATTGTTTTTAACATCTATCATCGCCCGAACATTAGGGTCAACCTGACGACCGCCATCAGGTTGCAATGTTTGGGGATGATTGATTTGCATACGCTGAACGTCTGAACATTCAGTGTATGCACTACACCCCTAGGGGGACGATGGCACAATTATGATGTCGTAATCATGCCATCGTCCCTGCATCTAGTAGTGGATGGGCAGCATAAGACTACTACTGTGGTGGAACTACAAATCACAAAATGCCCAGAGTGCTTCACATGCCGGGAAGTTGCTCCACCAAAGATCTGCCCCCAGACTCAGTCGCTGGTGCCCCAGGCCCCCGTCTCCCATGCCCTCTTATCTGCAGTTCCTTCTGTTGCATCCTTGTTGACATCCAGCTCCTGGAAGATTTGCAGCCGCACTTAAACTCGGGCCTGCCGCACAGGTCAGTGGCTAGAGCTTCCACTCCTGGAGAAGTGGGATGGGGATTTGTGGGTGAGGGGGGTGCCAGAGTAAGACTGGCATGAAAAGCTGCTGAGGAGCAGTGACATCAATAAGCGGGGACAGGCTATAGATAGACGGAAGCAGCATCTGATTGTCTGACTCGGAGCACTCCACTAGTATATGGTTATGGTAGCTTCTCAGGTGCCGGGAAGAGGTGCCATGTATTGGGCAGCCATGACGGTACACTCCGGGTATATATTTATAGCCCTAAGTGGGGTGAATATATTGTGGGCAATGGAAGAGTTGCCCCTTCAACGCTGGTGCCCGGCGGCAGGTGCCTCCATTGTCTCCCATAATTCTGCCCTTGCTTCCTCAACAAATGCTTTATAGAATAACTGCATCAAAATCCACCCAGTAGCTCTCAATAGTTGCCCAAACAAACATATGCCTAACAGGGACTTTATTTTATATGTAGATATTTGCCAGTCCATAGCAAGTAGAGATGGCCAAACAGCAGAAAGTGGCTCAATAACAAGAGGACATGGACTAGAAGAGAGAGAGGTTGACTACAATGGATATAAAATGTGTCAATATTGTCCAGAGGAGCCTTAGATTGGTATGCATATATACATAAATTATTTTAACTATACTGCGTAACGTAAATCACACACGTTGAATACACTAATGGCAAAATGTTGCACATTCTACATGTGTATACAACTTTATATATTATTGTGCAGTTTACATTTTTAACACCAGAAGCCAGAGCTGGATTAAAGGGCAGGCTGAGCCTAGGGGCCTTCACAACTAGTGCACTATGGGATCCCTCCCCCATAATCATCTCTAGAATGTTCATTCATTGTTGATGCCATGTAAAATGAGGAGCTGTGGTACCTGGGCTACATTTCCAAGAATCCTAAATGGTCAGTGCTCATCCAGTATGTGCTGGGCTTCTGCAGGCCTGCAGCATTCCACTCTCTAGGGGTTAACTGTGGTACCGCAGCATGATGTGACTGATGCTGATCTGTGTCCACAATGTCTGTATCAGTGAGTTGGAGTATGATACTGTACATTGCTATAGCAGCTACTTCTATTTAGGGTGAGTGAATATCGATATGGAAACACTATCTGAGTCACAGGAGTTACCTTGCCTGGAGCACTGACTAGGTCTTCAGAATATGGGCACCCGCAATCCATAAAACGTATATGCTACTCTGCAAGAAACGTATATGCTACTCTGCTGCATTTGCTCACAATAGTAAATTACACAAAATTTATTTACTAATTTTGGGACTGTGCTAGATACTAAACTGTGCTTAGCATTACAACAAAATGGTTACAAAAGTAATTACTGCACTGTATGCCAATGTTATGCATTAGAACTTCAGTGCATTTTTTCAAGGTGACATGGGTAATCAATGCTGTTACTGCATAGTGAGCATATTAATTATGCTTAAAGACAACCATCAATGAATACAATTCAAAGAACAAAACAATATTGACCAAATAAAAAATGATATATTCTAATACACAAGCATTTTTAAAGTTGTAATATAGTGCTGAAGGACATGGGACACACTAACAAAAATTGAGTAAACAAAAGAACACCTGCCTTTATTTTTTCTGTTATTAACTTCAGTTTGCACTGGTCAGCCATTGTTTTATGCTGCTGCTTTGTCATCATTACAATTTAATGTTGTAAAGCTGTATTTTTCGCTAGCTACTTGCAACATTTTCCTATTCAATAAGCGGTGAAAATTCAATTAGCGGTGAAAATTCAGAATCCGCTAAAAAGTACCGCAGATGACGTCATTTCACCTGGCAGAAATTTTCTCCGTATTCAATTGCAAGCGGTTTTCGCATCCACGGAAAGTCAATGCAATGTAATAGGTGAAAAAGTTTTGCCTCTGAATAGGTGGTAAAAAAAAGTGCAAAATTGTTACTTTGGAGTGCAAAGGTGGGGAAACCACTCAGAACCCTTGGGACAGTCCCCCAAAGGATAACTCTGTCAAAAATCCATAAAAAACTTTAGAACACCGCCAAAAAAGTACTTTCATTTTGTGGGCGAAAAAGTGCAAAGTTGGGGTACAGGCAAAAAAAATAGCAAAAAAGACTTTTGGGGGGTCTGCAAGGATGGGTCAGGGTTTGTTTGCAGGTGTTTGCTGCTGGGGATTTTCATTATTTCTTAAACTTCACTTTTGAGACTTTAAAATATGCTAGCACCCATTTTCAAGAACCCCAAATTTGACAGGACTACGTATTTTCACCAAAAAATACTGCTTAATGCCATTCTTCACCACTTGTGCAAATCTGCTAATTAGAGAATCTTTGAACAACTTAAGTACCCCAAATAGCTTCATTAGGGCTATTCAGGGACCTCTACATTGATCCCCAATGTTAGTGAATCTTTTGGTGGGTGTAAGGCTGATTTCCCCATTTTTTACAGTACTTTTCGCCTGTTTGAGTTTTGCCAGGATGCATTTTTGAGGCGAATAGCGGGGGTGCGCACAGTAAGTTTTTGCGGCCAAAACACATGATGTAGGCAAAAAGTCCGGCAGGCAGAAAAATATTGCGGGTGCAAAACTAATTGAATAAGGGCCTTAGGTGGCAATGCAGCCTTAAATGAGGAATATTCTACTACATCTCCTAATTACCCCTATCCAATGTTGTATAAGTGATACAGATATGACATATGAAACAAAACTGAAGAATATACAGTATATTCAGTATTAACAGTGGATACTTCATCTATGCAGTGGAGGCAGCCATGTCACTAGTTCCTAAATAGCAAATAGGCTGCATCCATGAATATTTTCAAGCATACAAAATGGCTACCTCTGTTGCCCATAGCTGTGATTATAGCCTTGGCATTGTAGATCATGATTAGTTGTACAATGATTACATGAGTTCAATCATGTTAGGGCCTCTGGATGGTGTATTGGCACTGAGTATGAAATCACATTGTTATCTGTCACCTTGAAATGTGGTTTAACTTGCATTTTGATACCTATGCATATAATAACCATTTCTTCGTGCATACACCTCATGGAGTTTCTCATAAGGTATCTGATTTGTTAGTTTTTTTTTATCTCAATATATTATTCAATGGATATTTGGTCCCTCAATCATTTAAAAGAAATAATATCAGCATACATCAGAGGTAATGAACAAAATTCATGATATTGGTGGACTTTCTATATGGGACAAGGATGAAGTGTCTCTGCGCTGTATTATCTTCCTTAGTGTGGCCTATAAGAGCCTTCAATTCAATTAGTCTTGTTTTGCTTTGTATTTATGCCTTGAGTGGTTCCTCTATATGTGAATTGACAGCATACACACAAGTGCTAGTATCAATTTCATGTTTTATAATATCTATTGTTTCTACTAATGAATATCCATTTTCTTTTTTTAATTATTTCTACATTATCTACTGTATTTGCTGTACATAATCAATCTGGACATATCCCTTTTAAATATACATGTTACAGCTTTCATGTCAGTATAAAATATCAAGTTTTTAAATATTAATATAGGAGATATAATAGATTATAAATTTAATTTTGAATTAACCTCAAATTAGATTGTACTTGCCAACTCTTCCTGATTGTCAAGGAGACTCCCTGAAATAGTAGGAATCTCCCTGACTCCCTGAAGAGTGCAGCAATCTCCCTGATCGCACCATCCCCCCATTATGTAGCTGTTATATACTTGGGAGAAAAAATCAAAGTTGTTTACATTCAAATGGTATAAGCAGTACCATTTCCTTGCATTGGTTATAAGACATATTGCTCTCTATGGCTACATGCATTTTCAAATAAGGTTTCTCATGGCTATTTATATAGAACCACTTGTAAAACACAATACATGAACAAGCCCTGAAAAGTATCAATATGTTTTCATTAGGAATGAGCGGTTTGGTTTTGACTCGGCTCTTTTTGCCAAATTAGCGCAAGTCTGGATTTATCTTATTGGCTATCCAAAATACATGAGAACCGGATAGCCAATAAGATGCTAGTCCTGAGATCCGAACATAACCAAGTAAAACCAAAGCGCTCATTTCTAGTTTTCATCAACAAGTACCTCTTACATGCTGCGCTCATAGGTGTTACTTTCACAATCTCCCTGAAATGATTTTTCAAATGTAGGCAACTATGAATTAGATTCCATTATTTTAGTACTAAGATGGAAGCAAATTTTGTGAACTTTGGCTCAGAAGACAAAAACTATGGAGATATTTTTTTCCTTGTTTTAAATATTAATTTTTTTCATTTCATCATTCCATTCCTTCAAGTAGTTGTATTTTTTAATAATCAATACAAAAGCTTTGCATAAGAAGATAATAAATGCAAATGATTTTGATAAAATTGCATCAACAGATGGAATCAACCCATTTCCAGCAAATGCCGTTGGCTGTGCAGATGGTAATTATAGGATGTATGTAAATATACAAGCTCTAGGAAGCATAGTAAATGCACATAGAACTCCATGATCTCAAGAAGATGCCTATTTTGGCCCTTACTAGGGCCCTTTGGCAAACATAATAATATAAGTTGAAAAGATGGTTTTTCACAGCTGTATTAATTCTTTCTGTGATTTGCCATGTAGTCTAATTGCCTCTCCCAATAAGATTTTAACTAAAATGTTAGGCTTTTTGAACAAATTAAAAACAGGAACCCTTTAAAAGCTGTTTTTTACTTAGCTAAAACTATAAATATTTTTTATTAACAATTAAATAATATACATAATAACAATAAGTGTATTTTATATTGTAAAACATGCCAATGTACTGGCCAACATCAGACAAGTCTGAATTCTTTGAGCAAGTGACAATAAGTAGCACACAGGGTCATACTGTCCGTGCACTAATCTTAATACCTATACAGCAGAATTGCACAAACATCAATTAACAATATTTTAGCATATCAGTAAAAGATAATACATATGGTTGAAATTAGTTATGAATATGATCTGTGGCCTTTATATAATACATAAAATAGAGACATGATTAGTATCTTTAACTATTAAATATCTGGGGTGAAAAATGTGATTCTGGTGTTGTGTTATTGAGTTGCTCTCTTTTGTGATTTTATTTTGCTAATCAACATTGGATTATAATGATATGAATACTTATATGTTGGCTGTAGGTTGTGATCCCTCTGCATATAGAGATGAATGCTAAATAGAAATTATTTGATTGGTCTTGTTTGATAAAATACTTAGTAGTGCAATATGTAACTACAAGTATCACACTTGTTTGCCTTACCACATGGCACACATGTATGTTTATGATTGAGCAGCAGTAACTTTTTAGTTACTCTTTTGGAAATGATGCTATGGAAAGGATGTTATGAAAAAGGTCCTCTTTATGTACTGAAATGTCAACCTGTCTGTTAAGAAATTAAGTAATTTCTAATCTATTATGAAGTCTGTCGAACGACCTTGCTCTGTAATGCTACTGTATTTGGAATATCTAGAAGTTAACACTTTGGATCCATAAATATATATGTATGTGTTAAAAAGAACAAGGGAGAGCTCCATAGTGCATACAATATTTATATTAACATTCACTTGTATAAAATTTAACAAGCCAGGTCACATTCGTACCAGATAAATAAATATGTAATACATACTGTATCACCAAACATGGCAGACTCCATATGATAGACTCACAAATATGATAGACACACTGCATCAAATATTCTAAAGTGCAAGATTACATCATATATATTGTGTCTGAAAGACTCGTTATTCATATGCTTTATGTGATTTCATAAAAAGTGTGATCATCATGCAAAAGTAAGGTTACCTTGAGTCCTCCAAAATAATGCCTGCATCGGAAGTTATGACCATCCACTTTACCCTATCACTCCATAAGTGTTTGAACTCATGTGGCATACCATCAGAAAAACAAAATAAATGCTGACATGGAGAAAATAGCTCATCAAAGTTTGGAATAATCTTAATTAACTTCAAAATTATCATGTAAAACTATTTTATCTAGCTTTCTCTATATTGTCTGTAAAATAGATATAAAAAAATAATAACACATAAAAATCCTTAACATTTAGAAAGAATAACAAATAAAAAAATAATACATAAACAATAAATTATTCCTGGAGAAATGTATGTATCCTAAAAATGTGAAAATTTATCTGGTCATTGATATCAAAAACAGTTCCAGAAAACGAATGGGTTGCAAAACACTATTTCATAACACCCATTTTCGGGGTTAACCGCAAATATTAAGTTTCCCCTGGATGTGTGAAGGACGGACCGTAGCAGGTATCGGAGATTCCTCCATTCCTGCTTGAAGCCAAATCCCCCAAAGGTTCCTATGGGGGATGTAATGCTGCCAAATTTACCAACATCTGGAATGAGAAGCATTCTGGATATTGGTCCCCGCAGCTATTGTCATCTGCTACACTACCCATAACTAGCCGACAGAGGGTTCCCATGGAACTCTCCCTTGCAATGGTGGCCATGCATGTGCATTCAGCGGGACTGCGCATGTGCAGCAGCCGCGGCAGCTCTCCGGGCACATTGCAGAGATGGGCTCCTTTTGGAGCCTCTGTCCCTGCATTTGCCAGATGATACATCCAGTCGCTATGATCGCATATTGCAATACGATCATGGGTGGTAATGTCATGCCCAGATAGCAACACAAATGTGATCATTAATAAATGGGCCTCTATCTTTGTAATTACCAAAGAAGCTATTCTCTCGAAAATAAAAATGTACAATTGCCAACAATTAAATAAATAAAATAAACAAATACATAAATCAATACATAACTAGGCAAATAAATATATAAATTATACATTTCACTTTGAGAGACCAACAATTTACCAAGTTATAGTTGAGGAAATTTGTGTATCCCAAAATGAGAACATTTATATGGTGATAAATAGTAGTAACATTCCCACAAATGAAGGATATGCAAAAAGTTATATTTTTTAAGTTTAAATCAGATTAATTTTGTCATTTTATTAGTATTGCATAAATGTTTTTTGTTTTTTTTTACATATTAGAAATATATTGTCTAAAGGCATTTCTTTTTTTAGCTACTTGCTAAATAATGCAATATCAATTTGACAAGTTTTCCAAACACCAAGTAAGGAACACAAGGAAAGGGAACTCTTAGAGAGTGACACGTTTGCAAATTCTCTAGTGTAAAATTGTCATGACAAGTGCCTGGGGATTTTTTTTCCATGTAAATCATACTGAAATATGTTGTTTTGGCTGTAAACTATTTTCTGATTTTAGAAGCTCACCATCACCGACACATTTCTACCATACTTACAAACATATTTAATTTTTTTTGGGTGACAATTATGTACAAAACAGAAATCCATAATTGTGCTTTAATTGTATGACCACATCTCTGATGCTTTAAGATTCAGAATTCAAAAAATATTTTTAATGTTTTTAGGAGAAACATACATGCTTTACTAAATAGATTATAAAATTATACTAATTTGAATTATCAAGAACACAAATATAGCAATGTAAATTTCAAAGCTGAAGCAAATAATATATAGTTTGAATATTTTTTCTAATTCTCCATGCTAAGTTTGTTTGGTTGATAGTAAAGCTAATAATTTTTACTGTATTAAATCCAACATTTTTTTTTAAAGAACAGAAAAGGCTCTTTATTGGTATCAAATTCAAGAAAATATATTTTCCATTTATACATTTGATGGCATCATGCATGGGAGAGACACTGGGGTTCATGCTGAGTCGGATGCATGTGCATATCAAAAAAAGCTCTAAAAAGCCACTTGTGAAAATAACATATTTGCAATGGTATGCATCTCACATGTGCTAGCTTTACATCACACACACTTATACCCACATAAATATAGTTTTATTGATTTAAGTCACAACTACTCTTTACTTATATTCTGACTCATCTGCTTCACCTCTGTAACTTCTCAAGAGCTGTGCAGGTGAGCAAATTCCATCCACATGAAAATGTTATGTAATCACAAGTTTGATGTTTTTAGGTTTCTCATTTTCCAAAAATAGAAATATGTATAGCCCCAGGTGCTTGAAACTGAACAAAAATAAATATAAATAAAATATAAGCAATAATATACTCTAAAAAATGTAAAGAATATAAAAAAATTTAAAAAAAGGATACCTTTTAGGAGCAGTTAAATGGTTGCAAGCCAATATAAAACGAAATAACATTGAATTAACTGTGCTTAAACCTGTATTCAATATAACTATATTTGTATTCTATTTGTCATATAAAACATATATATATGACCCCCAAATAAAATGGTATTATATGTTCGCGCCAAGCTGGCTGCTTACGTGAGATCTCCTAAGGGGGAGGTATCTAACTCCTCCAGTAGTAAAACTTGCAAAAAATATCAGGTATCCCACCGTAGCGCCTGCTCAAAAAATAATCAACTTATACTTAGCTTATATGTATCACGGATATCTTTGGACTTCTTATCTCCAAATAGTAATGAGGTATAACCAATGTATATCGTAACATGTGAAAAAAAGAGAAAAAGAAAAGAGATCTAGTGCAGATGGTCTAACAATAAATTCATTAAAATACAAATGGAACCTTTTCCAAAAAATTACTGATACCATGTGCATAAAAATGCTTGTATGGAAGATACTTAATGTATAAAGCACATTTATTCAAAGCACAAGTTAATATTCATATAAGCACATACAATACAATACACTAAAGGAGCTTCTAGATGGATAATGAGCATCCTTTGAAACATCAATACACCATAATCACAGGTGAAGTTGGCCTCCTACCAGAATCGAGGTAAGCAGATGCATGTAATAACTGGGAAGATGTAAAAAAACCCGGGTTCAGCCTCAGCTATTTGTCCTCATCTATCCCACACTGGTTCTGGGTGGATACTGTGGCCCCTCTTTTGCTGCCAACGCATTTCTACCATTAAGGTCTTTGTCAAGGCAATGAGGGTCTAGTGATATGGGTCACCTTAAATACCCTTATCAATCAAAATTTAGATTGCTGGGAGGAGCCATCTTCATTACAATGTATATTTGTACAGTTAAAAACATAAATTCACATATAACAGTAAATACAATCATTAAAATCCTCTACTCTTGTATGTTTAAAATCAATAAATTGTCCATATTAAACACACACCCCAAATATTTTCTTTTTACAGCGCAAAAAAAGGCATCCGTGTCACTTCCGTTCCTTCTATATATATATATATATATATATATATGTATATATATATATATACATATATATATATATATATATATATATATATGATCTATAATAAAAAGTACTTTCAATCTAGGTGCACAATGAAAATTACAATAATTTTATAATCTGTAGCTAGTCATAATAGCTCAAAAAATCACAGCAATGGTCATGTAAATTAGGTAACACGCATTGAATCAAACATATAAGAAACTAAACATTGTTTCTATTGATGAATAGAATCCTAAAAAAGATCAGTAGAAACCGAATAACTAAAAGTCCCATGGCTGTGAGCTCTGGTATAAAAATATGCTTCTTATTAGACGTTATACAGTATATGTGTAAAACTCAGCCGCGTCCGGTTGAAGAAATATGCAAAAAAATAATTAAATAAAGTAAAACCATTTCAAAAATCCTTCTTCAATACAGTTGGTATGGGTATATACTTTAATAAGGGATACCCAAGCACATATGTCAGTACACCAGTAACAATATAAGATGTCTCCATGGAAATCCTCAGAACCTGCTGCTTTATAAGCATGCTGTATATAAATTAATCCTATAGGACTTTATTAAACACTGAAACATTTAGAACTGTGGAAGCATGGAATAGTCACTTTTCTATGGTGCAGGTTTCAAGAATGTGGTTACATTTCACTATAACTTGATTTGTATGTGCAGTTCCTATTAAATAGATGGTCAGTATGCTGGTGGGCCATGCTGAAAAGTCCATGTCTGGAGCTGCAAGTTCGTACATTGTATCTGCTAGCCGGGCCTTAATGTAAGCGGGATGTCGGCTGAAAGCTCAGCTATTTCTCTGCTCTAGGTGCGGTGTGAGTATTAGTCCACACTTGTGCTGGAGTCCATGTGCACAGCGGCAGCAGGAGGGAGAACGGAAGATCCACAGGACTCAGGAGTAGTAATGGCTTGCTCGTGACAAGCGGTCTGGTGTCAGCATTGTAAAAATACTAATGCGTTTCTTCCATTAAGGATATCTTCAGAGGGGTGTGGTTAGGAGGAGAAGTCACCCCCCCTTAAATAGGAGTCAAGATGATTTGTTGAAAACACCTGTTGACATTTCTTTTGAAAAATATACACAGAAAAGGAGATATTTGGTATTTGTCAGCATCAATAAACCATATAGAAAAAATATATTATAAGAACTCTATCTATAAGGATAAAACAAAAAATATTTTTATTAGAAAAAAATTAATAAAAGATGAAATAAAAACAATTTCAATTTGATATTGAATACCAAATATTTAATATCAAATATCAAATATCTCCTCTTTCTGTGTATATTTTTCAAAAGAAACACCAGCAGGTGTTTTCCACAAATCATCTTGACTACTATTTAAGGGAGGGGGTGACTTTTCTTCTTAACCACACCCCTCTAAAGATATCCTTAATGGAAGAAATGCGTAAGAGTTTTTACACTACTGACACTAGACCACTTGTCACTAGCAAGCCATTACTACTCCTGTGGTTCTGCCACTCTCCCTCCTGCCGCCGCTGTGCACACGGACTCCAATGCAAGTGTGGACTAATACTCACACAGCACCTAGAGCTGAGAAAAAGCTGACCTATCAGCCGACATCCCGCTTACGTTAAGACCTGGCTGGCAGATACAACGTACAAACTAGCAACTCCAGACGTGGACTTTTCAGCATGGCCCACCAGCATACTGACCACCTATTTAATAGGAGCTGCACCTATGAATCAAGGTATAGTGAAATTTCACCACATGCTTGAAACCTGCACCATAGGAAATGTACTATTCTGTACTTCCACAGTTCTAAATGGTGCAGTGTTCTATAAAGTCCTATAGGATTAATTTCCATACAGCGTGCTTACTAAGCAGCACGTTCTGAGGATTTCCATGGAGACATCTTATACTATTACTGGTGTACTGACATATGTGCTTGGGTATCTCTTATTAAAGTATATACCCATACCAACTCTATTGAAGAAGGATTTTTGGAATGGTTTAAATTTATTTTATTATTTTTTTGCATATTTCTTCAGCCGGACGTGGCTGAGTTTTACACATATATAACTTTTTATATTTATATTTCTATTGTGATTATATTTAAAATGTTGCTCTACCAGAGCTCACAGCCACGGGACTTTTAGTTATTCAGTTTCTACTGATCTCTTTTTGGATTGCTATTCATCAATAGAAATAATGTTTAATTTCTTATATGTATGATTCAATGTGTGTTACTTCATGTACATGTCCATTGCTGTGATTTTTTGAGCTTTTTTGACTAGCTACGGGTTATTAAATTATTATAATTTTCATTGCACACCTAGATTGAATGTACTTTTTATTATAGATCACATATATATTTGTTTTATATGACAAATATAATGCAAATATAATGATATTGGTTACAGGTTTAAGCGGTTATTTTTTTGTTTTCATTTTACAAGAAGTACTTATAAATAATACATTTATTGTGCTATCAAGATAGCCAGGGTTTTAAATAAATTTTATTTATGTTAAAAAGCAAGAGATCCAATATAGAGTTATGTGTAACAGTTATTAATATTTTGATGATGAACTTCCCATTTGTGCTGATATGTAATATTTAAAAAAAAAAGCCTAACCACAACAATTAATCAACAAAATGTTGTTGTGGAAGCTCAGCAATGCTGACCTAAAGCATCAAGGGTTAACTTACTGCTTTACCAAGCCAATCTTTGAGCTAGCTTGCCATATTTTATATTTCAAATGCACTATAGTGACATTTTTTTTAAAGAATAAAAAAATAGATAGCAGCAATGACCACTAACCATTGAGGTTTTCAAACATTGATGTCAATGTCCATTCTCTACTGTGTCTACACAAGTCTTATACTGTGAGTTGCTGTTCATGTACAATAAGCTGGGCAGAGTGATCGGGGAAAGGGACAACTTTTCACAGTGAATGAATCTCCAGAGCTGGATAGTAAAAGAGAAAGCAACATCTTGACAATCAGGGAGAGGAAAAAATCACAATTGGTCATCTCTGCTTCTTAGGACTGCTTACATCTATTACTCCATTTCCTCTGGATTGTGCTTTCTCCTAGATCCTCGATCCTGCCACAGTCCTCCTGTTCCCTTCCTGGCTGATCTCTCCATGTGAGCACTGACCCCCTCAAACTTGGTCATACTGAACAATGCAGCAAGGTGACCCCTCAAATGGACCTTGGGTTGTGATCTCCAAATCACAAGGCTCAGTGCAATTTTTTTCTAATCTTTGTCTTTTCCTCTTAAGTTTAGATTAACCTTTCTATATATGTTATAATGCTTACACCATTGTTATTAATACTGCAATTTTTGTCTCTGAATTCAGACTTTTATGTTTTTTACCTGGATGTTATACTACTACAAGTTACACATCCTGTCAGATGTAACCTGCACAGTAAGCCCAAGATGGCTACATCGTATGGTGCTGCCATGGGCAGGAAGAGCAACTTGTGGATCGATTGATGCAGTGCTTATCATACCACACATGTTTCAGTGACCCGTATTTGTTCCTTGTATGATATCTCACACGCCTTTGTAGTGTTCCCAAGATGGCTGCCTCACCTGGTACAAATTGTGGGTGGGACAAAAAAATACTTGGATTAGCTGGCTATGTTAAGTCCCTGCTCTTAGATTTAGTTTGCTGTAACATCACCATTTTGTGTTTTTTCACCTAAGCATTACCTATTCCACCTAGAGTAACCTATGTAGCATGAGAAAGTGCTTGCCTCGCCTGGTACCCTTCAAGAATGGGATATATAACCCATGGAAGTTATTACCTAAAATGGCTCCATCAACCCTGCATTATGTCCATGGAACCCATTATATAAATAAGGTAATTCTTCTTCTTCCACTTCCTCATCCTTTTCTTCCACTTTCTCTTCCTCCCTTTCTTTTTCTTCTTCTTTTACTTTTTCTTTTTGAAATAATTACCTAACAATTTTTGTTTCTGTCTAGGCACTTTATGTTGGAAAATATGGGAAATATATGGAAAATACATACATACAAGATGAAGTGATGTGTATAAGGTGCACATCGTTTCATAAAATGTGAATTCAGCTCAACTACTGTATGGTCCTGCATATACTGACTAAATAGTTTAATTGTCTAATTGCTGTAAGTGATCTGTATCAAGTAATTAAGTTAATCAGACATGTGTGCTGCAAAATGCAGGGTAGTTTTATTAATACAAATCACTGACTAGATGGGGAAGATTTTTCTCATTCAAAACTGACAAATGGATACAAGTCAAGAATAGCCCAGTACTCTATGCTAACTAAACTCAATGTCCATCTCAATGTATCATGACTCTGGTCTACCTCCTTTCTTAGTCTGGAGTTATATTCATGGTTTTCAGCCTCTAGTAAGCATTTACAAGCTTCTCTGTGTCAAAGGGGAAATCCCACTTCCGACAACCCATACATGGTGCCAGAACTAGCTCTAATCTTCAAGTAGAAGCAGAAGTCAGGGGTCACAGCATGGCCACATTGAAAGCTGTATCCCATATGTAAAACATTCTTATTATGACTAACTATGTGTTCTGTATGGGGGTGCTATCTCTTGTGCCTTATCATTTTATCTCCATTTTTGTGTTGGAGGCAGGTGGAAGAATATCTGTTACCCTGTCAGTGTTGGCCCTCATAGAAAAAGCTTCATCCATTCTACCCATACTTTGCCCCTGTTTTCAAATCAGAATACTGAGCACAATGCTGAGCAGACTTGTCTATTAAGTTACTGTAAAGGAGATAAGTAATTTTTAAAACTTTATTATTTTTAGCACAAGTAAGCTTAGCACAATTCATTTCACTAGGACTCCACATAAGTATACTGCAAAATGCAGGGTGGTCCATAAGTGTGGAACTCCCTTTTAAAAAGGAAATGAGTAAGGAAATGTTAATCAAGTATCTACACATATAATATAGGAGTTGGGAAATACTTTTTAGGGTATTTCACAAGTATGGTGGCTATCTTGAAGTCAGCCATCTTGGATGCAACTCTAATTTTTTAATTATGGCATGTGACATATCAGGCAGATGCAGAATTTCATAAAAAAATTGATGTTCTTTGTTTTAATGTATCTTTATTCATTGAGTTTTAACTGAGTTTTCAATTGCAGGTAATGATATTAATAACAATGGCACTAGCACAAACAGAACGTGATGAGATTGTTTTGATAACTGGAGAATGAAGCACACATGTTATCGTAAGTGTTTTCAAACAACAGGACCCAAATAGGCTACCCATTACTCTCAGAGAAGTTGCCAAACTCCTTGCCAAATTTAAAAAATAAACAGATTAGTTGCAGATAAATAAAAAAGTGGACGAACAGAAACTGTTACAGATCAAGCAACAACAACTGCTGTGATGGCATAATTTTCAAAGAGCCCACAATGTAGCATTCATCATCTGTCTCATGAATGTGAGGTTATTTGTTTGGCCATTTTGAGAATTTTGTCTACACATAAATGGCACCCTACAAAATTCAGATGTGGCAACACCTGACTGAGGATGACCCAGACCGTTGGGTGGAGTTTGCACACTGAGTAACCAACCAACCAACTTCAACTGAACCCTTATTTTCCACACCAGGTATTGTTTAGTGTTGAGGAAAATGTCTTCATCAATGATAAAGAAAACAAACAGAACCACAGGTACTGGTCAGAGACAAACCCTCACTGGATGGATGCTTATAGGGTTGTAGCCTTGGCAAAACAGTTGGTATGGTATAGTTTGTGGGGCACCCATATTGTGGGACCATACATTGATGTAACATTAACAGCAGTATGTTACAAGAGGTTGGTAGATGAAGAAATTTCCCCCCATTGTTATCAGATAATGGGACATATCCTAATTTATTGTAGCAAGATGGTGCCCCACCTCTTTATGGACTCATTGTCTTGATGTGCAATTTCCCCAAAGGTGGATTAGCCATAGAGGTCCAGTCCAGTGGCCACCAAGATCCCCAGATAAACTCCATTTGATTTCTTTCTGAGGGGTTACCTGAAGGAATGTGTTTATATTGTTGAGATACAAGATTGTTATCATGTGCAGCAACAAATTGTTAATGCTTATGCTCAGATTCAGCCAGACATGTTGGGCAAGATTCATCAGGAATGGGAATAGAGAATAGCTTTAACACTTCAACATAGTAGAAAGCACTTCAAAAATATCCTATAAACTTTATGTTAAAACTCAAGAAAAAATAAAGATATGTTAAAATGAAAAAAAACATTGTTTTTCTTATGACATTTGCATGTTTGATATGTCACATGACTACTTTCTTTATAAAAAAAATTAAAATTGCATTCAAGATGGCTGACTTCAAGATGGCCACCATACTGGTGACATACTATAAAAAAAATTAATCACTCCCATATCATATGTGTAGACACTGGATTAATATTTCCTTACTCATTTCCTTTTTATAAGGGTGTTTCCACACGAATAGACCACCCTGTATGTTTGTATATAGCAAGTTCAGTTTTATGCCAGTTCTACTATGCAGTTTGGCCTAAGCTACTTATGTTGATGAGTTTGCAAGCTTACAGACTTTAGGTACCATTTGAGATTTCACTCTCCAAATATTAAGATGTTAAATCTAATAGTTTGGATCTGAAAACTACATAATAGACTATATTTTAATATATCATACCCTAGTATTTGTGGGGGTTCCTTTTAAAAGATCTGCCACTTTAAAGTCTAGCTCCCAAAAAGTTATCTCCTCTCATATGGTTACACCTGCTCAATAATAGATCAGAGTAGAGTAGCACATACTGTAAATGTATAGTATTTAACAGTACCTAGAATCTCCCGGAATTCATCTGGGAGTCGAGCTTTCAGTTTTGGGGCTCCAACCTTATGGAACTCACTTCCCCGCATAGTTTGAGAGGCCTCCACTCTAGAATCCTTCAAAAATAGACTCAAGATTTACCTCTTCACCCAAGCATTTCACTAATGTCCCTTGTTTAAACTTATTTTGTGTTTTGTACTGTAAAGGCAAATGTAAAGCACTTTGAGTCCTTTAGGAGAAAAGCACTATATAAATAAAATAATAATTATTATTATTATTTATAAAAAAGTACATGCTATAAAATACTTATTTATACATATATTATTTACATATATCTAAAATAATAATAATAATAATAATAATAATATTATTATTATTATTATTATTTTATAAAGTACCAACTTCTCCTGCAGCACTATACAAAATAAGTTACACATACCAAATATTATAGATGTGACATATAAACTATGGAAATGCTTCTAAATTGGATTCAAATGAACTGTTTATTTTTTAAGCAAAATGGCTTGAATTAAAACAAATCTGCAGTTAAGATTTTAATTGGTGCCAAGTAATTAGGTAGCGACAGTAAGTGATCTATCCAAAGTAATAGGCTTTTAGTGCAATGTTTTAGTGCTGTAATAATTGCTGTCATTTTGCAAAGTGCTTTAGGAGTTTACAAGAAAAATCCACATGCTGTACAATGTAACTGAACCTACCCTCAGGGATTATATATTCAGACCAACATGCGAGTACCGTAATTCAGCATGGAATCAGCTTCATATATTTTACTCATTTTGATTTTTTTATACACCTATACTATGCATATACAGTAGATTTTTTACAGCATAGATGGTAACTGAATAAGATGCAACATTTATGCAAATTCAAAGATTATATACATTTTATTTAAAACAAATAAGGTTTGTTCAAAACACAAAAAATACGAAGGTCTATATCATAATTTATCAGCAATTTTCACAGGTCCTTTGATTACAATTATTTTTTAATAATCAATTGAAATCATTTGAGAAAATGGTCTAATCAGAATTTATTAATTTGTACTGAATAGATTGTGCAGATAAATAAACACTAATAAAAACTTGTGATTTTGTTAAATGCACTTTACTCCTCCATTCAGATAGAAATTTCAACCATACCAAAAAAGCAGGCTCATAGTGCTATTTTTAGAGATGTGCTCAGACCCCCGTGTTTTGGTTTTGGTTCGAAATCATTGTTGTGTTTTGTTTTAGGTTTTGGCAAAATCACTCTTTAAAATGTTTTGGTTTAGTTTTTGAATTCTTTTAAGTTGATAAAAAACATATAATGTATA
Organism: Taudactylus pleione; assembly: GCA_031769625.1. Classification (NCBI taxonomy): domain Eukaryota; kingdom Metazoa; phylum Chordata; class Amphibia; order Anura; family Myobatrachidae; genus Taudactylus; species Taudactylus pleione. The sequence continues at coordinate 8,390,751 of JAUIMM010000061.1, read as the reverse complement.
TTGGAAGAGAAAATGTGTTTCTACCTATATGCATGGTGCTTTACTCTGCTACAACCAAGAAGTGAGGTTCAATATATATTCAAAGGACCTCGCTTAGTATAGTTATATAAAAACAGATTTTTTAGACAGTATAATATAAAACGTAGAACCTGACACATGTTTAAAAAACATATACAAGATATGTCATGCAAATAGTGGTATATGACCAAACATTTAGGGATTAGTAATCCCAAAAAAGTGTCAGTTTAATCATAGGTACATATAGGAGGAGAATAAACCTCCCCCTGAGTATCGGGAAAAAAGGTGGATTGTACCAGTCCTGGAGAGATGGAGCCACAGGTGTTGAAGAAGAATATAGAGTGTTCCGGATACACCCTGTATTGGCTACAGAGTTTTCATCCAAACTGGTAGGCTCTTCTGACCAAAGGAAAGCTTGGTTTCTGTCTGTAGGCACTGATGGATCACCGCCGATGTGTTTCAAGACGTCCCAGTATTTTCCTCAAGGCTTATGTCCACCAGTGCTCAGTGCCTGTCTTTTAAGTCCATTTTTGATGGTCCCTTCCGTTTTGCAACTCAATGACCAGAAGTGATTTCAGAGCCAATGTTTTTCAGCGAAAAATGGTTGTGGAGGGATGGTAACACACACTGCTAGATGCATCCTGCATCAGGGTATATAGAAATCTGGTTTGCTGGGTAGGAGGCCATGAGAATAACTGTGTTTAAAATATATCTCAAGTAAGTTGTGACATCACTTCAGGTATCGGACTCACAGACCGGAAGCAATGTAAATATGGTCTGTGGAGACTCTAGTGATGAGGCTTGGTGGCCATTTTGTTGAAGAACAAAAAAAGAGAAAAGTTGGTTTATAATATTTATCCATGATATTCCGGGATGGTTATCCATACCCTTATATATAGGGTTATGATCCCTATAAAAGGAAACATTTTGAATAGTGATTATGATGATAAATGTTATGGTGATAAATGTTCTAAGACATCCTAAACAGGATGACAACAAATAGGATAAAAATACTCAAACTAATAATAAACAATAACAAATATTTAAAACATAAAGATAGAATGAGAGGAAACATAGCCCTCAGCAAAATATATAAAAAGGGAGGATTCATAAGAACCATTTTATATCAAAATCTTGATTTAAACCATTTGCTGCTAAGGTTTGTAGTTTAAAAATGGTCTTCATTTCTGTCTGTGCTAGATATTTTTTTTTTATCTCTATTCTGCCAGGTAGCTTTCACATGTTGTAGGCCCACAAATTTATTGATTGATTTATTTGAACATTTATGATGAATTCTAAAATGTTCAGATAAATGAAGGGTGGTGAGACCTTTTCTGATATTTCTAAGATGTTCTCCTAGTCTTGTTTTTAGGGCCCACGATGTTCTACCTACATATGATTTCCCACATGTGCATTCGATTAAGTATACTATATTTTTATTTTGATATTGTTAATAGTGATTTCCGTATATTTGGATGATTCAGACTTCAATTGTTTGCAAGCCTGACATAGGTAAAAACACTTTTTCTCTTTTATTATATCTTTTTGAGGGCACTTAGGGGTCTCTCTGCTCTTTGACACGAATGTCCACATTCTCTTAAAACCCACAAGCATTACGTAATGTAAATTCGACCTGCTTTTGTTCCTACATTGTTACTAACATCAATAACAATAATTTCCAGTCAATTTTGACCAACTTACAGCTCACAAGATTGTTTTCACCAGTAGCCAGGCTGCAGCAAGCTGACTGGCTACTCTAAGTGACAGAGCAGCAGCACCAACACATGGCAGTTTAAATAAAGAATATAGTACATCAATAAAACATGGTGACACAGTAGTGGTAGACAGAATGGAAGTGTAATAATCTACAGTATATGACCCTATAGAATATTTTAATTAATCAAGAAATATAAGACTAAAAGTAAAGCCCTAGTAGAAAATATACTACCAACATATTTCTCCAAATAGCAAGTCACAGGCCTAGATCAACATTATAATTACTCTAAATAGCTAATTACAGGCTATAGGCCAATACACTTAAAATAATCCAGAGTAACTGCCTAGTAGAAAAGACCATAAATAAATAATTTAAAAACAGAATAAAATGGTTAATTAACAAAAAAGTGTGAATCCCCCATCCAAATCATTAACCAGTCCTAGACTGAACCAGCCGGTTGTGTGGGGAGGTAACGCTACAGCATTGAGACACATAGCACCCCTGCCATAGCATTAGCCAGCCCCAAACTGGACTGCCAAGGCAGGAATCCATCAGAAATTTGGTATTCCCCAAAAATGGTTCCCCCCTTCCCAAGGGACAGGCAACAACCAGGGCTCTTGCAAACATTCCCTTGGCTTTGGGTACTTGGTCCCTGGGGTTTGGATACTTGGGTAATAGTAATTAAGTAGTTGGACTACAGGTCCCAGTAAGCCTGCCCCAGCATGATGGCACTTAAGACCACACTCGCATCTGTAGTAAACCTGTGAAATTATATTAAGTAAACACAAGACATATACACCAAATATTATATACATTTATTGAAAAAAAAAAACAGTCATTTTTATTATCAATTTATAACTTACAAAATGCAAGTATACCATCCTCTTTGATCTATGTAGGCATCCATGAGATCTTTGAAAAACAAACATACAGTATGACAGACTGTCACCCATTCATTGTGCTGCAGACCCGTGCTCCATAGAAATGAATGGAAAAGCACCAATTTGCTATGAGGAGATGCTTGCTATGGCAGCGCCCACTTTCATGAAGATCGGGGGACCCCAAGTAGGAGGGGCTCAATGTCATTTGGCCCATCCCCCTATTTAATTATGTGCTATTCACTGCAATTTACAGTGAGGGGCAGGGCTTAATGACACAAAATTTCAGGCTTCGTCGCCCATTGTTGCCCACCTGCTTCTCCTCCCTGGGCTTCTCCCAGGGAGGAAAAATCAGAAATAGGCACATATGGCTCAATCCACCAAAAAATTAGGTGATTGTGACAGGTGAATAGCTCAAAATGCATGCTGATTAAGCGATGTGGCCTTTTAGAAGGAGATGAATCACTATACACTTATATTGGCTGATTCTAAGTCACATACTAAGCTGTGGAGGCCAGATTTGCCACCTTATGCTATTGTAAGATTCTGTTCAATTAATGCGGGGGTTCATGCGGGTGGAAAATGATGCCTGCATATTGGTTTTGCACCAGCCACTGCAACCATCATCATTAGTATCTGCACTTGCATCAGCCCCATGCTAGGTACAAGAGATATAGTACATCAGAAATACAACATCAAACAGAGCTTTTGATACTTGCCCACAAAACTTCCATGACAAGTTAGGGTGGTTATGTGCATCTCTCCCCCAAATTTCCCTCTTTCATGGAAATACAGATACTTCCAAGTTCCATTTGAATCATAGTAGCAGGTGTGTACGCACGGGGGGTTTCTGAGTACCCAGAAAGCCCCCTGCTCGCCCATCAGTGGCAGTTTCAATAAGTGTATTGAGGACCGCACTACACAGTAACGAACACACCAGCACCGGGTTGTACACTCTTACAAGCCGTCATCTGTGTGTTTGTTTTAGCAGCCAATGAGAGTCATACAGACTCTCATTGGCTGCTGCATCCATGTAGGGAGCCGGCCTGGAGCTTACTCATGAGCTCCGCCTTCCGGCTCCTGCAGTGATGGAGAGAAATCATGACAACTCTCCTATAGTGCAGAGTGGGCTGGGAGGACAGAGGAGCAGACAGCAGTGGACACGGCAGTTGTGGGGATTCATGTAAGTGTTGTTTTTCTTTTTTTGTGTGTGTGTCTATGTCCTATCTATGTAAAAGGCACTGCATAGGGGGGTCACTGCATAGGGGGGACTACTACTAGGGGCACTATGTAAGGGGCACTGCATAGGGGGGACCACTACTGGGGGCACTGCATAGAGGGGACTACTACTGGGGGCACTATAAAAGGGGCACTACTGGGGGCACTGCATAGCTTGGGGCACTGCATGGGGGGACTACTACTGGGGGACACCAAATAGGGGGCACTTCTGAAGGCACTGCATAAGGGGGACTACTACTGGGGTCACTATATAAGGGACACTACTGAGTGCACTGCATAGAGGGGACTACTACTGGGGCACTGCATAGGGGGACCACTACTGAGGTCATTGTATAAGCAGCATTACTGGGGGCCCTGCATAGGTGGGACCACTACGGAGAGAACTGTATAACGAGGACCACTACTGAGGGCACTGTATAAGGGGTACTACTGAGAGCACTGCATAGGGGGACCACTACTGGGGGCACTATATAGGGGCACTATTGGGGGCACTGTATAAGGGGCACTACTGGGGGCACTGTATAAGGGGAACTGCATAGGGGGTCTACTACTGAGGGCACTGTATAAGGGGCACTACTGGGGGCAGGGGGGTATTTAATAAATCATGCTGGCTGTATTTATTTGCCTGGTGCAGTCATGTTTTTTAGTGACAGAGGAGTCTGTGTTTGTGTCTGTGTGTGTCTGTGTCAGTCAATGTGTGTGTACCCATCATAGGCTGAGTGGTATATTTTACTGTAGTAGTCCTAAATCCTGTGTAAGCTGTTTCTATCTATCTATCTATGTATCTATCTAATTGTGTCTAGATGTTTTTTCATTGTTTCAGTAACCAAGAATTTGGAAACACCCCTTTCAAAATCTTGCATTTGCCACTGAATATGATGGACATATCTGCACATACTGTACACTCTATGTATCTGTGAACAGAGATTCATTACATTCAAAATCAGGCCCATAAAATGGGCAATCATCTTGTATGAATAAGGAAGCATTGCTAATTCTCTATGAGCGAAGTACTATATTACCGGGAAAATTATTGCTTAATTTTATTAAGGGAGCAATATAATTTATTAATTATAATAATGGGGCAATAATGAATATTAATTAATGGGGCAATATTAATTAATGGTTAACTGGTGTTTATAAGTTATAATTGTTAGGTGACTTTCTAGTTTCCTAATAGCAGGGTGGATGGATAGTAAATGTATATAAATTTATATAATGGAGACTATTTAGGACATGGAATCACTTGTTTTGTATACTGCACAGAGTGAACTATAATTTTAATCCATTCACTGATATATGGCTGATATACAGTTAGGTCCATATATATGTGGACACTGACACATTGTTTTGTTATATTAGCTATTTATCCAAACATATTCAAATTACAGTTATTTAATGAATTTTCTTACAGACCACCAGCTTTAATTTGAGGGTATACACATCTTAATTAGAGGAATGGTGTAGGAATAACAGCTGGTTAATATGTAGCCACTCTTTTTCAGGGGACCTAAAGTAATTGGACATTTGACTGAAAACCTGTTTCATGGACACATGTTGGCTACTCCTTTGTTATTTCTTTATCAATTAAATGGTCAAAAGGATTGGAGTTGTTTTCAAGTGTGACATTTGCATTTTGAAGCTGTGCTGTGGCATGCAGTCCAAGGAGCTCTCAATGCAAGTGAAAAAGGTCATCCTTAGGCTGCAAAAATAAAAAAAAGATAGGAACCTAATTTCGGAGTGGCTAAATCAACATTATGGCATATTCTGAGAAAAAATAAAGCACTCCACTCCAGGAGCATTTAAAAAAACTACAGTGGACTGTCTGGACCCTGCCAACAGTAATTGGCTGGCACATTTTAACCCAGATGCCAGAACAAAACACTGGCCCATATTGAAAGTGTAGTGCCTCATCTATGAAAATGGTTTTAGGTACCATGAACAAAATGTATACCATTCTAATGCGGATGCAAAGAAGTATGTGGGGTAAGCATTGCAGGGGGGGCTCGGGACTGAAAAGGCACCTTCCCCGTTCTGCTAACCATTCTTTCCCTAAGCTTCCTGCTCTGTGAGATTCGGCATCTCTGATCACATCTTCTCTTTTCCCCATCCCCTCTATTGCCGAGTCACTTCCCCTTCTGACCCTAACTAACTATATGAAGCTGCTTCACATTCTTTTTCATTTAAAACACGGTCCTACCAAATCTAGCACCTCATACTTTGCAGTCAGACACCTTACCAAAGAAGCATTTTGCTCCTACAATGGAAGCATGTGAATTCTAACTACATGAAGTTACATCACATTCCTTTTCATTTAAAATACTGCTATCTGGGATTCGAACCTATCACCCCATACTTTACAGTCAATCAGTCACCTTACCAGTGGAGCCATTTGCTTCTACATTGGGAGCCTGGGAATTCTAACTATATGTAGCTAATTCACATTATCATTAATTTAAAATGCTATCATACCTGGGAATAAACACTATCACCTCATACTTTGAAGTCAGACACTGTACCAATGGTGCCATTTGCTCCTGCATTAGAAATCTGTGAATGCTAACTATGTGAGGTACAAATGTATTGTTTGCAGGTGGGCATCATACACCGGCCCTGCATGCACTGTAGGAGTTTTTAGAATTTTTCTCACATGCACAGTTGCTAATAATAGCTCAACTATCTGCATTATGTGCCAAGAATCAGGACCAGAGGGAGATAGAAAGAGACAGTGGGAGGAAGATGGAGAGACCACATCAGAGATATTGCCATCAGCACATCAATGAATGTAGCAAGGAAAGTATTAGACCACAGGTTCTCAAACTCGGTCCTCAGGACCCCAAACAGTGCATGTTTTCCAGGTCTCCCCACAGAATCACAAGTTACATAATTAGCTCCACCTGTGGATCTTTTAAAATGTGTCAGTGACTAATGAATACACCTGTGCACCTGCTAGGTGACCTGGAAAATGTGAACTGTGTGGGGTCCTGAGGACCGAGTTTGAGAACCACTGTATTAGACAGTCAAAGTTCTCACCTAACTTCCAGTTACAGGCCAGAGAAGGAGGACTCAGAGAAGAGTCCTCAGCATGAAGAGCAGAAGAGGTTCAGCATGTGTACAATAAGAGCCGTGCTTCCTATGGTAACAGAGGAAGGCCAGATATGTAAGGGAGTGGGGGATTCTAAACAACACCCCCATCATTTTGTGCAGTTCATTTAATGTTGAGGCAGTCTCTGTGCTCTATTTACAGCTTTCAAATGTATTTTAAATCATCAAGGTTGTTGCAGTCTGCTGGAGCAGGTCCCAGATCATTATGAGTCCACTTCCTACACCCACGCTAAACCCCATCTTAATTTTTGTTAATAATAATAATAATAATAATAATAATAATAATAATAATAAAATATTAGCAGTTATTAATATATAATTTATTGTGGATGGTCACCAAGGTGATCTATTTGATTAGTCCTTAACTGTGATAACAGTTCTTAGCACTTGTCCCTAATGCTCATATATTTAAAGGTTCTATTTTACTGTGAAACAAAACATTTATTTTCTAGAAATATACTATTAAATTCAGTTGCGGTCTGCTTATAACTTTTTTATCACCAAAATAATTGCCTTCACTGAACATTTAAATGATGATTCTTTGAAAGAGGCTATTCTCTACAGCCTCATTATGCAAATGGTAGAAGTTCTATATAAGCTGTATATATAATATGCACATATATGATTCTGCCAAGACAGTATGTTGAGACAAAAGATAATTCAAGAAGGAAATGGAAATTTTCTGAAAGCTGAACAAAAAAGCAAGTTTTACAAAATTATGTCTTTGCTGCTTTCCGAAAGCAAATGGGGTCTTTGGAGGCATCATTTAACTACTAATGCAATGCATAAAAACAAAAGATCTTAATGTTGCTAACAGTATGAAAACCCTCTTACACCATTGTGTATAAAGACATGTTTTGAATGCAGTACAATAGAGAAGAAAGGTTACAGTGTATGTACAATAATGTATAAAAATGCATAGTAAGAAGAAGTAATCTGCACATTTTGAGTACTGATACAGTTAAATGTAAAAAAAATTGTGTATGAAAGAATTAATACAATAATAATGGGCAGCACAGCATGATACAGGTTGGAGACGTTTCATAGAATCTTATGTACACAGTTCTAGAGAATATTTCTGCAATAAAAAATGATTGCTAAGAGCAAGTCTTAATAAAACAATTATGTTTTGAATATATATATATATATATATATATATATATATATATATATATATATATATATATATAGTGCTATTTATCAGCAGGAATGAGCAGGAACTCAGGCCCTGATTCAGAGCCAGATGCTCTGACAGAGCACTCGCTCTGAATCAGGGCCGGTCTTTTTTTTTTTAGAACAGCCTCTTGGCTGCTCGCATAGCTGTGGGTGACCACCCACAGCTATAGCGAGCGGCCATGATGATGGTCACGATGGTCAAGACCATCACGAACATCGGGCTTGCGACGAGACCCTTGTGGTAGGGTCTCGTTGCCGCAAGCCCCTTAGAGCTTTTGGCTCTAACAGTGGGGCTGCCCCCAGATGGTAGGTGTTCTCATGGGAATACCTCTGTCTGGCCAGCCACCCCCCTGGCCCACCCACCAAAGGGGGCGTGCTGTCACTCAACATCGACAGCATGCCTCCTTTGATACGAGACCCGGAGTGATGGATTACCCATCACTATGTGGGACTCGCGCATGTGCATGGCGGAGCTGGCTCCGGCATGAGCATGCGCTCTGGGCCACCATCGACCCGGTTGCGAGCGCTCAGCGCTTGCGACCGGGTCTGAATCAGGCCCTCAGTTTCTGAACCTCTCATTAACTATGACGGGCCAATATGTATGACAAAAAATAGGTTCCAAAACTGTGAGAGGAGATCCTGGGGATGGAGCTATAAAAAAACAATTATATATACATTATAAATGCTTGTATACCTATTATCTATACATATACTATATATATATATATATATATATATATATATATATATATACAGTCAGGTCCATAAATATTGGGACATTGACAGAATTTTCAGATTTTGGCCTCTATTCACCACCACAATGGTTTTGAAATGAAACAAACAAGATGTGCTTTGACTGCAGACTTTCAGATTTAATTTGAGGGTAATTACATCCAAATCGGGTGAACGGTGTAGGAATTACAACAGTTTCAATATGTGCCTCCCACTTTTTAAGGGGCCAAAAGTAATAGGACTATCAACTCAAAAGCTATTTCATGGAAAGGTGTGGGCTATTCCCTCATTATTTCATTATCAATTAAGCAGGTAAAAGGTCTGGAGTTGATTCTAGGTGTGACATTTGCATTTGGAATCAGTTGCAGTCAACTCTCAATATGAGATCCAAAGAGCTGTCACTATCAGTGAAGCAAGCCATCATTAGGCTGAAAAATCAAAACAAACCCATCAGAGATATAGCAAAACATTAGGTGTGGCCAAATCAACTGTTTGGAACATTCTTAAAAAGAAAGAACGCTCTGGAGAGCTCAGCAACACCAAAAGACCTGGAAGACCACGGAAAACAACTGTGGTGGATGACAAAATAATTATTTCCCTGGTGAAGAAAAACCCCTTCACAACAGTTGGCCAAATCAAAAACACTCTCCAGGAGGTAGATGTATATGTGTCAAAGTCAACAATCAAGATAAGACTTCACAAGAGTGAATATAGAGGGTTCACCACAAGATGCAAACCATTGGTGAGCCACAAAAACAGGAAGACTAGATTAGAGTTTGCCAAGCAACATCTAAACAAGCCATTACAGTTCTGGAACAATATCCTATGGACAGATGAGACAAAGATCAACTTGTACCAGAGTGATGGGAAGAGAAGAGAAGGAGAGGAACTGCTCATGATCCAAAACATACCACCTCATCAGTGAAGCATGGTGGTGGTAGTGTCATGGCGTGGGCATGTATGGCTGCATGTATGGAACTGGTTCCCTTGTATTTATTGATGATGTGACTGCTGTCAAAAGTAACAGAATGAATTCTGAAGTGTTTTGGGCAATATTATATGCTCATATTCAGTCAAATGCTTCAGAACTCGTAGGACAGCGCTTCACAGTGCAGATGGACAATGACCCGAAGCATACTGCAAAAGCAACCAAAGAGTTTTTAAGGCTAAAAAGTGGAATGTTATGCAATGGCCAAATCAATTCAGTGACCTGAATCCGATTGAGCATGCATTTCACATGATGAAGACAAAACTGATGGGAAAATGCCCCAAGAACAAGCAGGAACTGAAGACATTTGCAGTAGAGGCCTGGCAGAGCATCACCAGGGATGAAGCCCAGCGTCTGGTGATGTCTATGCATTCCAGACTTCAGGCTGTAATAGCCTGCAAAAGATTTGCAACAAAGTATTAAAAAGTGAAAGTTAGATTTTTGGATTGTTTAGTTTGTCCCATTACTTTTGGCCCCTTAAAAGTGGGAGGCACATATAGAAACCATTGTAATTCCTACACAGTTCACCTGATTTGGATGTAATTACCCTCAAATTAAATCTGAAAGTCTCCAGTTAAATCACATATTGTTTGTTTCATTTCAAAGCCATTGAGGTGGTGAATAGAGGACAAAATCTGAAAATTCTGTCAATGTCCCAATATTTATGGACCTGACTGTATATATATATATATATATATATATATATATATATAAATATATAGCTGAATTTCCTGTATGGAAGGATGCACTCACTGGGTTTTTTTAAAATGTCTTTTAAAGTTTATTCATTTTGGGACATCACAGTGAAACGAAGAAAATCTTGTAGTCATGGTCGACGTTTCGGTACACTCTTGTACCTTTCTCAAGACCTCAATTCGACAAGATCATAAAAGACAGACACTGGAAACCAAAATAACAATATCTGTGAAACATGAAAAAAATATAATAATCTATCAGGTTCCCAAGCGTCCTGCATAATCAACCATGCCATTGATCACCCATGTGTGAACAAAATATATGAAGATACCAATTCATATGTGCACCCTAGACATGCAGCCTGACACCATTTAAAAACCTATGAAAGGACTGCTTAGCCGTGCTCAGTTGAAGCCAAGACAAACAGATATAAAATCCAAAGATTGAATACATAAAATGTGTCACTATAACTCCCAACCATACATAGAGTTAATACTCTAGCTATACAGACCAACACTCATGCAGATCAATACTGATAGGGATACCAAGATATATTCAATTACCTCTATAAATTCTCACGGGGTATGGCCGGACTTAGAAAGCCATAAAGAGTCATCATAATCTGCAGATATAATAACCACGAATGTAACAACAAAGTAGTGTTAAAACGGGACTAATAGCCACGTATATGCACACAGGCTTACCTGCAGTGATGCGTCTGCAGTGGAAACAAAGTATTGGCGCGGTCCTGGCGTGTCAGGGTTCCAATCGACCCCCGCTGTGAAGATAACTAAGACTCAGTCGCGGCTAAAAAGCCACCGGATCGGAAGTGGATATTCATCAGATCCGCTTCCGCGTGTCACCAGGACACGCAAGCCAAATAATGGTATCTAAGCAACAACATGTAAACACAGGGTATGCTGGCGGCCAGCTCACGCGATGTATCAAAATGCAAAATTGAAGATATAAGCAAATTAGGAATCTGAGCTAGCTCAATTAGGGCACCAATATATATATATATATATATATATATATATATATATATATATATGATAGACGTTATAGGAACCTGATAGGACTAAAAACAGGGTATCCATCAACAAGAAAAAATTTTTACACAGTTCATTTAACATACATATTAGGTGTTTTGTATAAACAGACGGGAGAGCTTTTGGATCCATAAACTAGATACAGTCACACCAAGAGGTTTAAATGAACATAACCCATGGAGTGTATTTTTGTGAGTTGGCATAGGAGTAATTATATTTCATCTATAGGACTATAGAGTCAGTGTTTACAATACTGGGTTTGAGAGATTAGTGGATAATTTGTTTATCTCTCTAAATAATCAACTCTATACATGATAAGTAGTTCTTTGGTGCATCTAGCCTTACGGGGTCTTAGGCCCTCATTCAGAGCCGTTCGCTATTTGTGGTCGCTCGTTTAAAAACAAGGGGTGGCTATTCAAATGATCCGTACGCACATTGCAGTCTGTTCACACCTCTAAGTCTGAACGAGCGAGCAAAACATACGCTCGTTTATTTGTTAAAAACGCCCCCTGGCCGCTCGCATCCTACGTCATGTCCGCTATTTATTAGATTAATCGAGTACATCGACCAGCGTATGAACTGCTCGCTATTCTTGTGGTTGGTGTTTGCTACCACAAATTTGCGAGCAGTTCTGGCTATAAAATAACCCAGTGACGTGGTCACTGACGCTGCTGTTTTAAATATGCACACCCATAAAACGCCCGTTTTGACCTTCAAGCACGCCTGCGTTCGGATCTCCACTCCCCATTTTCAAGCACCTTCCCCTGTTACCACCCACATACGCCTCATTCTGTCACTCAAAATAGCAGGCACTCGCTATATAGCGTACAAACGATTTTCGGCCGCACTGACTGGTTCGCGCATGCGTACTAAAAACCGTACGCATGCGCAGATGTGCAAACATCGCTCGGAACGAGCGTACTGCCGCTAACGAGCGGCTCTGAATGAGGGCCTTAATATGCATTATATTATTGGTATTTGTAAATATATGTGTTAAAGGAGTGTATTGTTTATATGAAACACCTAATATGTATGTTAAATGAACTGTGTAAAAATTTTTTCTTGTTGATGGATACCCTGTTTTTAGTCCTATCAGGTTCCTATAACATCTATCATATATATATATATATATATATATATATATATATATATATTGGTGCACTAATTGAGCTAGCTCAGATTCCTAATTTGCTTATATCTTCAATTTTGCGTTTTGACACATCGCGTGAGCTGGCCGCCTGCATACCCTGTGTTTACATGTTGTTGCTTAGATACCATTATTTGGCTTGCGTGTCCTGGTGACACGCGGAAGCGGATCTGATGAATATCCACTTCCGGTCCGATGGCTTTTTAGCCGCGACTGAGTCTTAGTTATCTTCACAGCGGGGGTCGATTGGCGCCCTGACACGCCAGGACCGCGTCAATACTTTGTTTCCACTGCAGACGCATCACTTCAGGTAAGCCTGTGTGCATATACGTGGCTATTAGTCCCGTTTTAACTTTACGTTGTTGTTACATTCGTGGTTATTATATCTGCAGATTATGATGACTCTTTATGGCTTTTTAAGTCCGGCCATACCCCGTGAGAATTTATAGAGGTAATTGAATATATCTTTGTATCCCTATCAGTATTGATCTGCATGAGTGTTGGTCTGTATAGCTAGAGTATTAACTCTATGTATGGTTGGGAGTTATAGTGACACATTTTATGTATTCAATCTTTGGATTTTATATCTGTTTGTCTTGGCTTCAACTGAGCACGGGTATGCTGTCCTTTCATAGGTTTTTAAATGGTGTCAGGCTGCATGTCTAGGGTGCACATATGAATTGGTATCTTCATATATTTTGTTCACACATGGGTGATCAATGGCATGGTTGATTATGCAGGGCACTTGGGAACCTGATAGACAGATTATTATATTTTTTTTATGTTTCACAGATATTGTTATTTTGGTTTCCAGTGTCTGTCTTTTATGATCTTGTCGAATTGAGGTCTTGAGAAAGGTACAAGAGTGTACCGAAACGTCGACCATGACAACAAGATTTTCTTCGTTTCACTGTGATGTCCCAAAATGAATAAACTTTAAATAACATTTAAAAAAAAACCCAGTGAGAGCATCCTTCCATACAGGAAATTCAGCTTTATTTTCGGGACCAGGTCGTCCTTGGAAGCACCCTGAAGATGTCATGCTAAAAAGTTGAGAGTGCAGGATTCTTTGGCGATATTTAGAGTATTATTGGTGATCAATATACTTTTCCTGACACCCAACATGAATTTTTATATGTATTTATATGTCTGTGAAAGTGATTAACATATGATATCTTGTTGACTATTGGCTAATTGTCCAGCTAACTACACTTTATGTATTTATATATTACTAGACTTGTATTATTGGATTATTGCTTAGCACATTGTTAATTTGATATTGTGCTTTGAACTCCTTTTTGTAATATTGCTGACTAGTCCTGTATTATTTACATCATGGCTTATGGAGGTACGGGTCTATTGGATGAGGGTCTTCTTTCTCAAGCAGAGAGTGGGGCTTTATAATTTACTAATGAGGATATCAGCAAAGTGCTTTTTGATAAACAAGATTTTAGTGCATTGCCTGCAGAAACATCGGCTGATTTATTTTTTAGATTATTAAGACTACAGAGGAGAGAGGTTGATCTATTGTTGCATGGTCAGTTCCTCTCAGAATACCATCACCATAAACAAATCCCAAGAGGGTTTAGGATACACAATGTCCCTACTTTAGGGAGAAACAACCCTGTATTCTGTAGTACATGGTGTGCAATACTTAATAAATGCTCATTAGATTTGTTGGTTCTCGTTATCGAGGAGGTGGGTTGTGAACTACAGAAGGTTAAATCAGAAATAGAGCAGGTGAAAATTGTGACTATACCTTCATTGCATGATGATAAAAGCACAAATTGGCTAGAGAGACTACAAACACAGATTGAGACATATAAGAGGGACCTAACGTCTTTTAAATGAAAGAAGTTAGATACAGTGACATCTGATTATCAGAAACACACTGTGTATCGTTGGTTGTTAGGCGATAATGTACAATCTAGATCTAGATTACCGAAAAATACCACTAGACGTAGACAACCATCAATTATTCCCCTGGAATCAGGATCGTCATATTCCACGTCCGATACTGAGGCCAATTTTGTAACGCAAAAATCTAGTGGTCATTTTTTAGACGTAGGACCCAATCAGAAACAGATCCCTCCCGAGTTCAACATAGAAAGGGTCGGAGACCACACCCGAGGCGGGGTGGCCATAAGGAGATGCCGACGGGGAAGGCGGATATGAATGTTGTTTTCAATCTCTCCAGTAGTAGTCTTGATGAAATACAATTACAAGTACTGGCTAAAGGCCTTTCATTTGTGCCAACTTATAGACACAGTGAATTTAAGAGTTCCATTGATCTATATAAATTTGGTAGATCACTTAGATTGAAAGAATTTTTCTCTAATAAAGGCAATGTAACTGATACTAAGAAATGAAAAAGATCATCTACTTTCGATCAACCTTCTAGTAATGCTAGTATTTTATAGGCTTGTCAATCAAGACATTAAATCTATTGCTGCACTTAGGATATTTAACAACTTGAGTGCCTTGGAGGATAAGGCATTGCAATCTTTGGTGAAAAACCCTAATTTAGTTATCAGACATGCCGATAAAGGGGGAGCAGTGGTTGTACAGGATTGGGTGGACTTTGACGCAGAAATTATGTCACAGTTGGCTGATAGTAACACCTATGTTAATGTAGCTTGGAGGCCTGTGGAGGTGATTAAAAAACAGGTTGATGTTGTACTTAATAATGCAAAGATTCAGGGATGGATTGATGAAGACGAATTAAAATTTCTGACGGTTGATAACCCACGATGCCCAATTATGTATACACTCCCGAAAATACATAAAACAATGGTCAAACGACCTGGCAGACCGATTATTTCTGCACAAGGGTCGGTCTTACAACCATTAGCTATCTTCATCGATAAGGAATTACAACCCTTAGTACAACGGCAGGATGCTTACCTGAGAGATACCGGACATCTGCTACAATTGTTGAGTGGTATACAAGACCTTAATGATGATGTTTTTCTAGCTACCTTAGACGTTAAGTCACTGTATACTGTCATCCCCAACTATGAAGGTCTAGAAGCTTTGAGAACAGCTCTAATGACTAGGGAATCCAAGTGTGTTCCTACCGAGTTCTTGATTGACCTTGCGACACTGGTACTTTCTAAAAACCATTTCCAATATAAAGATAAATTTTATCTCCAAGTATCAGGGACGGCTATGGGATCAAATTTAGCTCCATCGTACGCCAATCTGTACATGGCCGGGTATGAAAAAGAACATATTACCTCGGAGCATGGTAGCAATATTAAGTTCTACAGTCGGTTCATAGACGACATCTTTTTGATATGGCAAGGTACGAAGGAAGAATTTATACAGATGGTTATTAACTTGAATACACTTGATAGTCCAATATGTTTCACGTATGAGATTGACAGCAGATCTATACATTTTCTAGATGTCTCTATTTCCTTATCTGAAGGCAAACTAGCTACTTCATTATTTAGGAAGCCAACGGACAGGAATTTGGCTTTGTCACCAACGAGCCACCATCCAATAGCATTAAAAGAAAACCTGCCGGTATCACAATACTTGAGGGTCATGCGGATTAATTCTACATCCGAAATGAGGGAGATCCAATTGAAGGATATGACAACAAGATTTTTAGAAAGGGGCTATCAGCAATCCACGTTGCTCAGATGCCTTCAAAAGGCGAAAATAATTTTTATGACCCCTCCGGAAGAAGATAGTAGAAAGAAGGACCAACGTTTGATCTACACTACCACGTATGATGGAAAAGCTAAGTATATTCAGAAATCGATAAAAAAACATTGGCCGATTATAAAAAGTGATAAAATGTTACCTTTTCAACATATGGCACCCCTATGATAATCCTATCGAAGAGGTCCCAATCTGAAACAAATGTTAATGAGGCCAACCTTATATCCAAACCAGAAGAGTGAAATTACGGAGGTATTTTTATCTAGACCAGGTAGTTACTCATGTGGAAGCTGCATAACTTGCACCTCCATGATAGTGGGTCCTTCTTTCCCTCACCCTCATTCGGGTAACAAGATTGCTATTAAGTATAGGCTACATTGTGGATTAGACCATCTAATTTATATCCATATTTGTCCTTGTGGCCTGTATTACGTGGGTCTCACGACACATCGATTTAGGGATAGGATGGCAAACCATCGAGCCTCGATTAGGGCAGCCCTACAGAATGGAAAAAGCGACAAACCGGTAGCCAGACACTTTTTTGCATCAAAATCGCATCAAGCGGCAGCCCTAAGATGTAAATTGATTGATTGGATTCCTCCAAAAGCGGGCAGTGATAGACTCCTAAGTCTAAAAATACGGGAGAGCTTTTGGATCCATAAACTAGAAACAGTCACACCAAGAGGTTTAAATGAACATAACCCATGGAGTGTATTTTTGTGAGTTGGCATAGGAGTAATTATATTTCATCTATAGGACTATAGAGTCAGTGTTTATAATACTGGGTTTGAGAGATTAGTGGATAATTTGTTTATCTCTCTTTGGTGCATCTAGCCTTACGGGGTCTTAATATGCATTATATTATTGGTATTTGTAAATATATGTGTTAAAGGAGTGTATTGTTTATATGAAACACCTAATATGTATGTTAAATGAACAGTGTAAAAAAATTTTCATGTTGATGGATACCCTGTTTTTAGTCCTATCAGGTTCCTATAACGTCTATCATATATATATATATATATATATATATATATATATTGGTGCCCTAATTGAGCTAGCTCAGATTCGTAATTTGCTTATATCTTCAATTTTGCCTTTTGACACATCGCGTGAGCTGGCCACCTGCATACCCTGTGTTTACATGTTGTTGCTTAGATACCATTATTTGGCTTGCGTGTCCTGGTGACACGCGGAAGCGGATCTGATGAATATCCACTTCCGGTCCGGGGGGCTTTTTTGCCGCGACTGAGTGTTAGTTATCTTCACAGCGGGGGTCGATTGGAGCCCTGACACGCCAGGACCACGCCAATACTTTGTTTCCACTGCAGATGCATCACTGCAGGTAAGCCTGTGTGCATATACGTGGCTATTAGTCCCGTTTTAACACTACGTTGTTGTTACATTTGTGGTTATTATATCTGCAGATTATGATGACTCTTTATGGCTTTTTAAGTCCGGCCATACCCCGTGAGAATTTATAGAGGTAATTGAATATATCTTGGTATCCCTATAAGTATTGATCTGCATGAGTGGTGGTCTGTATAGCTAGAGTATTAACTCTATGTATGGTTGGGAGTTATAGTGACACATTTTATGTATTCAATCTTTGGATTTTATATCTGTCTTGACTTCAACTGAGCACGGGTATGCAGTCCTTTCATAGGTTTTTAAATGGTGTCAGGCTGCATGTCTAGGGTGCACATATGAATTGGTATCTTCATATATTTTGTTCACACATGGGTGATCAATGGCATGGCTGATTATGCAGGGCACTTGGGAACCTGATAGACAGATTATTATATTTTTTTCATGTTTCACAGATATTGTTATTTTGGTTTCCAGTGTCTGTCTTTTATGATCTTGTCGAATTGAGGTCTTGAGAAAGGTACAAGAGTGTACCGAAACATCGACCATGACTACAAGATTTTCTTCGTTTCACTGCGATGTCCCAAAATGAATAAACTTTAAAAAACGTTTTAAAAAAAACCCAGTGAGTGCATCCTTCCATACAGGAAATTCAGCTTTATTTTCAGGACCAGGTCGTCCTTGGAAGCACCCTGAAGATGTCATGCTAAAAAGTTGAGAGTGCAGGATTCTTTGGCGATATATATATATATATATATATAAATATATATATATATATAAATATATGTATATTGCAAGACTAAAAATAGGATGACAGCGACCTCTGGTGTCCCAATTCCGTAAAATTATGACTGAGCAGTGTATTAACAGTATAACATCAGTTTTATTTAGTAAAAACAAATCAGGCAAAAATATTTTCCATAAAATATCACTGTAAACAAGAATAGAATTAGGTAGAATAACAAAACAGCACTAAAATAAAGTCACTTTTGCACTGGAATTAAAAAAAAACTTCACTTTTTAAGTAAAAGATGGTAAGATGCTTATCTTTCAGGAAAGGTGCATTCTGGGAAGGTCCAATGCGTTTCATCAAATAGACTTTATCAAGGGTGTGCGCACACCCTTGATAAAGTCTTTTTGACAAAATGCATTTGTTTTTTTTCAAAAGTGTCATTATTATTTGACTACCAGTGCAAAAGTATCTGATTTCATTTTTCACGTTTACAGTGATATTTTATGGAAATTTTTTTGCCTGATTTGTTTTTACTAAATAAAACTGTTGTTATATTTTTACACACTGCTTAGTCATAATTTGATGGGCTTGGGACACCAGAGATTGCTGTCACTCTATTTTTTGTCTTGCAATTTGTTTATATAGGCCACTTTGCCATCACCTATTTTACTTAGGGTTGAGCTGACACCCAATATATCCATTGGGAGTGTCAAATACGACTGAGTTCTGCTGAAATTGTGTGACTAAGACTGGTGTACTGTGGCACTGCCTACATGCTTCATATAATATATATATATATATATATATATATATATATACATATATTATAAGGGCACAGTCATCATAGAGAACTCCCAAGGGAGGGTCATGGTTTTTAACGGGCTACAACTCAAAAGCTATTGGAGTTACTGAGCTGAAATTTTGCTTAGATGGGTAGAACTGTCTCTCGGTGCTGCATGCCAGATTTAAGGGCAAAAAAATAAAAATTTAGGATTTGAGAGTAATCTAAATTTTCAACTGTCAGTTTTTTCTGTCACTCTCAGTTAGGACCACTTTTCTGCTGTTCACTATGGGGGATTTTTGGGAAGGCATAAGTCAGGGTACAGGGCAAATTTAGACTTGGGGTTTGTTTATGAGGTAGCTACTGTTCCAGGATAGATGCTTTTGGGGTTCAGGTGAATTAGGAAGTTACTGTTTTTAAACTATTAACTCACAATTGTGCCATTATACAGATTGGAAGCTTCAACTTGTTGCGCAGCCTCAGTAGGTTCCTCCAGCAGAGGCGGGTACTCAAAGTAACTTTACTTGGGTGCACCAGGATGGCTGTCCTTTGCAGGCCTTAGCAGTGGTGGGACTTAGGGGAAGGAAGCAGGTGTTAGCTGCAGCCAGGACCTGGGGAAAGTAGTTGGCATTAGCTGTGGTGGTGCAGGCATTAGCGATGGCAGTCCAGGCTTTAGCGGGTGTGTGAGTGGTGGTGGTGTGGGCTGCAGGACCCGGGGGAGGTAGCGGGTATTAGTGGCAGACAGATGCAATCTTGTATAAGGAAGAAACGTGAGGACTGCATCTGTGTATAAATGAAACACAGAAGCACAGACAGGATCAGTGAGATCCATCTGTGCTTCTGTGTTTCAAAAAAATTAAAACCTGTGTAAAAACAAAATGCATGCCCCCTCCCCCCCAAAAGATCAACCAGCCCCAGACTTCGGAGAACCAGTACTGGCTTTGCTAAATACAGGGGACATATGATGTAGGGGTCCTCCATATGAAGCACAACCAGCACCAGGCTTTTCAGAACCAGTCCTGGTTGCCAATATACAGGGAACATGCGATGTAGGGGACCCCTGTATTAAGTGCAACCAGCACTGGGCTCTGAGTTGGTCCTGGTTCTGGAAATACAGTTCCAAACTGTCTTTTCACTGTCAATGTATATATTAAAAAGGAAAGAATATTAATGTTAAATACACTTTTTTGTTTCTATTCTTTTTAATGTTTACAATATTTTCTACATTATTTCAATAATATTTAAAGTTTAGGCAAAAATGATTACATTATTGCATTTTTGGGTGGAGATGTGAGAATCAAGTAAAAATACAGTGGAAGTTTCTAACATTTTTATGTTATAAAGTTCAATATTCTACTAAACAAACTACAAACTGTACCATTGTATGGTGTATAGTGCCCCAATGCCTCTTGGCTGCCATCACTGGAAGAAATTGAGGAGTATTAGACCCTGTGTGATAGTACATAGCAGTCTAGCTTCTTGTTTTTTGCCCACTTTTTTTCTAAAAGGAAAAATGCTTAGTTTTAACTGTTAAAATGTACAAGTTGCTTTGTTACAATAAAACTAAATGCATACACGAAAAAATCTATAAAAAACTATAACTATTCTGCAACCAAAATAAGGGATGGTCTTGCAAGCTACAGAACACCAATGCCCCAGTAAAGTACTGTATAATATGCTACCTGTCAAACACACACAATCTTGGCAAACCCCATAATGAAACATGGTGCAAGATGGAACTGTCCTTGGGAACCCTTATGTTGTATTTTAAAAATGACATGCACAGTTTATCAAACCAAGCACTTCAGCAAAAAGGACTGCTACTTTTGTGGCTGAAGTGTGTAATTTGTGTGGGCCCCCACAATACAAGCTACCAATGGCCTTAAGGTGGCTAATAGCATTGTTAATCATATGTACACTGGGAAGATGTCATTATCATCTTGATCCTCCTCACCCTCATCGGAGTTAACATCATCACCATACAATATTAGCTCATTACCACAGGAATTCATCTTTACAGAAGTCTCTCTACTGTGTTGCATTTGGCGGCAAAGGTCTTCCTCGTAGAATTTGTAGTTAATTTTTATCAACTTGAGTTTTTTCACATTTTGCAGAAGTAGCCTCCTATGCTGATCACTCACAAGGTTCCCAGCTGTGCTAAACACTCTTTCTAAGTACACCCTGGTGGGTGGGAAGCTTATGTATTCTATTGCTAGTTTGTACAAGGATCATGTCACGCAGTTCTTTTGATTTCCTCCCAGTAATCAATACGACCATGTGACATGCTAATTTGTACATTGTCATTTAAAGAATCCTCCACCATTTTATTGATGCTTAGTGTATCAGATTGAGTCATGGTAGAGGTGGAATATTGGGAATTTGACAGTTTCTGGCAGTAAATTATTCCTTTGCTTTTAGAGGTGATGTTTTCTTTAACATTGCAAAATATTTTTTAGATTTCAGGTGCCATTTCTTAAACTTTAATTCCCCCGGACCTACTTTAGTAGTTGTTGAATACTATCATGACTTCTGGCTGGCAGCAGCCTCAGCACTAGTACTTGGTTGCTGCTCCTGCTCTTCTATCAACTGATCCATATCGACTCACAGCGCTCCTAGTAATGGTTGCACCCTAATGATGTTATATTTTTTAATACACAAGTTTTATATTGACATTTTTTAACAGTGCCAGAAGGCCCTTAACACACAACAAACTGCCTCACAGACTCCCTAGTATAAGCCTGGGGATGCCCTATTTTTTTAACACACAGGTTTTATATTAAAACTTTTTAACAATGCCTGAACACACAACACATTGCCTCACAGTGCTCCTTGTATAATGATTGCACCCTAATAGTAATGATGACATTATAATAGTTTTTTTGTTTTATGAGAAAGAGTCCCAGTAGGCTTTTTAAGTAACACAGTGCTGCAGACCACTCCTATGGCATTTAATGTGCCTCACGGTTCTGCAGCAGCACACAGAGGGGAAAGTGCTTGCTGCAAGGTTTAATTCTTTTTTTTATATATACTGGATGGGGAGAAAATAAGGAAGAAAAGAAGCAGGTATGAGCACACCTGCCACCCCTACTTCTTCACATGAATGGTAGACAAATGGGCTAGAATGTCTGTAAACAGCAGGCAAATCAGAGAGCAGCTTGTGAAGGGATTGCCAATCTAGCCAGTGAAGAGGGGAATTAGAGTGGTGGAGCCTTAAGGGATGGAGAGTGACAGACACCCCTGAGAGGACATGCAGGGGATAGAGTTATGGGAGGGACTTTTCCCTACAGAGACTCCCTCCAGAGAGATCCTGGAGTGGAGCTACAGTCACAGTCAGGTCTCTATGAAAGGTAAGAGAGAAAGTAGAGATTAGAAAATCAGAGGCAGAGAAGTGCCTGTGCCAAGGAGAGAGAGAAGCTGCAACAGTCAGAGCAGTTACAGTACATCTGTGTACAAAAATGTGCAAGTCCAGAGTAAGAATAGATGGTGAGGGGAGAAATTGCGATGCCATTGCTAGTGTTTTTATGCAATTGCAACAACAACTTGCCCCTTTGTGGTTAATTGTGGTTAGTTGGATTGAGTCATATCTGTTGATTGAAGTATAAAGAGTCTAGAGGGGGAATAAAACTATGTATATGCCCAATAGAGGTGAATGTGAATTGGGTAGTGAGGAAAACTCATTGGTGAATGTATTGGCATCCATGAATATTCTTCAATAGTGACAGTCACTCATATTACATAACTGCTGTGCAATATTTGTATATAATTATTGTACTCAATGAATCCAGCCACTGCATTATTATATTCACTGAATTACTTGACATGGGGTTCCCCAAATTTTCTCCTGGTGATTGCTGATTCTGCACACTCCACAGAAGAACCATGCTGGGAGTCAAGATTCAGATGGAGGCACTGCACAGTGAGAGTGACTGGAATAATGGTACCCTGTACTTTATTTGGTTAATTAATCATCACAAACACTATACACTAGTCCAGTCTATGATAACGGGTGTTGCATATATACAGCAACAGCAAATTATTAGAATAACCACGATTAGAAGCTTGCCGGGGCATATTGACCAAACAATAACTATGTTATATGTTTACCTTATCACTTGATGCAAATAGAGAGATCTATGTAAGATGTTTACTCTCTCACATGATGCTAATTAATTATGTATAAGCTCTCAGCCATGCACTGGGGGCCTGAATCAGCAAGGAACGCAGTTGTTTATATGCACACAATCGGTCGATTCATTTGCACTGCTCATGCATCGCAGTGCACGTGCAAAATCTAGGCGCTGCATTAGGAATTGCGATCGCAGTGACTATGCAGACCCATGGCAGAAAGATTGACAGGTTGTGGGTGGTGACGGGGGGGTGGTCAGATGAACACAGGCATGCCAGTGCATTTCAACACCATTGCAGGGGTGTGCATAAATTATCCACTGTGATACAAGAAGCCGCCTGAGCCATCATAGTGTGCGCATTAATAAGCAATTCCTGAGTAAGGTCTAGGCTTCTCTAACTGTACAATGTTACGCAATGTTACCGATTGTTTCACTATGTTGGTCAAATATATAGATGTGAGTAAGGGGAAGTGGGCGTCCTAATGTCAGGTTGCAATCGCAATGCAAACATTTAAATATCACCGCTGATATTAGCAACGCAGTTGTGTGCGTATAAGCAGAATAGTAATCCGTAGAGAATCAGGCCCTGGGTTTTTATACTGTGGTCCCCACTGATGCAAATACTAATAAAGCCCAGTATGTGCAAGTAAGAAAATCAGTTTGTAACAATGGATTTACAACATTGCATCTACATATATTCCAAATAATTTCACAACATTAAGACTTTACAGGTGTGATTGTGATTACAGATGGTGAATAACTTTGTGGAAAACAGTTGAGAGAAACTTTCTTAGAAAATGTTAAACTTTATTTTAAAAAAATTTTTTAACCTTCCTTAATACAATATTAAAAAAACAGATTGATTGTTATTACAATATAAATGTCTACTTTAATATTATGTTTACTTTTTTAATGCATTTAACCTTCAAGTACTGAGTAATGGTACCCCTAGTACTGCAAAGAAGTGTATAAATGTGCATTTTGCACAGAAATACAATTGAAATTGTATATGGGGTTCAGGAAGCTCGAAGAAGACTTGCATGGTTAGCATGATGCATGAAAGCTAAAAGGACCTGGGGCAGCACAGACAATGTAATGGTTAGCATTACTGCCTCACAGCACCGAGGTTGTGGGTTAGATTCCAGCTATGGTCTTAACTGTTTAGAGTTTGTATATTCTCCCTGTGCTTATGTGTGTTTCCTCCAGGAAATCCGGTTTCCTCCCACACTCCAAAAATATACTGGTAGTTTAATTGGCTGCCCCCCCCAAAAAATAACCCTAGTGTGTATGTGTGTGCATGTACATGTGGTTGATAATATTGATTTTAAGCTCCACTGTGGCAGGGACTGATGTATCAAGAAGTTTTAATCCACTAAAGAGAGGTTCAGTGAAGAACAGTGTAGAGGGCACACTGTGAGTATTAGATTTCCTGCATAAGGTCTGAGGAGACAATTCAGTGGGCAGCTGATGAGAAAGGTAAGTGAGAGGTATTTGTGTGATCTGCAAAATCAGAAAAGAGAAGATACAATCCCAAGTACTGTGTTGCTGACAATCAAAGGACTGTTAAATTCAACTTTTGAGTCTTCCAGGTAGAGATTTTGCACCTAATCATCTAAACCTCCTAAACACCAGGCACTGATCAAGTTCTTACTACCACTGAACTATGAATATACTTTTTATTTTATGTTTATCACGAACTTAAAAAAATAATAATAATAATTAATTAAATTAACATAATTTATTTTGAGAACAAGTGGCAGGGAGTCAATGAGGAATTCGTACCACAGTACCCACTTCCTGCTTGCTTTATTAACCAAAATATTTTATGGCCAAGCCCCTGTTTCTTGTATAATATATAATGGTCAACAGTCTGTACCACTGTTGTGTTGCTTGTTAGTGAATAGACTCACAGATCCTCACATGCTAGAGAGCCTTTTTAACACGCTTACATCACATGTAGCTGTGCAAGTATGTGCAGCTAGTGTGACATATTGAAAAGGGAGTGCATAAGAGTGTTGTCAAATGGAAGAAGAAAGAACCTGATGGTTCTATTTGGTAAAATTTCTAACACAGCTTCTTAAATAAATAGATGTATTATTACATTCAAATATCTGCAGTTTTTATTCTTTCACTTATCATAATGAAGTATTTTTGAACAGGATGGTTGGTCTTTTTTGCAACAGTTTTGCTACTCTTTTTGTATTCAAAATATGATTTGTTTAGTATCTTTAGTAAAGTTTATCTATATATTAAGGTATTAAATTGGTCTCAAAATGAGCAGAAGAAGCAGAAAGAGAAGGATTCATAGATAGATATGCCTTCTACTTCTTACATTTTCTGGGCCTGCAGAGAGAAATTTCATGAAGATGCTGTAGGCTAAGCAATGTTGCATAGAGCCTACTCTGTTTCAGTCCCAATGTGTTTGTTAAAATAAATATAAAATTTAATTTTATTGAGTGTGTGTATTTATTTATTTATATTATTATCATTTATTTGTAAGGCATCACTAAGTGTCTGCAGTACCATACAAGGGGTAAACATAAAGCATATCAGAATTACAGAGAATGGTACAAAAAGTGACAGCAAAAATCAAAGCATTACAGTAACGTCACATTATAGGAGAGATAAAGAGGTGTATGACATAATGACAACTACAGTTAAGTATAGAAGACAGGCATGGCAGACATGAACAAAACAGTTATGCAGAATAAGATGAAAAGATGTTGCTTGAGCAAAACACATATAGACCCAGTTCGACAGGGAAACATTTGGAAAAGAGAGAGAGGATAGACGTAAGATACATGATCTTTCTTGACAGTTTTTACATTCTAAAGGGATGGAATAATGAGAGACTATAAGCACTTGGGGTTCAGTGAGGTCTGGATGGTACAGAAGCATGGGATGAAGATGGAATTCTGAAGCAGGAAGGTTCTCAGGGCTATAAATGAGTAGAAGCCAAAAGCAGATTTCTAGCAATAAATCAGCCAGGCACCAGAGTGGAGAAGAACCAAATGAGGAAGGAGTAATCATAGGCCAAAGGCACTGGAGGGCTCTAGCAGTCTGCATGCCAGAAGTATGGCAGATATTAGTTTTTGTACTGGGTAAAGGCAGTGACCTAATTTCCAGGGCAGGATCCAGGACTGGATTTGGGGGGGCAAACTTGGGTGCCCAATTGGAGGGATCTAGGTACCTAATTTAAGTAGAGAGAAAGCTGCAGTTGATGCCAGAAGCTTGTCCTCAGATTGCCAGGTAGACTAGGCCAGAACCGAGTCCTTAGTTACTATGAATGGTAGCATAGGTGACATCTGGGTGACTTATTGGGGTATGAGGGAGCAGCAACTGTGCTGCTCCAAATGGTTTTGTGGGTGCAACTGCTCAGTCTAAGGGCCTTAACTTGATAACTATGTAAATAGCATATAATTTTCTGAAAATAACAAACATGGTATTATAGGTTATATTAAGTTTTGAACAGTGTCTAGGACAATGTGTAATACTGGGTCTCACTGGAGCTAAATGATACACAGCCATGTACCACTGCATCACTCTTACACAGTGACAATATGATGCCATGCATGTAAAGTACTTAAGTTGGCAGCCATCTTGGTACAGGGAATGAAGCAGCATTGAATCTGCACAGTATTGCACTGCACTTTCAACAGCCCCCCTAGCTACAAGCTTCTCCATAATACACAAACATTCATTAAAGCTTTCTCTGAGAGATTTGAAAAGAAAACTGGTATAAACACATAAATAAAGAAACATCATAATAACATGTGATTTTGAGTACATTCTCTTTCAAGAACACCATGAGCAAGCATGATGTGGCACCTTTTGTAAGCAAATCTGCAGGATTATCTTCACTAGATCCTATTTCCAAGAGTTTGCAAATGAAATTTTGCCTTATCTCAAAATATTTGGATCTCCTGCAGTGCATGGTGCTGTGTATTAAATCGATGGCACCTCTAATATTTCACTCAATGTTGATGGTATCTTCCACAGTATGTTCATGATATTCAACTCACTCAAAGGGCCAAATGTAGTAGGGATAGAGGGGGTCATTCAGACCCGCTCGCGAGCGGCAGGACGCTCCACAAAAAGGTAGGAGGGCCCTGATTCAGAGCGAGCGCTCTGGTCAGAGCGTTCAGCTCTGAATCAGGCCCAGAGTTTAGCAGTAAACTCTCACACTTTTTAAACTTTGCCAATGTAATATAGTCCCAGAACATGCAAATACACATGTTTTTTGACTCAAAAAACTCTCATGATTTAAATTCTCATCTAGATGTTTTCCCATTTTGAAGATAAAACTCAACTAATGTAAGACTTTGCTGCTAAACTCTCACATTTTCTAAGCTCTCACCCTATTACATCTGGCCCAAAGTTTCTTTGGGATGTAAGGACTATTTTGCCAATTCAGTTAATGCCATGTATTCTGCTTTTGTGGTTGACAATGCCACTATGATTTGTTTTCTATTTGCCCAGCTTATCATTGCATCTACCAGCAGGAATATATATCCTGTAGAGGAATGGCGGTCATCCTTATCTGCCCACAGTCAGCATTACATAATTAATCTAACTCCAACTTCAAATGAGGCATTCCCTTTAGGTATCTTAAGATCCTTTTTACTGCTATCCAGTATTGTCCTCCTGGGCTAGTGGCAAATTGACTAACTCTACTCACTGAATGTGTGATGTCAGGACAAGTACCAATACTTGTTAACATCAGTTGTCCGATTTGCATTTTGATAGAGGACATTCTTCATATCCTCAACTTCTTTTTCAGCTTTTGGCAATTTTGTATTCTTATCAATAGGTGTGCATATCAGTTTGCCATCTGCCATCACATATTTCTCAAGTATATTTTTGACGTAAGTTGGCTGTACCACAGATACAGTATAACAACTTTTTCAAGGTATTGACTGATGCTTAGATCAAGTACAGTAGGTAATGCATCAGACCAAGGACTTCATTTTTAACTTCTATCCAAGTAACCCCTTTGCCTCTTTGATGTGCTCTTCTTGACCTGCCAATAACAAGTCATTCACATATACAAAAATGATGAAGAGGTTCTTCTATATGTGATTGTGGTATAGTCAGTGACCTGTTTTGACCATTCAAAACTGATTTCTTGTAATACTATGTCTAATTTAATATACCAGCATCAACTGCTCTGATTTAGACCATTAACGTATTTTTAGGAGGTAAACTTCCCCTTCCTTGAACATATTTTCACTATATTGTTCTGGTGGTTCAATGTAAATCTCCTCTGTCAATTCCCCCCTTCAGGAATGCCAAATCAAAGTTATTAACAGTACAGTGACAAGTCTTGCAATGCTGATATAGCCATTACTAGTCATAGTGTACTATATTTTGCTACAGAGGAATAGGTTTCACCATGATTAATCCCTGAATTCTGGGATTAACCCTTCACAACTATGCAATGCTCCCGTCTACCTTAATTTTCCTGCAAAACACCCATTTACTTTTAACTGTCTTACAATGGTTTGGTCTCTGGACTATAGTCCATGTATAGTTGTCATGAAGTGATTTCATCTCTTTGTCTATTGCTGACCTCCATTAGGACCAATTGGCTCTAGTCTGAGCTTCTTGAATACCAAGAGGTTCACTAAATGCTATGTTTGCAAATTCCTCATAATACTTCTCAGGTAGCTTACTGATATTTGTTCTTACAGAAGATATTTTCTGTGGCTGAACATCAATGCCGGTAGTCTCTAATTCAGATACATTTCCAGCTGCTGGCATATACAGTGACACATACTTTCTCTACTTGACAACATCCACCTTTGTTGTAATTTGTTCTGTTTTCTTGGAAATTACATCTTTTGACTTGACAAGCTTTTTGGTACTTGAATTCCATAATCTGTATCCTTTACATTAATGGCAGTAGCCAAGCATGATGCACATTACTGATTTCAAATCCAGCTTGCATCTTCATTCATTTGGTACATGCACATAAGCAATATTTACAAAAGTTCAGAGATGTTTTAAACTTGTGTTTCTCTTTGACCTTGCTTCAATAGGTGCTACAGTATGTTCTTTATGGAACCTATAGGAGAGCATTTTTTAAAATAGACTGCTGTGGACATTGCTTCCACTCAAAACAGTTAGTCTAGGCCTGCCTCCTTTAGCATATATCTTGTTCTCTACATGAGTGTTTTGAGTCTCTACACATCTCTTGCAGTCTGCAATTTTTTTTTACTTCAGATTTCTCTCTGATGATAAACATGTGTTATTCTTGTGAAGTAATCTGACTTTACTTTTATTGGACCACACACATCAGAATATATTATCTCAAGTGTTGTACAATACTCACCTTATATGTATTCTTTTCAAGAGGCTTTTATCTAGGTATGCTGTCTGCAATGCTGTCCACATGACATTTGCTAACATCTTCCCATTTATAATAGAGTATATGTGATACTTTACACTTAAGCCTATGGTACCCACGTCTCTCTTTATATTGTTTAGACTTAGATCTACACCTGGTTTTACTGTGATCTTCCACAACATTTTATGCTTTAATTGCATTTCCATAGCAAACTTCCATGTTGTGTAATTCTCTCCACCTTTTAGCTTGATAAACACCATCATGGGTGTAGCTCCTGTATGTGTGCTTCTTACGGACATAACTGTGCAGCTTTTGTGCTCTAATCAGCCCCTGTGCTGCTTCACTGTACTGGAAACAATATGTGCTGTCTTCACGCTGTGCTATATGGCAATCTGAATTGTACATTTGCTTAAGAAGGTGTCTGTGTGCTACTGTGGGCATTCCTTTAGCCTGGGCTAGTTTAGATTTACTTATGTGCCAGGGGCCATAACCTGTTGGAAATATGTGTGTACAGAATTGCGTATTTAATAGAATTCTTGTACACACCAGGTGATGCCTTAAAACTATGAACAGCCCAGTTACTTATCCAGTTTTTATTTTATTTTATACCTCATAGAGCTGTACTCACTGTTATATATAATCTTAGCAGAATGGAGTGAAATTTGTATGGAGTGGGGTGTCATACAGCTCACCAGCTGGTGAGTGTACACTGGATGCAGGTAGCAGTGCAGGAGCACTTAACAGTGTATAGGACAATGAGTAATACCTGGTCTTTCTGGAGCTAAGTGGTACACAGTCATGTACCACTGCATTGTTCTTACACATTGACAAGATGGTGCAGCACATGTGGAGTATGATGGCCATCTTGTTACAGGGAATGAAGCTTCCCTGGAGGAGCAGCAGCATGGAGTTTGCGCAGTTGCGCACTCCATTTTCAAAATTCATATGGAAATTAAGAAACAAATTAAGACACTATTGCCAAGAATTAGTATTTCAATCTGGCTTTCTCTTAAAACATATTCTAGTTTTCTTTTTAACTGCTCCACCTATCATAAAAGCTAATTTGAAACTTTTCATTATCATTTGTGTTTTATTGATATAATTAGAGTCGTATCTAATTTATATCACAGGGGTATACCCACTGTTGTGGTAATAAAGAAAAAGAAAAAGGAAAACTCCAAACTAATTTAGGGATTTAATTGGATTTTGTATCATTAAAGTGCATTTAATCTCTTCCAAAAGGCTATTTAATTAAGCTTATCATTGACAGTGGTTTAAGACTAACTTTTCTTTTGACTTTTCATTCTAAATAATCTTTAATCAAAAAGCTATGCAGAATAGTACCCCATAAGATTCAATACAATATTAATATACACACTTTTGATAATGCTAGCTTTTCACACAGTGTAAAGTATGTTTCAAAGATCTGCAAGTTACTGTAGGATTATCCATTCCCATCTGCACTGAATTAGAGCACATGATATCATACACAGTACAACAGAGCTTTTACTGCACATGTCAAAGCAAGCATTTTTTGTGCTCTGGGACCAGGAGCGGATTGGGATGGAAAACCAGCCCGGAAAATATCTGGAAGCAGCCCAATTGATGGTGGGGTCTTTTGAGGGGGTGTGGTTTGTTAAGGGGGCGGGATTGATCCTCATAGAGCCTGATTATGAGTCTGAGGCAATTATGGCCTTCTCTGCAGTTCTGCAAGAGACTTTATGCTAATACTACTACAATGCCCTTCCCTGGTGTAAAGCCATGCATCCGAATGCACAAGGACTGAGACTCCCATTGTCAGTGTCTAAAGACACTGCAATCATGCTTTGTGCATCTTTAGACACTACCATCAGTCACACCATTGAAACTTTCACCAGCCCTATGCTAGGTTCAGATCATTTAATCTGAGTATGACCTCCAGTGTGAGCAATTCAGCATCTCTATACTCAACCACTTTCAGCAACACGTCTGTGTCACTACTATAACACACCCATACTATGCTATATCCGCATCTGATTTGCCAGCCCCATGTAACTGCTGCTAATACATATGTGCCACCTGGTTAGATAGATTAGATATAGACTTATGCATACTATATAGATTTATCCATGCTCTACTTTGATTCAGGATATACTATATAGATGGATATAAGTTGCATTCAGTACTATATAGATAAATGGTAGCTACAGTGAATGGATATAGATATATATATATATATATATCAATACATACAGTCCATAAAGAGATGTGGCACTCAGGAGATTTTCAATGAAGAAAATTTTTTTCTTTCAGTCAGTTTAACGCTTTGGGGAAGATCTCCTGAGTGCTGCCTCTCTTTATTGACTGCATATTGGGTGATTTTAACCAGCACCGGAGTAAGATACATTGTATTACATTGGAGAGTGCCGGGCTGCATGCATACCTATACTAGATAGTATATACTGTAGTATAGGTATAGCATATACTATACTGTACCTATCTTATATACATCACACACACACACATATATATATATGTGGAGTATATATATATATACACACACATAGACATATATATATATATATATATATATATATATACACAGTATATATACACACATGCATATATATACATATATATATATATATATATATATATATATATATATACACACATAGATCTATCTATCTATCCATCTATATACAGTATATATACACACATGCATATATATATATATATATATATATATATATACACACACACATATACATACTCCCTAACAATACACCCCAGCATGGAGACAGAGTGTGTATATGCAGTGAGGGGAGGGTGATACTCAGTGCAGGCTGAGGGCACAGTCCCGGTTATGGGAGCAATGTGTTTGCTGTTTCTGCTGCACCGTGGCTGCCACCTCATCTCACTCTCTGACTTTGTGTCACCCAGCTCCAGGCACTGCTGCTGATGTCGCCGCGGGTGCAGGGGAGCAGCTGCGCTGGCCAGCCAATAGTCTTGTGAGGCAGGCAGGAAGTTTACAGCTTCCGGTATGCGCTCTAGACTGGAACACAAATTCCGGAAGCACAGCCGTGAGCCTGGGCCAGCAGGCAGTGTGAGCCGGCCCCGAAGGTAATGTGAACTGGCCCTGCAGGGGGAAGATGGGACCGGCCCAGTGGGAACCTTCCCGCTGTCCCGGTGGCCCAATCCACCCCTGTCTGGGACTAACCACTTATTGTAGGGATTAATGATATAAAGAGGTACACTTTATTATACAGTATGAGGATACTGCCTAGTGAATTAACATGAAAAAAGTAAGAAAATGTGTTTTATTATAACTATTATTATTAGTGATTTATTAAATAAGATTGTAAGATCAGATATAAATTCAAGTGAGATATAAATAAAAAACTGAAGAAAATTATATATACAGTATATTATTTATACATACATATATGTTTACAGACTGTGAGACATTTTATGGCAAAAGACAACAGCTGTCACAGCTCTCAATATGCCCCACTCACATGTACTGGAGAATGGAGCAGTGAAAAAGTAAAAGCTCAATGCCTATTCTCCACGAAGTACTGAATAGATGTGCTGGCCAGCTCAATTCTGTCAGCAAACAGAGCTGGTACCCCCATGATCCTACTCAGGGCCATAGCTAGGATGGTGCCACCGTACAGAGCGCAGCTGCCCTGACAGCGGAACACCAGCTGCCCACCTCATTTTCTCTCTAGTCTCTCTGCTGTGCCTGGGCATGTGCTGCTTAAGGTGTGATGCACAGCTGCGGTGCCCAGCAGGAAAACAATTAACAGCCGCAGCCTTCGACTCTGCCCCTACATGTGACAGAGTGTGACTCACTCAGTCTGAGTTTCCAGCACCACCTCCATAATGTATAACCGAGGAGGGGGGTTTGTACTGTGTGGTATAATGTGTAAGGGAGGAGGAGAGTTGTACTCTGTGGTATAATGTGTAAGGAAGGAGGGGGAGAGTTTTACTGTATGGCATAATGTGTAAGGGAGGAGGTGGAAAGTTGTACTTTGTAGCATAATATGTAAGGGAGGGGGGGAGGAGTTGTACAGTGTGGCATATGTTTAAGGGAGGAGGGTGGAGTTGTACTGTATGGCATAATGTGTAATGGGGGAATTTGTACAGTGTGGCATAATGAGTAAGGAGAATTACTACTTTGTGGTGTAATGTGTTAGGGGCACTACGTCAATTTAGCATAATGTGTATAAGGGACACTACTACAGGTATGTAGTGTAATTAAATAGAGGGCATTACTGTGTGGTGTAATGTATATTGGGGGGTACTATTGTGTGGCCATGCCCTTTCTCTGAGACATGCCCTTTTTTGGCCAGCGTGCCTGCATCGTGCACGGTCCCTGTTTACGATGGGGATGAGGGGGAGCACCAAAGCTCTTTCTGGCACAGGGCACCAAAATTTCTATCCACGGCTCTGACCCTACCTGAATGCCTCCTACATCATAAGGGGGCAATCATGTAAGAGAGAGACAAATGGGGAGGGGGATACATATGAGACAGATCGTGGACAGAGATGAGAGAGATGAATGGGAGAGAGTAGGGCCAGAGATGAGGGAGACAGATTAGGGAGTGTGGACAGTACAGAATAGAGAGAGAAAGATATGGGGGAAAGAAATTATAAAGAAAATGGAGGCAGAGGTGAAAGAGAGATACAGTAAACAGATAGGTGGACATAAATGAGAGATAAAAAGAGAGGAAGGTAGAGATAAGAGATAGACAGGGGCAGAAATGAGAGAAAGATGTGGGGGGAGGAGTGAAATAAATGGAGAGATGAATGGTGAGGGGTACAGAGATAGGGGGTGACAGTTTGGGGAGGAAGGACTGAATGAGAGAGACAGAGGAGCAAGATGACAAAAACAGAGAGGAAGAGGGGGACAGAAATAAGAGACCCAGATGGAAACAGACATGAGAATGAGAGATGGGGGAAAGGACAGAAATGGGAAAAGGAAAGAAAGATAAGAGCTCCAAAATAGTCATATACATATATAATTTTGCAGCATTCCTCCCATTGTTATTTCAACACAGATCTTGAAACCCTAGTATTTTACTGCCAAAAATACATTGGCTTATTGAATGCCCCCAAATACAGTTGTAGTATATGAAGTAAGATAGAAAGGAAAGACAAGGAAACATAAATATTCCAAGGGGTCTTAAAGTGAGGGTTTTTATAAGTAGGGATGTTGTCAATAGCAACCAATCAGATTCTAGCTACAGGTCTTATCTTCTAGACTAATGATTCTCAAACTCGGTCCTCAGGACCACACAGACTTCACGTTTTCCAGGTCACCCAGCAGGTGCACACGTGTATTCCTTACTCACTGACACATTTTAAAAGATCCACAGCTGGATATAATTATTTCACTTGCAATTCTGTTAGGAGACCTGGAAAACATGCACTGTTTGGGGTCCTAAGGACCGAGTTTGAGAACCTGTTTTCTAGTAGACGTGCTAGTTAAAGGTTAAGTAGAATCTGGGTTTCTATGGCCAACATCTCCACTTCTAAAAACTCTCACTTTATTAGTAAATATATGCCCTAGCCTCATCCCTGTCCCCCATCCCCCAGGACTGTCAAAATCAAAATGTAATGCTGCCCATCCACTACATGACATAGAAACGAAAGCACGATTACGACATTGTAATCGAGCTGTCATTTCTATGTCTGTGATGTGCCTACACTGAATGAGCAGTCGTTCAGTGCAATCTCATCAATCATCTGGTAACATGCTGAACCTGACATTATCGTCAGGTTGACCAGCATTTTTGCCCAGTGATAGATGTCCAATATGGACAGTGTGCCAGCACATCGCTGGTCATATTAGCCATTAACTGCATGATTTGCAGGCAGTTGCCAAACGATTGAGCGATAATGATGGTCGTTATTGCACAATTGCTAGGTTTAATTGCCTAGTGGATGGACAGCATAAGTTTGATCAGCACATCCACTTGCTAGTTGCTACAGGTGTAAATGTACTGATAGTTGGTGCGAAAGCATTAAAGAAAATAAAAACTTGCCATTTTCAATATTAGCTACCATTTACCTCATTAAAATGATTTTGGTTTATATTTTGCATTCCCAAAACCTTTGTAAATAGGAGTATCTCCATAGGTGCAGGGCTGCCAAGTGAAATCCTGGGCCCGGGCACAGCAACATCATGGGGGCCCCCTGGAGGAGGCGTGGCCACAGCATGTGGGACATGTCTGCACCTCTTTGTGGGTGTGTCTAGCATGTGAGAATCACCCACTGACAGGAGCATGGCATAGCACCCAGCAGCTGGCACAAAAGTATTCACTTTTAGGCAGGGTCCGCACAAGGGCTAATAGCACCCTGTACCGGCTGAGTGCTTTGTGCTCTTCATTGCACGCGGCACAGCTGTGCGCACCCAAAATTGGGGGTATGGCCTAATTTCTATTACGTTATGCCGGCACTCACTAATAATGTATAATCAATTCCAGTGCCCGTCCTGTACATATCATCAATATACACCAAAAGAATGGACGGCACTCAGAGATTTCCAAAAGTATAAAGCTCTATTCCATAAAGGCCCATGGGCCAGGTGACATTTCGAGGTTTAACCCTCTTTTTCAAGCCCACAGCATAGTGATGAAGACAGATAAACATAGACATAACTTACCCCCTTAAATGCCATGCCACTGGATCTCTCACACCACGCAGTGCGCCCGAGTGACCCAGCACCCGGAAGTGATGTCTGACCTTCTTCCGGCTCCTGCATTCCACCGTTGCCTGGTGACCGGTGAGTACTGACCAGGTAAACTTCAAGGTGCACTCAAACTCCGTCAATCAGGAATGGGGATCGCTCTCGCCATCCATCCTGTCAGCATACAATCCCGGGCACCATCTCCATCATGGGACTCAACTGCAAACTAGAGACACAATAGCATATTTAAAATTAACACAACCAACACAAAAAATATAAAACATTAACATAAAAAACATACATAACACATAAATCAAGTGACATCATTATCTTGAAACAAACAGTTATCTAGCTCAATCTCATATTGAAGATTACCGTACTACATATCAGAATCAATTACAAAATATTCCAATTAATCTTATCGTTCAAGCCATTAGGTCGAATAGTATCCAGTCTCAGAATCCATTGCGCTTCTCTATTCAACAAGACCCTAGAGCGATCTCCACCTCTAGGTGTTTCTGTCACATGATCAATAATCAAGTACGGGAGCGCAGACAGAGGATAGCCAAGGTCCTTAAAGTGGTGAGCCACAGGCTGATCTGAGTCTCTACCTGCCAGTGCCAATTTAATAGACAAACGGTGCAATGCCATTCTTTCTCAAAATTTGCAGATGGTTTGTCCTATATAATATAGGCCACATGGGCACATAATAATAAATACCACAAAGGAAGAAGTACATGTCAACACATGATTGATTTTATAATTCTTGTTTAAATGGGGATGCTTAAAAATATTGCTGTTGATCAAATATTTCCATGTAACACAATTAGTGCACTTATAGCACCCAGGAGGCTTAACACATACATTAGGAGCCACTGGAATATTTCTGCCAGTGATATCCATATGGACCAGTAAATCACACAAATTACAGCCCCTTCTGAATGCCGCCATGGGTCTACAGTTCTTGAACACTGGTAGGTCCTTATCAGTGGCCACAATCGGCCAAAGAGCCCTATTTGCTCTTTTAATAATTGGACTCGCCATAGTGTAGTCACTGCTCCATGGTATCACTTGATTGGTGGCTCTAACTTTAGGTTGTAATAAGTCCTCACGTTAATAAGACATCTAAGAAATTATGGCCCATTGTACGCTCTGATCTAGATTTGAAATTACATGACACTAATTTATTGTCATGCTATAAACGTGGCCGCAGTATCAGAGATATCCTAGTCAAAACCGATATATCGAGCCCTGGTCCCAAGGCAGATAGCAGGGGTGGTGGTAAGTTGGGCTGCATCAGGTGTACGTGCACTACCTGCAGATATTTGATACCTGGTGACAGTTTTTATCACCCTCACTCAGGATATAAATTTCAAATACGCCATCAATTAACTTGTAACACACAATTTGTTATATACCAGGTTATTTGCCCTTGCGGTCTTTCCTACATTGGGAAGACCAAGAGGGCATTTAAAGAACGCATGGCTGCGCATAGGAGCGCCATTAGGACAGCAATTAGCAGTGGGAAAAGTGAACAGCCTGTTGCCAGGCATTTTGTCAATGCCCGGCACCCTCTATCAACTATCAAATACCGTATGATTGATCATATTCCACCATCGATCAGGGGGGCAATATACCAAGAGCATTAATGCAGTGTGAGGCACGGTGGATACACCGATTGGGTACTTTGTTCCCCAGAGGTTTAAATGAACAACTCGGCTTAGGCTCATTTTTGTAGTAACAATTAGTTTGATTTTTGCAGCATATCATCAATGATTTTTCGCAGTTTGGTGTTTTCTGTTGTTGATTTTATAATGTATCAGGGATATTTAATTATTTAACAATTTTGATAATAATAGGATTAGCACATACATGGCATTGCTTTGATTATGTGTATCATCTTAAGTGATCATCAGCACCAGCATAGCACTGAACATGTTATGGTTATCTTTTGCTGACATCCCTTTATTTGTGCTTTATTTTGCCACATGAATATGTATGCAGAGACTGAGATATATGTATACATTTAGCACATACGCAGTTTCAGTATATGGACACAAGTAGACTTGCCCGACATGCACATGTGTTGTTTTGTTGTCGTTTGTCTCCATGGTGATGGTACACATTAGATTTGATGCTATGATGTCATTAGAGCACGCCGGCAGTCACGCGTGCAGTCCCGCCCTGATCGGCCCGCACATTGTCACTGGGTGATAGCTGTATATGTATTTAAGGTGAGTGTGTCTGTTGTTTTCATTGTCCTGATGAAAATGCTTTCTTAATGGCATTGAAACGTTGACATCTCTAGCCGAGTGAGTGTTTTATTTCAAGCAGCGTGGAGTGCCACACCAAATGGGTTCTATATATATATATATATATATATATATATACATATATATATATATATATATATATATTACACTGTATATATATGACACATGTATAGAAATGTATAATATATCATATTTATATAAAATGTACATTTGTAATATATATATAAAGGCAACCGAGTCACAGTCCCTCATACAGTGACAGACTGACAGCACAGCAGTCAGTGGCGGGCTGGGGCTCTTCCATTCACATTGCACTCCCTTGTCACTCACACTGAGTGTCTGCACAACGGTCGCCACTCACCTGCCTTTCTGCAATCCCTCCTATCTCACTCTCTGCCCACCAACCGGAGGCTGGAACTGGTGTCTGCTGGTGATGGAAGAGAGCCTCGCGAGATGATGACGTCATCATCTCGCGAGAGCATCAGCTCCGCAGCGGCGCGGCTGCACTCCTGTCAAGTGTGACAGTGACTGTCACACTGATACACAGACAGTGAGTCCGGTGACAGAGATCCCCCACTAACACCTCCCCCACCCGATAAACCGCCCGCCATCACCTGCAGTGGTTTAAGGGTGACGTTAAAAAATGTTGATGAAAAAAAACTGTGGTGTGCTGCGGGCGGACCGGGCTCCCTGCCATGTCCAGGCAATCTGTACCCGCCCCCCCCCTCTCGGCGCCCCTGCATAGGAGTGAAATAAAAGCATGATGTCTATGTAACAAATATCAGCATTAATATCCCAGCAGAGTAGGTGACTTTTATACTAACTTTTGGAGACAATAACAGGCCAAAAAAAATATGTTTAATTTTTCAAAAGTTAATTGCAAATAGATGTTAGTGCAGTGCTAAAACTGATACTGCTGGCTTCTGCTTCTCTTTGCCAGTGATAGGCTAGTAGTGTTGCAATATGAACAGGACCACCACGGTGGGCCTGGCTATAAGGGGACGTGGCCTAATCACTGAAGGCATGGCCACACCCCCTTCAAGGAGAAAACAAAACAAGTTTTGCAGCGCGGCACTCTGAGCCCTCTCAGCCCAGCGCATAACCAGTGGGGGGCACAATCAGCTTGATCACTGCCCCCACAGGCATAGGAGACTTAGCAGCCGCAAGCAGTCTCCTAGTGAAGCCCAGCACACAGCAGCGTGTGCTGGGCTGCTGTCATGTAAGAGGAGGGGCGCATTGCCGGGCCCCTCCAGCAAGTCCGGGCCTGGGTAAATTGTACTCGCTCCCCCCCGCTCGGCGCCCCTGATTATGAATGCTTCCGAAATGTTGGTAATGTAGGTTCCCACTTGCGGGCATATTTACCAATATTATTTTTTCTAAAATAAGTTTAAATTTGTATTATTTTAGTAAACAGATTGCATTTCCCATACTTGTAACGGGAAATGTGATCTGCTCAAATTTACTAAACTAAAATCGTAAAAAAATAACGGGGAGAGCCCCGCAATAATAACACTACCTGGACATGGCATTATTAGGGCGGCTCCCATTTTAGTGACTCCTGCTGTGCTCTGAAAGGCAGAGCAGAGCTGGGAGCCAGCGCCTATGATCAGCTTTGTTTGCCTAAATAGACTATTCAAATACCTGGGGAGGGATCTGCACAGGCTCAAAACATTGCTTTTTTATGATAATCTGTTTAATCCAACATAAATGCGATATATTATATTGTAGATATAGCACCAGGTTGGTGGTGCTCCCAGAATTTGGTGTAAGTTATCAATTACACAAATTGCATAGACACAAAAGAAAAAAATTATTTGGGGGGCACTCTTTGTATTTGTATATATTTAAAACAGTCCTTTTATTATTGTCCCTATAAAAACCATGGCAATATATATTCTACAATAAAAATTATTAAACCATAATGGTGTCTTCATTTTCTTTCTTATAGGTTATAGGGGAGAGTAATCCCTCCTCTTATAATGGAAAATGTAAATAGTATGTATTTGGTGAAATTTTTACTTGCCCTTTAAAAAATTAGATTCTCCTATGTCTTAGCATAGATTAAGAAGGATAAAAAAGATTTACCCTCTTCTGAAATAGGCAGGTACAGCTACAATTCTCAAAACTGCAAGCCACGGGTATTGCCAACATAAATATACATTTGCAGTTACATCAAAAAGTGCATCACATCAATAGTCAATAATTATAAAAGCTATTGCTTTTGCAATATATTGAAGTCACACAATATTTTCTACAATTACTTGAGTACAGCTGGTTCAGAATACATCTTAAAATGCTCTTATATGTTCCATTCACAGAATAGTATTCTTTAAATCTGGGTTGAATTACAACTAAACTTTACTGTGTCATATAGAGAGTTTAAGAGGTAGAGTTAACACACATAGATGCCCAGAATTAAGGTTGCCTTATCACTTCTGCTGTTTGTTGTCATGCATACAATTACAGCACCAGTGGCGGAACTAAAGAATGTTGGGCCCAGGTGCAAGAATATGCTTTGGGCCCCCCTATGCAGTGCCCTCCAGTAGTGGTCCCCCTATGCAGTGCCCCTTATACAGTGCTCCCAGAAGTGGTCCCCCCTATGCAGTGCCCCCAGTAGTAGTCCCCCCTATGCATTGCCCCCAGTAGTAGTCCCCCCTATGCAGTGGCCTCAGTAGTAGTCCCCCTATGCATTGCCCCCAGTAGTAATCCCCCTATGCAGTGCCCAGTAGTAGTACCCCTATGCAGTGCCCCCAGTAGTAATCCCCCCTATGCATTGCCCCCAGTAGTAATCCCCTCTATGTATTGCATCCAGTAGTAATCCCCCATATGCACTGCCCCCAGTAGTAGTCCTCTCTATGCAGTGCCCCAGCAGTAATCCCCCAATGCAGTACCCCCAGTAGAAATCCCCCCTAGGCAGTGCCCCCAGTAGTAATCCCCCCTAGGCAGTGCCCCCAGTAGTAATCCTCCTATGTATTGCCCCCAGTAGTTATACCCCTATGCATTGCCCCAAGTAGTAGTCCCCCTATGCAGTACCCCCAGGAGAAATGCCCCCTAGGCAGTGCCCCTAGTAGTAATCCCCCCTATGCATTGCCCCCAGTAGTAGTCCCCCTATATAGTGCCCCTAGTAATCCTGCCTATGCAGTGCCCCCAGTAGTAATCTACCCTATGCTTTGCCCCCAATAGTAATCCACCTATGCATTGCCCCAGTAGTAACCCCCCTAGGCAGTGCCCCCAGTAGTAATCCCCCCTATGCAGTGCTCCCAGTAGTAGTCCCCCTATGCATTGCCCCCAGTAGTAGTCCCCTCTATGCATTGCCCCCAGTAGTAATCCCCCCTATGTGTTTCCCAGTAGTAATCCCCCTATGCAGTGCCCCTAGTAAAAATCCCCCCTAGGCAGTGCTCCCAGTAGTAATCCCCCCTAGGTAGTGCCCCCAGTAGTAATCCCGCTATGTATTGCCCCCAGTAGTAATCCCCCTATGCATTGCCCCAAGTAGTTATCCCCCTATGCAGTACCCCCAGGAGAAATGCCCCCTAGGCAGTGCCCCTAGTAGTGATACCCCTAGGCTGTGCCCCCCATAGTAATCCCCCCTATGCATTGCCCCCAGTAGTAGTCCCCCTATTTAGTGCCCCTAGTAATCCCCCTATGCAGTGCCCCCAGTAGTAATCTACCCTATGCATTGCCCCCAATAATAATCCCCCAATGCATTGCCCCAGTAGTAATCCCCCTAGGCAGTGCCCCCAGTAGTAATCCCCCCTATGCAGTGCCCCCAGTAGAAGTCCCCCTATGCAGTGCCCCCAGTAGTAGTCCCCCTATGCATTGCCCCCAGTGGTAGTCCCCTCTATGCATTGCCCCCAGTAGTAATCCCCCCTATGCAGTGCCCTAGTAGTAATCCTCCCTATGCATTGACCCCAGTAGTAATCCCCTCTATGCAGTGCACCCAGTAGAAGTCCCCCTATGCATTGCACCCAGTAGTAGTTCCCCCATACAGTTCACCAAGTAGCAGCCACCCTCCCCATAAGTGCCCCCAGTAGTGGATTCCCCTACACAGTGCCCCTAGTATTGGCTTCCCCTATACAGTGCCCCCAGTAGTGTCCCCCATCCCCATACAGTGCCCTCAGTAGCGTCCCCCCATAAAGTGCCCCCAGTAGTGTCCCCCCTATACAGTGCCCCCAGTAGTGTCC
Source organism: Taudactylus pleione (assembly GCA_031769625.1). NCBI lineage: Eukaryota > Metazoa > Chordata > Amphibia > Anura > Myobatrachidae > Taudactylus > Taudactylus pleione. The sequence goes on along the minus strand of JAUIMM010000061.1, from coordinate 8,347,855 downwards.
CCCCTTTGCTGTTCCAGTCTCTGTGCCCTCTTACACACACAAAAATGCAACTTACCTGATCCCCGCTCCTGCCAAAGACCACTGCTGTCCTCTCCTCCGGGCCCATTCTTGCTCTGCACGATGGGATGGGAGAGACATCATCATGACATCTCTCCCATCACCCACTGTGGGGGGAACCAGAAGGTGGAGCTCATGAGTGAGCTCCTGCCAGCTCCCTCTGTGGATGACGCACCAGCCAATGAGTATCTGTCTGACTCTCATTGACTGCTATAAAAACCCACGGCCACCACCGCTGGCTGTGTAGTTTGTTATACCACTATGTAGTGCAGACCTCTAATCTTTGTGGTCTACCTTACACTTGGGGCCCAAGGGACACTAGCAGGGGTGTAGCACCACAGCAGGCCCCAATGCAATGCACCGGCTACACCGCCACTAGTTCTGCTCCTATAAAGCAGTGGTATTCCCTGGTGGTGTCACATCCAAGTACTAAACAAAACTGCTTAGCTCCAAGATCAAATAAGATTGGGCATATGCAGTGTGGTATGGCAGTAGGAAAAGTATAGGAAAACAAATGAGAGAGTATCAGTTGTCACCTCTTCGGCGGGAAAAGTTAGTATATGTACTTCTGTTTTCCATTTTTATATGCTGGATATCCATGCTACTAGAGCATTGCAGGAATAATTTCCAACAATTTGGATGAGAGAGTACATAAAACAAGTACATATAATAGTAAAGATATCAGAAGTAGGAGCTGGACTTTCACTTCTGCTTTTTATTGTTATACAAATAATATCAAACAACAAATGAGAGAGTTCTAGTTTCAGATCCCTGAACGGATGGAAGTAGCAGGTGTACTTCTTTCATGCAGTAATTACTGGTTTACCCTGTTACTGCAGCATTGCAGGTAATAAACCCAAATGTTGAGTATAAAGTACACCTGAACTAGAAAAAGATTCAGGAAAGACAGAAATAAATTCATCTGTATTTAAACAGTTTGTACTATTCAATCAAGAGTTAATGATTTGATGTTTTAAGTCATCTGACATATAGATTTGTTTTCATTTTGCTTTTTTTTTTTAAAATAATTTTTATTGAAATTTAATATAAATACATATGTTAAAACCAGACATATTTAGTTATATTAATTGTGCAAATACATGTTAAATGTGGAAATATTCCAAAAAAACTCTGTACGTAAATATAATAATCAATATATTTCATGAGCTGAGCGATGCTAAAACCATTGGAATACAACTAGTGTCTCCATATGCCATACGATGCTAGATGCCCAGCACAACTGAGCCGCTCTGCAAGGTGTAGCATGCTGTCTTCTCTTTAATATTTGCATCTTATTCGCATCACAAATGCAGCAAAATATCACAAAGTCTATGCTATTCTGCAACTTTAACCACACAGGAATAAGATTTAAACACGTACAAAGTTGATGAAGCACAACGGAACTTATCGTGAACAAAAGCTGCGGCTGCTGTATTGTACCACTTTGTATATAGATTCAGACTCATTCACATACAGATGTACAAATGTTTCATATCACATTGATAAGTGTAATCCAGCAGAGTAGTTTTGTTGCTTCCAGTAGTTTTGTTTCTGCAAGATATAGATGCTTGGTGCAGCTGAATCACCCAGGATCTGGCGTGACCAGAGGGAAAAGCTAAAATGAATAGATGTGTTGATGCAACTTTTTTGTGGTTATATTTATATATAAATTTTATATATTATTTTATATAATCATCAATCCTCCATAGCATAACTAAATACCAGTTTCATGTCCTGTAATAATCCTATATCTACTGTATCACTACCTGAAAAATGCCAGGTACAGTATTTACTGTACAGTAAATGCACAGTACTATTACTATATTAGTAATAGCAAATAGATTAAAGCACTCGCATGTATGAATACATGTAAAGGGATAGAAAATTAATTGGGACCCAATTATGATTGCAAAAACTGGCGACTGACATAGACAATACAGACATACAAGTGCACATAAAGAATGTAAATAACTCTCTTGATGGATGCTGTGAAGTGACCTTCCACAGATGCAAGCTTGTAGCAATGAAACAAAATTGCCCTGCTATTTCCTTTATTGTCCCGTGATGATTTTAATGCAGTCATCATTGCCATCCGGCTAGTTCCTCTTCTGGAGTGCTCAGCTCCATTTTGTGCCCAGTGGTCAGTGATGAAGTGAGGACTGGGCGGCACGGAGTCTCTACATGATGTGTGGTGGCCCTAAGGATCAAATGTCATTTGTCCAATGTATTTTATCAATAGTAATTACCGTTTCTGGACACTTTATTGTTTTCCTAGAAATATAGGGAAAATTATATCATAGAGATCACTATCCCCCTCTATTATAATGATTCACAGTTATGGGCAGGAAACTGACATCATGAAGGCACTCATGCTCTAGATCTATAAAAACATCTCTACCAGAGAACACTTATTGGTTAAAGTAAAACCCCTTTTACACTGCTGCAGTAACCCAGGTAATTGCTGGGTCTTCCAAGTGGCTCAGTGGAAAAGAGTTCATGAAAAATAACCCGGGTCAAGTGACCTGGGAATCCAACCTGGGTAGCTATTGGGATGGACCAGGGTAATGATGAGGTGTAAATGGCGTGACCTGGGCTATCCCTAAAATTAGCTGATTGGTGGCTTTGTAGCAGTCACCTCCAACTGTTTATGACCTCACAAGTTTAGCAGGTCAGTCCTGAGTTCAGTGTGAACAGGAATGACCCAGATAAAAGGTACAGTGTAAACGGGGTCTGACCTGGGTTGGAACCATGTATGAAAACCCAGGTCAGATCCAGGTTTTTGGTGGAAAATGGGTATAATAGGTTCAGATGTTATGGAACCTGCGAGATTTCAGCTACATTGCTACTAATTTAAAGTGGCAATCAGTTATAAAGCTGAAAAGCCTTATAATTGATTACCATTTTAAATTGAATGCCAATGTTTCTGAAATCACTCTGTTTCCGTAAATTCGGAACATATTACTTAAACTCCTTAGTGTTAGAGCAAGTGTTTACAAAATCACACTCCTCCCTTTAAAGCTCTGAAATCATAAACAGGCTTCCATTGAGCACAAAGAATATATTTCCTTGTGAAATATTTAATGGTCATTAATCTGCAATTTGCTGAATTTATATGTTGCATTAGTTGCACATTTTGCTTCATAGTGTGTCATGCTTGTTGATTTTCTGAGTTGTCATTCACATAGACTTGCTTCAGCACTTAATGGATATAGAACAGCAATCTGTGCAGGGCATCAAAAGAGCAATTGTTTCCCAATTATTTGCAGGATTTAATTTCCTAACTTCTAAAGATGCATTAAACTGCAACAATTAGAGCCAACATGTCATCTTAAAAGTACACATTTAGATATTTGCCTTAATGAAATTGCAATTGAGTTACAAAAAGTTAGCAATCTCTGTGTGATTATAATATATTAGCCCTATGGCATTTAATTAGAAAATGCATACAGATTTGCACAGCCTGATAACGGCAGTGGGATTTGTAACTGCTAAAGCAAAGACATTAATTGTGTATGTGATTTTTAATTTCTATCATTTACTTCATTAAATGTTTTGAAGAAATTAGCATTTGTGTTTATTAGTTTGTATTATTGTTCTGTGTAGTATAAAAACTGCAATAATATTAAAGGAAAAATAGCATTAAAGACATAAACATTTCAGCATGTTATAATACTTTATTTGTCAAATAGACCCTACGTTCTACAGATCTTGCTTTCGTGAGCTTTATCTTAAACTGGCCATACACCTAAAAGTTATCTTTTCAACCATCCAACTAGTTGGCTGTTTGGAATGAAAATCTGGTAATGTATGGCTGCAAATGGAAATCAGCCATTTGCTCCCAAACACTTGAAAATGAATGAAAATTGATATTAAGACAAACTGGTTAAATCAAATAGATTTAACCAATTTGTCTGAATGATCAATTGTCCATATTCAAGTGCTTGGAAGCAAATGGTCAATTGTCACTTGCTCCAATACATTACCAGATTATTGTTCCAACCAATTAACTAGTCGGCTGGATGGAAAGATAATCTCTGTGCAAATGGACAGCTGTCGTAACATGTTGCTATGCTATGACTGAAGTACTGTACAGTCCAAAACTCTCTGGTTTCTCATGCAACTTGAATTGTGCATGTATTCCAACATTTGTAGAGGAGTAGAATTTTGCTCCAGTCAATGGCATATGCTGAATATGAAGACATATTAACTTGATAAATATAAAGAATCACTAGTGTGCCAATTTTGTGGATCAGCCTTTCATTTTGCAAGATTATTTGAATGAGATACAGTAGAAGGATGAAGATGGCTATATATGTGGCCTTCCTTACTGTGCATAACAAATTACATTCATATGCGCTTAGTATAAGGCAGAGGTTCCCAAACGTGGTCCTCAAGGCACCCCAACAGCTCAGCTTTTAGAGATATCCATGGTTGAGCACAAAATCAATTGACCGAGGTACTAAATAAGTCATGTGTGATCAAGCTTGGATATGTTTAAAACCTAAAATGTTAGGGTGCCTTGGGGACAGAGTTTGGGAAACTCTGGTACAAGGATTAGATTTTTGCACCAGGTCACCACATAGGCACACTTTTAGGCCTGTCCTTGGCTAATGTAATACAAAGTTTCACTGAGGTGAAAATGTAATAAAGACATTTGATGGCAAAAAAATATTATAAAACATAATTTAAAAATTAATGTTGTTTTTATTAAATGACAAAGCTTTCAAATCAACTTTTATTCTAAAAGTGTCTTGAATTGCCAAAGTGTTTGCAATTCTGAATAACAAATGTTGAATAGAAGTTTCAATTGAGATCAGAAATAAATCTACTTACATTAGATATGTAATAAAAAAGATTTAACATTTCTGCTTGTTTACATTTTTAATTTTAGTTTTTCATGCATATACTACAGAGTTCTAAGCACTGGGACCCACTTTGTTACAATGTATTCTCCATACTGCTTTGCATTTTAAGTTTTTATATTGCACAGTTCCAGGTTAGTGTTGGTTAACATCTCATTGGATAGATTATGCTATTGTCCATCTTGTACAATCAGTGTAGTCTAGCACACTGCCTTCAAGGCATGCAGTCATCATGTCAACATTCAGAATGTTGACATGGACACAGTTTTCCATTCACTTTGTCAATATGGATATAATGTCGATATGCTCATAATGTTGTATGTGAATGTTGATAGACATAATGTCAACACTCAATTTTAGATTTAGGGTTAACCTGTGGTTAGGATTAGACTGGGGTTAGAGTTAGTCTGTGTATTTAGGATTAGACTGGGGTTAGGGATAGGCTCTGGTTAGGATTAGACTGGGGTTAGGGTTCGGCTGTGGTCAGGATTAGACTGGGATTAGAGGTAGGGTTAGGCTGAGGTCAGGATTAGACGAGGATTAGAGTTAGGCTGAGGTTAGGATTAGACTAGGGTTAGGCTGTGGTTAGGATTAGACTAATGTTAGAGTTAGAGTTAGTCTGTGGTTAGGATTAGACTGGGGTTGAAGTTAGAGTTAGTCTGTGGTCTGGATTAGATGGGGATTAGAGTTAGGGTTAGGATGTGGTTAGGATTAAACTGGGGTTAGAGTTAGGGTAAAGGTTAGGCTGAGTATAAGATTACAACTGCATGAAAATACTAAGGTGAAATCCACCATTTCAACATTTTGGCAATGTCAACATGATGAAGGAAGGAGGTACATGTGCGCTCTTGGGTGTGTTTGTGTGTGAAGGGGAAATATGGAGTGGGGGGAGAGGGGGAGCAACTGGGGAGGGGGGTCTGTATTGGGGGTGATGTGTATCAGTGTATAGCTGAAGTGTGGGTTGGTGTGAGGTGTACAAATGATGAACCAGACACTGTAAATTGAATGCAACCTGTTTATTGGTAAGGCACAATGCTCCCCAGGTGGTTCCGTGAGTGGGGTTAGGGATGGATGGGTGGTTCCGTTTGATCCTGGTCAGGGAATTGGTGGACCCTTTTAGGGGGCTCCTTGCCGTGCAGCCCTTACTTCTGCACGTCCCCTTTGCTGGACCTATGGTCTCAGTCTAGGCGGACCAGGATGTATGTGTTGCCAAGGAAGTCCTGTGCAGTGGCAAATGGCGGCATCCCGCACTGGTGGTGATGGTACCTACCGGTAGGTGTGCTGTCCCTGGTTGGTGCACAGTTGGTATGTTCTCCGGTGTTGGCCCGGTGGTTGATGGCACCCTGCGAGCCCGCAGGGTGTAATCCAGACGGGCGCCCGTCACTGCTCTGAGGGTTGGGATGATGTGGCGGTCCGCGTTATAGTCCTGTCCCACGTGTCCGTGGGATTGGTGATGATCACCAATGCTGTGGTGATGCAACAGTGGTGTGTGGGGGGTGTATTCTCCAACATGTTTCGGCCTGAAGCCTTCATCATTGAGTTACTGAATTAATGCACTGAAGAGTGTTATATAGGAGGAGGGTGGGTGTGTGGGCATGCTCAATTAATTGCATAGCCTATTGGGGCCGGAGGTGCTGGTCCGATTGAGATGCAGGTGGGTAGGAGGGGGCAGTGTAAGTGATTGACACGTGTATCAGCCAACCAGTGTGTTTGTGTGACTCAGCTGTGAGCGGGGTGTGTGTGGGCGCGGAGTAACCACCACGTGGTAATGGCCGGGCTGCATAGGAATGAGTGTTGCCGTGGGAGCGTCGGGTCTCCGTCTGACATCACTAGCCCACGTGAGTGCTGCATCCTATTGCGTGTAGGCCTGGTAGGTCATGTGATCCGGGGGTGTGAGACGCGCTGCGTGACGCATGTGTTCAGGTATCCCCCTATGTCGTGAGCATCACGTGGTGTGGTACTTCCCATCAGGGGAGGGGATTCTGGGTGATGCCGCTGGTCACCATGGTGACGCCCTCAAAATCGGCATGGCTATGAAACAGGCACTGGGTGCAACGGCCACTGGGTACCTGAACACACGCGTCAGGTGGTGCATCTCACACCCCCAGATCACATGACCTACCAGGCCTACACGCAATAGGATACAGCTCTCACGTGCTACCAGGGCAATGCTCATTCCTATGCATCCCGGCCATTACCACGTGGCAGTTACTCCACGCCCACACACACCCCCCGCTCACAGCTGAGTCACACAAACACACTGTTTGGCTGATACACGTGTCAATCACTTACACTGCCCCCTCCTACACACTGGTTGGCCGATACACATGTCAATCACTTACACTGCCCCCTCCTGCATCCCACCTGCATCCCAATCGGACCAGCACCTCCAGCCCTGATAGGCTATGCAATTAATTGAGCACGCCCACACACCCACCCTCCTCCTACATAACACTCTTCAGTCCATTAATTCAGTAACTCCTTGATGAAGGCTTCTGGCTGAAACGCGTTGGGGAATACACACCCCGTGCACCACTGTTGCATCACCACAGCATTGGTGACATCACCAATCCCACAGACATGTTGGACAGGACTATAACGCGGACTGTCGCATCATCCCAACCCTCAGAGCAGTAACGGGTGCCCGTCCGGATTACACCCTGTGGGCTCGCAGGGTGCCATCAACCACCGGGCCAACACCAGAGAACACACCAACCAGGGACAGCACACATACCAGTAGGTACCATCAACACCAGTGTGGGACGCCGCCATTTGCCACTGCACAGGACTTCCTTGGCAACACATACATCCTGTTCCACCTAGACTGAGACCATAGGTCCAGCAAAGGGGACATGCAGAAGTAAGGGCCGCATGGCAAGGAGCCCCCTTAAAGGGTCCACCAATTCCCTGACCAGGATCAAATGGAACCACCCATCCATCCCTAACCCCACTCACGGAACCACCTGGGGAGCATTGTGCCTCACCAATAAAAATGTTGGATTCAATTTACAGTGTCTGGTTCATCATTTGTACACCTCAGACCAACCCACATTGCAGCTATACACTGATACACATCACCCCCCATGCACACACCCCCTCCCCAGTCGCTCCCCCTCTCCCCCCCACTCCATATTTCCCCTCCACACACAAACACACCCAGGAGCGCATGTGTACCTCCTTCCTTCAGCATATTACAACAGGATCCGGTACTCCTGTTCCATGTGCAGCACCACTGTATCCCTCATTTTTTCCCCTAGTCACCCCCCTCCCTCCCCCACACATCCATTATACTCACCCACCAGAGCCTGGAGCGCGGACCACTCTGCTTATTATACAATGTCAACATGATGTTAGTGACATATCAACATAATGTCAACATTCTGAATAATATAACAAAGAATCTTGGTAAAAAAGCCACCTTGTGCAGACACAACCTTGCTAACATCAAACTAAACAAAACAGCTGGTACATAAACAAATCTAATATCTGAGTCTAAATTTTAGGAGCCAAGATAGATTCCATGTGGTACAAATGCACCATCTGAAAACAGAACTTTGTTCCCTAATAACCTCTTTCCCAGCCTGTGAAAATATTTTTGCAATGACCCTATCGACCTTCCTGGGAATGCTTCCCATTGAAGCACTTCCCTTGGGCCTCATTCACACATCAACAAGCACAAAATCTGACTAAATCTCCTTAACATGAGGCTAGCAGGAAGACAAAACAATCAGATGTGCCAAGAATTAATAATCATTAACAGCAGCAGATGCAGAGAGAGCAGAATAAATGGAGGAACAAGAAGCCACTGCATGGGGGAGGACAGAAGTGGGAGGAAGAGAAAGAGAGTGGGATCCCACACCATGGTGAAAATATTCCCCGTGTAACTGATGCCCCTCCTCTGGCATCACAGGAACTGAGAAAGAGTTGTTTTATGCAAAGTCAAACTCTATACCAGGATAGCAATTTTTAGAGCCCCAATAAGGGTAAAGGACAGGGATCACATGGGCAGCAGATGTAGACAGGAGATAATGATGATCATGGTGAACGACAGATGGGCCTGGAGGGAGGCAGTAGCACTGATAGAAGAGCAGGAAGGGTATCTGTGAGAGAATTTAATATGGAATGAAACTATGAAGCAAAAATGAGGGGCCAGCAGGGCTTACCATGTGAAGAGAATGAGAGCATTGATCTTGAAATGGGGTATGGCTGGATGAGTAATGTGGCAGGAAGAAAAATGAAAAAATATAAGTGAATAAGAAAGATATAGGCATATGTATCCAAAAGAGATGAGTAGAAGTCTTAGGAATATTGAAAAGAAAGGAAAAGCCAATTAATAGTAAATTTATAAAAAAAAAGTGTTAAGCAGCACATTTTATGAGCAATAAGCAATGTGAAAAATCCTTGAAAATTCTAAATGGAAAGTGTCAGACTTCCTGTGAGCCAGAATAATATTCTACACAAAAGCCCTTCCCTTCTGCAATCTAATTGGCCCACAGTCTAAACATACAGTAACAGATGCCTGTCGGTCAACTACAAACATTACAGCCCCAAACTAAGGAACTATAATTGCTTCAACCTTCATGCCCTCGCTCAATCTCTACATAATAAAGGAGGAGATGTACTAAGCCTTGGAGAAAGATAAAGTACCAACCAATAAGTTCCTAAATGTCACTTTACCTGCTCTGTTTGAAAAATTAAAGTTTGGAGCTGATTAGTTGGTACTTCATCTCTTTCCACTTTCTCTCTCTCCAAGGCTTAGTTCATTTACCCCTTATGGGCATATTCAATTAGCCGTGGGGTTTACCTCATGGCTAATTGCCATGCTGGACCTATTCAATTAGCAGGGATACCCCGCGTGCGAGTCCCCAAGACCCCACACGTGAGTCCCCACAGTCAGACTTTACCTCACAGCTCATGGTGGTGCGAGATAAAAGCCACCAAATCGGGCTTGCGCACAAGGAAAAAACCCATTGATTCCGCAGTTTACGCAAGTCCTGTATTTTTGGCACGGTACAAAGGATATTTTATTGAATAGCTTTGCCCCGCACTTCGGGGATTTTGGCCAGCAATTGGTCGTGGGGTAAACCCCGTGGCTAATTGAATATGCCCCTTAGTCTCTAACCTTTAGCTAGGAGAAAAGTTAGAATTGCAACAAATTAGCTAATTTTAGACCACAAATGAAACAAGACTGTAGTAGGAATATCATATTTTATACTATCTGAAATATTATCTATATTTGTTGAAACAACAGTCATATAAACTATTACATTAACATATTAAAATTTCCTTCTTCCATATTACTGGTCTCATAAACACAAAAATAAAAATATTGTAAGATAGCCATCAACAGTGTTTGTAATCAATTTCTTTTTAGTATGTGAGCATATTGGGCACTTCAATTCTGTAAGTGTTTTATATTTATATACTTAATACTTAAAATGTAACCAATAAATATTTTTGCAGGAGTGGAACTTATTTTAATTTATACATTTAATTTTGTTTTGCCAAACTTAAGACAGAACATCTGTATGCTAAATAAACCAGATTTATGTTAAACATTATAATTAGGGAAGTGAGCAGTTCCATGATAAACAATATATGAAGGTATTCTGTATTCGACATTTTCTCTTTTTAAGCCAGCACACATGAGTCTACTTACAAGATCATTCCACATGTTGATCACAGCTTGGGTGTAAAATCTTTCCTTTGGTCTGCTTTAAATTATAAGCCTGGAACATTTTAAACACTGTGCCGCAAATGTAACAGATCAATGTTGCAAAACTGAAACTTTAGACTTATATTACTCATTCGCAATGGAATTCTGGACCTAATAATGTTTATACTTTAAATTTGGATTTGAATCAGAATTCCAGAATGACTCACATGAGATCTCAAACATACAATTTAGCTTGAATCAATTTACAAAATTCTATTTACATTTCAGATCATATTGAAAACAAGCAGACATATATATATAGCTATATATATATATATATATAGCTATATATATAGCTTGGCACTCCTCCAAAAAATTATAGTAGATGCCCAGGTGCCTGGCCAAAACCTTAAATGCATGAAGTCTTATTACAATACCTCACCTCCAGGTCAGCACTCACAGGACTTGTACATTTAAAAAAATAAAAATCTACATAGTGATGTATATTTAAAAATGCTACAGAACTTAAGGCATTTAAAGCTGTTTAAGGAGCATGTTTAAAGTTATACTGCGGACACTTTTTAAAAATGCTTTAAGTAGCATTTTCACCTTGTCAACATTGTGGTCCCAGAACAGTGCTGCCGACAGTAACGTTGTCAACAATTTCTCTATTGACATAATGAATACAGCCCATTTAGTTGGCATAATTCTTACAAGTAAATTATAATTATTAATGCCAATGATAACATCAATACTATATGTTAAATATTAATAAAATAACACTACATTTGAATATATTTGAGTGTAAATATGTTTTACAACTTTTATTTTCCTGTAAATTTAGACTATAGACAATTCTTGACATTGAATGTTGGTGTAAGAATTTCCTTATTATTGGGGCTAATGCAAAGTTAGATGCCTGTGAGAATAACAATTGAATAAGTAGCATGCAAAATAGTCTATGTCTGCCCATATGCAGAGGTTGAGATGCATTCTGGTCAGACACATTAGCATATGCAACTGGCTTACCTAAGCACAGGTCACAGACACTCACCCCCCACTTAAGCCACTTTCGTAAACCATTAATTTTATGTGCAAACACTGTAGCTGCTTCAATGAAACCACAAAATACTCTCTAATGCTGTAGTAACAGCTTCCTAATTTATGTATGCAAAGAAAAATTTGCTTTTTCCCTTCACAATTGGCATTTTTCTTACCCCTTTGCTGAAAAATTATTTCTTTTACTGTTTTATGTAGTACCCACAAAAGTTTAACTTTTTTCTCAGAAGTCTTTGAATTTTAAAAAAATATCATTTATTTTCTTATTTATACTGACATGGACATGGCAAATAAAATGAATCCAAAAATGATTAGAAAATGTGTTTATTTTATTTATATACCAAGAAAGTAAACTAAATGCAAATGTTTATCAAATTACTTTTTGGTTCTTGTTTCAACATTAATTATGCCATATTGGATACAGGCATAGTGCAAAATTTACTAAGCGGCGGGTACTAAACACTGGCAGTTTTGTTTTTGTTTAGCAGCAGTTTTGCTATCCGCAGATTTACTAAGGCCAAAACCGACGCAAAACCGCTGTCGAAACACATTTTAGAATAGAATAAAATGGCTAAAATTACTAGTCAGTGGTTTTGTTGTAATTTAGAAACCGCCCTCAAACTGTTGGGTTTAGTACCCACCGCTTAATAAATTTTATCCATAGACTCCAATGCCATTTTATATAAAGTTGATTTAAAGAAGAGCATTTGGAATAGTGACAGTTGGAGATGTACAGAGAGAGTAGAGCTGGAAGACACCAATAAGCAGTGATAAATAACTGAGAAAGAGAAATATTAGAGTGGTGAGAGAAAAGTCAAGGACCAGCAACAGAAAGGAGTGAGAGTCCATAAGAGAGACAAGTCACAGGAACCATAGGGAAAAAATCTTTGGGAGATCCTTATTAAGAAATCATCTTATATCTATTGGATATTTCATTATAAATGGGCAGGGGCATCTTTAGAGAGGAGGGGGCCTGTGTGCATCCTCCATCATGGGCCCCATCCTCTCACACCGGCAGCTGACTGATGCGGCTGGCCGGCCACTGCAGAATTGGTAGACTCTGGGCACTAGAGTGTGCACAAAGTCTACTGTGCATGCACAAAACACTGGAGAAATGGCCGTGGCATCAACTTTCTGGCATTTTGAGCAGCGCTGAGACACCCAACATGGGACCTCTGAGAGATAAGCTATAGATTATACGGGTGCAGGGAGTGCAGTGCGGGCCCCCCTGGATCCGGGGGCCCATGTGCACCACATACCCTGCCCCTGTAAATGGGGCAAGAGATCAAGAGGTTGGTGGTTTAGGGACAGGCTGCAGGGTGAGCTTGTGGTTCTGCTGTGAGAAGATAGGGTTAGACTGTGGGTGGAGGTAGGGGTAAGGATTAGGGTTAGAGGACAATTGCTCACCCAAATGCTGGTGGATCGGATGTCTGATCAATTATTTACATTCACACAACCACAAGTACCCGGACTGTCAGGAGCAGGTAAGTCACTGCTGTTCCAGCAGGGACTATAAGCTGACATTCTAACATGTCATCATTGCATCACTATCTACATTATGAATGTCTACATGGTCAAAAACAACATTATGACCATATCAACATTCTCATGATGTCATGATTAATGTTGACATTAATACTGTCAATACCCAAACCAAGGTAACATATGTGGAATTTATGTATTGACTTTTTTCTCTTTGTTCCCAGTGACTGGTTATTGGTTAGTGCTGTTCTCGACTATTTACTCCTCTAGAACACATTTCTTAGTTTTGGGGTTAATATAACCACCCAACCATTATCCTCTCTCTAATATGTCTGACAAGGTAATTTTAATAGAGAAGACATCAGTGTTATTTTTGCCTGGTTTAGTCTTTGGGATTATATCATTCAATGCTATTAAGCAAGCTATAAAACAACAAGCTTTGCAGTGATCTTGATATAAGCCAAAAACTTGTTAACCATGGGCAAAAGTAACATCTTAATTATAATTGTGCAACTTATCCTCCATTATAGTACATACTCCAATGCTAGTAATTGAAGCTTGTGTACTGGGTAATAGCATACGTTGCTCATATATTGCAAATTGGGTACCTACAATGCTACATTTCTGCTTCTGATATGAAATTGCTTCTACACTTTTTTGCAGTTTCAGTATTAAGTTCCCATGGCTTTGTCTCAGTTTCTGTAAAGCTACCTTATATTCAGATGTGTCTGTCTCCAAATGGCTAATTTACAGAGAAGTATCGTAGCTCCTGTTTCCCTACTTCAATGGAGAAGTCTTCTTTTGTGTGGCTAACAACTGGCAAGGTTGGTAACAGACTTTGTAAGTTTTGAGTACCTGCATACATTACCTGAGGAAACCCCAAAACTATCCTTTCAACTTAATTCATAGCACTCCCCCCACTCACTGCTCACAGCTCACACTGATCCCCCTCACTGCTTTCACTGCTCTCCTAACACTGCCTCCACTCACAGCTCACTGCCCCCACACAGCTTACTGCTCTCCTCACATATCTCACTGTACACCATCACACAGCCCCCCTCACAGCTCAATACAACCTCCAGATCAAGCTCCCTCCTCTCACAGCTCAGTACCACTACTTGCAGCTCACTGGCCTCACTCATATATTTCACTGTCCCCCCTCCCAGCCAACACTGCTCCCATCACATACAGTCAGGTGCATAAATATTGGAACATTGACAGAATTTTTATATTTTGGCCTCTATTCACCACCACAATGGCTTTGAAATTAAACAAACAAGATGTGCTTTAACTGCAGACTTTCAGATTTAATTTGAGGGTAACTACATCCAAATCAGGTGAACGGTGTAGGAATTACAATGATTTCTATATGTGCCTCCCACTTTTTAAGGGGCCAAAAGTATTGGGACAAACTAAACAATCCTAAATCTAACTTTCACTTTTTAATACTTTGTTCCAAATCCTTTGCAGGCAATTACAACCTGAAGTCTGGAATGCATAGACATCACCAGACGCTGGGTTTCATCCCTGGTGATGCTCTGCCAGGCCTCTACTGCAAATGACTTCAGTTCCTGCTTGTTCTTGGGGCATTTTCCCTTCAGTTTTGTCTTCATCAAGTGAAATGCATGCTCAATCGGATTCAGGTCAGGGGATTGACTTTCATAATATTCCACTTTTTAGCCTTAAAAAACTCTTTGGTTGCTTTTGCAGTATGCTTCGGGTAATTGTCCATCTGTACTGTGAAGCACCATCCAATGAGTTCTGAAGCATTTGACTGAATATGAGCATATAATATTGCCCAAAACACTTCAGAATTCATTCTGCTGCTTTTGTCAGCAGTCACAACATCAATAAATACAAGGGAACCAGTTCCATCAGCAGCCATACATGCCCATGCCATGACACTACCACCAACATGCTTCACTGATGAGGTGGTATGTTTTGGATCATGAGCAGTTCCTTTCCTTCTCCATACTCTTCTCTTCCCATCACTCTGGTACAAGTTCATCCTTGTCTCATCTGTCCATAGGATGTTGTTCCAGAACTGTAATGGCTTTTTTAGATGTTGTTTGGCAAACTCTAATCTGGTCTTCCTGTTTTTGAGGCTCACCAATGGTTTACATCTTGTGGTGAACCCTCTATATTCACTCTTGTGAAGTCTTCTCTTGATTGTTGACTTGGACACATATACACCTACCTCCTTCAAAGTGTTCTTGATTTGGCCAACTGTTGTGAAGGGGTTTTCTTCACCAGGGAAATAATTATTCTGTCATCCACCACAGTTGTTTTCCGTGGTCTTCCGGGTCTTTTGGTGTTGCAGAGCTCTCCGGTGTCTTCTTTCTTTTTAAGAATGTTCCGAACAGTTGATTTGGCCACACCTAATGTTTTGCTATCTCTCTGATGGGTTTGTTTTGATTTTTCAGTCTAATGATGGCTTGCTTCACTGATAGTGACAGCTCTTTGGATCTCATATTGAGAGTCGGCAGCAACTGATTCCAAATGCAAATGTCACACCAAGAATCAACTCCAGACCTTTTACCTGCTTAACTGATAATGAAATAATGAGGGAATAGCCCACACCTGTCCATGAAATAGCTTTTGAGTTGATAGTCCCATTACTTTTGGCCCCTTAAAAAGTGGGAGGCACATATAGAAACCATTGTAATTCCTACATCGTTCACCTGATTTTGATGTAATTACCCTCAAATTAAATCTGAAAGTCTGCAGTTAAAGCACATCATGTTTGTTTCATTTCATAGCCATTGTGGTGGTGAATAGAGGCCAAAATATGAAAATTATGTCAATGTCCCAATATTTATGCACCTGACTGTATTACACTGCCCATTCAGATTAGACTGCCCCTACAGCTCAATTACCCCACTCACAGCTCACTGCCCTCCTCAGACTGTCCCCCAAAGGTCACTGCCCTCCCTACACTGCCCCCACTCAGCTATCACTGTCCCCCATCAGCCCAAACTGCTCTACCTACACCACCCCTCACATAGCTCACTGTCCCCATCCCTCACTACTAAGACTGTACCCACTCCCACCATCTCCCTATATCCCCAATAACAGCTTAAGCTGCCCCCAGAACTGCCCCCACTAATAGCGATCATTGTTCCCTCACAGCCCGCACAGCTCCTCCTCACACTGTTCCCTCTCACCACTCACACTGCCCTTCCAGACCATATTGTCCCCACTCACAGCTCACTGCCATCCTCACACAGTCCCCATTCATAGCTATCACTGTCCCCCCTTAAAGTCCACACTGCTCCCCCTCACACTTCCTCCTCATATATCACATTGCCCCTCCAAATTAATCTTCCCACAGTCATAGCTCACTGCTCTCCTCACACTGCCCCCACTCATAGCTATCACTGCCCCCTCAAAGCTCACACTGCTCTTACTCACATATCTCACTGCCTTATTCCCTTCACAACTCACACTGTACCCATCTCACACTGTCCTCAATAACAGCTCACACTACCCCCTTAAACTGCTCACCCACACAGCTTTCACTGCTCCACCCTCCTAGCTTATTGCCTCAGTCCAGATCACACTTCCCAAACCCACCTCACACCCCCAATACACTAAACTTCACACTGTGGTTCCATCTTATCCTGCTGACCTCTTTCATAGTATGCACCTGGTTTGGCTGATCATGGTGCCGAGAACTAAAATTAACAGGTCCAGTTTACTTGCTCTGAAAAAGGTTCCTCTGCATCCACTCCTCATTCAGTGTGCCCCCTTCTTTCCTACAGCCAACACAGCCAGTATTAGACACTGAGCTTATGTTGGCATTCATGCAGCAGAAACCACCCTTCTCCTGAGGGGAGGATTGGAGCACATCTGAGCCAGACCAGTGGGAACTATTCCAAACTTACAGTGGCCCAATCCACTCTTGATGTCAAGGCAAACCATGAACTTTCCAGTCCAACAACCTATTTCAGGAACTGGAGCATCATAGTGACATAATGTAGATTCACTATTGTGATCCACCAATTAAAAGGATCTCACAAGGTTGATTATTGATATGAGACAGTACTTGGGTGTCTTTTGACATTCTCACTTGTAAATAAGGAGAAAAATAACAACTAAAAAATGTTATTTCACTTGATATACCGCTGTAAACTTATTTTTAATTACATTTCTCTTTTCTTATACACATAACTTTTACTTTAATAAGTTGCTACATTTACTAAATTACTTATCTATTTAAATGTATACATAAAAAAGTAACATTTTATTAACCTGCACCACACTAGAGATAATATGCTACTCTCTTGCTCTGAAATACATGTCCTTTTAAGTTAGTGGTAGCACTCGCTAGTGTAAAGACTATTGTCAGACAAAACAGAACACTATTAATGGGGTTTTCGACATAACTTAGAAAAACTATTAATCAATTACCAGTACTGTAGGTCTCCCTCTTCCAAGTTTAAACCTTTGCACTGGAAACAAGACTCATGGGGATATCCTGATAGAGATTTGTCTTCTTCATTTTTTTAGGCTTTTCTGGGCTATATGGTTAAGCCTCAACAAAATATACAGCAACTTATCTCTAAAGATTGACCTTACCCTCTCTCAATTTCCCCCTCTACTGGAGGCTCTCTATTACTATTCACTAGCCTTAGCTTTAGCCAATCATAAGTAGGCAACCTGTTCTCATTGCTAAATAACAAGATACATTAATCATTTGATATGTAAGTAACAAATAATCTGTAAAATGGGCAGGACATAGGATACAGTATTTGTTATAGTGTTTAAATACTAGCACAGTCTTTATTTTGCTACACATTAAGAATTACCAAGTCATGTAATAAATATAGTGACAGTCTAGAAGATTATTTGCCACACCTTCCCTACAGGGGTATAAGTAAAAACCCAAGAAGTCTTCAGGAAAAGGCTGTAGACATGGTTAAATTCTCACTGGGGTTCTCTTTTAGCACATAAACACACAGGTGCACAACATGGGTGTAATTGTTTTAATGTTTTCTGTAATTGGTTTGTAATATTTTATAGTTTTTTTTGTTTTATTTTTTGTTCTACATCATTGTTGTATTTTGGTTTTGGCAAAACCACCCTCAAGTGTTTCGGTTCAGTTTTAGTTTTGTATTTCTTTAAAAATGTATAAAAACTGCTAAAATCTTGTAACTTGGACCTATTTTTGTTCCTATAGTATTTTTAACATAAAAAAATTTTCTTTTCCAGTAAATTTTGCCTACCTTACTGCACCTGAGATCATGAGGGGGGGACTTAAATGCAATCCAAAACAAGTGAGATATGGGACCTCGTTCAGACCCGGGCGCAAGCGTTGCACGCTCGCTCGCAACCGGGTCGATGTTTTGGTCCTGCGCACGCGCAGCGGCCACACTACGCATGCGCAAGCCCCGGAGCAAGAGAGAAACTCTCTGACTCCAGAGCTCACTACAAAAGGGCCGGCTGTCGATGTTGATCGACAGCTTGCTGTTTTGTGGGTGGCCGCACTGACATCAGCAGTGATGTCAGTGGGGAGTTTCCTGCTCATTCAGAGCAGGAAGCTCCCTGGGGCTTGCGGCTGCCGAGACCCAACCTTAGGGTCTCATCGCAAGCCCCGATGGTCGCGATGATCTTGACCATCGCGACCATCAGCCTGGTCGGCCGCTAAGCTGTGGGTGGTAACCCACAATTTAGCTAGTGACCAGGGGGCCGCACTAAAAAAAAAGCGGCCGCCCTCATTCAGAGAGAGAGATCGCTTCTTGCAATCGCCTCTGAATGAGGGCCATGGTTTTTAGAACTTGGCGAGAAGACCCTAGTCAGAACTCCGTAACCCAAAGTGATCCAACACTGCTTTGCTATTTGTCACGTGAATAAAAAAAGCACAGCTTTCCCAGTAAGAAGTTGCTGTTTGCCATTCTCTGCAATACTTTATCACAGTGGTGTCATCATAGGATTGCAAAGGATAGCCAGATCCTGCTGTTTGTAGTGCAATAGTGGTGGGTGAAATGTGTTTAATATCACTATCAAGTATCAAGTAATAAACTGCTGTAAGAGCTTTGAGTTGCAGGGAGGGGGCTGATAGTTTGTTGAAAAATAGAATATAAATGTAAAAATGCTGGCTTGAAGAGTTTTTCTGTGTGAGATGCTAATGCACCTATTTGTTTTGAATAGAAATCAAAAGTTTTTTAAAAACTGCTGGCTGTTGTAATCCTTCACCTAGTGATTCACTAAATTGTGAGTTGGGTTTGGCCAAACCCTGTGCAAAGAAGTTTTGATATTTGCCTGTGTGAATGCTAAGGGAAGCAAGATTTTGCTTCCCAGCATAAACTTCTGTGGGAGTTGAAAATGTAATAAGAGGCTCAGTCAATGTGGGGTGAATGTGGCAGCAGCATAAGAGGAGAACAGCTGTCTTTTCTGTGAGGAAATTGCTCAGGGAATACAAGACAGGGAGGCTCTAGCTACACTCACGCTGCAGAAATTAACTTCTGATGATGATGTGGTAGCATTTGAATGTTCCATCACCTAAGCAAAATATTCACCGGAGAGTTGGGCTGTACATCTAGTTCCCTATCTTTTGGGGAAAGCTCAGCATACCTATTGAGAACCAGGCTGGTAATTATCAGCAGCTGAAAACCATTATCCTGGTGAGGCCCAGTGGTACCATCAATGGAGAATGTCCAAATTTGTGCCATTTTATGCTCAGCTTGCTGTAAAACACTCAAAAAGTGGTACCAGCCAGAAAAGAACACTGCGGTCAGAATGATCAAAATTCTGGCAATTGATCATTTAATCCAAGGTATGGTCCAAGTGCTCTAAAGGTGGACATTACAGGCTGACCTTCAGAAATATGAGGAATTGGCAACTGTAGTAGAGATACAGTATTGTGTCTTGAAGCTAATGCCCAAACCTCTGTTGCCTACGCCAAAGTTTGTGCTTATTTCAAAACCTGGTATACAGAAAGGAGAACCGGGCATTGGTAAGGGAATCAGGCACAGTGCCCCTGGAACACAGGTCTTACTTTCTTCCTCCTACACTCCTCATCAGATGTTATTTCTTTCCATGCATCTTCCATCCTTGTGTGCTCTTTTTTTCAGATACATGTATTGCATCATTGATCATTAGCCTGTGATTCATGAACACAGCCTTGCCGTTCAGTTACTATCTTTTTTATGCACATATTTGCACTGTCACAGCTTATGAATTATCACAGCACACACTCTTATCTCTTTTCTATCCCTCCATCAAGCTCTCTCATCTGGGTCTCTCACTGCGACCTCCCCTGCAATGCAATTTATATCAGAGGAGGGATGCATCCGATATCCCAGAAGCATTGCCTTGCTCTTCACCTGGGACTAACATACCATTCACTCTCTCATCCCCTGTTTGATCTAGATGGGCGACAGCAGAAGTGCATGTGCGCAATTGCATCCTAGGCCTTACTTCCTTCTGTAGGTCCATATTATTAGCATCTGTCCATGAGTTCATCCACCCTAGTCCCTAATTTAGTTTAACTGATTAGGACTTTGGCCATGATTCAGAGCCGCTCGTAAGCGGCCGCTCGTTCATTCTGACCGATGTTCGCACATCTGCGCATGCGTACGGATTTTAATACGCATGCGCGAACCAGTCAGTGCGGCCGAAAATCGTTTGTTCACTATATAGCAAATGCCTGCTATTTTAAGTGACAGAAGGAGGCGTATGTTGGTGGTAACAGGGGAAGGTGCTTGAAAACGGGGGTGTGGAATTCGAACGCAGGCGTGCTTAAAGGTCAAAACGGGCGTTTAAAGGGAGTGCATAATTAATACAGCAGCGTCATTGACCACGTGACTTGTTTTTTTTTTACTCTGAACTGCTCGCAAAATAGCGGTTGAAAAAACTAACCACAAGAATAGCGAGCAGTTCATACGCTGTTCGATGTACTTGACTAATCTAATAAATAGCGGACATGACGTATGGTGCGAGTGGCAAGGGGGCGTATTTTTCAAAATTACAACCGCAAGTTTTGCTCGCTCGTTCAGACTTAGAGGCGTGAACAGACCGCAATTAGCGAATGGTTCATTTGAATAGCCACCCCTTGTTTTAGAATGAATGACCGCAAATAGCGAGCGGCTCTGAATGAGGGCCTTTGTCAGCATTACTATATCATACCTTATTGTTGATATGTTGGTTTACTTTCATTAACCCTGATTTTTTCCTAACTGACAATATTGTGGATGACTCCAATATTTATTTTATATTATTTTGTTTGTTGCATTCCTCTAAACATTTGTGATCATTGGATTCAACTTTTAGGTAGTAAGACGATGCATCATATATTTATTTTCACCATATAGTTTATTATAGAAATCACTTTTGCAACAGAGTTTTATATGTGCAATAATTGATTTTTTTTTCTTGGATTAGATTTTTCTAATTAATTTCTCATAACTCTCATTGAATTTTTCATTCAAGATTTAACTCTGTTTGTGCTAGTGATCACCTTATTGATTACTATTATCCCAAGCGGATTGATTTTTATTTGCATGTCTTATGTGTATGTCACTTATTCCACGTTGTACATCTCAATGTTTGACTTGTGCTTTATTTGTGATTATCTAATCGATTATTATTACTTAGAGTGGACTCAAATCCCCTCCCCCTTTTTTTAAGGTTCAGTATTAAAAGTTAAGTTTTATATCCTTATCTTTCATATCTACATTATACTCAATTCATTATACTAAAGGGTGCCCCAGCATAGACACAATTTCTCTTTTCTCTTTTTTGCCCAGAGCAAAAATACCTTTTCATGCATACAGCACAAATGTTATGGGTGCGCCACCAACCAATAGTTATCCAGGATTGTCCAAGTGATAAACTACTATGTTGGTCATTAATGATCTCATCATTACAAGCTTTTTTGCATAGCTTTTCTATACATTACAAGTGCGGACTCACTCCTTTTTTCTTATGATTTTATTGCTGTCAAAGAATGGTCAGCCAGTTACTAATTCCAAGGGTTCAAATACTATTTCAAGACTGCATTGTGAAAGTTTATATGGTGCATTCAAAATAGATATCCGGACATATAATTATTGTTTGTTGTTAGTTTAAGCTGATAGTGTTTGTCTATTTTTGTGACTTATACCAGTATCAAATTAGCCTCAACCATTATTTGAGCACTAATGGATCCACCGGGTTATCCATTTAACCCTGAAAGCTGGCACTTATCAGGGAATGTGTTTCACCTGCCCCATAAACAGCCCTGTTTTCATGCTTCACGGTTCCTGTGTGTTTTCCCATAAAAACAGGAAATGTTTCTAATAAAACAGGGCTCTAAGTAGCCTGATTATGACAATAGGGCAAAAATTGTGATAACAGCTCATTTTTTTCATGAGAAAAATGATTGAGGCTAATTGGTTTCCAGCCTTACTGTAGATGAAGATAAGAACACATTTTATAACCAATTTACACAGAAATCCAGGTAATTCCAAAGGGTTCTCATATCTTGTTTTGCCTTGTTTGTTGCAGTTCATTTTTCACCATGTCTAATAATTAAATGAAGATTTATGCAATCTTGGAAGTAGTTTTGGTCAGTTAAACTGTTAATAGCTTGACATTTTTGAGTTATTGTAAAGAATATTTAGCATTTTATGACATGACTCATAGCAACTATATCTGCACCGGTGTTCCACTGATCTTCATTGAGCTTTCCACTCAGTATAGTCTTACCTAGCTTTCCTGAGATTCATTTCTTGTTAGGCTCACTTTCATGCCCTTCCTTGTGTAACACTCTTGAGGAAGGGAGTGACTACAATGCCAAGACTTACTTCCGTTCTTCAGTGCGGCTCTTCCTCCTTCCTCGCAATGTAGATTCAGCTGATATGACAATGAATATAAGTGACAGAGAGAAAATGGTACTGGCAAAGCTTACTTACTCCCAACTCAATAACCAACATAGGGATCCTTTAACCCTTTATTTTCTGGATTAATAGAGGTTAAGATGGCTAAAGACAACCTGGACATAACACATACAATAACACATTTATGGACAACAAAATGTCTTTGAACAATTCAATAACTTGTTTGTTGGCAATTAAATAGACACGTCAATGGACAAGGAAATATACATTTCAACATACAATTACCTAGACACTTCAATAAATGACTAACCTAGCAATTAAATTAGATAGAGGCAAATTTCCTACAGATATCTCACAATGGTGTCTCAATCAGGTTCCAGAACTACTTTCCAGCACAGACATGCTTAGTTAAAACCCTGAGCACAATAGCAATGTGGTAAAGTGTATCCTGGTGTGCAAATAGTCTTGTACGCAGAGGTACAATACCCTTTATGAAGATGAAGTCACTGTGGTTTATCCTTACTCATCCTGTATCCTTTCCCATAGTAGCAATAAAGTCCCGCACAATATCTCAGTCTCTCACAGGAGGTTAAGGTTAAGTGGCGACAGACAATAGTTCCTTTAACAAACAGGTGAAATAAAGCAGATCCCGCAGAAAGCTTATTGCTCCTAAAATGATGTTCTTATATCATCATAATAGTTGCACAAAAATTGCACTGAATAACACTCTCTATGTGATAGCATTAGTTTTGTGGATTAATACTCTGATGTTATGACAAATGACAATCCAGACAGTAGAACTGACAATATTTAACAATCACAAAGTTTACTTAACTGAATTACTGCTTGAATAGCAGGCAGAATGTACATGCTAGACTCTTGTTGGTTTGCAGGAAAAAGGTTGTATACTGCTTTTGCATACTAATACTGCTTTGTAGTTAAATAGCACTGTAATACAGTCTGAGTTTTGTTTTTCTTCAAATCACAGTAAGGTTCTGACAGTATTTGCATCAAACAAAATGGTTGATCCTTGATCTTGCCTTCACTGTCTCCAAAAGGCTGGGGTTAACAGCAACATAATTTTTGACTGGTACAGTCTAAATTACAGTTCTGGAACATACTGGTGCTACACACCCTGTGCTTTTATGTCCACATGCTGGTTGGGGCTTGTAGCGCCACACTGCTACTTGAGCTCTGACAACTTCTAAGAAATAGTAGTTAGACACCACAGGAGCCTCTGTGCAGCTAACACCTCAATTTCTGCCTTATTCTCATGGGGAACTTTTCAGTACACTGCTCTGGAATTCCAAACTAGCCTCCTGCTTGTCTTTTCCTCAGAAACAGCTCCTGTCTCCAACACAAAAATGTCTCACCATCCAGTGCGTCTTTATAGAGGGGGCCTGTGTGCACTCCCCGTGTGGGGCCCTCTCCTCTCTCCCCAGTGGCTGGCAGCCGACTGACGTGGCTAGCCAGCCACCAGAGCCTTAGTAGACTCTGGGCACTAGAGTGCCCGGAGTCTACTGCGCATGCGCAGAATGCCAGGAAATGGCCTTGGCGGCCATTTTCCAGTGTTCTGAGCAGCGCAGACACCCGACGTGGGACCACGGACAGGTAAGTCTAAAATAATATGGGTGCAGTGCGGGCCCCCCCCCCTGGACCCGGGGACCCATGTGCCCCACTCACACTGCACCCTTTATAGATACGCCACTGTCTCCATGTGTTCCACTCAGCCAAAGATTCCTGGGAGTTCTCTCCAGATCTTGTGAGATTTCAGCTGGCAAGTCTCTCTCAGCCTATCCCTTCTTGACTGACAGTTAAATGAACCAGTTAGCAGCAGGGGCAGGAAAACTGTTGTGTTAATTGCTTTCTGAACTTGCATGATTATTTAAAGGGACCCATACACATACATCAAGCTCTGGGGCACTGCACTTGTTCCTTGCTGATAATATATCCAGAAGAAAGCAAAACAGTGGCTCAGTGTAGAAAGTTGATAAAAAATGTTTATTAATTATCATTATGATTTATTTATATATTACCCATCATATTAAACATAGCTTACAAACTAATACAACTCATGAATTGCAGATGGCAGATTAAGAACATTTTAAGAATATTCTTTTAATTTACTAATTTGTTAAGCAAAATCTAAGGGGTCAGAAGTGAAATGTAATTTCCAAAAATCTAACAGGTTGCATAACAGTGATCTATTTCATTTAAGATTATTTTGCACAGCAATGAGTTCATAATATAGTCATGAGGCCAGATATCAAAAACCCTAGAATGAACCTCTAGAACCAGGCTAGTAGTGTTTTTTTGCCATGAGAATTCCCCTTTATCTACAGTGGAAGGTGTTAACCATTCCTTAGTTGCCCATGGTCTTAGGTACTGTAACTTATTATGGTACTGACTCTAGTGCAAGATAAATAATTGGCTCCAATCCAGTGATACTGGGCTAAAAATAGGAAACATATTGTAGGTCAGGAGCTGTGTCTGTGGGGAAGTCAGACAGCCTAACAAAAACAGTCCACACTTAGATCAGAGCAGTCAGGGAGTAAGAATCCAAGCTGAGGTAAGGTCTGGCAGTAATCCGAAGTGTAATCAAGGTCCACATTTAATGTACTTGACTGCTCTTTGGAATTATGCCTGCAATGACTAAATAAAAAATCTCAGAGCAAGTATCTATAGAGATAGATGAGGGTCCAAATCATGGTACAAAACTAGAATCAGGACTCAAGATCCCAAAAGGCAGGTATCTCACAGGAATATAATGAGTACACCTATAATTGACAAAGGAGTACTGAAGGCCTGATTCATTATGGATTACTATTGCAATCGCAGCTGTGATTATGCATGCAGATCCACTGAAAAAATATGCTAATGTTTGCAATCGCAATGCCATCGCAGCCCAACATAAAGATGCTCACTTCCCCTTACTCACATCTATAATACTTTGCCAGTCTGCAAAAACATTGATACCAACAAGTAACATCGGAGCCTCACGCACAATTACACAAGGTCAGACATTACTCAGAGTTTTCTAGCACTGTCACATTCAGTGGATAATTTATGCATATCCCTGCAATGGCCTGCCTTCCTCCTACCACTCCCCCATCACCACACCTACACGCTCACTTCCTATCTATTACTCTGTGATGGGTCTGCATGGTCTCTGCGATCGCAGTGCCATCACAGTGGAGCCTTTGCTCATGAGCATTGTGATGCATATGCATGTGAAGTACGCAACAAACGGCCATCTGTGTGTGCAATTGCAATAGCGATCCGTAATGAATCTGGTCCTGAGTTCACTGAACTCTAAACTGAGGAAGCCAAAATGTTGTTTACTAGCAAGATGTGATGTTCTTATAAATGATTTGCTGCACTGCTGTGAGTTTTCCAGATGCTCAGAGGTTTCATAGTAACCAAGCAAGCGGGTATTGGAGCAAAGTGGGGGGAGCATTTCTTATTTTGTAGAATCATGGTTTTGT
This sequence comes from Taudactylus pleione, assembly GCA_031769625.1. NCBI lineage: Eukaryota > Metazoa > Chordata > Amphibia > Anura > Myobatrachidae > Taudactylus > Taudactylus pleione. The sequence continues at coordinate 8,321,436 of JAUIMM010000061.1, read as the reverse complement.
ACAATAACATAAACAACACAATTTCAGAAACATAGGCCCTCATTCAGAGCCACTCGCTAGCGGCAGTACGCTCTTTCCGAGCGATGTTCGCACATCTGCGCATGCGTACGGTTTTTAGTACGCATGCGCAAACCAGTCAGTGCGGCCGAAAATCATTTGTACGCAATATAGCGAGTGCCTGCTATTTTGAGTGACAGAATGAGGCGTATGTGGGTGGTAACAGGGGAAGGTGCTTGAAAACGGGGAGTGGAGATCCGTGCGCAGGCGTGCTTAAAGGTCAAAACGGGCATTTTAAGGGAGTGCATAATTAATACAGCAGCGTCATTGACCACGTCACTTGTTTATTTTTAACTCAGAGCTGCTCGCAAAATAGTGGTTGAAAACACCAACCACAAGAATAGCGAGCAGTTCATACGCTGTACGATGTACTCGATTAATCTAATAAATAGCGGACATGACGTATGGTGCGTGCGGCCAGGGGGCGTTTTTATCAAATAAACGAGCGTATGTTTTGCTCGCTCGTTCAGACTTAGAGGTGTGAACAGACTGCAATTTGCGAACGGATCATTTGAATAGCCACCCCTTGTTTTTGAACGAACGACCGCAAATAGCGAACGGCTCTGAATCAGGCCCATAATCTCTACTAAGCACAATAATACACTTACAAATGCACTACTTTATGAAAACATTAACATAAAAATGGAGGAAATTGTTGTAATTGATTGTACTCAAAATCATTAACTATATCTAGTACTATACAGATATGAGGCATGGACAAAATATGTTCTGCCTTATATCTGCTCACCTCACAGGCCTGAGCTGAAATGAGCTACAGTACCATAATTTCTGTTATGTGTGCAGCAAACATCACGCAAAGCTGCTTGCAATAATTTATTAGGCCCCCCAAGAATAATTTTCTTTACACTGATTGGTACTTTGTATCACAGAGGTACATGAAAGTTATTGATGATATATGGAAGAAGGACGTAGCATGTTTGTAAGAATTAATGATGTGATTTGGTAGCACAGAAACAACTGAATTGTTATCAATGTCCCTAAGTGTGAAGTCCATTAAACTGTTATCACATGTTAATACCAATGCTATGGCACACATACAAATGAAACAGTAATACAGATTGTACCTAAAAAAAATAGAAATATGAAATGTATCTAATGTGACAACTTTTGCTAATGTTGACCAAAACCATATATATATATATATGTATATATATATACAAAGCCTCCAAATTCAGCACTCCTGCTGTATGTTGCTCTGTACCTAGGTGCCCCAGTCAATATACTATATAAACCTTGAGGTAGTACATAATAGTACAAACCCACTTGGCACTCCAGGATATTTTAGACATTGTTACATTAAAAAATGAGCATCAATATTTTTGGGCTACTGGTCTACGCAGAGTCCTGTCCCTGTCCTTAGAATGATAACATGTCAACGATTGTGCAAGAATAAGCTTACCTTATATCCCTTCTACAAATGTGTGTAAGTGTCGGAGCCCAGCGGTGCATGTTCATCTCCCTGAGTGCGCCAAGCGATTACTTCTTTTACATGCTGCCTCCTGCTCCGATTCTACACGGAACAAAACATAAGAGACACCCAGTGAATACATAATAGCATGTGTCTTTAGTTATGAATCCACAATCTTCTAGATGTGGAATATATACCAATATTATCAGTAAGATAGAAACCACTGTGAAATGATAGAAAACCTATAGCTGAATGCTTAAACCTATACCGCAGGTCAACCATGACATTTCAATACTAGAGTCAAATATGTAAATACGAAAATAAATCTATAATCCTGCATATAAATATGTACATTTCAGTTCACATACACAAATCTCTGTGTATGTCTATTTCAAAGTGTGTCCCAATTACATTTTTCATTAATCCCTTTGGGCTGTAGGGTATCCAATCTGATAATCCAGCGAGCTTCCAACTTTATTAAATCCTTACTTGCATCCCCTCCATGCGGTCTCGGCAATATCTGATCGATGACCATATATTTTAATGATGATTGAGTATGATTCATTCCCTTAAAATGTCTGGCCACAGGTTGGTCAATATCCTTGCCGGCAAGTGTCATTCTAATTGAGGACCTATGTAAGGCCATGCATTCCTTGAATTTACGCGTTGTCATCCCCACATAATATTTGCCGCATGGACAGATGATGATGTACACTATGTCCCTGGAATAACAGTTAAGTACCTGATGCATGTTGTATTTTTTTCTGGTATGGGGATGTTTAAAGTGATCCCCTATTTGCAGGTATCCACAGGTAATGCAGTTTGGGCAGTGATAGCAGCCCGGCTTTTTTATTTGTGAGAACATAGATGGTGTATACGCATAATCCAATATATCCGTACGTACAAGGTAGTCACAGAGAATTTTACCCTGTTTATAACAGGCCATAGGTCTCAGATGTCTAAAATTAGGTAAGTCCTGATCTGTTGCCACTATTGGCAAGAGTACCTAGCTGTCCATACTAATGAATTGGCTATCTTCTCCTCTTTTTTTCTGCTTAGTTGTCTCCAGTAAGGTCTGTCTGTCAAAAGACAGAACTTTAGTTTGTTAAGGTACTTTTTATCATACCCCTTTTAAGTTAATAACACCTGATTATAACTATTGAAATTGGGGTATATACACTACACTAATTCAATAGCAATATGATAATACACTAGGTATATTTAGGTTAGATCACATTACTAGCATTAACCACAATGGGTGTTAACAGTGGGTTGTGGAGTCAAATAGGTTGGAATGCATAGGTTTGCGTTCCACTAGTTTAGACATTCCTGTTGAGCTATTAATTCAAGGCTGGAACACATGCATAGGTTTGTGTTTCACCAGATTTATAGTAACTTCTGGGATGACATCACCAGCAATTCACTACTAATGATGGAAAGAGGATGCGACAGAGTCGAGACATGAGGATGTCTGGAATGCTTAATTAGTGTTCCACCACATTTAGGTAAACTTCTGGTTGTATCGGGCAACTGGTGGGTTCCTTTTCTTTAAAGAGAAGCGGCAGCGTCACCTTGTGGGATTAGCCAGGCTCAAAGAAGTGCTGAATGAAAAGTAGGTGGCGACTTTAGGGACAGAAATTATGTAGCATGGAAGCTGCGTTCTGAGTGGAGCGCAAGCAAACTGTTGCTAGGATACAGGGCAGTTATCCCATAATACACTGGGCCACCCACATTGCATTTTGGGAATGAGAGTGTTAGTAGTAATTAAGTTAATATCTTCCTTTCATATTAGGAGTTTGCATCAGCGCCTGCTAAAGTGAAAAACTATGTGTATTTCAAACACACCCTATTATGTTTATCCTGATGGGGAACTACAATAAAATGAAAGAGGTTTTTAAGTTGCTCTTTTTTTCCCAAAGAGGATGTGATGTCATGGCCTCTGGGTATAAGAGGGGTTTGGGATCTGAATCCATTCACACTGCAGTTGGAAACAGACAGCAGTCTCACAAAGTAGTGATCCAATTTCTTCTGATTAAGTAAGTCTGTGGGAATCTTTGATGTTAGTCCTTTGTTTCTGAAACATTTGTTCTATGTATATGGAATTTTTCAACCACGTTTTACAACTGACACTTTATAAGTACATTGTGGTTTATAAATTTGTTTAATATGTTTAGGGGACACTTTGATTGGAAATTACCAACTATAAGATCAATATGTTTATTTGCGATATTATTGTATGAACACTGGTTTTTAAGATTAATAAGTCTATTGGCATTTTGTGAATACTGAAGTAATGTTTATTATATAGCATTTTTAGATCCACTGAATTATCTGCAGAATCATTTGAATCTGCGATTTCTCTTGATTTAGGTATGTAACCTATATTAATGTATTTTCCGTCTAAGATGCCACTATTTGAAACCTCATGCCTATTAACTAATGAGGTATTAATGGAAATTTGTATTAAAATCTAGTACCATATTGGTTATAATATCATACCAATTAAAGGTATAGGTAAAAAGTGTATTATGTTTTTAGGATACATTGGACAGTTTTCCTGTGAATTATCCATCTGAAATTTGATCTGAATCTCCCCAGGTTGGAATATACTCAGAATCTGGATATGTAATTCTTTGTTTTTTTCAAACCCACAGCAAATTAATGTTATAGACATGAATCCAAAACACTAATATTATGATTATCATAATTTTTAGGTTTAAGATATTTTACCCATGGAGAAGTCATAATGGACGTGATGGGTTTTGGTCAGGATGGTGTCATCCATCATATTCTAAAAATCTGTCAATAAGATCAAACTACTTTAAAAGTGGAGGCAGAGAAAAACATTCCATTCTTGTTGTTATGACACAGGACTATGTAAACACTGTAAGCAAATTTTAATATTTTTTATTAAGAACTTTTAATAGAAAATTCTTGTTATAAGGATATTGGATATTTACTAATGTTTGGCCAATTGGCCATTTTCTGGGTGTCTATTTGGTGAAGGGTTTTGTTTTAGAAAATTTACGATTCCAATGGCTTCCTTGGAGAAGTGAAGGCTATGAAAAAGCCACTCTCTATTGAAAAGGTATCTACATTATGGACTGAACTTCCTATCTATACAGTTGGATTTTTACAAATGTAGTCCTTATACGGACCCTGAAGTACGACATTGTCTTTGGACATTTTATTATAATTTGTGCGATTTAACCCAATTTAGATGGTGTTACGCCCTCTGGTGTCTTGTGTATTGTAAAATATAAATATATATATATATATATATTTACATACATATAAGATAAACATATACTTAATAAATCCAAAACAATATGTCGCTTTACCTATATTAATGTAACTATGATAGAAAATATTTTATTAAAAATTGATTCAGTTAGTAAATAAGAAATGTATATATTTCTGCTCTCGTGTCTCAAGTGTTTTATCTGTATTTTTTCAATTGCAAAGTTAAGATTATAGTTATGTCTCTTTTTTGTAGGAATACAAATGATATATCTTCTTTTCTGCTGTGTTTGAGTAATAGAAATTTTGTACCTACAAAACAGATTTTAACAAGTGTGTTTCTATCCTTAACCTTTACCCTAATATCGTCTATCGATGACCCTAAACCTATTATGTTCTATCCCTGACCCTAACACTAACCGTAATGCACATGTCAACATTTTCACAATGTGACATTTCATATGTCGACATTTTGCCCATGCCAACATTTTTCATGTGTCAATATGATGTTGACATTTGAACCTATTTCAAACTAACTGTTGACATTCTAGGGTCAATATTATGAATGTTGACTTAGTGAGTATATACCTATGTTGCCTTTCAAATATTTCCAATAGTAAAGATGAATAAAAAATAGAAATGGATTGATTAGGAAGATAACATTATCTGCATTTGTGTCAGCCTGCCAGTTTTATTAGCTGATATTGTATCATATGCAAGTATTCATGGAAGTATTAAGCAGACATCAGCTACTAACAGATTCATTAAACAAGTTCGAGCACAGCTTTAAAGAATCAATTTGGTTCACCGGTCTTTCTGAACTAGTGCCAGTGGCAAAGAACTCATCATCTCTCAAAGCACTCAGATTCTGAAGTATCACAGTGATATTAGCTGAATTGTAGTATAATAAAGTTCTATTGTATGAAATAATCACATTTGGAACAGAAAGGAAGAAATACATTGAGTGCTGTGGTTGAAGCTTTTATTTAATGTTTAAGCTGAAGTGTATCAATTGAAACACCTAGCAGTTACTCCTCAGAGCCCAGAGAAATCCCATAAGTGAGAGTGTTTTTTTTTTTAAATTCACATACAACACATTTTCTAAATCACCATTGACCTGTATTAATAGTCACTTCAGCACACACTGGATGCTGCTGTGCAGAATAAATTAAGTATTGTGTACAGTACTGTATACTGATGTGATCTATTGATCTATTCTGCTGGCTAATGTGATTTGCATTGAATCTTTCAAACTACCTTCTCTATAGAAGCTAAAATATTTCCACAATTTTATTTTGCATCATATTGTTACTGGTATTACTTTCATGGAGTGACATGTTTATTTTTGAAATTCTATATTATCTGAAATCTATGAATCCACCTAAATTCATTCCTTGTTTCCTAACAAACAAGAAAGCACAGTATAGTAAAGAATTATTGTACAATTCACAATGTGTATATATATATATATATATATATATATATATATACACTGTGCATTGCTATAGTGGTGCACAATGATTGACAGAATATTGTTTTGATGTTTGTGCTGACAGTGCATGTATGTATACATTTTCCCTCTGTATTGTTATTGTAAATCCTCAATGCAGGGCAAAGCCATTAACTAAGACAGTGAGAGGAGCAGGAGCAGAAGAGTATGTATAGCAAAACAGTCTTGCAGTAAGTTTCACAGAACCATAATGTCTGACGATCCTTGTTCAGAGTTGTGCGCTATTGCCACCGCCGCTGTGATACCGTACACAGCTGCTTTGCAATAATATGCAAAAGTCGCAGGTCCCGGGATATGTATTGAGGCGCACACCGGCATTTGTCAAATCCATGCACCTGAGTACAAAGACACAGCATTGGTTGCAGATCATTTCATGTTAGCAGTCTTGAGTAACTTTATGGTCATGTAGAATGGCAGCGGGAACTGAGCCATGTGTACTGCATACTGTATCGCAGATGTGACAGGCCCTCGAAATGGTTGCAACATGACTGTGTTTTTAACACTACCTGATCTCACACTTAAATTCTCCATGACTGTCAATCACACTGCGAAAAAATACTCGTTTTGAGCTACTACTGTAATATACTGTACCTTGCTGCATGCGCTGTATGACTCAGAAGCATGTGCAGGGTGCCAATAATCTCTCAACTACAACAGCATCAGCATAGTGTACAACTCTGAATCAGACCGGATAAGTTAATCTTTAATGGCATGCAGCAATGAGTAGGAGGAATGGTGGAGAATAGATGATTACTATGGAAATTAATCTCTTTTCACAATAGCTGGAGAGTGTCAGGTGGACTAATCCCAGATTGATGTAAATAAATCAATATATACAAACTTTAAGAAAAAAAGAACACTCAATTTTTATTTATAATAATATTTTACAGCTGAAAATGCTCATCAACCCTAGTCTTATGCTTAGAGTTTAAAGATGCTGTCTTCAATTTTTTTAAATCCTTGATCCTCTCTTTTGCCAAAAGTAGTCCAAACAGGGAAAACAGGGAAACATTGATCCCAATATAAACCAAGTATATATGTTAAAAATGTATAAAAGTTTTTTCTGTTCACAGAATCAAATCTCAAATGAGTCTACATTAGCCATACATTCAAATAATATTTCACCCATCCTGCAGTGGTGACCTACCATACTCATTTCACTGGAACTCTGAACTCAACTTTTATTGCATGTGAAATCCTGCTCTATATTAATTTTAGTATCATATATTATAGTGCTTGTCTTGATTTCACAAATAAGATAAAGGGCAGCATTATTTCCCCTCCAAATACTCAACGTTAAGAAGACAGCCTGGGTTTTTTTTCCACTACAACATGGACCCCATACTGTATACTAACAGTCCCAGAGCCAAACAGCTTAAAAGCACTGGGATTCTTGTCTATGAGGCTTATGTAATTTACCAAGATATTGGCCCATTTCCCACCTCAGTGATCACAGTATAATTGACAGGGATAGCCTACTTCATAAAAGGAAGACATTTTTTCATACAAACATCAAAGAGAATGTAATTGGACAAGACTAAGAGAATTAAAACATTGACACATTTAACACTGCACATGGTGATTAATGATAGCCTAAAAAAGAGTATTTTTACAATAATTATTATAAAGTGGATACATGTTTCAAGATTAAATGCACTTCAGTAATTATGTTCCAGACAATTACTAATAACAGTTTTTTCCTGATTATATACAGTATCAGTTCAACATCTTACACAAAATATACTATGCATGGACTCTCAGTGTTGAAATGTATTAATGCACCATCCATGCCGTGACGATGACGGTGGCTATATCTGTACATTTGACATACAGATGTCATACATACTTCAGCTTTTCTATTAATTAAATCAAATAATGAAATCTCTTTTCAATGATTAATGAAAATCACACAGATACTAAATGATTAACAACAATATTTGACTTTTGTCTTTGTAAAAAAGTTTTTTTTTTACGTTGATAAAACTTATTGGAACTGATGCAGAGTTGAATATTTACTACTTGCTGAGCATACCTTGCATGATTTCATACTAGAACTGAGGCCCTGATTCATAGACGGATGCTCTGAAAGAGCACTCACTCTGAATGTGGGCGTTTTTTTTCGTGCGGCCTCCTCGCCGCTTGCATAGCTGTGGGTGACCACCCACACTATTGCGAGTGGCCAGGATGATGGTCACGATGGTCAAGACCATCATGACCATCAGGCTTGCGATGAGACCCTTGTGGTAGGGTCTCGTGGCCGAAAGCCCCAGAGAGCTTCTGGCTCTAATAGAGCCGGAAGCTCTCTCTCTGACATCACTGGTGCTGTCAGTGGGGCCGCCCACAAACGTCAGGTGTTCGCTTGGGAAAGCCTCCGTTTGTGAAGACACCCCTTGCCACACCTACAAAACGGGGCGAGTGCAGTGCGGCCGCTGCGCATGCGCAGAGCACACCATCGACCCGCTCGCTAGCACTTAAGTGCTTGCGAGCGGGTCTGAATCAGGCCCTGAGTGAACACAACTATGGCGATGAAAAGTTAAACACATTTTGATGGTATCTGAACTTACAAAGAAAGAGGAGTAACTGGAATGTAAAGGGATATTCTCACATAGATTTAGTTTATTAAGGGTATCAAGTACACTGGGGCCTATGCATATTTGGACATTAGCATAAATATGCCTGTTTCTATGTGTATCTTTTTTCCATTGCATATGGTAGGTTTAAGTGTGCACTGATGATGATGATAATGATGATGTATAGTAGCAAAAAACAGGTTACTTTGCAAGCACACACATTAGTGAGTAAATGCATTTTTATGCACTGTGGCTGATTCCTGATTATTGGGAAACTGCACATGCACAGGGCCCACAGCATGTGTAGAATGGGTCCTGTGTGATTTTACGCAGCCCCTGCTATGCCTCTGCTTGATTGACAGTGTGAGGCATTTTTGGGGAGGTGCAGGAGCGGGGATGACCGACGTTCCCGGAAACGGGAGCGTGTCATCTCATTTTCCGGGTGTGGCAAGGCCAGGATCTGAATCCACAGACACAGTTTCCTAGCCTCGCAAGCCGACCAGCCTGTATAAGCTGAGACTTACTTAAGTGGGCGATGCTGTCCAGATATCCCAGCCTGCAATGTTGGTTGCAGTGCTGAGATCACAAATGCAGCAGGGGGTGTCAGACACCTCCTGCTGCATTTGCATAATTGCAAGAATGGAATTGTAAAGCTGATTGTGTGTGGCTTTGCAATTCTGTCCTGTGCTGAATCACTCCCACAGATTTGGACCAACACACACTCAAATAACTTTCAGTTATCAATCAGGCCGACGAGAAACTGGTAGCAATCAGTTCCCCTATGAAACATTCCAGAACCATAACTAGACTCTTTGGTGCCCTGTGCCAGAAAGAGCATTGACGCCCTCCCTCCCCTATTTTTCAAATAGGGACATAAGATGTGCACCCAAAAAAGGGCCATGGACCCTTTGGGACGGGCCAGGGAAGAGATAGGGGAGGCCAGGAGATGCTGGAGATAAAAGAAGAGGAAGCTACAATTGAGAATGATAATAAACAGAAAATTGACAGGCCCCACCAAGTGCCCCCTACCCTGCGGTGTCCTGTGCCATGGTACTGGTCACACTACCCTAGTTACGGCCCTGAAACATCCATAACAATATAAAGTAAATACCTGGACAAGTCTAATGTTAATATAATGTTATAATATATAATGTATAATGTTAATGTTGATTCAAACTGTAAAGTGCGACGGAATTTGCTACGCTATATAAGAAACTGTTAATAACTAATAAATAAATAAGTCTATTACTAATGGAGGTGGAGGCTAATCATAAAAGTATCCACTTCATTTGATATTATATTTACTAACAATGTTCTTAATCAAGTGTATAACAGATAATCTTTCTACTTCCTTTGTCGCCTATTCTACAGCTCTCATAGGTTCATAGTCATGCCTTAATACCCAGAAATGAAGAGCTAAAAGCTGTGCCATTTATTCAAACACATACATTATAAACACTGACATTCATACGGATTATCTTAGTACAGTATGGTCAAAAGTGACTCCTAAAATAAAATAGAGAGACAATTGAGAGACATAGTTGCATCAGAGAAAGAAAAAAGGGAATAGAAAAAGAGAAAAATGGGAACGCAAGCTGGGGTAGAGAGTGTCATAGGAAGAAAAACATGGAAATGGAGGAAGATGGAGAGATAGAGGATGAGAAAAAGAGTGTGGAGCAATGAGAAGTAGGGTGATAAGAGAGAGATAGGAGGAAAGAGAGTGAGAAAAAAAGCAGACAGTTCTTCGGACAATAGCTGTTTTCTACAGTATTGTAACCACACAGGGAAATACAATTATACAGAATCAATGGCATGTTTTGATTAAATAAACATATTTGGCCTCAATTACCAGCGATCATCCATGTTTCTGTTTCATGTGGCTGAAATGTGAAGCATTTTTTGGTTCATTCTGAATTTAAACATTTTAAACACTATTTACTACATCCTGGTTAAATACATCATCTTGCTACAATAGCTTGTTTTAGGTAGGAGAGATATGTTCAATGCTCATATACAGTATGATACAAGTATGTTAAAGATCCTGTTAAAGGGACCAACATACAAATATGTAAATGTGTTATTTGTAAAACATCATAAGTTGTTCACCTCCTCATATGTATTTGTTCCTGTGTAGGAACTTTATACACCCACTAAATATGACATTTATTGAACTTAGCAGCAAAATTAATATGCCCCACATTTTGCCCTTTCAGTCTCAGATGTTTAGGTATTGAACACATTAAACAGTAGAGGAGGTGAACATAATAATAGGTTATTATAGAAAGTCATAATGACCTGTTCATTTTATGAACTTAATGATGTTAGGAACTCTTACATGACTGGCTCCATGGGCCTTTGGTGAGGTAGATGGATGAATTTCTAAAGATAATAATCTGATATAAGGGCACCACTTTAAACCAAATACAGTACTTTTTTTTTACTTTCATACAGAGTCATGTTCTCTTTGAATATCATGGGTTTATCATGAGATCACCTTTATTTATTAATCATCTTTATTAATCAATGTATGCATTTGCAGGTTTTATTGATTTGCATTTCCATCAAGAAAATGATGTTTTTGGACACAAAGTATCTAATGTGGAGGTGGAAGTAAATTGAGCATTCAATACTCAAAATAGAAAAAAAATATTTTTCAAGTTGCCACTGGAAATCATTAAAGATGACAAAAGACTAAACTTTACTTAACAGTTTTAATTCCATTTTGGACAATTCTATGAAGAGAGATTGAAAACGTTATCTTCTTTTGAAGTGGCGGACTACCACGCCCACTGCGTTTTATGTTGTCCCCCTCTCCGGGTGTATCTGCTGTCTGTCCGGCCACCTTTGACTGGCTATTTTTGCCTAAAGGGGCTCCTCTACTAGTAGAAGATTCAGAATTGCTAGCAATGGTAGTTGCTTCTAGTGAGGATTCTATATCACATTAAGACATTGGGTACTTGTATCTAAAGAATGGACATTTAAGTATACTCTGTTTACCACCACTAAGTCAATGATAAAGGTTATGCTGATCATAATCTATTTGCACCTTATTTAATTTCTTCTTTTTGAATTTCAATATGTCACATTTATATAAGGCAATCTGGTTATTGAGCTTACTCAGCCAATCAGGTTCACAGTCAGATGATAATTGTGATGCTCTGGACTATTGAAACCACTACTTACCTATCCGGTGCCTGTCCAGGATAGAATAGAGGTCCACTAACACTGCACATTGCTCCCGGCTTGTGCTGAGGTCTGTCAGTGCTGCTCCTGCCCCGTCCACACAGTGTTTGTTACAGACCATGGAGATGGCTCTAAGCAGCCTCTTGCTCACTGTGTTTTTTTTCCAGCATGATGGCACACAGACTGCATGCCAGAGTTCCCTCCTAAACATCAGTATTGGTGCAGCCATGTTGGACTCTGTCACCTGACGCTCTTCCTCCAGTCAGAGTGCTGCTTCCAAACCAGCTGATCACAGCATCCAATTCCTGGGGATCCTCCCCTATAAATTCCATTTCCTGACTGGCCTCTGTTGCCAGTACAATGTCTTTTCCTGCTGAAGTTACAGTTCAGTGCTGAGCTCCCATGTACTCTGTATCTGAACAGTCCCAGTCCATTATATCCATTTCCTAGATCTATCTGGTACATATGTCTCTTACACCATCTTGCAAACCAGTCTGGTTTTTACCACTGAGACTTGTTCTTACAGCCATCAGTGTCATCCAGTGCTTATAACATTGGACTCATCATTTAATTTCCTCAATTCATCAACATCGGTTCTAACTGATCAAGTTAATCAATTCATCAACATTGGATTATTATCAATTAAGTTCTTCAATTCATCAACATTGGTCATTACCTATAAAGTTAATCAATTCATTAATATCAGACTCATATCAATTAAGTTCAACAAATCTTTAACATGGTCTCAAACTGATAAAGTTAATCAATTCTTCAACATCAGTATCAAATCCATCAAGTTCTTCAAATCATCAACATTGGTCTAAAACCAATCCAGCTTTCAATCTAGCATCATCGGTCCCAATCTAATTTTGCTTGTTCATTCAGTATAATCATCTCTAGTTCTCACTTCAAAACTGCTATTTAAGACACTCTATTTCTATCCTCGCCTTCGGGCCATCATCCATTGTTGTATCTCTATCTCCTCACATCATTACATGAGGAAGACCTGACTCAAGCCACCCAAGTTCCATGTATCTCCGATCTCCTCTTCAGCCTCCCACACCTGTTCCTACCCAAACAAAATCCTCAGGCATGACAATAATATAGATGTTTTTTTCTCAAAATCTAAAATCTTTTCCTTCACACTCATTACTTCCTTTTTATATTACTCAATCTCAAGAAGCATTAAGTCAAATGAGCATTTGTTGAGGATTGCTATCTACTTTTTGCAAAATTGTTTATCTGTTACCTTTGTGATGGGTCACTACATTAGACACCTGTGCCCATTGGACATGATGACATCATCAGACAATGCCGCCGGCCAGGTGCTCAGTCAAGCTCCTGGCATGGCTTCACTTGGTGTGTAACATTTTTAAGATAAGACACATTTTCTATTTTACTTGTAATCTTGAAGATTGTACTAAAGGTACTGAAATATGGATTAAAATGACAAAGTGGTCCTGTCATTATCATGAAGAGTGCTGCAAATTTGTACTTGTATACTTCTATTTTGTGAAGGCACCTCTACAAGCTATTGGAGTTATTTGTAGTGCCAGGCCTTGAACATATATATATATATACACATAACATAAAAATACTGGCACTACTTTGTTGCAGAGCCTTCCAGATGCTTGCTGGGGTGCTCACCTTGGGGTGTGATACCCCTGCACACAGTGCTTTACTGTGCAATGTTTTGGGGTCAGCCCCCTGTTGGTGTGTCCTGATGATGGCGGGCTGACCCCGAAATGTTGCACAGTAAAGCACTATTTATTCTCTGAGTATTTGGACTGGGAGTGCCACTTATTTCTTATGTTTATATATATATATATATATATATATATATATATATATTAAGTCACTGAAGCCGGCACTCCACAACACCAAACGATACTTGCCCAGGTGCCATCCGAGGTGGGGGAAACCTGATGTGTAGACACAAAGGAAACAGCAGCACTCACGGGACTTAGTAAAGAAAGACTCAGGTACACAAGCAGTGTGTAGGATTCCACGTTTCAGTCGGTGAGGACTTTTATCAAGAACGCAAAGTGAATACAAAGTACAAACCTTTATAGGACTGTGTAACTGTGGTGAAGTGCTCTCCACGCCCATCTTGCCAGTCGCTGGGTGAATTATGTCATCAGCATGCGGCCAAACTGTCACAGTGCACGTGATGACGTTCGGCGTATGACCCTGGAAGTGATGACACATGTCCCCTGGCATCAGCTACAAGTCAAAGGGCAGGGTTATCTAAATGGTAACCATGGAGACAATGTGTAACATCAATAAAGGCAGAAGTGTGCTGAGATAAACATAATGAAATATAACAATGTGATAAGTGAATCCAAATAACAGGATGCCAACAATGGTGGGAATAAACCAGCATACACATGGGTAAGCATATACATACGTGCTGGACAAAATCAACATATACGACATATAACATATAACATATGAACTTAAGAACTGCAATGGTCATCATGTGGTATATAATAGAAAGGACTGAGCGGCACTTAGTAGGATGATGCAATGAACTAGTAACTAAAAAAATAATGCAATGAACTAGCACCTAAAGCTGGACCTACAAGATAAAACATGTAAATGAATATAAATGAATGAAAAAATCCTTAATGTGCAATGTACTGGTACCTCAAGAATCAGAGCATACGTCCACTGAAAAATGAAAACCTTAAACATGTAAATGGATGTGACTAGATGGTGAAAAAACAAGCCTGGAATCAACAGGAAAAATTGCCTCTGATGTGCTAAGGATAATACCAAGTTAAGGGTAGAAAAGATCATAATGACCACATGAGGTCAGAAGAGGCGAGAGTTGGGAAAAGTCCAAAACTAGGTTTGGTTTACAAAACCTGGTATTCCAAGGGAGTCACCCACCCTTGTACTCACCAGGCCAAACACTGATTAGCTTCCAAGATCGGACGAGATCGGGCTTATCCAGTGTGAGTATGTTAGTAAACCTTAGAGAGGAAGAATAACCAACAGCCTCTCCCACAATCATAACCTCTTAAGAAGGTCACAGATCACTAACACTTGGTGGAACCTTGATCCAAAGACAAGAGAGGCATAGAACAATAAAGTGTAATTACTTAAACAAAAGCTAGAAATATAAATCAGCTCTAAGCTGTGTGGTGCTGACTGTCATGGTCAAGCAGCAATAAGTAGAATAAAGATCAACATACACAATAATTAAAAAAGTAATAGTCATAGGAAAAATCCTGTGAAACAATAATAATGAAAAAAATGAAAAAATAAAAAAATAAGCAGTAATAAATGAGAAACCAATTGAGAACACAAGGTGAAATGTCTGATTTACAGGAAACAGGCAAATGATAATGTCTCATTGAAACCCAAAGGTGCAACAGTGTTCATATTGTGGAGCCAACGAGCTTCCAATTGCAGTAAACGTTTATCTCTATCACCACCTCTCTTCATAGTCGGCACATGATCGATAATCTTATGTCTCAAAGTAGCTAAAGGATGTTTAAGTTCTTTGAAGTGTCATGCCACAGGCTGACCATGGTCTTTTTCTTCAAGTGCTTGTCTAATGGCAGTGCGGTGTTGCGCCATCCTTATCCTCATCGTACAAGAAGTCTTGCCTATGTAGGCCAGGCCACACGGACACCAGATGATGTAAATAACAAACTTGCTCATACAATTAAGAACATGTCTTATAGGGATACATCTCCCTGAGTGTGGATGAACAACATGAGGGCCGGTTTCCATATGTCTATATGTAGTGCAGCCTATGCATTTGTGACAGCCAGGCTTACGAGCGAGAAAATTGGCTCCCTGTGGATCTTCAGAAGTAGAGATGTCATTGTGTACCAGCCATTCTTTCAAATTTTTGCCTCTCCTGTAGCCCATCATGATCCTAGAGGAATATAATGGTTTAAGATTACTGTCAGTGTTGACCACTGGCCAGAGTCTTTTGACAGTAGAATTGATAAAGTTGCTCGAGGTGTTGTACTGCGTAATAAATAGACAGCAATGTAGAAAGTGGTGCTGATTAAAATCTCCCATCTACCCTTAGGAGATTTTAAATTTGAATATCAGTATTTTTAGTGCTTTGAGTGTGCACTTACATTTTCTTTTTCCTGTATGATAGAAAGGTGGCCTGGTCAGATGAATTGCATTTGCTATTATATCACGAGGATGGCCAGCTGCTTGTGTACAATTTATCTGGGAAAGAGGTGGCAATAGCATGCACTATGGGAAGAAGATAAGCCAGTGGAGGCAGTGTGATGCTCTGGGCAATGTTCTACTGGGAAACCTTGGGTCCTGGCATTCATGTGGATGTTACTTTGACATATACCACCTACCTACAGTAAACATTGTTGTAAACCATCTACATGGCAATGATATTCCCTAATGTCAGTGGCCTCTTTTAGCAGGATAATGCACCTTGCCAAACTGCAAAAATTGTTCAGGAATGGTTTTAGGAACATGACAAAGAGTTTAAGTTGTTAATTTGGCCTCCAAATTCCCCAGATTTCTTTCCAATTGAGAATCTGTGAGATGTGCTGGAAAAAAAGTCCAATCCATTGAGGCCCCACCTTGCAACTTAAAGGATTTAAAGGATAAGCTGCTAACATATTGGTGCCAGAAACTGCAGAACACCTTCAGAAGTCTGGTAGACTCAAAGGCTAGATTGGTCAGAGCTGTTTTAGTGGTGGCGGCACAAGGTGGTCCTACACACTATAGGACAGGTGGTTTTAATGTTATGGCTGATATATTGTTGTTGTGTAGTGTAAGGAACTAAACATTGTGTCTATTTCATTACAGATTGCAACTGCAACAGCATACACAGATCGACTGATGGTGCGTACTGCATGCCTGAGTTAGCATTGCAATCACCTAGACAGATACAAAGTCATCGCAGGCCAAGGAACGGGACATCTGCATCTGGGGGTGGTTGCAGAAATGCAGGCATGTATGTCTGGGCCTTGATTCAGAGCTGCTCGTAAGCGGCCGCTCGTTCGCTCCGAGCGATGTTCGCACAACTGCGCATGCATATGGGTTGTAATGTGCATGCGCCAACCAGTCAGTGTGATCGGAAATCGAGCGCACGCCAAATGGCCAGTGCCTGCTAATTTGATTGACAGGATGAGGCGTTTGTGGGTGGTAACAGGGGAAGGTGCTTGAAAACAGGGCGTGGAGACCCAAACACAGGCATGCCAATACGGTCAAAACTGGCATTTTAAGGGTGTGCATAATTAACAAAGCAGCGTCATCGACCACGTCACTTGGTTGTCTCTTGGCCTGAACTGTTCGCATGATTGTGGTAGGATAAACCTACCACAAGCACTGTGAGCAGTTCAGATGCCTTTCGATATACTCGATTAATCAAATAAATAGTGGAGAAGATGTATGATGCGAGCGGCCAGGGGGCGTCTTTACAAAATAGCGAGCACATGTTTCGTTCGTCCGCTCAGACATAGAGGCGGCAACAGACTGCAAAGAGCGAGCGCTCAATTTAAATAGCCGGCCCCTTTTTCTGACCGAGCAAGTGCAAATAGCATCCGGCTCTGAATCAGGCCCTCTGTTTGAACACCATTGCATGGGAATGCATAAATTAGCCACTGCATCAGCATATGCAGCTTGAGTACTCACTGACTGCTCTGAGGTTAGCAATTGCTGAGTAAGGTCAGACCTGTTGTAATTGTGTGTAAGGGGCCGAAGTTACTCAATGTTCCCGATGCATACACAGCACTGCAAGGTATTATGGATGTGAGATAGCGGTAGTGGGTGTCTCTATGCTGGCTGTGCGATGGCTTTGCTATTGCATTCATTAGCATAAAGCCTCGTAGCCCAAACACCATGGGAACACCTCCGTCTGGCAGGCACGCCCCCTGCACGCCCTCCAAAGGAGGCATGCTGTCAATCAACATCGACAGCATGCCCACTTTGGTGTGAGATCTGGAGCGATGGAGAGCAGTGGGGGAACATCGAGTCTGAATGACCCCCTTTGTTTCTTGGTTTGTTTTCTTATTGCTGTATTACTAAACCTCTGTACTATGCGTTTGATGCTTGTAAAGCAACTTTGAGTATGACTGAGTAAAGTGCAATATAAAAAAAATAATTATTATTCTTATTCTTATTCTTATTATTATTATTATTATTATTATTATTATTATTATCTATATAGCTTTTATAAGTCACCAATTACTTTTTGCAGAATTAAAGATTGTAATAATTAATTAGTTATATTATTTAACATATCTTAAGGTGACAATCCAGCTGCTTAAAAGGATAGATGTATAAACAAAGTTAATTTTTCACCATTTTTTTTGCTATTCTGGTTCCAATATACTTCCCTATGTTTAATGCTTAGTATTTGTATTCTTGAAAAGTTATATGTGTCTGTAGAATGATTTTATTCTGCATCATTTCTGGTTTTGTGGGTTCATTGATCTGCAACCTCAAACACATAGCATTAAGTGTATCTATAAAGTGGTTCCCCAGATTAATAAAAGTAGCCATTAAGCTTAGTGCTTAAATGGCCAGTTGCCAAAAGTATGGCAAGTAGTTAGACTTGTTTTTATTAACTTTTAATAAATTGATTTAGCTACAGTACATAAGCCAGACAAGTCCCATAACAAATTTGACATAAAAGGTCATATTATGGAGGGAGACATACAATAAATAAAAGAAACACTGTGTTTAATGGTAGAAGAAATCGTGCATCGTTGGAATTGTCAATAAATATATTATATATATATATATATATATATATATATATATATATACACAGTCCAGGAGAATCCGGCACTCAGGTATATTTTCCCAGAAAAAATACCCAGTGCGAAGTGGATGGCACTCTGACATAAATACATTCAATAAAGACACTGGCAGCACAGCCCTTATGGTCGACGTCTTGGAGTTATACTCCTTTATCAAGACATACAAATAACAAAACAAATACATACCTTATATCACTTCACTCAGTGCTCGGCGTCTTCCCCACCTTCGTCCACATCGGAGACCGGATGACGTCACTTTAGGCGCATAGCGCCAATATCCCAACCATCTCACAGGGGCGTGGTTAGGACAATGTGTACCATCACCATAACAACAGGGTAACTGGACTGCATGTCAGGAGACACATCAACACAACCTAAAAGCATAACAATGCAAAATAATGTGCAGGCATGCTGGTATATTAAACTTCATAATAAAGCCTGCTACTGATCTATTCAGGACTAAAGGAAACTGACCAATTTATATGAAAAATACAATCTCGGGAGATCTATGTATTACATATTAACTGCATTGAAACCCGACAGTAAAGAAATAATCTTCCCTGAGAAATAAAGTATCCAAACTACACACTAAGGGGGTCATTCAGACTCGCTCGCGAGCAGCAGTATGCTCGAAAGCGGGTCGATGTTCCCCACTGCGCATGCGCACGACGGAGGGAGCTCCATCGTGCGCATGCGCGAGACCCGGGCTATCCATCTCTCCGGGTCTCACAAGAAGGGGGCGTGCTGTCGATGTTGATTGACAACACGCCCCCTTAAGTGGGCATGCCGGGGGCGTGCCTGCCAGACGGAGGCGTTCCCTTGGAAACGCCTACCGTCTGAAGCCGCCCCACTGACATCACTAGTGATGTCAGTGGGAGTGATTTTGGCTCTGATAGAGCCAAAATCACTCCAGGGCTGGTGGCAGGGAGACCCTACCGCAGGGTCTCCGTCGCAAGTCCGATGGTCGCGATGGTCAAGACCATCGCGACCATCTTTTTGGCCGCTCGCATATGCTGTGGATGGTCACCCACAGCTATATGAGCGGCCAGGAGGCCACTCAATTTTCATGGAGGAGGGCCCTGATTCAGAGCGAGAACTCTGGTCAGAGCGTCCGGCTCTGAATCAGGCCCTAATCCCGCTATGAACAAACAATTAAGCCGTCACCAGAATTATAGGAAACATGTATAGGACATCATCTCACTTGGTCCAAATGGATGCACGGTGTTCAAAATGTGCATCCATTTCATTTCAAGCTGCAATAGTTTGCTGCCCCTGTCTCCTCTTCTTAGATTGGGTGGGACCCAATCTATCATCTTGTATCTGATTGTAGAGAGTCCATGTTTGAAGTCCCTAAAATGCCAGGCCACTGGTAATTCTGAAGTTTTACCATCGATGGCTGCCCTGATGCTGGATCGATGCAGGGCCATTCTTTCTTTAAGCTGCCTGGTAGTTTTTCCAACATAAAATAAGCCGCAAGGGCATCTGATATAATAAATTACAAAATGACTTGTGCAAGTTAAAGCGTATTTTATCTGAAATTTTTTCCCAGTGTGAGGATGTACAAACGTATCCCCCTTCTCTAGGCTGCTGCAAGTAATGCAGCCCGTACATCTAAAATTGCCAGGTTTAGATAGAAAATGTTCTGGTTTAGGTTCACAGTGTATCAAGACATCGTTATGTACTATAATATTTTTAATACTCTTGCCCCGTCTAAATGATGGTAATAGAGATGTATTGCGTAATGATGGTAATTTTTCATCACCAGACACAATGGGCCACAGTTCTTTCACTTTTTTCGTAATCACCGGACTGATGTAGGAATAATTCTGGGTCCAAATCACATGATGATCCGTTTTCTTTACCTGCTGCTGTTTCAATACAGAATCTTTGGATAATTTAAGTACTTTTTCTTTTGCCAACTTCAAAGTTTTATGCTTATATGACAGTGTCAACATTTTTTTTGAAATCTCATCAGTCTGTGTATTACTACAGATACGATAAATTCTGAGGAACTGGGAATAGGGGAGGTCTCGTTTAAGGGCTGGTGGATGATCACTACCAGCCTGCAGAAAGGTATTCCTATCGGTGCTTTTAAAATATATTGATGTTGTAAATCCCTTCTCATCAATGCTGAAAGCCACATCCAATTAATGTACTGAATGGAAACTGCAATCGTATGTAAATTTTATAGCAGGATCACATTGGTTCACGGTCAACATCATTTCTTTAAAGCTTTCCTTGCCACCAGCCCAGGCCAAGAATATATTGTCTATATAGTGACAATACGTGATTTTATTCTTTGCTATATCTGGATCTGTAAAAAAACAAATCTTTTTCAATTTGGAACATAAAACAGTTGGCGAAACTTGGGGCAACGCAAGAACCCATTGCGCAGCCCGAATGTTGGATGTAAAATTTGTTGTAAAAAAAAAAATAGTTGCAAGATAATGTAAGTTCTAGCAGCTGTAGGAAAAACTGTAGGTCAGGTCCTTGATATATCGAGTTATTCAACAATAGCCTTCTTACAGCATCAATACCCCTATCATGGGGGATGCTGGTATACAGACTTATTACATCGATGGTACAAAGTAGATGTTAATCTTTGACAGGAATTAAATTCTGTAATTTCAAAATAAATGATGTAGTGTCCTTCAAAAAAGTAAATTGTCCTTGTATCACTAGCTGTAAAAAATGGTCCAAATATTGCGAAACTGCATAATATAAAGAATCATGGGCCGATATTATGGGTCTTCCAGATGGGGTGACTGCATTTTTGTGCAGTTTTGGGATGGTATATAATAGAGGGACTTTAGGCCATTCTTGTGTCAGCACATCTCTAATTGATTTTGAAATTATTATTTGCTCTAGTGCCTGATTCAGAATAGTATCCAGTTCTCTCTTGAACATATCTGTCGGATCTTGTAGAAGTTGTTCATATACTTTAGAGTTGCTTAATTGGCTGTAAAACTCCTTTTTATAGGCAGCAGTGTCCTGGACGACAATTCCGCCGCCTTTGTCGGTGGGAAGGATGACCACATCTTTATAGGAACCTAGATCTTTTAAGGCTTTATTTTCATTTGCTGTAAGATTTGGAATGGGCATGCTTAGAGCTGTTAAATTGACATCCAGGATTTTATCTGTTCTGCTGGTAAAATATTTAATAGCTGCATTTTTGTATACCGGTTCAAAGGTGGATTTGCGTGTGTAAGGAAAAGATATTTCTGTGTTACAGGTTGCTTCTCAAAAATGTTCCTTCAATCTCAGATGGCTATGGGTGTAGGATCGGGTGGGACTTCGTCTTGTCATCCAGTCCCTGCCCCTAAAGGGGGTTTCTGGGTTAATATGTTTTGTGTTCCCTTTACACATTCTGACTCGCTGGAAGATATGCCACCACTAGATGTACCTGTGGCTACACCAAATTTTCTTGGTTGTCTATACCTCGGTCGTCTGTCAGGAACCTGGGCCTGATTATTGACCCAACTGTAGATTTTATGTTCCGTATAATCACGTTCCACTATTTGCAATTTAGATTTTTTAAATTTAATTAAGTCCACTTTGTATTTTTCCACCTGTGAACTCAGCTTGTTAAGCCAATTGACCGAGGTGTCTGCTTTTAATGTATCTTTGTGCAGAGACTCAAATGTTTTAATCTTGTCTCTTACCACCGACAATTCCCTCGCCAACTCCTCCACGACCAACAATATCAGATCAGAGGAGCATTTGTTTAGGATGGCAGCCCATTTTCTACAGAATTCTGGACTATGCCGTCCTATGGTAGGTATATTTTTGATTCGAAAACCTCTTGGGATCTTTTTAATTCTAAAATAATCTGATAATGTTACACCATGAAGATGGTAATCAATTTCCTGTTTCCTCAGGCGTAGCAGCTGAACAAAAAGTTGTTCATCAGTTTCCTTACCAGCAGTGTCTTGTAAATTATCCTTAAATAAAATTGTATCAGCATCTGATTCTGAAAAACTTAATACATCTCCAATAGGAAGGTCTATATTGTGAAACCCACTGACTTCCGTTGGTACCACAGTTGACATTACTTAAAACAAATCTGCTAACACAGAAAAAGCAGAATGAGTTCCGGTAAATGTAGAAATGATCCAAATAAATCCTGCTGGTGCCTTGATTAATGTTCATGGACTGAGCCAAAGTCCAGAACTAGTATACAGTCCAGGAGAATCCAGCACCCAGATATATATATATATATATATATATACATATACAGTATATATAAATATATATATATATATATATATATATATATATACACACACAGTAGTTATATATGTAAGGGTTTTTTTTAAATGAGGGATTATAAATATTGTGTCCAGGTACCTTTCACCCTTCAAAAATGTAGATAAAACTCAATATACAGTGTAAATTGTTTCTCATTAGTAACACTCCCATATAAAGGAGTGACAATGATAGTGAGTCACAGATACAAGTTGAATAGTGAAAATTGAAGGAAAATAGAGTGCCATATAGTGTATAATAGCACAGTAAAGTCCAGTGAACAAACACACAATTACACACAACAACTTATTACAGTATCTTAATTTCTATATTCATCTTTAGTGAAATTATTTCTATAGATCCAGTATGCCTTCAAAAAAGAGAAAATATACAACATAGTGTGCACTTTTTAAATTAATGCTATAAACCACACCCAAAATTGTAAAGTTAAAAAGTTTTATTAAACAACCAATAAAAACTGATAATAAGTAACACAAGTACAAAATGTATCTGTCCATTTGAGGAGTTCAAGTATGGAGTCACAGTCCAAACATGTTTCATTTGAATGTAAGATTTAATCAAGGGGATAACTGTAGTGGAGGTGATGCAGATATTTATGCTAACTAATAAGCATGTTTTAGGTCATATCTACTGTCATTTAATATTCACATAAGTTTCCTTTTGGGCTATGGTCCCAGCTAAAAAGAGCTATAAGATGTATGCAGTCAATAGGGATCCAAGGGGATTGAAACTACTAAAAAAACATTTGGTCTAGATATCCTTGAATTTATGGTTAATTGAGATAAAACCTTCCATGACTATCCAATTCAGGCTTGTCCAACCCGCGGGCCGCAAGCGGCCCAGGTCGGCTCGTAATGCGGCCCGCATACCTCTCAAGTGTCCCGGATTCAGCGGGACATTCACGATATGTCCCGCTGTTCCGGGATTGCTCACTGTAGTCCCGGCGCCCCCAGACCACGCCCCCATGCTCTAATTCACTCACTGTGCCGCCAGCGTAATTGTGCATGCTGGGCGGTCACAGTGGCATAGCAGTACTCGGTGGTGGCTGCGGCTCCGTCGGGTGATTTCTGCACTCTGCATACAAGCGATACTGCCTGGTAAGCAGAGCTTGGTACAGTAGCTGTGTGGGGGTGTTTGACTAGGGGTACTCAGCTTGATGCAGGGGATTTGTGGGGTGTTGGGGTAGCTTGGTACAGGAGCCGGGGGGGTGGGGGACTCAGCTTGATGCAGGGGGTGGGGGATGGGTGAGAGAGCTTGGTACAGGAGCCGGGGCACTGGCATGGCATATATACTGGAGGGGGCACTGGCATGGCATTATATAACTGGAGGGGGCACTGATAAAAATAGATTTTGTACCATGCGCTCACCTTGTCTATATATCATATTATAGAAAATGTAGCTAAGGTAGAAAATGTGGAGATGACAACAGATCTAATGAATGTTATAAACAATCTTTTATTTCTATAGACACCATATACCAATGCGTCTAGTGATATGGATGGCTATTTTAGACTCTTATATGTCTCCTTTCTGGTAGTAGGAGTATGATGGTAAAATAATCTAATAAAAATTATATATGATGATAAGTCCTATATGGAAGGATCAAGGTATGTCTGGGTGGCAGGTGTGCCCTTTGAGGGGGTTACCTTTCCATAAATATATACGGTAGGGGGCACTGGCATGGCATATATACTGGAGGGGCACTGGCATGGCATATATACTGGAGGGGGCACTGGCATGGCATATATACTGGAGGGGGCACTGGCATGGCATATATACTGGAGGGGGCACTGGCATGGCATCCAAACTCTCAAGTAAGCCACTTTCTGGTAGTCTCTTGTCATTCTCCACCCACATAGCTCCATATTTAACCAAGATCTTCTCTCCCTCCAGGCATCCATTACTTCAGTCCTTGTACCAGCATCCATAAAACCAGACAGTCCTCGTACCAGCCTCCATCAAGGCAGACAGTCCTCATCCCAGCATCCGAACTCTCGGGTAAGCCACTTTCTGGTAGTCTCCTGTCATTCTCCACCCACATAGCTCCATATTTAACCAAGATCTTCTCTCCCTCCAGGCATCCATTACTTCAGGCCTCATACCAGCATCCATAAAACCAGACAGTCCTCGTACCAGCCTCCATCAAGGCAGATAGTCCTCATCCCAGCATCCGAACTCTCAGGTAAGCCACTTTCTGGTAGTCAGGAGACTAAGGCTGGGTTCACACAACGGATTTTGACACAAAATTGGCTGTGGAATTCTGCATCAAAATCCAATTGCATTCCACTTCCCATTAATTTGAAAGGGAAATCTGTAGCATAATGCACATAGTAATCACATTGATTATTAAACCATGCTTTCTAAAAGTCCTTTTTTATTACATTCCAGCATGGCTTCTGAAATGTCAAAAAATTAAAACAAACACAAAAAAAAAAAAAGTAAAGATGAAGGAAGAGTGTTCCAAGAAAAGTGGACAGATGAATACTTTTTTGTTGAGTCCAATAGTAAGGCAATCTGCTTAATTTGCAAAGAATTAGTGCCAGTTTTCAAAGACTACAATTTGAAAAGGCATTACATGACAAGACATGCTGAGAAATTTGCTGTGTATGAAGAAATGTGTCGTAAAGACAAAATCGCTGAACTAAAAAAAAATCTATCATCTCAACAAAATTATTTTAAAAGAGTATTGATTCAATCAGATTCCATTGTCAAAGCCAGTTATGTGGTTGCAAACCTGATAGCCAAAAAATCAAAACCGTATTGCGATGGTGAGTTTATTAAGGAATGCATGGAAACCGTGGCTGATATAATTTGCCCGGATAAAAAAGGGGACTTTTCAAAAATCAGTTTGTCTCACCAGACTGTAGCTAGGCGAATTGAAGATATAGGAAAATCCATCGAAAAAGTTGTGAAGAGTAGAGCTGCTCATTTTAAATTTTATGCTATGGCGATAGACGAAAGTACAGATGCTATAGATACAGCTCAATTGGCAATTTTATTAGAGGCATTGATGACAAATATAATATCTCTGAAGAAATGGCTGCTTTAGCTCCACTGAAATACACAACTAAAGCAAGAGATTTATATGAAGCTGTGAAAAATACATTACAGCGATTTTCTTTGTCATTTGCTAACTTATCTGGCATAGCTACTGATGGTGCCCCTGCAATGATAGGTAACAGAGATGGACTTGTAAAATAAATAGAAGATGATGCAATTGCCTCCCAAAATTTCAGTATGATGAAATATCACTGCATAGTACACCAAGAAAATTTATGTGCAAAAGCTTTAAAGATGGCTAACGTCATGCAGATTGTCATCAAGGCTGTAAATTTCATAAGGTCCAAGGGATTGAATCATCGCCAATTCCAGGAATTCCTTAAATTTATGGATGCTGAGTATGGGGACATCATTTACTTTTCTGAAGTAAGATGGTTAAGTCGAGGGAAAATGCTGGCAAGATTTTATGATCTGAGAAATGAAATCAAGCCATTTATGGAATCTAAAACAAAATGTGTGCCAGAGCTTGACGATGAAAAGTGGCTCACAGATTTGGCATTTTTAGTCGATTTGACCACTCATTTAAATGAGTTAAACATGCGTCTTCAAGGTGAAAACCAATTGATCAGCACAATGTTTCAAACTATAACAGCGTTCGAAATAAAACTGAAACTATGGGATTCTCAAATGAAGGCAAAAAATTTGATGCATTTTAGCACATTGGCTACTGCACTACAAAAATAGATTCAAACAATGACTCAGACTTTTTTAATCCACAAGCACCCATTCATGCATGCAAGAACCTCAAAAGAAACCACAACTACTAAAGACACCTCCTTTACTAGATCCCAGGCCCAAAGGTAGAGTACTGTATCTACAATTTATCTAGCCACAGTCTTACTCAATCAGTAAGGGTTTGAAATTTGTTTCCACTGTTAAATTGAACACAAAATTAAACTTTTATTGATTTCAATAAATACATTGTGGAATCTCACACTAAAAAGATATTTTGGGGAAAAAAATTAAACTACATCTCATTTGAATGATGCAAAGCCTGGGCTAAAAGGTATAAATAATACCCTCTTGAATCTAAGGTCAATTGTATAAGCATACTGTATTTAACTATCTAGTGAAGAAAGATCTTTGTGATCAGAACTTATTGCATGGTCTCATTTGAAAAATATGGAAAATGATTTCAGAAAAAATACTCCGATATACTGTAGTCATTGAACAAGCTGCTAAATAGGGATGGGGTTGGTCATGATAGATTGGACAGCTTAAATTAGGGAAACAGACAATATTTTACACTGTGATCCCACTGACAAGTTTGTTGAATAAATGTGGCAAATTTTAGTAGAAAGATAACATCATCATATCCTGGATAAGGAAGAGTACCAATATCTGCATACATCCACTTCCATAATTCCTATTTCTAATTTCTTACCAAAGATGCATAAATTCCCAAACTTGTTGGAAGGCCTATTATCATATGAATAGATTGTATGACTTTGCACCTTTCTGAATATACAGATGTTTCCAGCTACATATTTACTCATAGTGCGTCATACAGGATTCTAAGTTGCAACAAGAGAATAGCATGACATGGTGTGGTAAGGCACAGTGAGACTTGTCACTGCATCATTGTAGAAAGTGGTTTGTGGTGCTCACACAGTGATGGCAAGTCTTAGAATTTAGTAATGGGATCTGAGCAGTGGTGTATAAAACCATCACTGAATTACAGGTCTCAGCCCAGAAAGTGGTATCTCTGGATTACAAACTGACTATGAGTTTTATGCCGCATGCTTGCGCAATGTTGGCACTGCTATGCCACTAGGAGCTTGTGTAGCATAAAATGCACAATCAGTTTGTAATCCAGAGACACCTCTTTCTGGGCTCAGACTTGTAGTTCAGTGATGGTTTTGTACACCACTGCATAGACCCCACTAGTAAATTCTAAGATTTGCCATCACTGTGTGAGTGCCACACACCACTTTCTGCTGTGCCGCAGTGACCGGCAGTTACTATTGTGTACTGATTAGAGACATGTTTTACAAGCTCCTAGTGGCACAACAGTGCCTACATTGCCACAGTCAACTATTTTTATGTATTTTTTGTAGATTTCATTTCAGCAGATGTGAAATTTACTTCTAACATTAATAAGAATACAATGAATTTCTCAATGCCATCTGGATGGTTGAAGATAACATGATTACTGATTGGAATATCATTAAGTAAGACAATATCAACAGTTATCTTCACTTCAAAAGCAGTCATGTTAAATAGTGAAAGACTAACATCCCAAACTCTCAGTTTCTCCACATCAAAGAAATTGCAGTAGACAAAGTTTTCAATGAACAACTTCAGAGGTAAGCAGATAGATTTACAGAAAGAGAAAGAGAGAGAGAGTATCCAGAAGAGTAACTAAAAATGCTCGATACAACTAATCAATTGAGGAGAACAGATTTGTTTTGTAATAAACATAATAATGAGAAAGACGTGATGCAATTTAACACCACATATAATAGTCATGAAAATATTATAAAAAAATCCATTGCCAAAGAGTGGAACATTTTGAAAAATGACCCAATATTAAAATATATTCTCCCAGGTTATCCAATGTGATATTAAGCATAGCTAGGAGCCTTAAAAAAACTCTAGGAACCTTAAAGACATTCTAGCGCCCAAATTTCTTAAAAGAACTATCTATCCAACTTTCTAATATTCTACCTAAATGCCATGGATGCTATAAGCGAGGCAAATGCAATGTATGCTACTACAAATGTGTCCTCATACACTATTACTGTGTCACAGCAAACAGCCCATCTCAGGGAACCAGGTCCTCCCATGCGACTCACATTGCATCTTTTTTCACCTGAAGATGTGTTTTGGTTGCAATGCAATGAAATAAATCGCTTCGCAATTCTGCACTGATTAATTTGATATGTGACACTTGCATATCAGTGACTGAGTCAATCTGTAAACAAAGTGCTACGTTGCAGTGGCAGCAGCTTTTTTCCATTGCATGCTCCTTTGTGCTTAGTATTCAGACTAAGCCGCAAACAGATACACAAGTATTGCACATCAAATGAATCAGTGCAGTCTCATAAAGTGGTTAGTTGCAATCGGATGTGACAAAGGGCTCTATTTATCCACATTATTTTTACTAAAATAATGTGAAAAAGGGTGTTTTCACACCCTTTTCACATTATTTTAGTATCACCTAAAGTTATTACAGGGCAATTGGAGTAGAATTCATAAAATTCTACTCCAACCCCTAAGTATCACTTATTTTTAGTAAAGCAGATCGTATTTCCCATAACTGTAATGGGAAATGTGATCCGCCCAGAGTTACTAAAAATAAAATGTGAAAAAATATCGGGGAAAGCCCTGTGATAATAACGCCACCTGGAGGTGGCGTTATCCAGGGTCTCCCCCGGTTACCGGACTCCTGCCCTGCTATATACAGTATGGTCACTTTAAAATGGACTAACTCTGGATTTAATGTGAACTTGCATGAGCTATAAAGTTTGACACTTGCTAAGACTATGAGATTAAAAGGATATTTTTGTAGCTTTTACACAGGTTTTTGGTAGACTGCCAATTTCTACTGGAGCCAGCACCATAACCTGTGTAATTTAAGAGTGTCCCCATTTTTTAGAGATTGTTTGTCAGTGTGTGGTCCTGATGAAGTTCAAACCTGCGCAAAAACCTCCACTGTGTTTTATTTTTTACTTGATTTTTTTGTCCAATTTCTCACTATAAAAAACTATAAAATATTTTCTTTCACTCACACATACACATTGCTTATTTGCTTTTAAAATTCAATGCTGATTGAAATTTATTTTAATAAAGAATTATACTTAGGAGAAAATTTACTAAAGTGAGAGTCTTTAGAAGTGTAGATGTTGCCCATATCAACCAGTCAGATTCTAGCTATTATCTACTAGATGGTGCTAGTTAAATGTTAAGTAGAATCTTATTGGTTGCTATTGGTAACATCTCCGCTTCTAAAAACTCTCAACTTAAATTTACCCCTTAGCATCTAATGCACAAAATAAATATGGAGCACATATCATTTAGATAAATGGTGTGTTCCAGAAATACCTGAATAATCATGACTCCTTTAATTTCATTTCTAGTAGGGTGGAGTGATGTAACTGTGATTAGTGTGAATAGTGTATTGTTGATTGCATTGTTAGGCTAAAAGAATATACTGCATTTTTGTTTGGGGGTATGTATTGACACTTTTGTCTGATACTCCACACTTTCTTAAATTAGTTTGTTTGTATTTCCAATGCATATGATTATACAGAAGAAAAATAAATATAGTGTACACTCAGTGTATCTCATAAAATTCTGAGTAATATAAAACTTTACTTCCCATTTAGATGGTGAAAATGCATATGGGACAATCCTACATCGTTGTCCACTGGTGATAGCATTATCAATGATGAAACAAAGATGAAGACAAAACAAAGAAATATGAAGAAAAGACAATCATTCCTAGCACATACCTTACAGTATAAGTATATATCCAAATCATTACATTCATTAAATGAATGACTGAAAATCTCAGCAATCTAATATGAAACTTATTGGTGATAAAATCTACTAAAAGGAATCTTTGGATTTAATAATGATTAGGTAGGTCCATAAAGATATAAAATTTGTAAACTTTACTAAAAATTAAAAAAATATGTAAATACATGTATCAATTCATTAAAATCTAAGATATATTGCAAAGATCTTTTTCAAAGAGAACTTTCAAATATATTTTTCAAAGATATCTTCCAGTGACGTCATCCTGCCACTTCTCTGAACAGGCAAAGTTGACACTATTGTGCAAGTTGGCCTGCCTGTACGGACAATCATAGATATCGTTACTGTTCATGTGGGAACACACATCGTTGGTCCTTCACTGCATAAAAATGAATGATATGAATGATATATCATTGAACAATATCGTTATTGTTCATATCGTTCATAGATATTGTACCATGTGTATGCACCTAAGCAATGATATGGAAAATTGCTGGACGCATTACAAATAGTTTTAGGAGGTGGATGCTGAGATCATTATTTTAAGATCAATCAGAAGAATATTTGGGTGATTTTGCTGCTTATTTCCATGTGCTGTAAGAGATAAAGTGTTGTGACAATAGATATGGAAGCACAACTTGCTTGTTTTACAAAAAAACCTTAATAAATCATATATGTGATATACAGGTGACTTAAGTAGCTCTGTTAAATAGCTTTGGGGTCTATGTACTAATCATTACAGAAAGATTAAGTGGACAGAGATAAGGTACCAACCAATCAGCTCCTAAATGCCAGTTTACAGGCTGTGTTTGAAAAATTACATTTAGGAGCTCATTGGTTGGTACTTTATATCCATACACTTTATATCTCTCCAAGGCTTAGTACATAGAACCTTCTGTTCCTTATTGGTTGTATTACAAGTTGCACATACATTTATAGTGTATTGTACATATACATTTTTATCTTTTGTGAGTATTACAGATTTGCAACTATAACAGAGTTTTTAGAAGTGGATATATTGTCCTTAGCAACAAATCAGATTCTACTTATTACTTAACAAGCAACTTCTAGAAGATAATAGCTAGAATCTGATATGGGCAACATCTCCACTTCTGAAAATGCTCACTTTAGTAAATTTACCCCTAAGTATTAGACATTTTTGTAAGTGACCTACTTTTGTATTCTAACATCTGAAAATTATCTATAAACATTTCTAGATAGTTTTTACCTCAAAGTATCTTTATTGTGGCATAAGAATATTAGTAAGACAAGCATGGAGCAAAATTATATTTAAGGAAACAAACTTAAAATAAAAGTTCCATAAACTGATTTTTCCTTATACACCTAGACTCAATACACCATGAAGCCTGAAATGCCTGTTGCAACTGAGCCATGCTGAGATGTGTACAGTACCATCTTTATTGATCGAATGTGTATCTTAGTTGCATCAGGTGCAACAAATCTAGTACAAAATACTGATTTTTTTGATATGCGACACTTGTATATATGTGTGTGTTGAATCTTTCTCTATCATATTAATCTTTATGTCTTTCTTTTATATGTATTTTTCTATCTTCACATTTATGTTTTACTTATCCATTTTTTCTGCTTTAGTTAATCTGCCTCTTTACATCTATCTCTTTTCTCTATGCTTCTACTGTACCTTTATTCTATTTTTGTATTTATATCTACAGTATTTTTTCTTTTATTTTCTACTTTATATTATTTCTTCTATCTTTGTTTTTCTCCTTTCTCCTTCTGTATCATTTGTGTCCACTTTCATTCTTTACTTTAATGCTTATTTTATTGTAAAAATATATAATTTTTTTATTCCTTTCAGCTTTTTTGGAGATACATTATGTGGGTGGCGACCCATTTTACCAACTTTGCTTTGGATGGCAAAACATATCTGGTCCACTTTAATTAATTTGTTGGATCCTATGAACAAGTGCGAAAAAGCTCAGGCATTTTTTTATTTAAATAAAATTCCATTTGAGATTTTTGCATAATTTCAAATTATAAATCTGGAACAAACAATGTACAGTAAATAGTGAAAGAGAACATTAAAAACTGACCATCGAAGGAGAAAATTCACATATTTATCTTTTCAAAAAGGTTTTCTTTTCTATTACTACATAAAGACAATAAATACAATCATAAAAAAGATATTCCTCAGTGTTTAGATGATAAACACATGCATTATTACTTACTGGAAATTTGATGTCATCTCCTGCTTCAGAGAAAATCATAATGTGCCGAACTACATTATATACATTGTCAAGTTCAAAGTAACATCATACTAGCCTGTCTTAAATCAAATGTGTGAAAGCCAACAGTCATCCAAATGGCAATTTAATTTCTAACTTTATCCACAGAGAAAAGAAAATGTACACAACTGCAATTGTAAACATTTCTTGTGCGAGGAACGTGTGTTGTATATTTAACTAAGATTTTATCAGCATTGTCAGCTTACATAGACTTGCACAGATGTTGATCTAAACATCTCCTTTCAAAACAGATGCTGGTATCTGACCTTGTCCATCATGCAATAGCTGTCTGCCTACTGAGTATACTCACAACATGATGGGTGACATAAATGCTTTCCACTTGGAGGCAGCTATCTGATTGGATGTCTCCCTTGAGTACAATTCTACCGAGATTTAGTAAAAAAAAAGTGCTTTCGTCTGTTTTCAGAAATTAACTATTTAGACATATTAATTGTATGATGGAATTTAATTGTGCGTGTGTGCAATGCTCTCTCTCTCTCTCTATTTTTGTATCCCTGAGAAAATGCAGTAAAGGCATTGAAACATTGGAAAGTACGTAGCCTGCTGTCTGTTATTGCCATTTATTAGACCTGAGTGCCGCTTCCATTAAGGATTGTATATATATGTACAGGATAAATAATATATATAAATATTTGTCAACTTTAGATTGTATGTAGTAATTTTTTATTCTATCTATCTATCTATCTATCTATCTATGTATCTATCTATCCGTGCTTAGATGATACAAAGTGAATCCCCAAATGCATTTCTTGCCGATGTCATGTTAGCAGCATTATATATATATATATATATATATATATATATATATATATATATAATTTTGCTGATCAGCACTCCATAACAATACTCCAGCAGCTGGGGTGCAACTATCACAGGAGCCCAAACTACCGTGCAGGCATCATAGACAAATCCTTCCAAAATGGGCAGCACTTCACGGACTTAACCATCAGACATGAGACTTAGTGATAGCAACATTTTAGATGCCTTAATCCATCTTTCATCAATATATATTATCCTTGGTGGTAGCTGTGCTGTTTTCTTCTGTTGGGTCTTGATAAAGGTCCTAGTGGACCAAAATGTCTACACAATATGATCGTGAGTTAAAATAAAAGAAAATTATTTTTGCATGAAGTTCAGTGAGTGCCCTTTTCTTTGGATTTTTTGTGTTTTGGACTATAGTCTTGAAAAAGTCCTGAACAAGTATAAGATGAAACGCGTTAACTTATACCTTCCAGGAGATCATGAATAGATGAACATCCATTGGTGCAAGCACTTCCAACTATAGCTCAGGAATAATCTTGCAGACAAGGGTGCAATAAGGGAAGCTAAGAGGAAATTTGTTTGACTGCTGGAGAAGCTGGAGTACTAACTGCCCAGCAAGCCCTGTACAACACTCAGTCAGCAGCCGCTGCCACCCCTACCACAGGCGTGTCTGCGCCTACAGGAATTGCAGGACTTATTGCCCAGCAAGCTCTGTCCACTACTCAGTCAGCGGCACATTGCCGTTCTCACAATACCTGGCGCACACAAGCCCGGATGGCACCGGAGAAGCAGGAGTACATATTGTCCAGCAAGCCCGGTCTGTCAATAACTAGCAGTTACCATCACCTCCAGCATTATGGATGGGCTATAAGGTTGGATCATTGTTTGCCGTAACTTTGTATACTTACCTACAGGATTGTATGTATAATATATATCATTAGCGTGGCCACGGTTATTTCATCTGAATCTATTGGTTGCACAAAGATAAAGATATTACTTGTGAGAATAATATCCTTATGATTTAGTGCTGGGACGCCAGCAATTATCCATATTCACTTGTTCAATATAAGACTGTGGATTCAATCTATCTGCTGCAAGTTTGTCTTTCAATTAGTTACATTAGTTACTAACCACACAGTTATAGTAAATCGTATCATTTGAATCAATATTTGATCATGCCAATACCTTTTCTATTTTAAAAATATCTGTGTGTCATATTGTATATTAAATTAAGATTTTAAGTGTCAACAAGCCTCCTGTACATTTCATTAGAGAGCAAATATTTTTATTCTATATACTGTAGATAATTGTAATTTACTCCCACCTTGTGCAGTAACTATATGTTCTGTTTGGTTGTGTGCATTTATCCACTTGATCCTAACTAGACCAAGATTGTTACTAGCTAGCAGGTGGTATTTAAACATATACAAATAATTTTCTAGAAAGTGCTGGGTATTGTAGCTTCAAAAACTACGTAATAATTTCTTGTTTTGGGCTATATGCCTTTAAATGGAGCACCCCCTGATTATACAAATTT
Organism: Taudactylus pleione; assembly: GCA_031769625.1. Classification (NCBI taxonomy): domain Eukaryota; kingdom Metazoa; phylum Chordata; class Amphibia; order Anura; family Myobatrachidae; genus Taudactylus; species Taudactylus pleione. The sequence goes on along the minus strand of JAUIMM010000061.1, from coordinate 8,286,297 downwards.
TGGTCTGATTGGGAAATTATATATATATATATATATATATATATATATATATATATATACACAATCTCAATTGTAATACATTTGTAAAAATGTATCCTAATTTGAATGCCAGCTATACTGTTATCCTAATGTGAGTGTCAACTATGCTATTTTACTGTTGATACTTTAATATCACAATATCAATACAAAAGTTACATGCAGCTGACAATTCCTAAATAAAAGCTGTAATATAACAATAAACCAACACTGATTTTGTCATACTCTGTATTCTGCATTCTACTGTGTACATTGCAAAAAGCAGAAGATGTGGTCTAAGGAATATGGTTGAAATACAATATTATGCCCAGCTGCCATCATCTATTCTACAAACATGTGGCAAATTCATAGAAAAACAAGTAAAAATAATGTTTAATTCAGGGTACATTTGATTGATCCCATAGGCTTTCAATGGGCATCTAATTGTTTTGAACTAGAATCTTCCTGCATGTCATCTACTTTTTTTAATGAAAAGATAAGAAGGTAGAAGGTATGAAATCTTTAATATGTGTTTAAGAATTACAAAAGTTTTTTAACAGACAACCTTGATATTTGTGCTACTTTTATTATATTTACACACAGTATTAGTCTGAGTGGTTGTCATAAGAAAGTAAAATTCACACGCAAACAATATTTAAAATAGTATAGCATAATAAGCTGTTTGAGGAGAGAGAGCCATTATAGTCATTACTAAGTGCATTTTTTGTTACATTATCTCACTGAACTCAACTCAAAAGTCGCCAATTTAATTTTGGGTTGAGCTTTTCATTAAGCATTAAAACTGCAGCAAATACAATTCTTTTTAAGTTTGTTACAATCACTATAGGAGTAGAAAAAGATGTATACTAAATAATTGCATTATATGAGTTATAACAGAAAAAAACATCTTTAAGTACTAATTTCATATGAAAATTAATATAATGTATGAAAAACATTCATATGTACATTACAACTTTGAATTGAGACTATACTTTATAGAAAAAACATTGGACCTCATTTAGAGTCAATCGCTTGCTGCAAGCGATCGCTCTGAATGAGGGCGGCTGCTTACTTTTTTAAGTGCCGCCTCCTGGTCGATTGCTAGGCTGTGGGTTACCACCCACAGCTCTTGTGATCGACCAGGGTGATGGTCACGATGATCAAGACCATTGCGACCATCTGGGCTTGCGACAAGACCCTAAGGTTGGGTCTCATCAACCGCAAGCCCCAGGGAGCTTCCTGCTCTGATCGAGCAGGAAGCTCCCCACTGACATAATTGCTGATGTGAGTGGGGCCGCCCCCAAATGGCAAGCATTCCATCAGGAACACCTCTGTTTGGCCGGCCACGCCCCCTGCCAGCCACACAAACGGGGCAAGCTGTCACTCACCATCCACAGCTCTCCCCCTTTGGTGCGAGACCCATAGTGATGGAGCGCCCATCGCTTGCCGGGTTTCACGCATGCACACGTCGGAGCCGGCTCCGACGTGCGCATGCCCAGTGGGGAAACATCGACTAGGTTGTGAGTACTCATCGCTTGCGATTGGGTCTGAATGACCCCCATTGTCTACAGAGACTATCAATAAACAATATAATTAAAATAGCATGCAATTTATTATATTAGTAATAGTAATAAAGCACCCCTTATGGTTCTGGTGAAAATTTCATAGATATACTGTATGTTTAAAATATAAAACACTATGCAACTACAGTATTTATTTAACCAGAAGTTAGGTAGCACTTTGGATAACAATTTTTTAGATAGGCCAATGCCTCCTCGGAAGAAAAGGCAGATGTCCTGCATCCACTTGCTTCCTAGTGAAGTGAGCAGGATGGGAGGATTCAATGGAAAAATTGCAGGTCTGTATGAAGGGCCTGGACCTGTTTCCCTCTTCATAGACCAGCAAATCACTGTATTTTCTCATGAAAGGAGGCCTAATGACATCTGGAGCTGTCAGCAGCATCTCCAATCTGGGCTTCTCCCAGAGAGGAGTTTACTAAAGTCAGCAAGTATGGTTTAAACTATTTCCTCCCCCAAACTTGGTGATCTTCCCATTTTCTCACCCTATATTACTATATTACCCTATATTACTGTACTTCACCTTTCAAAACATAGTTTGAAATAAAAGGGTAATTGATACAATAAAAAATTACAGTGAACACAAATATTTGGTGAAAACGAAAAAGTAAACTAGATTCATAAAACACATGCAACAGCAAGTGACCGGTCTTTATCTCTCTATGTGGAATGTAACATTTTGTGGCTGATTCTCAGTTGGGAGCAAAGCAAAATACTTTGCACCTGGACAAATTATGTTGCAGTGCAAAGGACGTAGAGTACATAGTGGCTGCTTGTGCATTTAGCCCACAATTTCCGGACAGCATTATATTTTTACTCTCAAATATAAACCTTTCTGCACATTTTATATATTTCCCACCAGCAGTTCAATATGATTTTGCCAAAATGAAGTTACATCCATTTTTGCTTTGTTGAATAAAGTAAATGGTTTATTCAATAAACAGTAATTAGTTTATGCATCTTTAAAAATAAGCAAAAAGCAAAATATAGGGCAGCGTCATCACAAAATGCATGTTGTTTCATTTCAAGACTCTACCAGAAGATGAAAGAGGCTAGATTTCAAGTCCAAACTTGTGTTCCATACCAATTTTTAATAATAAAATTAAATAAATGAATTATTAAGATTTGCATGTTTTCTAATACCCCTTTTCCAATGCCAAAACAACCCAGGTTATTGCCGTGTCAACCGAAGTCGTGGCTCAGTGAAAATGACTCCTAGAAAAAAATCCAGATCAACTGACCCGGCATTTCTTCCTTGTATCTCGGGCAGGATTTTATGTGGGTAATAGCTCAATGGAAACAATTTCTACTGTAAATGGGTTTTCTGACCCGAGAAACTGCAAAAGCCACTGACTGGACTTCCCTGGGCACTGGCTGGTGATGGAATCAACCAGAGACCCTTAGAGGAAACACATCCACACTGAAAGAGGCTGTGTTTTGTAGAGCTGGGCACTTTTTTGAGAGCTGGGAGACAGCTGGAGAGCTGGGCACCAGGCACATAATCCTGGAGAGGAGAAGCAGCCACACTCTCTGGTGACAGAGACCTGGGTGAGGCTGGCTTTTGGGGAGCTGGGAGACAACTTGGAAAGCTGGGTGCTAGGCACACAGGCCTGAAGAGGAGAAGCAGCCTCCTGTGTGGTGAGGTCTGATGAGGACAATGAGGAGCTCCTAAGTATCAGGGGAGAGGAGGAGATCAGACATCAAATGATGGGTACGGTAAAGGATGCCACTATGTATAACATTATGAAGATACTGGCAAGCAGGAGAATAAAAAGGTCCCAGCAGCAAGAAGTAAACAAGTTGAAGTCTCTGTGTAAGATGTTTACAAAGGTCCACGATATTAAAAGATAGAAAAATGCTGCAAAAAGGATGGAATGGCAGTATTATGATTTATGTTACACTGTTTTTGGCAACTCTGCCCTAACAAATGCAGTCAGTGTGTCATCTTCTTTATCTGCCACCACCAATGACAACTCTGTGGGGGAATGTAGTCAGGCCAGTCATCAAAGCATGCCCAGCAGCCAACCCTGCCCTACATCAAATTTGCTGCTTTCTGATGACCATGACACAAGCAAGTTTGATTCATCCACCAAGATGAACTACAACATTAACATCGAGGAATGACAGACCACATTTCACATTTTACTGACCCCCTGGGATGATCCAGAGATGCCACAGCCTACTGAGAAACCTGTGTTGCAGAAAAATAGTAGGTATAAGCCTTTTTTTTAAACACAGAACACAACAATAATTTTAAAAATAAATTATTATTTTTATTAAACACAAAACACACTTAAAAGGAATACATAACACATCAAAAAATATCAAAGTATAATTTAAGCCCCTAAAGCGTAAAAATCACTGTAATTTAAAAAAGAAACACAATAAAATAAAAAAATCACAAAACACAGTTAAGGGTCTAAAGTGGTAAAAGATCACATACAATTTGTTTAAAAACAATAAAGTGGTATCTGTCGCAGAGTGTAGCAAGTGTGTAGTTGGGAATAGGCCAAAAACACATATGCTCCGGTCTTCTTTTCAATGAAAATATACCTTGAACATATACTGTAGATGCACCAAGGGGAATGCAAAGGTCACAGCAGCATGTACAGTAGTAAACAGAGTTAAATCCCTGCAAAGATGTTTACTAAAATACACAACCAGCATATACACACCACCAAATTGTTTAAAATGACCATATTTATTGTATTTTAAAAACAAACAGCATCTGTCGCAGTGGGTAGCTACAGTAGTGTTCAGGTGTGTGAATGCCCCAAACACACCTCTGCTATGTTTATATATGGTATGCTCAGTGCATATTCTAATTTTTTTTTCTGTTTTCCCCCTCTGCAGTCTACACTATTCCAAGAGGTGAAATTGATGTCCACCCTCCTGCTGGTCCAGATCAGTGAGATGTACTCAGCCATGCAGGATCATGCGGACACCCAGCAGTTATGATTCCTTGAGGCAGAAAAGGAATTGCAGCAGTCCTTTGTCACACAGATCATGAATATGCAAGAGCGCATAACACGAGAATACCAGAACATACATATGGTGTTCCCAGAGTGTTTATTTACCTGGAATCCAACACAACCATTTCATTAAGCCCCACCACAGGAGCACACTTATCCCCAATATAAAAGAGGGCATACCCTGTTCCAACACCATCAAACCCTTAAAGCCCTGATTACTCAATCTATAGGTAACTGCCTTAACCCTGCATAAAAAGGTGTTATTTGTATGTTTGGCTAATTTCCTAAGTTTAAAAAATTGTTATTTTAAAATATTTTAAAATTGTATTTTATATGTTTTTATATTTAAGTAATTTTGTAAGGGCAATTTTTTGTGCCTAATAAAAATGTTTAAACATGATGATCACCCATAGGTGCAGTATACTGATTAGTGGGGATGGCATACTTTAATTTTGGTGTGCCAGGTGTGATATGTCACTTGCACTTGTATTTTACAAAATGTCTTTCTGCAAAGGTAACTACCATAAGCATTCAAATCACTTGATATATGGTCCACTTGAGTGGTAATATTTTAAAAATGTTAGTGTGTTTTAAACATGCTAAAATTCAAAGAAAAGCAGTTTGAGAGAAGGTTTGTCACCAATGTTTCCCATATGTTTTCTGCACCGCTTTGTTCTCCCTCGTAGACAACAGTATCAGGTGCAGTGTTGTGGTCTTCAGTGTTCTGCACAGTCCACTCAGGGAGAAAGTGCTGTATAATGCAGATATTGTGAAGAATATAGCAGGCAGCTACAACATTGAGCATTAAGTTTTAGGTCCACATCATTGCACTTCATTAAGCAGCATCAAATTTGAAATGCCCAAAGTTATTCTCCACAACCATTCGGACAGAACTAAAGGTGTGGGTAAAAGCTATTTTGAAACCCTTCATAAGAAAATGCCTCAAATGGTATGCTGTATCTCCAAACAGGTGTACTGGGATCAATACCCCATCCACAGTCTTGGATTCCTGTAAAGAAATACACTATTATTATTATTATCCATTATTTATATGGCACCACAAGGGTTCTGCAGCACCTTACAAAGTACATAAACAAATGAGCACACAAGATAAACAGTTATTAACAGTACAAACAATGCAGGACACATACATGATTTATAAACATTGCTGCATGACACTTAAATAAGCAGCAGGGTTTCAGAAGCCAAGTTCTAGGTGCTGTTGTAAATTAAAATATATGTAAGGGAAGGAGAAGCATGTGAAGGAAGAGGGCCCTGCTCATGAGAGCTTACATTCTAAAGGGGAGGGGCAGACAAACAGGGGTGACACAGATGGGCTGGATTGTGAGGAAGGAACATGGAGTAGTGGGTTAGGATAAGCGCTGGAAAACTTTTAGAAAGAACACTATATTGAAGAGGTGGGACATTTTATTCACATGTGGGTCATGTAGATGACTGAAATGTTATGTGTAAATCACTACAGAATTGTGTTTGCAAATGTAATGCACTTGGGGCTATAATGCACATATTCTGCAGCTCTTTACACATTTTATTTATTTACCACAGTGGCAACATGGCTAATACATGGACACACATAATATACCTGTAGCTGTATTTGAAAGTTATGATTACAAGTCACAGCATGAAAACTGGATGGCATGGAGATTACATTCAGACTGGTAAATTTGCTGACATGGGTAACATTAAAAACCTAAAGTGGTAAGTGGAAGTAATGCTGACCATCACACCAACCATGATGACACATTTCAACTAGGGGTAACAATAAAAAAAAATAAAACACTTTGCCTGCTATAATACATTATTAGTACATTAATCTACAAATAAAAGTATTCACATTTCTATAGCCTTCCCTAGCTTTTCAAGTTTACCACCAATTTAAATAAACATAAGGTACAGGTAGGAAAATTAGTACAGGGACAATATATTCTTACCTCCTTGGGAAAAAGCCTATAGAGATTGGAGTTGGCGAGAACTCGCACATCGTGTGTTCACAGGTCATTCGACAAACTCATCTGTGCAGCTAAAATTAATGTTTATTAGAGTAAATATCCCCAAAAAAAGGCATACATGTGCACTGGATATTTAGCAGACATTGGGAAAAAATGGTTACCAGTAGCTTTTGGTCCACTAAAGCATGTAGTACAATAGAATGTCATCCTTTGCGGTTGTAGTAATCTATTGTGATATAATAGGGATGTGAGTCCCGATGATGGCACCCACACACTGTGGATAACTACACCTCAGGAAGCCTTGGATGGTGTCATCTAGGAGCTTTACTTCAGGCAAGGAGATGAAGCACTGGTACAAGGTATCCAGCAATGCCTGCATGACCTGGTAGACGGTCTTGCAGATGGTGATGATGCCAACTCAAAACAAACACGATATTGTGCAGTTCTCTCTGAGGGTAGCATGCAATCACAGAACAATAGCTAGGCTAATAGCCTGTTTGGCTCAATTGGCTTTCAGTAGTTGGTCATCTGTATGGTCAGTAGGTCCAGTATATACTGAAACGTAGCATGTGTCATCTGGAAGTGTGCATCCACTGCTCATCCTGAAAGGCTTCCACAGTTGTCATGAAATCCTCTCCATGCCTGCGGTCTCTGACTCACATTCTCAGTTGTTTTGCAGTGCTGATTTTCAGTATGGTTGCCATGGTGGATGAAGTCAGGGCTCTCCTCTTGCGCAAATACTGATGTCGACAATTAGCCCTCTCCATCAGATATTGCGCCCTTTTCCTCATGAAATAACACTGCACTAGATAGTACAGTGTCATAAGCTGAATCATGCACTCGGCTGAATCTAATAGCAGACAGCTGCAAATAGTTAGGAACTCTGGGCTACGCACTGGTAACCCATTGGTCAGCATTGCTGCAATGCTATGAGCTGTACCCTCCCCTCCCTTTCCTTCCCTTGTGTGACCTCTATCTTTGTGAGCCTGAAAAAGGCAATTTTTAATGACAACCACAGGCTGACCTGGGTTCAATACAAACAGGGATGGCCTCTGGAAAAACCCAGGTCGAGGGTGCAGTGGAAACGAGGTCTGACCCGGGTCTAACCTGACTCAAACCAGCTCCAAAATCATGGGTTGGACCGGGATTATGGTGGAAAAAGCGATGTATGAATGGTAGATGGCAGACAAAATAAAAACAATTTGACTTGTGATCTGTTGTAAATGTTCCTATTAACTTAGTATTTTTCACCATCTATCTTCCATTCACTGCACAAAGAACACCTTAGGTACTGTATATTTTTTGTCATTTATTTCAGATAAGCATTTAATTATATTTATCAGGAAAAATTGGCAATTCCAAAATTAATACAGACAATATTTATTTAAATTACTGAAAATATTGCATTAGCACCCATCTTATGAAATCAAGATGGTATAGAACTCTTTTACTCTTTATAGAACAATATAGAAACTATGTTAAACACCATTTTAGAAGTTACAGGAATAATATTGTTCTGCTTATACAGCTATAAAATATTTTATGTTACAAATTCAAGCTTAATAGCAGCTTAGCAAGATCCTGTATTTAAAATAGATTGATGTTTTACAAATTACCGAGTTAGGGAAACATACTAAATTGTACTTTTATAGTTTTACTAAGGGCCAGATCGCAACTAAAATATCACATTTCTATACCACCTTCCTGAATTTTTCAAATGAGGGATACAGTATATAAACTGTGAAAAGAATGGATAAGTGTGCCAGTGGAGAAGTTGCCCATAGCAACCAATCAGCTTTGAGGTTGCATTTCTCAAGTACATTCTATAAAATGATAGGTAGAAGCTGATAGGTTGCCATGAGTAACTTCTCCACTGGCACACTTCTACACTCTTTTCACTGCTTCATACATCTACCCCTTTTTGTTTTATGAAGCATCAATTTGTAAGATCATATATTAACCCATCATTAAAAAAAGTGACATAAAAAATTAAAATGAGTGTCTTGATTATTATTGTTTCTAGCAAACACAATAAAATAGAAAACAAAAAGCATTTGGTCAAGTCTCTACAGATGCAGATACCCGATTAGTCTGTCATGCCCCTTTCTGAGAGAAGTAAGCTGTAGTGTACAGTACATTAAAAAACACATTACTATTAATCTTCTCTAAATTAATGTATCTTGATAATCTTATAATATAGTGTAAATTATTACAATTATTCAAAATGAATACAGTACAAATCTTACCCCAAATCCAATTAGATAAAATAGAAACATTTAAATTAGTGTTACCAAAGCAGAAGAAGAATAATAAAACATACATAAGAAAAGAAACAATAATAGTGGACATTTTGTTGAAGCCAAAGTTCATTACAAGATGAGCAGGCAACTACAAAACTACTGTACATTTTAGACTGTTAAGGTGGGTAAACACTATACAGATATATCTGCAGATGATGGTTGTTCGTGCACACTGAACAACCATCATCTGTGCCTTCCTGCAGGTCCCGGAGATCAGAGGGTGTGTCCCGGTGGGAGGGGGCGTGTCCCGCCCCCCTCCTCGCAGCTGCCGCTGTGTGTGTATGGGTGGTCTGCCGACCACCCGTACACACCTACGGATGGACAGATATGTCTGCAGACATATCTGTCCATATGCTGTGCAGCACAGCCAATGTGATATGTCATTGAACGCCGACGTTCACTGACATATCGCAGGTACACACTGGCCGACGGGCAGCAGATACATTGGCAAATCAATTGATCGCCAAATGTATCTGTCAGTGTGTACCCAGCTTAAGATGGCAGCCAAAGCATTATAAGTTTTTAAATGCAGACTCTAAGGGTTATATTTACTGAGCATCGGTTTTCGGTTTTTCGACAGATACCTGGCAGGTTTGCAATCTGCTGATTTACTAAAGTCAAATCTGATGGGGATCCACTGAAAATGTAGTCTTTAGAACACAACAAAACATTGGCTCAACATCAATGTTTTTTTTTTACTATAAGAATAGAAACTCCAGAATTACTAAGCATAGGCTTTACAAACAGACCAAAACTCTGCAAATTAATAGTATGCTTATGGCATGCTAATTGGTGAGAAGCACTGCACAGTATGATATACACAGTACTAACTGTGCAAGCTTAGTTGTTTTAAAAAAGCTTAAAAAGGCAATTCCTTCCTCCAAATGATAACCAGACCTGGGCCTCTGAGCCTAGGCTGGTATTTAAAAATAGGGGGAAAAACAACATTATTGCACTAGGCTGAAACAGCCGTGGCAGCTGATGCTTTAGTAGGAGGACACAGCTTGGGGTCCCTCTTCAATAACAGCAAAAAGTCCTTGACTGGTCAGCCCAAGATTGGATGCCTAAGAATTGGGGACTCCCAAAAATGGGGTTCCTCCACCCCAAAGACAATCAATCCTGAGCCTTCAGTCCAGTGCTGTTCTCCCCACCCTTGGGGTTTTGTGTGTGGAGGTAATAGTATTAATATAGTTAAAATAACATTGTTCTTTACAAGTGGACTACATATCCTAGGATGCCTGCCTGGGCATTATAGCAGTTGTTAAACCACAAGTGCCAGCATGCCTGGAAATCATGGACATGCTGGCACCTGTACTCCTCTAAAAAACAAAAGACAGGACTCACACACTGACTATTATAATATTTTATGAAATAAACACACACCGACACAGCCCTCATTTACCCATTTATAACAAAATGGGAAGGTCAAGTCATCTGTAGTCCCTGTAGCATCCAGAATCCTGGCAACAAAAATGCCACTACTGATCCTCTGGGATCCCTGTCAATAATTAGAGGTCACTTGGGGACACTTTCCATAGGAATAAATGGTGCCACACTGATTGTTCAGTTTGCAGTAGTTTCCATTCTCCAGCACACTGATCACATGGGGGAACATCTGTTATTTAATTTTTAACTTTTGAAATTTTTGTAACAAAACAAATCCCAAGTTAAGTTACTAAGGAGCACATAAATACTCCTCCCACTCCCTATTCTTAGTGATGCTCAATTAGTATCACCAATACATACTGTATGTATTTTCTGACCTCTTCTCCCCAATCAATGCTATAGCAAAGTGATAGTATTTTAGAGGTAGTTTGAAGAATGAATGGATGCTCTTTTCTGTAATATATTTTAAAGAATTTAGTTTTTGCCTCACTTTACCTTCTTAACTAATACACAGAAAGCAAATAAATAACCAACTGCAATGCAACTGTGGAAGCAAAACTAATATTTATATTATTAAGACAAATGTCTGGTAAATAATATATGTAGCACATTTATGGGTTTCTACTTGATAAATAGTGATGATAACAAGTGTTTAACAACAGTGCAAGTTTATTTGAAACAATGCAATACAGTACTATTTGTGGCTTTCCCACTTGCTGAGATAAACCTTAATTACTGTATGTCACAAGAAAACCAAAGCTTCCATTTGTAAAAGTGCATATTACAAGGACACCAAATGAAACTTTGAACAAATGCACTGCTCCAGTATTTTGCAACATTAGTTTCCAAATTCAATTTCCTTGTGAGTTGTGATTGCTATAGCCAGCATCCTTACTGCTCCTTGATTTAAAAAAAAAATTGATTCAAAACAATAATGAATTTGATAATTGATATTACTATTGGTTTTAACCAGTTTCTGGTCACAGTACATTCAATAAATTCATAGAATAGAGTCATTGAATGAACTATGAGATGAGGGGGCTGCCCTTCAGTACACACTGAGGGCCTGATTCAGAGCCACTCGTAAGCGGCCGCTCGTTCGCTCCAAGCGATGTTCGCACATCTGCGCATGCATATGGGTCGTAATGCGCATGCGCCAATCAGTCATTGCGGTCGGAAATCGAGCGCTCGCTAAATAGCGAGTGCCTGCTAATTTGAGTGACAGGATGAGGCGTTTGTGGGTGGTAACAGGGGAAGGTGCTTGAAAATGGGGAGTGGAGATCCGAACGCAGGCGTGCCAAACGGTCAAAACGGGCGTTTTAAGGGTGTGCATAATTAACAAAGCAGCGTCATCGACCACGTCACTTGGTTGTTTCTTAGCCTGAACTGTTCGCATGATTGTGGTAGGAAAATCCTACCACAAGCACTGCGAGCAGTTCAGATGCCTTTTGATGTACTCGATTAATCAAATAAATAGTGGAGGTGACGTAGGATGCGAGCGGCCAGGGGGCGTCTTTACAAAATAGCGAGCGCATGTTTTGTTCGCTCGCTCAGACATAGAGGCGTCAACAGACCGCAAAGAGCGAGCGCTCATTTTAAATAGCCGGCCCCTTTTTCTGAACGAGCTAGCGCAAATAGCGTCTGGCTCTGAATCAGGACCTGAATCTTCTCTCAAGTATGCATCTTGTTTTGTGAGCGATGTGGGGGAAAAGTCTCCAATTCATCTACATAACAATGCAGTACATGTGTAAAATAACAGGGTCAATTACTGTTGATCTAATAAACTGTAAGGAAAATAAAAGTAATATTTCTTGTTTGAGTAGTTTATTGCATTGTTTACAATTATAGTTACCTGTATATGATGGCAGATACTGAGTGTTCATTTTATTACACAGAAAAAAAAGAATTATACATATAGTGATATGCTATTAAGTATGATTTAACAATGACGTTAAAATGCCTGTAATGGTCCGGCACCTTGCACCCTTCGCGGCCCACTCCAAGCCCAAATTCGCTTAATTTTGCTGCAAGCACTTTTAAGCGAATACAGGCTGCTGTCAAACACTGCCACTGTTGTAATGACTCGCACCCATGAGAACAACGCATGGCATAGGATTGACCTCGTAGTGCACACAGACAAGCCTATTTAAATTAAACGCACATGAAAGTTCAGTGATACATTTTTTGATGACATAAATGGAAGAAGTTTTGCAATGAAATGCTCAGTATTATTGAATGTATAATATAATGGGCAATATACTGTCTGAAATAAAGTGTACTTTCAAATCCTCATTTGTAATCTGTATTCCAATGACAAGTGCCAGTTTCCCAAATAGAGCTAAAGAAGATTCACAGATAATGAGACTGCTGCACGTGTGTTACTAACTTCAACTGAAGGGATCTATTAGGAGGCTACCACTATCCTTGCCATTTATCAACATGTAGCTCCTACAGTATATTAAACAACTAAAAGAGATTAAATTTTCACCCAGGAGGCTTTATTTTCAAGGCAGCGGTTCCCAGCAGGTTGCAGGTGAAAATTTAAAATGGCACCTGCAGTTAGTGTAAAGCCTAGCATAGTTTACACTGACTGTGTGTACTGTTTTAAATTTTCACCTGCAACCCACCAGGAAGGTAAGTCACTGCTTTGTAAGTAAAGCTCAAGGCCTCTGTTATAAAGGAGACTTTCTGGAAACAAATTAAATATCCTTAGAATCTGATACAGAATATACAGCATGGGGCTTGAAGATCAGTATCCCTATGGTAAGTATTAGGGTTAGGGGAGGGGTAGGTTTAGGGTTAGGGATTAGGCACTAAGGGGAGGGGGAGGGTTAGGATGCGGGGGGAGGGTTAGGTGGTTGGAAAAAAGGGTTAAGGGGATGGTTAGGGTTAGACTACTTACCTTCAGGCATTGGGATTCTATCTGTCTGGATGCAGTTGTCAGCATTCTGATCTTCTGGATCCTGTACCCAACCCTCCAGAAATATTCGTTCACATATTGTCAATGTCTTACCATAAAATTATTAAAATTTCAATGGAAAAGGACTTGGTGAGAGATGTAGCAAACCTTCTAAATCATTTTATAGAATGTACCTGATAAATGACAACCAGAAGCTGATAGATTGCTATTTGTCCTCTTTAAAGGTTTTATATATCTTGCACAGCTACAGTATTTGCTGCTCTGCAAAACTTTCATTGCAGGAATCATACACATTGTTATTGCTATTTTACAGTGCATTATTTCTTTCATTCATTTATGTATTATTTCTGTCATTTATGTATTATTTCTGTCATTTATGTGTTTCTTGTTTCAACTTCCAGGTGATGAAATTAAGTGAAACACTAACCAAGAATAGTGTTAGAATCCTTGCTAGGCAAATCCAACTAGTTTTTGATGCACAGAGTGGGTTATACTAACATTGAAATGTAGTCAATGCAGTCAAAACTGCTGTGTTCTGATGTTTGACAGCATTCTACATCTGTCTCAAACTCGGTAAGCAAAACTGTAAGCTTGGAATATTATACATTTTAGGCTATTCATCATATATTACTCTGCATTATCCATCAATGTTTTTTTCCTATAGGATTGCAAATATCTAGTAACAGAGGTAGGTAAACCTGTTCATGACTCACTGCAGTAATATAAATTCACAAAACTAAGGGAACACGCACCATACAGTATATGTACAATTGAATAGATTCAAAGTAAATAATTAGTGTAACAGTTTAAGTAAAAGGGCATTAAAGACACAGAAGAATACCTTCATATATACTGTATGGCACTGCAGAATGTTTACATTATTACTGTATATATGATTCTTACTTACTCTAGTCATCTGTCTTGCAATAGCCAGAATGAGTAGTATTTGCATGTGCATATTCTGTTAATGTGAATGTTGTGGGAGTAATGGGGAGTTTCACAGTCATTGGCATAACAAAATAAGTTGCCTAGACAAGAGTACAGTCTAAATCTATACTCTGCAATTCAGCTTCTTGAAGAGGCGTATGAGTAGGTCTGTCTCATGCATATGTACTATAGTTTATTGTGTGAATGCTATCTGCAAAAAATCCAGTTAATCTGTGCAACATTACAGTGAAGAATCTAATTGATTCCCAAGTGCACTTTTTAAAATAGATTAGTATAAAAATGTTCAGTAATGTGAGTGAGAATAATAAGTTCTATAACCTTAGGCATTTTGAATCAGTTGCCTACCTAGGACAACAAGGAATATATTAGTCGAGTACACCTAGTGAATCTTTTGATTTAATGATGTTGGCTCATTTGAAACAATACTCAGAGGATAATTACTGCTCAAAACTAAATATACAGAAATATTAAACCTTGATTCCCCATCCCAAGAGTTTACTTATCTAGGTTCCATCATTCACAAAATTTGGGTTGGGATATAATTTCTGATACTGTATTCCATCCAAAACCTTGTTCCTTATAACATACATTCAGTAACAAGTGACTTACTGTATTAGTGGGATATAGGAATATTGGTATAGTGTTTTGCCAGTCAAACTGTATAGTTATACTGTATAGGTCATATTTAGCCATGGTATTGTTTGAAAGAGTTGGACAAGCTGCAAACATGTTAAGATACATACAGCTTACCATGCAGTGCTTAAATTGTTTCCTCACAGTATAATGTATTTATTATTTTTGATATTTATGTGTTATAACTGACTTAATAGTGCACAAAGCTTGAACATCTAAAGTGCCTTTCAGAATGGAATGTACCCTTGTTCAGTTGCATGTCCTGTACTGTAAACTGAAGCCTAATCTAAAACCATGCACAGATTAAGTACTATACAAGGAAACATTTTATTTAACCTCTTTTATAAAATACAATATTTTGAAAAACCTGTTGAGATAAAGCACATTTAACCATTGTAATGTTTGTTGCAAATGTATATATTGATCATCATTTATTGTATTACACAAATCTTGGCAAGGTAAAGTACATTTTATCATTTTATGTATCTTATTACATTGGCAGGCACTATTTACTCTATATCATAAAGAGGCAAACTATGGCTTTCAGATTGCTCTTGAACAACATGCTAATACTATTTATTTGATTAATGACCATTATAGAGGTCCTTTGTTGCCAGATTATTATCCATCCTTACAAACCTGTCTTTCATATCGATACATTTGTAAAAAGGTAGGGATTTAAATTGTGTTCTGCACATGATGCTACCTTACTCCCTTTGACTGAACAGTTCATGTAAGAAAAATAACATACTCATACAGATGTGTCCTCATACACTGTTGCTCAAGTTGTGGCAAATAGCCATTCTCAGCACTCCAGGTCCCGAGTAACTCATGTTATTCAAGTTGGGAAGTATGATCTAGATTGTATCTAAGGTGAATAGGTTTGTGGAGCTTTGTGGAGGAGTAGAAGTCTGCACAGGCTGAGATCAGGATGAAGAATAGGTGGTCTGAGGTTGTTTCTTTAAATGCTATTTGGAGCAGCACAGAAAGGAGATTTTCTTTTATTGAATAAAGTCACAAAAGTGAGATAAATGGTTAGGGAGAGAGCTTTTGTAGGGGCATTCCTTACTATGCACCGCCATTTTGCACCTTGGCAGAGAAGACCATTTCTGGGCATTTTGGTGCTTATTCTGAGTTGCATACAAAGTGGCTGTAGTTGATAGCAGCTATGGAAACCATATTTTATACATTATGCTTATGCGAGAATCCATAGTGCTAATGTGGAGTTAGTAAGTGTGCAAGCAGGAAACCATACTGCCATCATCATTAATATCAGCCCCATGCTAGGTTCATGAGATATATTAGAAATATGCCTTCCTTCCTTCCTTGTATGCACAGCTCAGAATCACATAGAGCTCTAGATACAAGCCCATGACATACACATGACACTCCCACAAGTCAGGGTGGTTCCATGTGCTCACATTTTCAGATCCAATTGAAGCCAATTTTATGGAAAGATGGATACAGCCATCTACCACCCAACTCAAAGTAGGATGGATATGAGCAAAAATTGATAAATTCACATCTGAGCATGTGCTGTATGCAAAAACTGTGACTGACAAAGACAGTTTGGATTTCTCCTCACTCCCATTATTAATATACAAATAAAACTATACAAAGCAATAGGTTAGAAGTAGAGATGTGCGCCTAACCCTGTGTTTTGGTTTTGATTTTTGTTCTTATCTGAACAAGATTCAGATTCGTAATTGTGGTTTTGGTTTTGGAAAATGTTCCTCACGTGTTTTGGTTTTGGATCTGTATTAAAAAATTTTGACCTGTCAGCATACAATTCAAAACCAGTTTGACTTGGTACCCCAAAGTGATTCCGAACTCGGTTTGACTCTGAAGCCCTAAATTCGGTTGTTACCGGATCCTGGACAATCACATTTCTAGTTAGAATAGAATTTGAAAAGATTGGAATGTTTTATTGAAAGTAGTGCTTCCAAAGGATGTTAGATTCAAATGATAATTACATACAGTGGCGTAAGTTCATCCCAGACGCCCAGAGGCAAGTTATAATTTGATGCATGTCACAGCCTGTGACACCATAATGTAACAATTTGCATGCATACAGGCTATAGATAGATAGACAGACGAAGGCAGCAGCTCTCCACTAGTGTATGGTGGCTTCTCCGGTACCGGAAAGGGGTGTCATGTATTGGGTGGCCGTGATGGTACACTCCGGGTACATAGTCATAGCCTCCCAAGTGGGGTGAATATGTTGTGGACAATGGAGGAGATGCCCGTTCAGAGCTGGAGCCCAGCAGCAGGTGCCTCCATTGTCTCCCAGAGTTCTGCCCTTGATAACATATTTATATATTGTGTCTCTGGACAATTATCAACCTCTCTGTACACAAACACACAATTTTACCATTTTTACCATTTGTAGAGACATCTCCAAAAAGTAGATGATAACCATACACATCTAAGTGTGCTTGATGAACGAATACACTAGGTGAGCAAGTGTACCCAATCTGCAATAGTATTTATTATTTATCTGAACAATGTGTTATGAAGTTTTGTACATTTTATATCTCTCATACATGCTATTTATAATTTCCCAATACTAAGCCCAACACTCCACCATCTAGGTCCAAGGAAACCGAGGCCTATTATGCTCTATGTGAGAAGTGACACAGAGCTAGATGTACAGATATATTGCAATCTAGTATGACACACAAACTGCTCAGTTCTAGATGTTGGAGGGTGTCACTCTGAGTCTTTTGAGTACCAAATGTAGCAAGACCAATATTGTAAACTTTTCAAAGTAACACTTATCTTTCATCTTCTAGGAGAAAAGAAGGTTACATATTTCCAGTGGCAAAGAAAATAAAAAAGAAACTTTGAAGTACTATTTATATAACTCACATATAAAGGTGGTCAAGACTAATTTGATGTGAATGAAAGAGAGCAAATGCCATTGGTATGATAAGCAATATTATAAAAAATAAACTATATAGCAAAATACAATACATAGAATAACATACTACACAATGGGCTTGATTCTGAGTAGAACGGATCTTTTTGCATGGATGCATATAGTGAGTTTTAAGCATACATCGCATGCACAAATGCAAGTTTATGCAGTTTTTGTTTCTCCTCCTATTTTGCATTGACTGTATCTTTGTTGGATCTTTCTTTGCGTAAAGTGGTTCACGCAGGGGCGTATCTTCCTACTGGCTAGGATGGCACTCACCAAGGGAGTGGGGGTGCCGGCGGTGCCACTCACAGCCAGTTCTGTCAAGTTTGTGCTGCTGCTGATCTCTCAGTCAGAACCATCAGTGCTGGATGATGGTGAGGGGGTGTGTGATCGCCGCCCGTAGTGCCGACACGGTTTCTGTTTACTAACTGCCTGGATCAGATCAGCCCTCCCTTCCCCTCCCTCATCGTCCACCATGATGCTTCTGAGAGAGCAGCAGCAGCACAGACAGCTGGACAGTCTGTCAGAACCCTCCCTCCCATTGATCAGGGGGTGGATGGGGGCAGGGGCGCCCACACCCCTAGTTACACCCTTGAGTGGGTGTTTCAGGATGGGGATTGGGAAGTGACAATTCAATCACAATATGCTGTTCTGTCTGGTGAGAGCGAGGTGGGCATGTAGCTTGAGTTCAATGCTGTTGTGATTTGTTCATATGGAGATGGGAAGCCTAATTCAAATTGATCTTTTGTACCTATCACGAGGCTGGTGCAAGTGCTGGTACTAATTATGATAATTGTGGCTTGGACAAAAAACAGAGGGCAGAATGGCTCCCTGCTTGAAAATGCATTGATCCTCACATTAGCTATATGGAAACTCCCATCAGCACATGGTAGTAAGTCAGGCTTCCACGGCATCACACAAACACAGCCACTTTGTGTCCAACTCAGAATCAGCTCCATTATGTACACCATTTTATATTGTTATTGACTTTTACTATAAGCAGCTAATAATAGCTCTAGATAGAAAAATAAATGGAGTACTTCATAATGGAAAACTTGTTTTGAAAGAGCTTAGAGCACTATTTAAAATTGTACCATATAAAACAATATCATTTTTATCTATTAATTGTAGATTAACAAAGCTATCATTTTGTGCGAGCTGCACAAAGAAGCCTAAAAATCACAACTGACTCCGTGTAGAGGCTAAGGTGAATGAATTAATACTGTAAATTAATGATTGAAGACTTTTGCCAAGCCATGACCCAACGTATTTTGTCACCGATGACTTCATCATTGTTATGTCTTGGTACCACTGGCAATAAATTTATATAGAAGGAATCTCCCTCTTCCAAACTATCTGAGTGGAAATATATAACATTAATGCAGTATCAAAACTAATAGATATTGTATGAAGTATTTATTATTATTATTATTATTATTATTATTATTATTATATTTTATTTATAGGATGCCACAAGTGGTCTGCAGTACTGGGCATACAGCAACAGTAGGACACAGGGTACACAGAACATAACATAACATTACATTACATTACAGTAACCAAAATATAAACAAAGCACAAGTATCAATTAGCATCACAATTCTCAGTGCACAATACAGCTGGAAGCAAGGTGATAGGGGGAGTAATCGGAAAAAGGTGGAACCTGTCTTATATTCATCAAGACCTAAAGTACTGTAGGACTCTTTAGACCAATGAGAGGTTTCTAATTACAATAAACCAAAAAGGCTTTAGCAAAGCATCTGCTAACATTTTATATCAATTACAACCATAGTTTATAACAAATCATCAAACACTTTTGGGAGCAAAAAGCTTATGCTTCTAAACAGAAACAATTACTCTTAGGAGAAAACTTCTAAGAACTGATGATCCAAACAAAACATATCTTGCAACAATATGTAGCACTATGAAATTACTCTCAAGTTTGAGCAGTAGCACCTATTTTCTCTGTAATAAATACAAGGTTATACCCTAGGAAATTTATTTAATGAGAGGAGTCTGTTCAATTTCTGATGTAGACCATACATTGATACTGTGGTGATCTTTTTATATCTCAAAAATAAGTACTGTAGCAGTAAGTTTATTGCCAAACAGCAGTATTTAACATTTTTTTTTTTAAAAAGACAACTCCAAAAAGCAGCACTCACTGGAATCCCCAAAGAAAACATGTACCCCAAACTGTGGGAAGGCTCCAACATTTCAGAATTTACTCTATCAACAGGATGTTATTGTCAGATTCTATTTTGTTTGTGGGCACAAGACTGGGATCATTGGGCTGGATAGCTGAAACCTGGTATGAGTGAAACAAGGTGCACGTGTGAAGCTCTTACTCATGAATTAGTAATGGTGAAATATATGCAGATTAGAGTAAATCTAGGTAGAACAATATGAGTACTGCCATGGAATTATGATCACACAGAGTCCCAGACAGGATGGGCTTGCGAAGGATTGCGTGCAGTTGACTGTCAAGCAGAATAGCAGCAATGGCAGGTGAGGTAAGCGGGCATTTTCAGAATCGCAACTTGATTATCATTCTGGGTAACAGGCCATCCTGTGATGGCCATTTTGTTTGTGTCATGTAGTCATCACTTTTGTATCTGATTACTACAATTGTGGGTATATTCCTGATGAAACTAGACATTCACTAGTCCGGTGCAATTGACAAAATGTGTTTGGTGACATTTAGTGATTAGCCGTCTTTATCATATAAAAGCACATTTTTTTTCTTGAAATGCATCTACTGTATAGACATTTGATTGCAATTTTGCCTGCTATGAAAGGATTTTACTATGTGCATATGTGTAGAATAAATTAATGAAAAATATGTGATTTGGATTTTCTGTCACCTGCCACTTCACTGTTCACTGATTCACTGAACTGTAAGCTGATTTTATTATTGGCATTTGGTGCAAGACAAATTCACTATTTTCTTGAGTTTGTTAACTTTTAGTGTATATTACTGCTGTTTTTCACTAGGAGGCGCCTTTGCATCTCTTTTGATTATCCATATATACAGGGTGTCCTTAATTAAACTTCCCCTATTCAGAGCTGTTGGTAGCTCAATAAAAACAACCAGAATGTCACCAGATATGGTAGAGAGACTAAATAGGACATAGGAATCATGATTCCTTGAGAAAAAAATTAGTGCAAAAATGTGTCCATAGGGGAATCAGGCCCTATAGTAGATATTCCATTATCTGCAAAGGGCACCAACACAGTATAGGAAACATTGCCTGCAAAACTAGCATGGATTTCCTCTTGTAATATTTACAATACACAGATGTGTCCTCATACACTGTGACTGTAGTCATGGCAAATAGCTCCTTTCGGTGTGCCAGATCCCAGGCGACTCAGCCATGCAAGCGTTGTTTTGACTCAAAATGTTCTTTTTATTTGCACAAATGAAACAACTGGGAGAGACAAAACTACATTGCTAGTTTGTACTGATCAATTTGATGTGCAACATTAGGGTGTATGTGCGTCAGAGTGTTTCTGAACCTGTATAAGAAGAGCTGTGATACAGCATCTGTGACGTTTTCTCACAACAAGTTCTCTTGTGCTTCATATGTGACTTTGTACATATTTAAAAATAATTACTGTGTGGTTAAAGTCGCAGCCCAGCATCTGTAGTATAATAAGTTTTGCTGCATCTGCAATGTGAATGAGATGAAAAATCAAAAGAAAGGGATGGTATATTGCACCTGTCAGAGCAGCTCAGTTGCACCTAATGCCTCGTGCCATATGACATGTGGATGCTAGGGGATAAATTCACTAATGGTTGGATTTAGATCAATTTAAAATCGATCTAAATCGACCAACATCGACAGGCTTTCCTACCGCAAAGTCTGCATATTTATCATCCGTAGGGTTTCTACTTCAATTGAAAAAGATAAATATGCGGATTTTGAGGTCAGAAAGCCTGTCAATGTTGATAAATTTAGATCGATTTTAAATTGATCTAAATTGACATATAGTAAATGTATGAGGACACATCTGTATTCAAAAACACAACCACATACATAAGTGAAAGCAGATAGTAGATGAAAGTGGCAATAAATTAGTGCGCCCTTCTATTAGTGTAGGTGCATAAACACGTACCGATTTTTTGAACGATTTGTCGTTAACGACGTCGTTATCGTTCAAAAAAATCGTTCAGTTTCTGAGTTATAACGATGAACGATAATCGTTCAAGTGCACTCCCATTTGTAGTTTGTAGATCATCATCCATTTCATACTGTCCAACATAATGATTTTCATTAAGGGAAGGAACATTTTTCGTTCATTGTTGTAAAAATCGTTCATTACACTTCAAAAAATCGTTCACTTTTTCAAGGGAAAATCTGACAGAAAATCTGACAGAAAATCATTGGTTACAAAATTGTTACGTGTGTATGCATCTTTAGAGTTACAAATATATCAAAGAAGACCATTAAGAAGACATTGAGAAAACACATTCCAGATAGTCTCAGAACTATATTAAAAAAAAAAAAAAATCACATATTATGTTCCAACCAACTTTTCTCATTATTCAAGCACAATAGTACTGGATATATATAAAAGTTTGTGAAACACACAACATGATTTTTCACATGTATCCGATTGTAGTAAATATTAAATTGAAGACGTCAATAATTGTTCTCTACATTATCTATTCAGTGATCCACTGTTAACTATCATATTGATTAACAAAAGTTCAATAACCTAATTTAAATTCAGAAAACCTGCTTAGGGACTCTTTCATTATGCCTAGTCAATAAAATATATTTACAAAGTTTGTCAGTAATCAGCAAGGACCTTACTAAAAGATCTTTGTTTAATGACCTAAGTAAAATTATTATGACAGGGCCAAGTATACAGTATAGTTTGAAACAAAATATAGAATATTTAACTGCTGACGATTCATTATTGATACCCACTTTTAATAAATTGAAAAAAAAAATTTAATTACAGTTAAAGGATGATTTATTGTTGTCTGTTCTGCAGAATAAAGCAGGGTAATAAAATATACTGTTCTGTGATTCTTCAGACAATATGTTTTGTGTGTATTTGTATAGGAATACGAAGTAGCTATCAGACCATTTTATAGGACCCATTTTGTTCACATAATTAGTTACCGTTGCCATCCATCTCATTAGAACTAATTAATAGCTCTTCTAAGTGCTGTTGAGGGAATAGAATCAATTAGGAGTTTAGACCACATCTTTTAAATTGCTACCGTATTGTGGTTTTTAAAAGGCTTAAGAAAAGTTTAATTAAAATATTAGGTTTATAATGCACTACAAAGAAATTGTGTGTGTGAATATGTGTGTATATATATATGTATATATATATATATATATATATATATATACACACAAACACAAATATTGTGTGCATGTGTAACATGTGATAAATAAAATCACTACCATTTGACTAAATACATGGAAAAAAGATTGAGATCAACAGTTTTGTCAACTGCAACTCAAGATCAGGGCTTTAAAGATTAGAATAATGGATCATTATAGAAACATTAAAGACATAGTCCAAACACAAAGTGTGTCAACGAATTTTAGAAAATGCCATAATGGAGACCCTCAATATCTGATACGTATCGGGGAAGAATTTATTCCAGTAACAAAAAGGGGAGTTGATTGTTTTAGGAGATTAAATTGTCAAAAAAAACCTGTGGATATTTAGAGTGAACTATCTTTATTTGCATGGTTTTAAAGAGACAGTGGAATTAAATTTGATCTTGTTATTAATTCTGGGTATATTATATATATATACAGTCAGGTCCATAAATATTGGGACATTGACAGAATTTTCATATTTTGGCCTCTATTCACCACAACAATGGCTTTGAAATGAAACAAACAAGATGTGCTTTAACTGCAAACTTTCAGATTTAATTTGAGGGTAATTACATCCAAATTAGGTGAACGGTGTAGGAATTACAACGGTTTCTATATGTGCCTCCAACTTTTTAAGGGGCCAAAAGTAATGGGACATACTAAACAATCCTAAATCTAACTTTCACTTTTTAATACTTTGTGCAAAACCTTTGCAGGCAATTACAGCCTGAAGTCTGGAATGCATAGACATCACCAGACGCTGGGTTTCATCCCTAGTGATGCTCTGCCAGGCCTCTACTGCAAATGTCTTCAGTTCCTGATTGTTCTTGGGGCATTTTCCCTTCAGTTTTGTCTTCATCAAGTGAAATGCATGATCAATCAAATTCAGGTCAGGGGATTGACTTGGCCATTGCATAACATTCCACTTTTTAGCCTTAAAAAAACTCTTTGGTTGCTTTTGCAGTATGCTTCGGGTCATTGTCCATCTGCACTGTGAAGCGCCGTCCAATGAGTTCTGAAGCATTTGACTGAATATGAGCATATAATATTGCCCGAAACACTTCAGAATTCATTCTGCTGCTTTTGTCAGCAGTCACATCATCAATAAATACAAGGGGACCAGTTCCATTGGCAGCCATACATGCCCACGCCATGACACTACCACCACCATGCTTCACTGATGAGGTGGTATGTTTTGGATCATGAGCAGTTCCTTTCCTTCTCCATACCCTTCTCTTCCCATCACTCTGGTACATGTTGATCTTTGTCTCATCTGTCCATAGGATGCTGTTCCAGAACTGTAATGGCTTTTTTAGATGGTCTTCCTGTTTTTGAGGCTCACCAATGGTTTACATCTTGTGGTGAACCCTCTATATTCACTCTTGTGAAGTTTTTTCTCTTGATTGTTGACTTTGACACATATACACCTATCTTCTGGAGAGTGTTCTTGATTTGGCCAACTGTTGTGAAGGGGTTTTTCTTCACCAGGGAAATAATTCTTCTGTCATCCACCACAGTTGTTTTCCGTGGTCTTCCGGGTCTTTAGGTGTTGCTGAGCTCTCCAGTGCGTTCTTTCTTTTAAAGAATGTTCCAAACAGTTGATTTGGCCACACCTAATGTTTTTGCTATCTCTCTGATGGGTTTGTTATGATTTTTCAGCCTAATGATGGCTTGCTTCACTGATAGTGACAGCTCTTTGGATCTCATATTGAGAGTCGACAGCAACTGATTCCAAATGCAAATGTCACACAGAGAATCAACTCCAGACTTTTTACCTGCTTAATTGATAATGAAATAACGAGGGAATAGTCCACAGCTGTCCATGAAATAGCTTTTGAGTTGATAATCCCATTACTTTTGGCCCCTTAAAAAGTGGGAGGCACATATAGAAACCATTGTAATTCCTACACCATTCACCTGATTTGGATGTAATTACCCTCAAATTAAATCTGAAAGTCTGCAGTTAAAGCACATCTTGTTGGTTTCATTTCAAAGCCATTGTGGTGGTGAATAGAGGCCAAAATATGAAAATTCTGTCAATGTCCCAATATTTATGGACCTGACTGTATATGATAATATTTTTCCTGGCAATTTATTCTAGGTATTTTGGATATATGATAATATTCTCCCAGGTGGTTTCTAATGATCTTTTGTTTTAATGGTTATACAGTATAAGAAGAATTCTGTCAATCCACACAGTACAGTATGCATCTGTCATTAGGTATATAAATACATATAGTTTACTAAAGTTCATATACACTTACAAAGCCTATATTATTATGTACAAGGAATTTTAGGAGATTATGCTAATATATACAATATTAATATATGTGTGAAGTAATTAATGTGTTTAATATGGAAGTGGATAGAGGGAGAAAATGGCCTCTGAACTTTTTATATATGACTGTTATATCATATTATATGTAGTTAAAATACAGGGCTGGTGGCATCATCATCACACAATATTAGCTAATCCCCACTAGAATCCACTGTCACAGAAGTCAAATATCTGTAACAGCTTTTGAAAAAAGATGGATTCCTCTCCAACACAGCAACTCACCTCAAAACGGTGGATAATGTTCCTTGAAAGGTTTATTTGGTCTTCACTTAAAACAAGGATTGACTCAACTCCTTCCGAACACTGTGCTTAGACATCGAAATATAAAAATGTAGAAGGAAATCTCCTCATAGTGGTTAAAAATGGTTGCATATGAAATACTGGCAGTAGGTTTGAAAGCTGTCAAAATATTGAGAGTGGAAACCCAATGCTCAGTACCCCGACAGTGGTTAGGTAAGTATCCTAACCCTCTCCATTTAACCATCTAACCCTAACACATTTTCTGCACACTAACCCTCCATACTCTGCACCCTAACCCTCCCCATTAGTGTATAAAACCAAACCTCCCCACCTTGGTGTCTGAACCTAACCATTCCCCCTTAGTGCCTAACCCTAACCCCCCTGTGGTGCTAAAGCTAACCCCTGTCCACAGCCTAACCCTAACCTCCCGTCCCCTGGAGCCTAACCTCCTCGTGGTGCCTAAACCTAATACCCCCCCCGTGGCTAACCACCTAACAGGACCCACTATACTTACGATCAGGATGCTGGTTGGTGGGATTCCAACATCGGCATCTACACTACTGTTGGGACTCAGGTGCCTGTGTTCTTGCCAAAAGTGGAGATTCCAGCACCGGGATTTCGAGAGCCTGCATCCCGGCTGTAGATATCCATACTACATACCATAACAATATAACATATTTATTAAATCTATGCTGTACAAACAACAGGCTTACTTAATATCATTAGAGGCCTTGCAAGAAAGGCACAAATATGAATGAGAAGCATTGGCAATTGCACCATGGTACATCACTTTCCCTTCACAACATGGACCTTTACAGGATCTCCTAGGGTCACCAAATAGGCAATCACCTCCTCCACCAAGGCATTTCGGATGTAAGTACTTTCTCAAGGCATCACCCGATGTTTGTACAGAATAGATTTAATAAATATGTTTTATGGGCCAGTTACAGCATGTCCTGCAAGCACCTATAATTCTTAACCATCATGTTTATTGTGTGTGCAAAACACAGTATGTTTTCGAATTCACACAGTTAAAATGCTTATATAAAATTACTAGCAATATAAAAAATGACAAATCCTGAGGAGAGTATTAGCGGGGTAAGTCATTTTGCTATCCATCCCTTTATTTTTCCAACAGATTGACACCGATATGCCTCTTAGGGCTTGATTCAGCAAGGAACGCATGGATGCAGATGCACACAATCGGCCGATGTTCACAGTCTGCGCATGCGTCTGTGTCACAGTCCATGTGCATGAACTGCTCACTGCATCCACAAAAGTGAGTGCAGTGAAAACACAGACCCGGGGATAAGTGATTGACAGGAAGTGCTGTTTATGGGTGGTGATGGGGGATTGTCGGGCAAACGCAGGTGTGCCTGTGCATTAGGACACCATTTTAGGGGCATGCATAAATTAGTCACTACTATACCGCACGCAGTGATGAGCCTCCGTGCACACAGGAAGTTGCCAAGATCCTGCGTTAGGTCTGGTCAACCACTATTATGCAAATGGGGTTTATGGTTCTTGATGTTACTGATGTTTACGCTATCTTGCAAACTGATCAGGCTTTGAGTAAAGGGGGATGGGTGGATTAATATGCAGTAGGGCTTAGCGGCTGCATTTTATGCTGCTGTCTCCGTGCATATGCATCGATTAGCAAATTCTCTCAGCGGCCAGTTGCATGCGTCTGCTAGCGTGCGTTCTTTGCTGAATCAATCCCTTAGTGAAGCCGGTAATACAGAGAGTAGCCTGCTTGTGAATGAGCTTATTGTGTGCTAGATACTGCTGCTGTTGAAGGTGATACACCCACCTAGTGGTCTGTCACAGTCATGTAAACTTTAGTTTGACCAGCACCACTTGTCCACATATCTTTAGGTTAATGGCTAATACCTATGATTGCATTTTTTAGGCCACGAATATGTTGTTTTTTTTAACTTTCCAGTACAGTTGAGGAATTGCTGTTCTGGTAAAATGGATTTGAGATAGAATTTTGTAGCAGGGACACAAGACCTAAATTAACTGTTTAAAACCAGTTTCATTGATGGTGGATATTGGATGCAGATCTAATGCTAGCGTAGCTGTCATGGCTTCAGTGATCTACTTTGCAACATAATGGCTGTTTTTTACTAGCGTGCTCTTGCAAATGATTGCTTCACAGTCAATTGTTGTTTGAAACTACTAGTCATCTTGGTCCCCTTCTGTGATGAAGATTAACCACTAGCAGGAGCAGCAGCCCTAGCACACAAGGATTTTTCCTGGGAATCATGGATAGTGGAGGAGTCAGTTGGCCCTTGAAAACTGGATGCACAATGGCTACTTCCAATCATTAATGAGGAAACTGATGATGAAGGTGTTGGTAGTGGAGATTGCATGTGCTGGGATCTATCCATGCTGCTGTCAGCTGATGCTGGACTGCATGTTATAATTTTACAGGATTTTACAGATTTTGCAAAATAATTTACATGAACTCTCTGAAAATGACATAACAGGAAGGAGGTGTCGAGATAATTAACATCCCTAACACTACTTACTTTGACCTCACAAATGATACAGATGGCATGACAAATGTCAGGTGTCTGGATGAAAATAATTGCACACAAAAGAAATTGATTTTTTGGTCTTATGCCCAGGTATGACAATTGCCTTCTTCCACCCCCTTCCACCTGTGGATGGCTTACTTTGACTGAGACAACACCCTCCTTCTAAATTTCATCAACTTCTTCTTGTCCAACACCTTGGTCATCAACATCCTCATTAGCATTAGATAAACAAATATCCCCCTCATCCTGTTGCACTTCCACAGTAGCATCATCAATTTCTGTCATTATCATTACTTTTACTACTACTGTACTCATCCTAACATTTGCAGAGGGTGGAAAAATGGTGATACTGTCCCAATCTTTTACATACACAATGATTCCACAGGTACCATCCCTTACATTTACATTATTTGAAATACATTCTATGAGGACTTTCACTCCTTTCTCTCTGCGCATTGCTGCTATCTATCGTCCACCTGGACCACCCAATCAATTTCTGGAACATTTTTCTGCCTGGCTCCCTCACTTCCTATCCTTTGACATCTCCACCATTATTATGGGTGATTTCAATATCCCCATTGACAGTCCACAATCCCCTCATGCCTCCAAACTTCTCTCCTTAACATCCTCTCTTGGCCTCTCCCAATGGACTGACTCATCTACTCATCAAGATGACCACTGCATTGATCTTGTATTTACCAGACTATGCGCAGTCTCTGATTTCACTAATTCTCCTTTCCCTCTCTCAGATCATAACCTTATCACCTGCACACTCTTCTCCATTACATCAACCTCAAAGCCAAGCAAATCTACCAAACCTCCTCAAACCCGCAGAGATATTAATGCTATTAATTTTGAACAACTATCCACCTCTCTGCAACAATCACTCTTACCTATTTCTAATTTCACTTCTCCTGAGAATGCTGTATCACACCTGAACCAGACCCTAGAACTAACCCTTGATGAAGTAGCTCCAGCTACCCATCACATTCTGCGTAGACTTGGACGTCAAGCGTGGCATTCCAAATTCACAAGACACCTACAAAAACTTTCACGTAAAGTAGAACATCAGTGGCGAAAGTCTCAAACTCCAAGTGACTTCCTCACATATAAGATGATCTACCACTCTTACTGTAATACACTGGATAATGCCAAACAGACATATTTCCAATCTGTTATCTCTGCCCAAGCCTCTAACCCCAAGCGACTTTTTAATACATTTAAATCACTTCTTACTCCTCTGTCACCCAACCCACCTGCTACTATCAGTGCACAAGATCTTGCTTCCTATTTCAAAAACAAGATTGATAATATCCGAAATGAAATGGTATGCACTTCCTCAGCCAGGGTCTTGTTCAAATCCCTACCTGAACCCAGTGGCACGTTCTCATCATTTGACCCCACTAATGAAGATGAAGTAGCTATACTCTTCTTATCCTCCTACTCTACTACCTCTACTCTTGATCCTATACCCTCACAAATCAATAAAGCTCTGTCTCCTGTGCTCATTCAACACTTAACTAAAATCTATAATTTCTCTTTCTCTACTGGTATCTTTCCATCACTGTTCAAGCATGCAGTGATCACTCCCATTTTGAAAAAACAAAATTCAGACCATAACTCTCTCTCAAATTACTGTCTTATCTCCCAGCTACCTATCTTTTGTTCCAACATTCAATCTGTCTCTAAATTCTGTTACATACATCTAAAAAACATAGCCAAAATTCAACCATATCTTACGCAAGACACTGCAAAAACTCTAATACACACACTCATAATTTCACGCATTAACTATTGCAATAGTCTCCTTATTGGTCTTCCTAAAAACAGGCTCTCACCACTACAATCCATTTTGAATGCAGCTGTGAGGTTGATCTTTCTCACCAAATGTTCAGTGTCGGCTGATCCACTCTGCCAGTCCCTCCATTGGCTGCCGGTCATCTACCATATTCAATTTAAAATACTTACACTTACACATAAAGCTATTAACCAAACCACACCAACATACATCTCTTCACTTCTCTCAAAATATCTTCCAACCCGACATCTCCGCTCTGGACAAGATCTGCATCATTCATCCCCGCACATTACTTGTTCCCATGCATGGTTGCAGGACTTTTTTCAGGCTGCACCCACCCTGTGGAATGCCCTCCCATGCACAATAAGACTTTCCACTAGTTTCCAAACATTCAAGCATTCTCTGAAAACTCACCTCTTCAGACTAGCTTATCAGATTCCAGGACCACCCACCTAACCTTTTATAGCTCTCTATCTAACTCTCTTCTTATAGTAAACACCTATCACATCTTTTCTTTCTTCAATTTAACATCCTCCTGACCCTAGGCCAACTTCCCAGTGTGATTGGATAATACAGCCCACCAAGAACATCTGCAATCGGGCTGGACCAATTTGCAATATGTTGCACCTCTCCTTGTGTATCAACACCTATTTCCCTATAGATTGTAAGCTTGCAAGCAGGGCCCTCTTACCATTATGTATGTCATAATGGTATGTATGTCTTTTACAACCCAGTATAATGTTAATGTTGATTCAAATTGTAAAGCACAACAGAATTTGCTGCACTATATAAGAAACTGTTAATACATATTTAATAAATAATTCTCTAAAATGACAGTGTCAGAAATGTCAGACACACTTATAGAACTCATGGACACACTTAGATTCTCTTCTGGTATCTGTAAAGTTTGTGAACACACAGTTGTTGTTCATCCTAACTGTTTTTTGTGCCCCTTTTTGTCTATTTTAAAGGTGACCTTCCTAGACTTATGTCGAGAAGTGTTGCATGCAAGGTTATAGAAGATGCCTGACTGTGTTTCATCCCGGCTTTTACAATAGGCATTATAGGGCATTAAACAGCAGTATCAGGACCACCCCTCACAAAGGACTGCCATGGTCTGAGCCTTTTCTTGCCACTGGGTGTGCTGTATGGCATACTGGCAATTTTACATTTCTTTGGCAGTAAATGTTTCCTTTATTGTTAGAGGTGTTGTTTTTCTTTAACATTGTGAAATATTGTTTAGAATTCAGGTTCTATTTCTCAAACCTTTTTTCTCCTTGATCACCTTTAGTAGATGTTGAAATACTAGGACTGGCAGCAGCCGCAGAACTAGTACTGGATTACTGGGTTGCTGCTCCTGCTCTTCTATTGACTGATCCATGATTGTTTTTATTTTTGACACACAGGAGTATATTTACTAAAGGTTATTTTTAATCGATTTTGATCAATTTTAAATTAATGAAAATTTATCAACATCGAAGTTGTGTTACTGGGGTTAAATCACACATTTACTAACAATCAATTTTGATTTTTTTTTTCTTTTAAGCTTTAGTAAATGTGTGATTTAGCCCCAGAAACCCAACAATGTTGTTGATCGATGTTGATTGATTTTTATTTAATCAAACTTGAACCTTTGTTAATATACCTTCTGTACAGAAGAAAAGCTACTGTTGTTCAACTGTTTAACTGTTTAACACCAAATTAATGCACAACAATGAATAGGGGGAAGGAAGGACTGTTACATTAACCATGTAGTCTTATTTTTTTTTACACTAGCCCCCCAAATTTTTTTCCACTTGAGAATTGTTTGAGAGTGCAGATAATGGTGGGAATCCACCGCACATAACTTCACTGACACTGGAAGAAAAACACACTATGCAATTTTTTAAAATGATTCCTTTCTTTACACAAACACTTTTGTTTTCTCACACCAGGAGGAACAGTTCTCCATCATAAAAATTGTTTTGGCCTGCACATGATGGGGGGGGGGGGGGGGGGAACCACTGCACACACCATTACTGACACTGGAAGGAAAACACACTGTGCAATTTTTTTGCAAATAAAATTCCAATCTTTACACAATTACTCGCAATTGTGTTTATGCACCAGGAGGAACAGGTCTCCTTTGTGAAAATTGTTTTGAGGTGCAGATGATGGGGGTGATACCATCACACACACTATCACTGAAACTGTAAAGAAAACACTATGTATTTTTTTACAATAATTCTTTTCTTTACATACTGTAAACACTTGCAGTTGTTTGAATGCACCAGGAGGAACAAATCTCCTTAATGAGAATTGTTTTGGGATGCATATGATGGGGGGATAACATCACACACAGAACAGTAATATATGCTGTGTCACTTGTCTCAACAAACACTTCTTGAAATACACAATATTTTTAAATCAAATTAGAAAAGAATGCAGGGATTTTTTTTAGACAAAAGGGGCATTAAATAATATTTTGCAATAATTTTTTATATGTAACAAAAAAGACTTAAACAAAGAGATATTCTTGAAGTGCAACAGTATCAGACACAGTACAGTATTTTTTGGTTAGATAAACAACATACTACAGTGATAGATTTCATTGAGAAAAAAAATGCCAGTTCACTTTAACAAACAAAAAAAATAAACAGCACCACACATGTAGCCTGTTTTTTATCATTACTATCATTAAATGGTGATACTGTCCCAATCTTTTACATACACAATGATTCCACAGGTACCATCCCTTACATTTACATTTACACATGTAGCCTGTTTGTTTGCAGTGTGTGAGTATGCAGTATGTGTGAAAAATAAAAACACTGACAATGATGCCTGATGTAATCCTTCCCAGGTGCCTAATACATCTGCCTATTACTACAGTCTTTTTACCACTCAGACTCTTATCTTAATGGTGTGCTTCAGCCCACAGTCCCACACACTGGGAATGATTCAGACCCATTTGCTTGGTGCATACGCTCGCTCTCAGCATATGCAAATTTGGCTAAGTGACGGCAGGGCAGGCAATCGCACGGCATGGCATAAGCACGCCCACTATGTCTCGGCATGCGATGGTGGTGTGTATGCAGATGCCCACCAGCCTGTCTTTAGATGCCCACTAGCGCACATCATCTCCAGGAAGTGTATGTGACCATCGGTACATCGGGTACCATCGGAAGTGAACGCAGCGCTTGAGGTTGACTATACCCTACCACAAGCACTGCGAGTAATTCAGTGTATAATTCAACCTGGTGACGTGTACTATGATGCTGGCTGTTAATTATGCATGCCTATGAAATGGCGTTAAGATGCTCAGGCACGCCTGTGTTCGTACCTCCACTCCCCGGTTTCCAGTGGCCTGCCCCTGTTACCACTCACAAATGACTTGACCTGTCACTCATTCAGTCGGGCTGTCTCTGCTGGGCATGCAAATGCTTCCTGATCGCTCGGCCTAGTTCGTGCATGTGCACTGCGATGCATATGCATGCGCACATTGCAAAACATTGCTCTCTCCATGCGATCACTTGCTAGCGAATGGGTCTGAATCAGGCCCACTGTCCTTTTGCTCTCCTGTGTGAAATGGTAGCCTAACATGAGGGAGGGACTTTGATATGCAATCCAAAACCTGCGAGATCCGATGCAGGGAAGATGAATTTTGCCTCATTCTGGCTAGTTGGGACTGAACCCCATAAGTTAAGGTGTGTTCTGCTTACAGGTAAACTGAACCACTTATTTCTAACTAAAACTATGTTTGTGTTAAGTATTTTAGATTTGTGTTAAGGCTTACAACATGTGAAGGTAAACGTGTCCATAAATAATTTACATAAGTGTCCTAGCAAGAGTGGAAAAAACATTTGTAGATGATAAAAACCACTATAGTTTGGATTTCTATAAAATTCTTTTAACTCAATTCACATATGATTTACACACATTTTGTGGCTGATTATAATAACCAGGTGAAATTACTAATTTTATGTGCCCAGCCACATAAACTGTGTAAATCATAGATGTCTGGATTTTATGGAATATTAGGGGAAGCCTAATTCATAAAATAGTACAGGCCTGCATAATTTTTCATGCTGCAAACAGTCAATAACATGCATACAACATACAGCATTGCTACTAAACTATAATAAAGAATGTTACTGAAGTACATAGGACATGTTGCTTTAAAAACACTATTTGAACAAATAAAATGAGACTGAATAGGCCTGCATGACTTCTGCAGGTATTATGCTCCACAGAGGCTCTTCATATTCCATCACCTCCCTTGCAAAAGGGGTGCCTCCACCATTTTGCCTCTGTACTTTTGCCTCATTGGCTATCTTCACCTTAACCCTACAACTTCATATTGCAGAACCTCTTTTTGCAGGTTTCCAAATTCCACATGATGGTGCCAACACAGTTCATTTTAGCCACAACCGATTACCAAATCTTGGCTTTTGGGTGGCCAGAAGTACATGTCTATTAAAAAGGTTGATTCTTTCACTATACATTGAACCACATGCTGGTATATTTGGGTATCCAGGAGGGGACACCAGGGACTTGTGGATCTTTAGTAATGTGTAGATCAAAAGTACCACCTGCAAGCTTTTGCTTCTGATTAAGCTGCTGAAAAGCCAGAGACGCAGAAAGGTGGGTAAACACATCAATGACCTGTCACACCAAGGAGTCGGTAATTACATGATTGCCCTAGGTGGACCACTGATATTGAATAAAAACAGATATCTGTTGTGGACTTTTGGAAATCCTCTGCTAAGCTGCATTATCGTATGCCACCAGCAGCTAGGAGCCAGAAGTGTCCTATATAAACTGTTTGGACAAAGACTGACCCAAGGGACACTGGGCCTGATTCACTATGGATCGCTATTCTGCTTATACGCACACAACTGCGTTGCTAATATCAGCAGTGCTATATAAATGTGTGCATACACATTGCGATTGCAGCCTGATATAAAGATGCCCACTTCATAACATCCATATACTTTGACAACATAGTGAAACAATCAGTAACATTGAGTATTATCAGACCCATATGCACAGTTAAGGCAGGTCAGACCTCACTCAGGAATTGCTAACTTCTGAGCATGCTATGAGGCCTCAGGCAGCATCTGGTTTTTCAGTGGCTAATTTATGCATGCCCATGCAATGGAGATTAAAATGTACTGGCACACCTGCGTTCGTCCGACCACACCCCTGTCACCACCCACAAATGGCACTTCCTGTCAATCACTCTGTCACGGGTCTGCGTAGTTTCTGCAAATGCAATTCCGAATGCAGCATCTGGCTTGAGCATGTGCACTGCGATGCATACACATGCGCAGAGCGAATTAATCGACCAATTGCATGCATATAAGCAACCACATTCTTTGCTGTATCAGGCCCACGGTTCGGCTATTTTATACTGAGAATCTGGTCTTACAATATCAAATTAATTTCATCATACCAGCAATAAAATAACATCAAAGTGGATATAAGTAATTGAGTTATTAATTGAGAAATATATATGAACTTACAGCATTCTGTTTTGACTAACCTACTACTGTAAATTACATCAAAGTTGATTCTAACCTTCATGTACATGCATGGAAAAATAAGCTGAGGGCTGAATAAGCACAAAGCAATATAAGTGGCCTAATTTTTTTTTAATTGGTTAGAGGTTAGCAACCTGTTGCTAGGTAGATTAGTTGGTTTGTTGGTATTGATTGGTTAAAAGAAATGGTCTATGAGTGGGGTTTGGGGCGTATACCTTTGAAGAGGCTATTTAAGGTAAGATTTGAATATGGTACAGCCTCTTTTTCAGTTTGGAAGTCAGGCTGAGTAAAATCTGTGTCAGATTTCTGTTACCTCAGAATTTGTCTTTCTATATACTGTTTTATTCTCTCCTTTTATTGCAATTCCTTCTGTTTATTTCTTTGTATTCCTTTCATATCTTTTTCCTTTGTTTCCTGTAAAATTTCCTTCAATCCTCCCTTTCACAATAAACTGTTTTTCCCCCTTTTTATGTCTCATTTCTGCTGCCCAGCAGTCCCTCTACTATCCAATTGTGGACACCCCCTTTTTTGCATAAATTGTATTCACCCTTTTGTTTTCCCCTTTGTGCCAAACCTTATAGTGCAATGCCCCAGCCATAAAGGTCTGCACCTCTCCCCCAGCACCTGGCTGAGGCAGCCCGCCCACTGGTGTCTGCCAGTTACCACTGCCCCTGCATGAGTGAGGTCTCACCTTCAGCTGGGGAGCAGGATGGAGGTGCCTGTTTAACCCCCCTCCCCACATCTCCTGGCACCCATTCCCCTTTAGCAGGGGAGCGGGTGAGAGGCACCGTTTCCCCCCTTTATTTACCCGTGTCACTTGGCCCCTGGTGCACTCTTACCACCGGGGAGCAGGACGGAGGCACCTCTTCCCGTCCCTTCGTCTCACCGCCCGCTCCCTCCATGGCCCCTGGCGCTCACAGCTCCCTGCGAGTTCCTGCGAGTAGTGGGAAAGTGGCGCCTGTGGGGGATGTTGACCTCAGCAATGCGAGCACCGGGGACTGGGCATCCCTGGCCGTGTCATCAGCGGTCATCAATATAGTGCCCACCGGGGGGTCACCAGGCCCCCATGTGGGGGGTCACGACCCCCCATGCCAGGCAGTACCCAGCAGCCCCCCCCCCCCCCAAGTAGGGCAGCTCCTCTCTTAATACAGCCTGCAGCCACCATTTTAGATGTGGGAGGAGTGCCTCAGTACCCCCAACAGGCTCCAGGAGCCATATTAAGTATGACAGCAGCGCCACCTGCTGTCCATACAGGAGTGATGCATATTGTAAGATTACTCAGCTCACTTTCAGCTTCCCTTAATATGCCAGCCCAGCCCCCTGCATTAGATGCACATAGAGCCCCACCTGCCTACACATTTTACTCTAGTGTGCAGGGTTTACAAGTTTTCCCAGCAAATAGTACACGCCAACAGTATTTACACATGCCGATGTACACACAGTCCGCTCCATATTTCCCTGCAGTGTTTTCCTCCCCTGCCATGGTTCAGTCCACATGGTCTTCAAGCGTACAGCAGAATATCATACCCTCACCCAATTATTTGCCATCCGTTGCACAATATCAATTCAATACCCCACTGATACCAGTTTTTAGCCAGTCACCATATTGGCAACCTGCTTTAAACCCTGTGCAACATCCACCAAGACCATACAATTACCCCTGGCAATCTGGTTATGCTACGCCAGGTCCTTGGTTACCTGGTTACTCGCATGCGCAATCTGTCACAGGGATTAACCCTTTCCTTTCAGCTGCCCCTGCTCTCCCCACAGCCATGCCTTCACCTCCTTTACCTCCATTTTCCCCAGTTGCAGGCAGCATAGAACCTCCCCCTCTTCCCTCTGCTCCAGCTGGAGAGCTAGTTATTCACAGTCAGTTAACAACTTCTGTTTCCAATTCTGAAGTTGTAGATAGCACATCAATGGTGCAGGATGTGCTGGCTGAGACGGTTTGGAGGAATAGACTGACGGCGGGTGAACTGTTGGTGGTAAATTCGGTGGCAGCAACCAATGCGGATGCTTTGGAGATTCTGGGGCCATCTAGATCTGGTGTGCATGGTGTTTCTCACATGTCATCTGTCAGTCCAACATCTGAATCTTCAACTAGCAGTGAATCTTCGGGTTCCCCCAAGCGCCCGTGAAAATTGGCTAAATTAATTGTGCACAGGTTGGCTAAATAAGCTGCAAAGCGGAAAGATGCATCTTCAGCAGGAGCTCCCTCTGAGTCAGTGCTTTTCTCAGAAATGGTGCATTGCACAAACACAGCAGTGACTAGCAGGTTGAGGAAAAGAATAAAGGAAAAGATAAAGAAGGGTAAGTATGTGGATGTGTTCACATTGACTGAGGAAATGAGGTTGAAAAGGCTAGGAAGGTGGGAGGCATGGGAGAAAATGCTTTCCGTAGTTTTCACCACTGGCTGAGGGGGTTTCTTGGTTTTTTCGACATCCTATTTAGATACAAGGCCCAATGAACATCCCAACATTTTAAAATATATATTCTTAGTTCACAATATGTTCATTAAATCAAGGGGTTATGTATGGAAGGAGTACGACAAAAAATTTAGTCGAAAACAAGATGGCAACCCAACCATGCCTTTAGGTTTTAAAGATGTGGAAGTTTGGTTGGAGGTCACACAACAGAGCAAGAATGCGCTTGAGGGCCAGGATAAAAAAACACACCCCTGTCTCCAAGACAGTTTCTGGGTACGTGCAGAAGGGAAAATGCTTAGCGTACAATGACTCCAAATGTCACAGGGGCACGAGTTGTCATTTTTGACACTCCTGTAGAATTTGAGGAGCAGTTCATCCTGCCAAAGAGTGTAAGTTGCCAGCAGGGGGGAGTCAGCCCAAGCAGGAAACAGGTAGCGGAAGTAATAAATAAGGCTTCATCCCCAGTAGTTCTGTCTGCATTGAATAAATGGCTGGCAAGATACCCCAGGAGAGAGGATGCTCAATTTTTGAGGGAGGGGTTTAGTTCAGGTTTCTGTTTGCCCATTATTGATTCAGTTCAGATTGTGGTGTGCATGAATTTAAGGTCAGCAAGAGAATTACCTCATGTAGTGAGACAAAAGGTGGAGGCAGAAATTAAGTTGGGTCGCATGTGCGATCCTTTCTCATCTGAGCCTATGCCCGGCTTGTGCATTTCTCCATTAGGGGTAGTACCCAAGAAAGTTCCAGGGAAGTACCGCTTAATCCAGCATTTGTCTTACCCTCATGGGGCCTCTATTAATGATGCGATTCCTGAGGAGTTCTGTAGAATTTGGTACCAGTTGTTTGAGGAGGCCCTCGACTTGATACAGGGTTTCAGCTCTATGGCATTAATGGCAAAATTGGACATTGAGTCTGCCTTTCGTCTCTTACCACTTCATCCCAATTCCCTGAGGTTTATTGGTTTTAAATTAGATGGGCTCTTTTACTTAGATAAATGTTTACCCAAGGGTTGTTCTGTCTCTTGCACTTATTTTTAGAAATTCAGTACGTTTCTGCATTGGTGTATCCAAGCAGGGACCGGCCACAGTGGAATTGCACATTATTTAGATGATTTTCTCTTTATAGGCCCAAGAGACAGTAACGTTTGTCAAGATCTTTTGTTTTCGGCCCCTGCATTGTTTAAAGTTATGGGGTTCCCAATTGCACATGACAAGACAGAAGGCCCTACGTGTTGCCTTTCTTACTTATGTAATGAGGTGGACACAAGAGTAGGTTGTTGTCGCATTCCTGTGGACAAAGTCCAAAAGGAGTGCTTGAGCAAGGAAAGGGTGAAGCCGCGTCAGGTTCAGTCACTCCTTGTCTCCTTAAATTTTGCTTGTAGAGTAATCCCTATGGGGAAAGTTTTTTGCTGGAAGCTAGAGAGGGCAACTGCAGAGGTTGTCAAGCCGCACCACACTATAAGATTGTCAAAAAAAATAAAGCATGATTTAAGGGTGTGGTCTTCATTTTTGATTAATTTCAATTTGGAATTGATCTGACCTACCAGGCCAGTGTCAAATTTGTTCATTCAGTTGTTTACTGATGCGGCTGTCTCTTATGGTTTTGGGACTTTTTTCCAGGAGGAATGGTGTGCTGCTCCCTGGCCCCCATCTTGGGTTTAATGCGGTTGGAAGCATATAATATTAGGTACTAGCAAGAGAGTAAGTCAGATGAGGAATGTTTGATGGCATCCGTTTGGGGGCACTATAGTCGGGGAAGGTCCAAATCTTCCATGGCTTCTGCTTTAGCCGCAATTTCCTTCTTTGCTAAAATGAATCAGGTTCATGATCCCACTAGGTAATTTGTCCTGTCCAAGGCCCTGAAGGGATGGGCTAAAGAAAATCCACCCCCGGCTGATTCCCGTAGGTCCATTGATTTGGGGTTGTTGCAAGACCTGCTTGTAGTCCAGAAATCGGTGGCATATTCAGAATACAAGGCAGTACTGCTTCAATTGGCCTTTTCCTTTCCTTACTTTGGGGCTTTTAGAATTAGTGCATTAGTGGCTTCAAATAAGCGATCAGGGGATACAGGTTTGTTATTTAAAAATGTTGTGTTGAAGGAAGAGGCAGTCCTTTGTAAGATCCCTCACTCAAAAATGGATCAAATGGGCAGAGGTCAAAAGTAATGTAGTGGCTAAGATTTGCCCTTTGCACTTAGCTAGGTATTACTTGCTGTTGCAGCCACCATGAGGTGGGCAGTTTTTATTGCATACAGATTCCCTACCCCTTACTAACTTTCAATTTGCAGCAGTTTTCAAGTGCTGTCTGGTTAAGTTGGGACTGAAGAGTGAGGACTATGGCACCCACTCTTTTCGCATTGGAGCGGCTACTTGCACAGCAGCCAGTGGTTTGCCAGCTTCAGCCATACAGGAGATGAGCCATTGGAAGTCTTCGGCTTTTAATTCTTATATACCTTGTGATAAGGTTTGATGTTGTGCTTGTTGCGCTAACCCAAATACGTAGCTCACCCGTCAGTTTTTGAATGGCTAGCATTCAAAAACTGGGGGTGTGAAGGGATTTTTATTTTCCTCCGAGGGGGCCTAAATTACAATTGGCTGAATATCAAGGTCCACGGGACGTTTTTAAATTTTCTCCTTTGCTCGGGTTCTTGTTTGTCACTAACACAGTTCTTAGTTAATCGTTCAGTTATTTTAATTTATTGGACAAGGATACTGACTTTTAGGAGCAAGTATGGATTGTGGGTCATTCCTACATATTTTTGGATGAGCGTCATTCATTAGCTAGGAAGGCTTCTCTGATGTTGAGGGGATGAAGGATCAGATGGATAGGAGTTCGAGGTTTAAGGTGGGCTGCATTTTTGGAGTTAATTTTCAGGGAGGAACAATTTGGGGGAAGCCTGACTGGTTAGTTGTGCACCTTGGGGGCAATGATGTGAAAGGAATTTACCTTATTTTAAAAGTGAAGGCTGATTTGGTAGAGGTGGTCTCACACTGGCCTGAGGCTCATGTGGTATGGTCGGAGTTGATACTTAGGTTTGTTTGGAGAGGTTCCAGGGATCTGGTGGCCGTAAACAAATCTAAGATCAATATTTTTAGGTTTGTGGCTTCTTCAGGGGGTGTAGTAAGTAGACACCCGTTGTTGACTTTACAGAGTCCACAAGACTTTAGGTCAGATGGGGTGCATCTTTCCGAGTCCAGTTTAGGAGTGTTCCTGAAGGATATTTGCTCATTTCTCGATTGAGTAGGGACTGGGTCCAGTAGGGCTTAGGGGTGGCTTGAGGGTGGCAGGCTGCAGTTTCTAGAACCTAGCTGTGGCAGGAAGGCACTACTAGCCAGTGGCTGCAGGTGGCATAAGTGGTCATTGTGGGGCACTTACCCTTTTGAAAGTTGGCGGGTGTGTCCTACCCCTGCGAGAGGACAGCGGGTGTATCTACAGAGCATCCATACTGTGCCATAGAAAGGGGTGGTAAGTCCTGCACAGCGCAGGTTATACCATTATATAGGGGGGATCTTTTAGTCTTCCCAAAATTTTTTAAGAGAATCAATTGTCTAGAGCTGGTTCTTGGTAGCGTCCTTCTTTGCCACCCTTATTGAATTAAAATTAATTGCAAACAATAAATAAATAACTTTGAGTTTTAAACCAATGCAGTGGTGTCATTGTAATTATTTTTACTATTAAGCTAGCTTAATGGTTTGTATGAGTGTTAATTGCAATAAATTAATGGATGCATTAATTGTTTTTATTTAGATGTTGTAGTGATTAAAGACCATTGTAGACCAGTTGTAACTAATGTGAGAGTTTTTAGCATCAGAGTTTTATTTATATTTGATTTACACACAACCATATGTATATGTAATTTTACAATATTTTGTAATCTTGCATTCAGCACTTCTTTATATATATATATATATATATATATATATATACACAGTATATATATATATATATATATATATATATATATATATATCATTTCTTGTTGCAAAGAGAGGGATAAGTAGTCCTTCTATTTGAAGTTGCAGGCTGTCAGAATAATTGTTAATTGGCATCTGGCTATTTTTTTATCTAGTTGTTTCAGAGATCCAATTATAGTTTTCAGCTTCCATAAATACATTTTCCTGTTCTTGTTTATATCTCTGAGTGGGAATATCCTCTCATCTACAGTATATAACTGGATCATTCTGTTGTCCATACAATTCAGATTTCTATACTGTTCAATTTTGCTTTTTTTCTTCTTTTGATACATTTAAATATGGCCTATTTTGTTGTTTGGACTCAACAATTAGTTGTCCAAAACTCTAACAAAACTTTTAATTGAAGCACTGTGTGACTGCGGCTCAAATGTAGACTGTTTAAGAACATGCAGGAAATTTACTAAGAATTAATATTGGTCGAGATGACAATCTCAAGTGAGTTTAAGCATGTTTATCATCTTGCAAATTTACTAAGGACAAATAGTGGGTTTTGAAGTGAGTTTTCATTTTTCACTTTTTAAACTTGGGAGAGATGTAAATCTCGCATTAACTCGCCATCATCAAAATTCCAATTTTTTTGGTCATGTAAGAAATACATCTTGCAAATTTACAAAGAATCGAGCTTGCAAATTCCCCCATGTACTATGTTATCTCGTGCAAGTTTTCCCATTTCAAACAGACGTGCCTGCCAGCTTCGGGTTCTAGCAAAGGCAGTGTAAAATAGTATGAAACTGCAAACTTGCATTGAAACTCACACATGTTTTTCATAAGTTAGCATGTGTTTCCAATTCCATTAATTAGGCCACTCACAGGGAGACTATAAAAGGAGGCAGTATTTTTTTTGTACTGAGGGAAGATGGCTACATCTATGATTGCTGGTGTGTGGCTAGGATACCAGAGGCTCTACCACCAGGCTGGAAGTGAACTGGAGCAAGAAACTGAGCAGGCTGAAGAGGTTATGCAGGTACTGAGGAGGCTGCACGCGCAGGCCATACGCGCACGCAGGGGGGGTTTCTGAGCACCTAGAAACCCCCCCTGCACGCCACTCCATCGCAGCGCAGCTTACATTTTTTTTTTCTAAAGAACCTGATTGTTGCTGGCTGAGCTGGCTGTAGGGGGAGCTGTAGCGGTAGCGCGCAGCTCCTCCCGGGCAGTTCCCATGGTGCCGGGAGGGGATCTAGCTGTTACCATTGTGGAAGGGCTGAGATATTGGAGCCTGCTGAGGGTGAGTGAGTCAGTGACCGACGTTCTCTCCCAGACCCGCACCACAGGTGCGTGTAATGTATTATATGTGGGGGGAGCCGGTGGGGGCGGAGATGTGATCTTTAATTAGCCATGCCAGCGCTTGTGTCAGTGTGTATTTCAGTGAGTGTGTGTCTAAGGGATTGTCAGTGTGTGAGTCTGTGTGTATAGGCTTTGTCAATGAAGTTTGTGTGTCTGTGTCAGTGTGTGTGTTTCTAGGCTTTGTCAGTGTGTGTGTTAGTCTGTGTGTATAGTCTTTTAAGTAAAGTGTGTGTGTGTCTTTGTCAGTGTGTGTCTAGGCTTTGTCAGTGAGTGTGTGTGCCTGTGTGTATAGGCTTTGTCACTGCAGTTTGTGTCTGCAGTGTGTGTGTATATAGGCTTTGTCAGTGTGTGTCTAGGCTTTGTCAGTGAGTGTGTGTGCCTGTGTGTATAGGCTTTGTCACTGCAGTTTGTGTGTCTGCAGTGTGTGTGTATATAGGCTTTGTCAGTGTGTATGGGCTTTGCCAGTGCAGTGTGTGTTTCGGTGTCAATGTGTGTGTGTGTGTGTGTGTGTGTGTGTGTGGGCTTTGTCAGTGAGTGGGTGTCAGTGTGTGTGTCGGCTTTGTCAGTGTGTGTCTGTGTACGTGTATATGCCAGTGTGTGTGTCGGCTTTGTCAGTGTGTATGTGTGTGTGTGTAGGTTTTGTAGTGTGTGTTTCGGCTTTGTCAGTGTGTGTGTAGGCTTTATTAGTGTGTGTGTCAGTGTGTGTCTGTGTGCGTGTATATGTCACTGTGTATGTTTGCAGTGCCGCCTTTTTATTTGTTTTAGGAGCTGAAAAGCTCTGCATAAATAATTATAGACAAGTAGACTCCAAATAAAAAAGTTCAACAGCCAGGGTGCAGATCCTAAAAACTAAGCAGACCGCTTAGTCTTGAACATATAATCGGATACAGGCAACACTCCTCGGGTACCCAATAATCCAAGCTTATTAATCCATTACTGTGCAACATTTCAGATGCAATTATTACATATTTCGTCATTGACGAAATATGTAATAAATTCATCTGAAACGTTGCACAGTAATGGATTAACAAGCTTGGATTATCGGGTACCCGAGGAGTGCTGCCTGTATCTGGTGAGATTTTTTGCCATTGGTTTTGCACCCAAGTACTGGAAACCCCCCTTTCAAAATCCTGCATTTGCCACTGCAGGCAGCGTTTTTTTAGGGGGCATTTGAACCTGAATGCATTGGTCGATGGCGAGGTCATACAGATGTACAGGCTCAATCATTCCAACATATTCCATCTGTATGACCTTTTCAAACTTGACATAGACGCTGAGAGAGGTCACTCCCATGCTGTCTCAGGAATGCATAAGCTTTTGAGTGTGTTGCACATTTTTTGCAACAGGAAACTTCCAGTCTGTCACTGGGAGGGTAGTAGGGATATCTCAATCCACATTCTCCAGATATCTAACCCAGGCGATAGCTTCATTTCAGCCTCTGCTCCAAGCCTCAATCTGCTTCCCTAACCAAGAGTCACACTGGCATGCAGTCAAGGTAGCTTTTTATGGCATTGCAGGCATGCCAAATGTCCTTGGCACAATAGACTGCAGACACATTGAGCTGAGACCACCTCGGGATAGGGCGCACTTTTTTTTGAATAGGCACCATGCCCATTCTACAAACATACAGGTAGTTTGTGATTACAATACTCATGATTTTGAGTTTGGCGTCAGCTACCCTGGCTCATGTCACAATGCCTTTGTCCTCAGTCAGTCATCCCTCCCTCCATGACAAATTCGAGTCTGGTCAAATGCAAGAAGGATGATTGTTGGGTAAGTATTTTCCCATACTATTTTATTGTTAAAATTTAAATATCCAATTTTAACTATTTTTTTAATTTCTCTTCTGCACA
This sequence comes from Taudactylus pleione, assembly GCA_031769625.1. Taxonomy (NCBI): domain Eukaryota; kingdom Metazoa; phylum Chordata; class Amphibia; order Anura; family Myobatrachidae; genus Taudactylus; species Taudactylus pleione. Next base: position 8,241,334 of record JAUIMM010000061.1, on the reverse strand, counting down.
ATAGGTGACTCTGGTTATGGGTGTTGCTCTTGGTTACTGATGCCACTGTCGCTTCCAAATTCTCCAGCTGAGCACAAGTATAATGATGCACATAAGTCCACCAGATGTGTGATAGAATGCACTTTTCGTCTGTTAAAGTCTAGGTTCCATTGTCTAGATAAATCTGGTGGAATTTTATTTTATGCGCCCAATAAAGTGTCAGATATTGTGCCCTGTTGCTGTCTTTTGCATAATATGTATTTGCAGCAGCCTTCAACCGCTGATTATGTGGAGGACAGCGAGCAGGCTGGAATTTGCAGGCATCAAGCGACAGCGTGAGCACAGAAACTGGAAGACAGGTGAGGCAGAATCTCATTGTGGAGCACTTTACTGGTGTCATTCATCACATGTTTTTTGGGATTTGTCTTTCAAAACATTTTGAATATGGAGTTTACTAAGTGAATATTGTGAATTAGTATTTCACTGGACTTTGATGTTTTTACATTGTCTTGTCCCTTTGAAATGCCTGAATGTTGCATTCATAAACATAAACTGTACACCAACTAAATTATTCTAAAAAAACTAGAGCCATTTTAGCCTTGTTTTGTTTAAAGCCAAATTTGCATGTGTGCTGTATGTTTATATAATGAAGATTGTTTTTACATAATCTGTGTTCACTATGTGGTTGTGTTCAGCACGTTCTTCAACAATGATTATTGTACTGTCCTTTTAACAATTATTTGGTTTGTGCTGCATTTATTATAACATAATTTTTTTGCCATAAAAACATACTTAATACTTGTTTAAATGTAATCACATACAAATGTGTCAAAATAACAATATTGAGGCATGTGTTCTCTTTACAACATGTTTATTTATATTGTTTAGTATCCAAAATTGGTTATGTATAGTTTTTCAAAACCACAGTGATAATGGATATTTTTCATACAAAAATATCAACACTGTATAATATATTGTTTTTTATGCTTCTACAAGCCATAATTTAGAAAATACAGGTACCAATTTTACCATTTACAGTACTAATGTGTGGATTTAGACACACCAAATATACATCATAACTTAGCAAACATACACACGTGTTATGTATTTCTGCCACAACAGATATATAACATTACCTTGAAAAACACATTTATAACTTACATGACATCCTTTTTTCGTTTTGAAAATTAAAGACACATTTTAACAAGTAAGCCTGAATAAGTGTAACAATATACAGTTAGTTTCTGGTAAACTAAAAATTTTCCCAAAAGAATATGTTTCAAATAAACAAAATACATTAATCAGGTACTTGATAAATATGTTGTTTTGTTGATGTTGTTACTTATTTTTAACAATGCTTTGAACTATTCCAAAATAAATAAAAATTCTGTGTGGAACGCTTTGGTGTAAATAACTTTTTGCCCAATGTTTGAAAAGGCAATATATGTGCTTTTTAAATAGCATATATTGATTCACATTCCTATCTTTTAATTTTGCAGAACTCACTTAGCATGACCCCTGCTACCCTGACTTGTTTGGCTGCCACCTCGTGTTTGTGGTGTGCATCGGGGTGGTGTAGCAATTAGGGTTGGTGCCTGGGAAGTGCTGCTTGAGGTGACGCTTGCAGTATTTTCAGGTAAGCGGACTAAAATCTGTGTGCCTAAACTTTGTAAGATTCCTGAAAAATCCCTAAATGCAGAGTTTTGTATTTCCTCTAGCCGCAGAAAATTATCATTAAACTGATTACCACTATCAGTTTGGCGTAAGTGTGAGTCCTCCAAACACACAATGCTTTGTCTAATTTGCTCCATAGTGTTGGCCATCCGTGTTAACTCTACCCTCTGAGCAACCTGGTTCTTGTGTCAGTGTCCTATTTTATTTATTGTTTGACTTTGAGTGATGTGTCTGCATAGTAAATCTATTTGTTATTGTTGGAATGCAAACATATCTTGCCAGTATGTTGATTCTTGCTGGGGAGGTGGAGGTGAGGGGGTGGTGTAGGTAGTAAAATGGGTGGAGTGGATGGCACAGTGTTTGTTGTTGGCAGAATTGGAGGGATTATTGATAATGTATTCTGGTCTTCATTTTTGTAGAGGCCTTCAACATCCGAAAATGTGCCTTGGGTAAGGCCAGGTTGTTCCGGCGAATCTATAAGAGACACTTGGGTAATTAATGTGTTTTGTCATGTTTAAATAATGTATACCATTTTCAAGTGATTCAAAATATAAAAACATTACACCATATATTTTGTTAATGTTTACAAATTACTGTGTTGACTATAATCTCATCGACTAATTGTACTATCATGAACTGTTGGCCTGTGTTTGTTGGTTTGTGAAGGTTGTTAATTTAGGAGAGGCCATTGAAAAACTCAAGCTCAAGGATAGGTTTGGATTAACAACAAAATAATGTTGAAGATATTTTGTTTAAAGGCTAAAAAAAAATCTTCAAAAAACATCCACAAAATTTTATATTAGTACTGCTTAACCTCCATTATTGAAATCTCAACATTATATTTCAGAAACAAGTGTTTTATAATACTAAAAAGGACAAATGAAAAAACAATAACAACTCTACAGTTTGAACATGACAAACAGTACTTCAAACACCACAAAACAATGCGTGATGTAGTGTGCAGGACATACAACTCAATTGTAGGCCAACTACAATTCCAACAGGTAACACAGAACCACCTCAGGCAGGCAATATGTACAGTAATTGTTTATTTTCTTTTATTCTGAATTATTGTATTAGCCTTATTTGATATTTATGCAAATTTGAGATGCCTTCGTAACCAAGTCAGATTTCCTTTTACAAACAAGAGAAGAGTGAATTTGGAAACTTAAAGGGCTCTAAATTGAGTATTATTGATGTAACCATTAAATGCACAATTAATGTGAAATTTATCATTCGAGGAACATATATACCTGAAAAACTGTAAAAAGGCGGAAAGTGGGACTTAAACCAAAAAAATTAACATTTGAAAAACCAGAACAAACATGTAATTTCTAAATATACCCTTAAAAATATTTGAAAAATGCAACTAGCCAAAGGCTTTACAAGGTGAGCAAACATACATTACCTTTGCATTAAAAAAACCTAGATGTAGCTTAAAACAACACACAGTATGAATGCTAGAGTCATAAATTCATAATCTACACACAGGGCCGGATTAACGATGGGGCGGGTGGAGCTACAGCTTTAGGCCCCCTATTCAAAATAGGCCCACGGCAATTGTTTAAACAGGATTTTTTCTCCTTGCCACCCCACTGACAGCGGGCGCCGTCTGAAGCCCCGCCTATTGAAACCCTGGCGGGCCGCTCTCACCCCCTCTCCGGCCACCCGCAGCCAGTTCAGAAAACACCAGACAAATGGCAGCTTGCGCAACTTCTGGCTTTTACTTTTCCTCCCTGCCTGCACTGAATAGTGGTGCTTCGGCGCATCCTATGCGCCGCGAAATGATGATGTCACATATGTCCTACCCCACAAGCTGCTGCAGGAGATCGGCTCCGTGAAGGCTGGTTAGCTCGCCTGGTGAGTTGTGACTCTATCAGTGCTGCTGATGTTGTGCTGGCTGCTGCTCATGATCACTGAGACTAAGGTAGCCCTCCTGTAAAGCACCGTCAGAACTGATTTTTTTTTTAGTTATATTTGACAATATTGTGGTTTGCAAAAGCAGTGTTTAGATAGAGAGACAGACACATTTATGTATGTGTGTGTGTATATATATATATATATATATATATATATATCTAGCTTAACAGACGAGCTAGCTCAGTTTCCACCTGGATCTGCCCCTTCTCTGGCTGCCCCCATTCTTTCGGCTGTCCTCCTACCCGCATCACGGCTCTGCCCTGCCCCCCTCCCCATCCCATCACAGCTCTGCTCCTATACTTACCCTGGCGGCCGGTCCTCTCCTCCGAAAGCTATCCTGTCTCCCTTGCCTTGGGACCCGTCTGGACCTATGCATTGAGGAGACGTGACAGCATTACACAAAATGTTATTTGTGAGTAATATATGTGTATATGTGTGTGTATGTATGTATATATATATATATATATATATATATATTGTACACATCAGTCCAGATGTGCAGCACTCCCTTTGAAAGGAACTGTATAATAAAGTCCCGGTGCCCTCCAAAATACACCAAACAGATAGGCAGTACTCGTAAATAAAGTTCCACCATAGCATGTATTATATGCTATATATGCAGGTACAGACTTTTTTTTTCAAAATGAGCAGGTCCTATAGGAAGCGCTGCAGCCAATAAGATCTGGCTGTGTCAGTCACCCCAAACCTTGGCTGTCTCCTCCCAGCTTCAGCATCCCCCAGCTTCCTCCGCCCCCAACAGTAATCGCACTGTAAGCACTCCCAGAAATGATGGTGCTCTGCTAGCAGTGTGACTCCCAATAAGCCCCACTGACACAGAGCAGGAGTAAGCCTGTTGGACGAATAGTTGCCTATCCCTGCCATATTCAGTAGGGGTGGAAGACTCTCAAATCCCCGCCGCTTGCTTTGTCCCCCTTTTTTGCTCCTCACTTGCTCCCCAGTGGTAAACGTTCTTGGGCACTCAAAGTAAGTACAAGGAGTGTAGTACCCTCAGGGGCACATATTTGTATCCTCCATAACCCCCCCTGCCTCCCCACACAAATACACACAGCTGTCAGTGACTGAGATGTGTTCCACATGCTAGAGGTTCTAACTTGGACTGAAAAAGCAAATACCCTGATAAAGTTGCAATGCGTATCACAGGCACTACAAAGTGGCATAATGTGTATTGGGGGTACTATAATGTGACATAATGTGTATTGGGGCACTATAATGGGGCATAAAGTGTATTGGCATCACTACAATGTGGCATAATGTGTATCGGGACTATAATGTGGCATAATGTGTCAGGGAGCACTACGATGTGGTATAGTGTGTTCCATGGGCTCTACAATATGGCAAACTGTTCAGGGGCACTACAAAGTGGCATAATGTGATTGGGGGAACTACAAAGTGGCATAATGTGCGTCTATTAACAGTTGCCCATCTGGGACTTTATGCAAATGCAGCTACAAACATCTTCCCATGTGTACATCAGTGCGGCCAAAAGTGCAAGGACTGAGACGTCCACTTTCAGTGTCCGTACACACTGTTATACCGATTTCTTGCATTTTTATATGCCACTATCGGTTGCACCATCGAAACTTGCCAGCTCTATGGCAGGTACAGTGTCTCCTGCTGGCTATGGCCTCCCTATGTCTGCACCTGTGCGTCTCTGTATGTACTGGCTTTCATTGACAGGCCCCCGGCACTCCTGCTTAACAGATCATGGTCCTCATTCATACCCGGTCACAAGCGCTGAGCGCTCGCAACCGGGTCGATGTTTAGGCTGCACTGCGCGTGCTCAAGCCCCGGAGCGAGAGCGAAACTCTCTCACTCCGGAGCTCACTACAAAAGGGCCGGCTGTCGATGTTGATCGACAGCTCGTCCCGTTTTGTAGGCGGGGCGGGGGGGTTGTTCCACAAACGGAGGCGTTCCTTAACGCATGCCGTTTTGTGAGCGGCCGCACTGACATCAGCAGTGATGTCAGTGGGGAGCTTCCTGCTCGATCAGAGCAGGAAGCTCCCTGGGGCTTGCGGCTGCCGAGACCCAACCATAGGGTCTTGTCGCAAGCTCCGATGGTCGCGATGGTCTTGACCATCGCGACCATCAACCTGGTCGGTCGCTAAAGATGTGGGTGGTAACCCAGAGTTTAGGTAGCGACAAGGACGCCGCACTTAAAATTAGAATTGGCCGCCCTCATTCAGAACGAGCGCTCGCTTCTTGCGAGTGCCTCTGAATGAGGTCCCATGTCTGCACCTGGCCTCCCTATGTCTACACCTGTGCGTCTCTGTATGTACTGGCTTTCATTGACAGGCCTCCCATAACATGCCTGCTTAACAGACCATTTTTGCATGCCTTATAGCCACCTCCCAATCATCACCCAGGAACGCCCATCACTACGTGAACATTGGCATTGCCTGTGGCTCTAATTCAGGTCCATGATGTGTACTGGGGGCTCTATGATGTGGCACAGTGTGTATTGGGGGCACTACTATGTGACATAATATGCATCAGCACTATTATTAAAAAAACTGATGGTGATTATTTTAGCATCTTCAGTGTGTTGCGAGTTGAATGGGGAAAAGTGAGTTTTGGTGGAGGCCGGACCGTTGAATGTATATAGATTTGGAGCTTCTGTTTTGCCTTTAGAAGGTTATATAGACAGAAATTTAAGCTCGTATGTCTTAACTCCCAGTCAGGGCCATTTAATCTCCCCCTAACTGTCCTATGCCCTCCAACTATGATGCAGGCAGTCTGTGTATATAATATTCTACTCCCCTTGTGTCCTAAGATACAGTACACTGCAAATATTTAGGGTTATAGCTCCAGAATGTTTGTATAAAGTTTGTGTACTAATTAAATAAAGCTTAAGCTTTGTGCCCTACAGAAATGTTGGTTACACTGTTTCGTTATTTCTCTCAAACTGTTTTTAATTATAATGGGACCATGAAACCGTGAGGTATGGCCTCAAATTGTATACATTATGGGTCCCTGGGACTCACATACTGTCATTTTTGTGGAGGATCGATCACTGTATAGATAGAATGAATGAATGTGTTAGTATTGTGACTAACCATTAATGTTAATAATATATCTTTTATATAAAATTATGTAAATTACTTTATTTAAAAATGAGATTGAGGTGGTAGATGGTAGGCATAGCTATGGCCTCAATGGTGCTAGCCACACCTCACTGCACAGACCACACCCTCTGTGTAGCCCAAACCCCCAACAACAGTAGCCAGATCCCTGCCATGCCGGGTACACCCCCTGCGCAGGCCCACAATAGGCCCTTCATAAATGTCAGCTCCAGGCCCTTGTAGAGCTTAATCTGGCACTGTCTACACATATATATTCCATTTCAGATCCACACAAACTTACCATCAAGAAGAGGTGAAGAGGGTCCCTCAGAAAACAAAACCACATCCTGACATCTTGGTGGTGTTGTTTGGCTGTTCAAATGACTGTGGTGCAATGCACTTCATTTTAGGGGGCAGATTGGAAGGACCTACAGAGCAACATTCACAGTGTCACTATGTAATTTACCTTTCTGTGTCTACAAAAGACTAGTGGCCCTTAACTTACCAGCCTCCTCTGACTCCTGCTGCTGCTGCTCCCTTTGTGGAAGTGTCTGTTTTTTTTTTTCTTTGCTAGTATATGAAAGGAAACCAAAAGTTATAAAATTAACACATATGTCTGCCATTTGTTATTGCTATCAATGAACCAGGACAAATAATCTGGTGAGGCATAATTAATGACATTGTCCTTTAAAATGGATCATGGTTACTAATGTGTGTTGCTGAGGAATGTACATCAAGATAGAATAGGTTGCATGCAAACTTCTAAACTACACTAGTCATTATTTTTTGGACCAATAAACATGTTGTTTACAAATATTCGAACACAAAAATGTGTTGGTAGACTACAAAATGAAAAAACCAATGCCTGAATATAATTAACATTCAGCTGGCTAAAAATAAACAATTGGTTTACAATTGTTAAGGAAACAACGCAGCAAGCATTGTGAAACCAGCTAAAACAATGCATGCGCTAATTCCAAGAGAAAACACAAAAATACATTTGTTGCTGTTGGTTACCCCACCAAAAAAATAACTGCACCATGAAAATGTGTACATACATTAACAGACATGATCTATTTCAGCAGCTTCAACAAGAACACAGGAAAGTATATGTTTAAAACAACAGATTGTTTTACACAATAGAACACACACCATAAAATAAAAAATAAAAACTCACATGTCAGTTTAGGGGCATCTGTGTCCTGCACATAACTTTTGTGCACCAGGGGTTCCTCATAATATAAATAGACTGCCTCATATGGTGAACCACCACCAGTACCACAGGCAGACTTCATCTCATCTGCCATCTTCTCTTTAACATGTTGCTTGATGTCAGAGAAACGCTTCTTACAGTGGCTCTCATCATGCTTAGTCAGCCCCACCGCATTTACTGCATTGATAACACCGGCCCAAATAGAGCTTTTATGCTGGGAAGAGGTGCAGACAGCCTGTCATCCAAATAGCAAGTGCTGGTGCTTCATCACCTCAGCCACAAGAGCAACATTCTGGTCAAAGGTAAATTTAAAATTTCTGCCTGTTTTAGTCTTGCCCCTCTGGCATTGCTTAACCTCACTCTCCTCACTAGATGTAACATGAGGCTGGGTACTCGTCACCTCCACACCCTCAATCTCTCCCTGTCTCTCCTGCTCCCCAGACATCCACCTCTCCACAAATAAACAAATATCAAATAAAATGAATAGACAAACAAACACAAAACAAAGCCACCAGCACTACCAATGTACAACACACACACCACACCCACACACACACACACACACAAACACACACACACACACACACACACACATATATATGAACAGTGACAGGATGAAATTAAACCTACAAGAGACCTAAAAATAGACACCCACAAAAAACTACAAAACTACAAATAGGCACCAGACAAAATACACTCACCAATCAACAATCACTTATACAGGCTCCAGAACAACTCACCAACAAACTCCTCACTGTCCCTCTCTACAATAACTCCTGCCACAAACCCACAAGGTACGTACGTGACAGGGCGTATTTATGTCCTGTCTGAACACTCCAAAACATGTGACAACTTCCACCAATCAAAATAACTAGGAAAGGTGTGTTTAAAATGTTTCCGGTGTTCTCGGGCGAGTAATTGCACTTAATCAGATGCAGCCACCAAATAACCGACCTCCATCCCCGCCAAAAAAACTAACATGAAACAGAAGAGAGATATCTCACCTGAGTTTTAAACAATCTCACCCAAGAAATCTCGATTTGCTTCACCATCGAAAAACTCACTTTCACCTAAACTAACTTCTTAGTAAATTTGCGAGATGAAAAATGATAAACTCAACCGAGTTTTGGTGATGCAAATCGAGTTTCAAAAAAAACACAACTTGACCAAACTCGATTCATAGTAAATATACCCCCAGGACTCTCTGTGTAAGATATGAACTCAGATTCTGAATTAGAAAAACATTATTTCAAATTGAGGCAACGATTAAACCACCAAATATTTTTTTTAAACCAAAGCTTTTGAAGGGACACATTAGCATATGTGTCACGTTTGGGTCCTCTGTCTCAGTTTCTTTGTGTTCTCATAGTAACCCCAAAAGGGGGCTCTGTGTGATGGTATTACCTGGGGTGTCTTGATCAGTAACAAAATTGCATATCAGATTTCTAAAATTAGACCTATTGTAGGAAATATCTTCAAAGGAGTTTTCCCAGTTGTTTTCGATAATCTAAATCAACCTTGGACAACATATCCTTTTTCTTTTTGATTAGGTCTTTCTTGTACTGGTCAACTTGTGAATTACATTTCTCCAACCACTTACTTGGACAACACAGAATTATGTGTGGTCTCAAATGACTTAACTTTATCATGAATAATACCAAGCTGCCTGGCCAATGTCTCAAATACCAGTAGTATCAGATCTAGGAAGCATTGCAACCCACTGTCTGCAAAATTCTACATTTCGACCAATGTTTCCTATTGAAATCACCTTGGTATTTTTGTTCCTGATGGTAAACAGATAATGACACACCATGCAGGTGATAATTGAACTCTTCCTTTTTTCAGTTTGAAGATGCATGATATAAATCCTCTACTGAATCAGAAACAGCAGTTTCAATCAACATATCATTTAATTCTGAATTATCTGCTTCAGACTAACCAAAGCTGAGTACTTCTCCAATGGGTAATTGTAGGTTTAGAAAACCACTTCCAACTGTAGCATTTTCTGCACCTATACTGGTGTTAATAGACATGCTCCAGACATTTTCTGATTAATGTATAGTTCCAGTAAACCACAATCAAAACACGGCAACAAACTTCATGTAACTCCAAACAATGCAGAAATAGATTGTGCAAGACAGAGATGGATAAAAACAGTTTAAAAACTTTCTGTATAGAGACAGTACCAAACAAATTACTCTTGCAGTTTCTGTAACCATGGTCACTCAGATGCTGACCGCCAGTCCCAGGGACAGTAATTTCATGATGCACATGATGCAGGTCCCATCTGATGTGTGATGTTATTGCACATGTGACACATGTTACGTTTGCAGCACTTTGATGGTATCAGTCCACTGGCATCCGGCAAGTCATTCGGTCTACACACCATGTTTTGCAGGGTGTTCCGGTATATTAGGTATGTAGCTGTGATAGCATTTATGTTCTTGATAAAAGTCTGTTTGGACTGAAACAATGACTGACAGTCTGTCACATATATTTTAGTTTGACAGACCTGTAAGTGCCACAGGCATTCACTACTGTACCACAGGCAGCATGGCTGGTCTGCCTCAGTCCTCCTTGGACTGACTCCACTCAGTGGCTCTTAGGTGTGGTCGCATCGCTTGTTTCTTCACTGTGTGGACAGATCCTTCTAGCAGGCCCACACAGAATCCATGACTCACTATCACCACCTAGCTTGATATTGCCAAATATATATAGTGGCAAATATCAAGCTAGGTGGTGATAGTGATCCATGGATTCTGTGTGGGCCTGCTAGAAGCATCTGCCCACACAGAGAAGAAAAAAGTGGTGTGACCACACCTAAGGGCTGATGAGTGGAATCCGTCCAAGAAGGACTGAGGCAGACCAGCCAGGCAGCCGGTGGAGATAGTCTAAGTGGGACTGTGGCAGCCAAAGAGTCCAGTGTGCTTGGAGACCAGTTCAGGATAGGAGGTCATGTCCAGACTTGCAGTCAAGCAGGGAGGACCACACATCACCTACTGTGTTTATGTAAAGTTGTAGCAGCTAAGCCAGGCCAGTGGGCCTTAAGCTTCACGCCAGTGTCTATACTTGCATTCAGGCAGGGAGGACCCAAATAAACTTTGTGGAAGTCAAGTCAGGCCAGAAGGCAGTGTCTGTACCTGTGGGAGACAGCACTAAAGACTTAGACTGTATTATGTTTGCAGACTAGCTGCCCTTTCAGTCAGGATTCAAGAAGTTAAGTAGTGCCCTGCATGGTGGCAAGGTTGTTTGATAATATTTTGTTTCTGAATGCTTACAGTAAAACCAGGGGTGTATCTATTATTGGTCCAGTGGGGCCCTCACTGCACACCCTGCACCCATATTTTAATAGTTACCTCATTGGTGTCCCACTTTGGCGATATAAGCACAGTAAAAATCACATAAAATGGCCACTGTGGCCATCTTCCTGGTGTTTTGCGCATGAATAGTAGGGAAATCACAGAGAAAATGGCTGCCACACCATTTTGCGCACAGGACTCCCCCTCTCTTAATATGCCCCTGAGTAAAGCTCTATTTATTTTAATTTAACCTGAAAAGTTGCATATGGATCTTTATTATTCCCCACTCTACTGAGATAATTTAACCAGTTTGTTATTATTAAATATAAATATATATATATATATATTCACCAGTACTCCGGCACTCCATGCGTGGACATAGGCATTCAGCCATAACTTGCTCCAGTGCCCTCCTTTGGGGTCAGCACCCCCACAATCTAGAATCCATATATAAAGGCAGCACTCGGAGACAAATAAATCCAATACCCACATCAGAGGGATTTTTACTGTGAGTCAACGTTTTGGGGTCTTTCAACTCCTTCCTCAGGACAACATTTACATATATTTCAGATATTTCACAGTTTACTGTTCTCCATGTGATACATCAGAACAACAGCAATGCTTGTTTATAACAATTATACAGATTATGTTATGAGGATTTCTGTCTGTGGAAGCAGATTGAATAACTAATAGCCCAGCAAAATAGTTTAACTCACCTGTGCATTACTAAAGAAAGCCATATTTTGCTACAATACTGTAGGCATTATAGAGGATTAAATAAATGCTTGCTATAGCTTTGAGACTATCACCTTGCTATTTTTGGTGATTTAGGTATTCATTACTTAAAAAGAAAATTGAGAATATTAGCTATTTTGGATGATTAAATATGTCACTTTGCATATCATAATAATAAAAATGTGCCTGACTTTAAAACTTTTTTCAAAGCAATGAACGACTCATACACTCATTGAACTTTAACCCTGATGAACTTCTGATCTTTCTGACCACATAATCGAATCATATGCTATTGAAGACCAGCCAACACTATACTGTATATACACCATCGTCACACCTGCTCCGAATCCTTGATGATGCACTCATGTAGGAACCTTATATACTTACATGACCCAATAATTCCTGCACCAGGATTGTTAACTGATGCATCGACATCGGCACAGCAGTTCCTAATTATACAAGCACCTGCACAAGAAGGCAACTGTGATTGAGAATAGTGACATACAGTAGAACCATCATTTATCATTTGCTTGAGAAGCAATGGAGCAGTTCAACAGTGAATGTGGGAAGTATACCATCAGAGGATTCAAGGTGGCTTAAAACCATTGCATATTTACCACTCACAATCCATAGTGAAATAAGTACTGTATAGTGAGGTACATATGCATTCACCTTACAGGTAAGGAACTATTACATTTACAGTGTTGAGGGATGCCACAAACTGGTCGGAGTTAAAAATAGGGAATGAACGATACAAAACATGTGCATATAGAAATATGCATATTATCCACCTTAGTGGTACAGTATATGATTTCAAATAATGTTGCTACCTTGATATCGACATACCCCAGTATGCTATATTTTCAGGTTCACCTTCTTAAACATAATAAGTACTTTGGAAAATAATACTGGAATATCCTCAGACTTTCTGTTTTTTTCAATGCCACCATTAAATATATGATATGCTATATTCTGTATATATTGATATATAGTTTATTACCTTTTATGTTATATAATGTGCACGATTGTATTATTACCTGGTCTGCACACTGTTTATATTAATATGTTGGACAGCCATAAGATACTGCAAATAATCTAAAATGTAAAACTTATTTTAAATACATGGCATTAAAAAAATAGATCAAAAGATACTGAATTTTAATTTGAAAGAAATAGTTGAATAAATTACTATTATAAATGTGCTAAAAGTAAACATTCATATATGAATCTAACACCTTTATATATAATAACCTAACATTAGGAAAGAATTACTCATACTTTACCCATAAAGCTATTCATTCACTACTCAAACGTGTCATCTGAATAGACTGCCTGGTGCTTAAATGGGAATACATTTTGGAACAATGCAGAAAATGGTTTAGAAGTGCCTAATACAGGTAGTGGTTAAAAATAGTACAATGGAAAAGTGACCTACTGGGGATTTGACAGCAAGTTCTGCAAGAAAATCTGTACTTGTATATTGTATCTGTCTAAATGATGGAATTTGCCTGCACCCCTGCTAGCTTAAGGTTAGGTAACATTGCAGTAGCTGGGGTCAGTAAAAATGGGAAATAAAAAAATGACAATTTTGTGAAGCAATAGAAAAAACATACAGAGAAGTCACAATCAGCTGGAAGCCAACAAGTTGTGCCTCCTACAGAGATTTATCCTAACCAAAATCTGTATTAAACCAATATATACCTCATTAGAACTCAATAGAAATGTTTATCTGTAAGTCCATCAACTTCTCAGGTATAGACAGTTGTCCTTAGACTCTACAGGTCCCTAGAGAACTAAAGTTAACAGTATATTAAAATATGTTTCAATCAGAATTCTAAAAGTTACAAAGGTGGAGGATGTCAGAACTCAGAAGTAATTTTAAATGTAATTTTACACATTTGTATGCATGGCCTATAAAATACAAATACAACTCTGGCACATAGTTAAATGACTGCTAAATACAAAATATAAGTTACCTTACTATATATCTAAGAGCAACAAACACCATTCAAAATTTTTTGACAATATTAGATATGTTTTTGTCTGAAACTACTGGACCAAATCCTCATATATGCAATTCTATTGTACACAAAAAAATAAATAACTTAATTGCTTTCATGAGCTAAATTGCACCACCTGCTAATTTTAATATGCAAATTAAGGGTCAAGTTAGCTTCTGTATTTGACTAAATGATTGTAAAAGTATTTGATTTTTAGCAGAATCTTAAAATATTAAAACCTAGAATACAACTCAGGTAAAGAAAGCAATTTATTAATTAAGTCTGTTTAAGGCAATTGGTGGTTTCCTGTTGAACAATCTCTGTATGACACTTTAATTACTGATTTTGATTTACAAAGAAACATTAAACATTTATATATTGACAGCATGGAGCCCCTTACAAATATTTGTAAATGTGAACAATTGTATTATTGTTAAAATTATTTGTTGTCCACATTAATGGGCCAAATTATCATCACTTCTACAAAGCAGGTAAAAATAAAATGAAGGACCGGGGCTATTCATTATGCAGGAGATATCACTAATATCTCCTGCATAACTTTCAGCCTTGTTCTGTCTCGCTGTCCCCATACACTAATTTAGGGACCTTAATTCATCAAGCACTGAAAATATAATATGTTCAGAGCTTAACTGCAGGAGCATTTGCCCTCTCTAAAGATGGCGTTTGCCTCTGCACCACTGCTCCTTTCCTATGAAAAGGAGTCCCAGGTTGAAAGGAGGGATCCTTTCGGATCCCTCCTCCCCATCTTGCCCTTTCCACCAGATGACCGGACTTTGAACCTGATTCAGACCCGCTCGCTAAGGCGCGATTGCTCACTCTGAGCGATTTTTGCCCATCTGCGCATCCATATAATTCACAATGCACATGCACATGCACAAGCCAGTCTTTGCGATATGATTTTGGTTGCTTGTAAGCCACTATCAGGTCGCTACTATGAGTGACAGATACTGCCATTTGTGGGTGGTAACAGGGGAAAGGTGCTTGTGAACAGGGGAGTGGATGTGCGAACGGAGGTGTGTCAGGCCGCCAAAAATGCAGCTTAAAGGGCGTGCATAATTAGCAAAGTAGTGTCATTGTACACGTCACCTGCATGGATTTCAGCCAGCACTGATCGCTGTGCTTACGGCAGGTTAAGGCAACCCCAAGGGCTGCGAGCAGCTCCTATGGCTCATGATGGTCCCAATTTATCCTACATTTCCTGGAGATGACATGTGTTGCGAGTGGCAAGGGGGCGTCTTAAGACACTTGCGAGCGCACTTTACCGTAACTGGCTAAAACATAGTGGGCATCCTTACACGATGCAGTGCGAGCACTTCATTTAAATAACCGGCTCCTTTTTGCCAGTGAGTGACCACAACTTGGGAGCATGTCTGAATGAGTTCCTTTGTGCCTGATTCAGCAAGGATCACAATTTCTAAAGCAGACGCAGATGGTCGATTGATGTGTACTGTGCATCCATATGCATCGCAGTGTGCATGTGCAAATGCCTCACTACGATCGGGACTGTGAATGCAGTGAGTAAGCAGACCCATCACAGACTGATTGACAGGAAGTACCGTTTGGGGGTGGTGATGGGGGTGGTCGAAGAAATGTAGGTGTGCCAGTGCGTTTGAATGCTGCTGTAGGGGCGTGCATAAATTATCCACTGCAATGGCATACGCAGCTCGAGCTCTCACTGTGTGCAACGAGGTTAGCAATTTATAGGGGTCAATAATACTCGATGGTTCCAATGTTTGAGGTGGTTTTCAAGATATTACGGATGTAAGAGAGGGCTAAAGGGCATCTGCATGTTGTCCGTGCAAGTGTTTTGCGATTGCAAGTCTTAGCATACTTTCGCAGCAGATCTGCATGCGCGATTGCAGCCACGATCGCATCAGTGATCCTTGTTGAATCAGGCCATTTGTTCACCTGCATGAAGCGAGTCAGACTTGACAGTGCTAACTTTCACTGCTATGAAAGTAGCAGTGAAGGAGATCAAGGAGACAGCTGATTTTCGGATTAGCTGTCTCCGCACTGGTGCAATGTTTAACTGCTCCACTGAATTTGTATCCCAGCCCCCCCGATAAATAACATGATGAATGGACCCCTAACTAACTAAAAACAAACAGCAAAGAATAGATTTAGGTTCATATTCAATAGCAATATTTATTTCTTTGTACTTTACAAAAGTGCTGATTGTGACAGAAAATAAACACACGAAGATAACCTAAGGCATTACTAGAATTGTTTACATAGTTTAATGTAGAAATTTCTTGTCTCAAATAATCAAATACTAAAAAATTTTTTTGACATGTAGATGATTTCAGTTCAGTAAAATATGCTCCCGGACACCACCCTATCAGGCTGTGCACATTACTGCTTATTTGGGTAGGAAGATATTGCTCACAAAGTGCCTTCGTTTCAACATCATTTTAGAAAATAGCATAAAACATAATTAATATTTTAGCATGAGATAGCATGAAACTTATTTTATGTTCAAAAACATTATATTTATATATAATGTGACATTCGGGCAGGGGCGCAGAGAGACTGGGGGAGTGGGTACTAATTAACCAGGCCCAGATCAGCAGCCATGCCTCCTGCCCATCAATTGTTTAAAAGGCCAAAAGAGTACCCGGGTCCATGGCAGTTCTCAGCGCCCCTGCATTCATGCACTTTTCACCATAGTTTTTTTATCTTTAAATTAATTATTTATGCCTGGGTATTGCACTGTGATGTAGACTGTACTTTTGCATCTGAAGCTGTTTTATGATACTTAATTCAAGACTGATAGTAGAGTCTAGAAAACCCCGATAATTTTGTGCCTACAGGACTTTTTACTTTTACATTCTATTCCACATCATAGGGTTAGTCACTGTAACTACTGTTGTAGAAAGGAGCAGACAGGGGAATATTTCTTAAGCATTTAAAAGATGACAAGTGGCGGAGTTAATCATTTTAACCCATCAGTTTCTAGCTAGCTGGTAGATTCCATAAAATGATTATTAGAAGCTGATTGGTTGCTATGAGCAACTTCATCACCGATCCTTTTTAGAAGGAGTAAAACAATTTTTTTTTCTGTTTTGGCATGTTATAATCAAAATAACTATTAATAAAACAAGGAAAATAATCTAATTAGAAGAGTGATAACCACTGTTGGAAATGTTGCTAAATAATGGAGGGAATTTTCATAGTGATCCAGGTATGATAGATACCAGCTAGTGGACAAGCAGTCATATGTGGAAGTATTTCTTCTGGTACACAGGGGTGTATCTTCCTATTGGCCAGGATGACTTTCACCAGGGGCGCCAGCCAAGGGTGGGCACCATTGCTGCCCGCAGTCAGTTCTATCCCTACTGCTCATCCCAGTGATTTCCCATCTGTCTGGCACTTAGTATACACATACACACTGAGTCTGTCACAATCACTACAGAGTGGATCTGGTAGTGCTGAGCGACCACGTGACCCCTTAGTGACATGTGACATCACCCACCGTGCATGCTTTGATAGAGAGGACACACACCTAATGGTAGCATCTAGATGCCCTTCACAGAAGGGGTCAGGGCACATGCTGCACTGTTGACTCCATCAGTAAGGACCTGGGGGAATGAGGACTGAGCAGGCAGGAGGAGTGGACAGCAGCATGAAGACTCAGGCCGGAGAAGTTGGATCTGTCTGTGATGGGGCTGGCTGAGGAAGGTGATGTGTTCTGTGGGCTGAGGAAGGTGATGAGAGGCTGAGGAAGGCGATGAGAGGCTGAGGAAGGTGATGAGAGGCTTAGGAAGGTGATGAGAGGCTGAGGATGGTGATGAGGACAGCTATGAGGGTCTGAGGATAGCAATGAGGGTCTGAGGAGAATGATGAGGTGCTGAGGGCAGTGATAAGGTGCTGATGGAGGGAGTGGGACCAAGTTAAAACCCACTGGCCTGGTATGTACTCTCTGGAGGGAGACACTCACTGGTCTGGACTTTCTGAAATGACTGGAGGCTGGTCTCCTGCAATTAGCCCTGCAGCTATCTGTGACAGCCAAGCAGATGAGGTTTCTCAGTCTTCTGTAGGAGGCTGGAGGGAATTAATGTTTGTTTTTATTTATTTTCTGGCTGTGGGGGCAATGAATCAGTGCGTGTTATTTTATTTCCAGTGGAAACAATCATTGGAGGGGGGCACCTGTCCCTTAGTTTTCCAGGGGTGCTCAGACCCCTAGATACACCCCTGCTGGGACACCAAATTAAGATCATCCTCAGCACTGCAAATGTTGCTAGTAATTGCCATCGGGTCAGGTAATTGCCATTGTGTCAGGTGATGAGGGGAGGACACTAAAACTCAGTGTCAGACTGGGGCATGAAGGGCCCACTGGGAAAATGCAGTGGTAGTGGCCCATGCTTAAGGGTTGTGGCCAGCCACAAAACACTTGACTATCCATTAATCAAATCTTGGTGTACAGTAGTTTCTGTAGAAGGGAACCAAGCTCCCATGTTGATCAGTGGTTCTGACCTTGAAGTAATTGACTGTCTAGAGTAACACTCTATATTTTGAGGTCTGGATCCTGACACCTAGAAGAGGAGGATGGGCCCACAGGCAGTGGGGCCTACCGTGGATTTCCCCTGTACCCCTGTGGGCCACTCCAACCCTGCTAATACTATTATATCTTCTCAATCCTCCTTACTCAGGCATAATTATGATTACCTTTGTTTGAAAGACCGGAGTGCTCTCTTTTAAATGATGTGGCATTTTATAGTATTGCATTTTAGTTATATTTTCTAATGTTACTCTTATACTGATCACTAGTTTGTCTTGTCCATTAACATATTAGCTCACACACATACAGAGGCTTGTCTGGACATGAAGACTTTGGCTTTTGTTATATTGTGACCACTTCCTGTCTGGGACTTAGATAACATTTTATATACCCTAAGCACATACACACACACACACACACACACAAACACAAACACAAACACACACACAGTACAGTACAGTAGACAAAGGGGTTTGGCCAATATCTGACTAATGTATTTATAATAGTATTGCAAAGATGTCTGAATAAGTTTGTTAGTAGCACAGATGTAATCATAGGCTGGTATCAGTTGTTCAGGGATGAATGTGACTGTATTTTCAAATAAGTCAGGCATCACATGTTTGTGGTCTTTGAAAACTGTGGTATCATGAGAGTTGAATGACACTTTGGAATGGGATAAGGGTGTTTCCCACATTCCAAAATAGAGTCTATGTGTGTTTACATGCCATGTGGCTTAAACAAAATGGATGACACATGCCATGTGGTCTCCTCAAATCTCCATGATCAGACTCTATATCTATATCTCTGTATACTGTATTTCTCTCTAAACACTCACATATATATAGTTAAAAAATATTGAAATATTGGATTGCATGTGATAATATGTTAATACTTTTTTATAATATGTGAACGTTATCAATTGTTAATGAAAATACATTTTACTTTACTACATCTTGAGTGCAGTCTTTCTTGAACAGAATTATCCAGATATAAAGGTATAATTCCTGGGCATAACCTTACAAGTAAGTTGCTAAAAGGTATACAATTAGTTATGATAGAAATAGAAAATTTGCTTTAAGAATTTATTAATATGAGGAAAGCACAAAAGAAGGTTTTCACATGAGCAGTAAAAACTGTCTAAAACCCAATGCATTAATGGTGGATATTGGATGCACATCTATTAACAGCATAGATGTTATGGCGTCAGTGATCCAGTGTGCAACTTCGTGACTATTGTCATATTTGCTCCCCTTTGCAAAGGATTGTTTAACAGTCAATTGTTTTTTTAACTACTACTAGTAGTCTTCCTGGTCCCCTTTTGGGATGAAAATCCACTCCTAGGAGCAGCAGGTGTAGCGCTCAAGGATTCTTTTCAGAAATCCTGGATAGGGGAGGACTCTATTAGCCTTCTCAAATTGGATGCAGATCTCCTTCTGATAATTACTGAGGATATTGTTGATGATGGGGTTGGTGGTGGAAATGTCAGGTGCTTGGATCTAGCAGAGAGAAGGGAGCTAGATGATGCTAGACTGCTTGTTATTACTTTTAGCCAAGACTTCTGAATTTAGCAAATATTTTTGATGAATTTACTGCAAATGATGTAACAGGGAGGAGGTTCCTAAATGGTTAAGGTCCCTATCTTTACTTACTCTGGCTTTACAAATGCTACAGATGGCTTGAAAATTGTATTTTAGATTTGGGTAGAAATAATTCCACACATAAGAGGTGGATTTTTTTCCTCTTATGCCGAGGCATGGCAGTGGGCTTTTTCTTATCATGGGAAACAACTGTCACTGATGCCTGATTTACAGAAACAACATCCTCATCATCCACATCCTCATCATCAACATCTTTATTAGCATCAGCTATACAAATATCCTCCTCATCCTGGTGCACTTCCATAGCAACATCCACAATTTCTATGACAGCATGTTGACTTGTGCTGCTAAGTCTCACATTTGTAGAGTGTGCACAAATGGTGGAAGTAGACTCCTCTTCAAATACAGGGCCTAATTTGTTGGAGGACCTACTGACATCACTAGAGCAGGGAGTCCACTCAGGCTTGCGGCAGTTGAGACCCTACCCCAGGGTCTCGTTGCAAGCAGAATGGTCGTGATAATCATGATGGTCTCCAGCCTGCTCGCACAAGCTGCGGGTTTACACCCACAGCTTTGCGAGCGGCCTGGAGAAAAAAAAAAGAGCAACAGACCCTGCGAGCTGTCTGCAGCAGCAAGCGGGTCTGAATCAGGGCCACAGTACTGGAAAACTCAGGCTCAAACATTACACCCACAGACACACTTGGAGGGGTATTCAATATGAAACGTTAACTTCACTGCCGAAGTTAATGTTTCATATCAGAGTTTTTTTTCTGCGTTGTCTGGTGCGCGCTCCCGCTTATCCCCGTATTCAATATAAAATTAACGAAAACGGGAAACTCCGAAGTTGGATTTGCGTAAAGTTACGAATTTTTCTTTAAAATAATTGTAAGACCCCCCTAAAGTTGTAAAAACATTGGGGATCACTATGGGTACCCCCGTTTTAGCCTTTAATTGAAAGTCGGGGATTTAAATAGCCGCAGCAGGTGCTTTTTTCCCGACATTGAAGAAGTGATGCAGAAGAGCACTTAGGTTATTTTTTTCATTTTTTTAAGTGGTCCCATCAAATTTGGGGTACATGAAAATGGGTACTAGCATATTTTGGTGTCCCTAAAGTAAGTTTTTAAAAATTCTGCATTTGTGCACCTGCCGCTATAATTCTATTCTAGAAAACACCTGCCGCATCCTTGCAGAATAGCCCTGAACCTATTTCCCTATTGTTAAACAATTTTTTCCCTTTTTTTTTTTTTTTGCACCCCAATTTTTAAGTTAATTTTTTGGGGTGTCCCTATTTTTTTTATTACTTTTGTTGACACAGTTCTTTTTTAAATGTCAATCTCAGGGGTGCAGGCTAATTTTTTTAAGCCTGCACCCCTAAACCCCAATTCTGCACATTTTTTCGACACCTATTCAATGGTGAAAAGTTATCACCGTTTTTTATCAAAGACTTTTCAAAACTGCGATAAATCTTTGAAATTGAATACGGTGTAAAAGTAAAACAAGTGATATTAACGCAAAAACGATAAAAAGTGCGAAATTTACGCAAAAAACACCCATATTGAATACCCCTCTTAGACTCTCCTCAGTGATTTCTGACATCTGTGCACATAGTTTGTTCCTGTGCATTAGTGGTTTTCATTTATTTGACACCTTTTCTAGAGTGAGAAGGGCTTACATTGTCATAATAAGAGGCAGAAGAACATGCCTCATTGACAGTTGCAGAACCACCATTCATAAATAAAGGCAAAGGCCTTAGCCTTTCTTTGCCACCTTATGCAAAGTTAGTGAACACAGTGGACAATGGCCTGTGGAGTTACCGCAGAACCAGTCTGTGACAGGACAGGAATGATTGGACACATCCACTGACTGGACAACAAAGCACAGCCACTGTATGGAACAGTATAACAATATTATATATATATATATATATATATATATATATATACACATATATATACGGCCTGCAGAATTACAGTGCTTATATATATACATATACACTGGGGCACAGAAGCATACACTGGGGAATGGCCTGCAGTGTCACACTGCTTATATGGATACACTGGGATATGGAAGGAAAGCACTGGGGTATGGCTTGCAGAGTCACAGTGCTTATATGGAAACACTGGAGTACACCCTACAGCATCACAGTGCTTATATGGATACACTGGGATACAGAAGCGTGCACTAGGGTACAGCTTGCAGCATCACAGTGCTTATACAGATACACTGGGGTACTTTACTTCCTGTAGTATCACAGTCCTTATACGGATATACTGGGGTATGGACGCATACACTAGGATTTTGCCCGCACTGTCACAGTGCTTATATAAATACACTGGAGTATGGAAGCATACACTGGGGTATGGCCTGTAACATTACAGTACTTATATGGATACACTGGGGCATGGCCTGCAGCATCACAGTGCTTATATGAATACAATGGGGTACAGAAGCATACACTGGGGTACAGCCTGCAGCGTTACAGTACTTATATGGATACACTGGGGCACAGCCTGCAGCATCACAGGACTTGTATGAATAAACTGGGACACAGCCTGCAGCATCACTGTACTTGTGTTTGGGATACACTTGGGTACAACACGAAAAAAACAATTATTTTTTTACTTTTTTAACTTTTTTTTTCAACCTTTTGTAAAAAAAAAAAAAATTTTAAAACTTTTTTTTATAACACTGAAACAGATGGACACCGGGCAGGTGGATTGGCAGCACTGGAGCAGATGGACACTGGACAGGTGCGTCAGCAACACTGGAGCGGACAGATACCAGACAGGTGCATCATCAGCACTGGAGTAGATGGACAAAGCACAACACTGAGCACAGGAGAAGCCACTGAGGTATATGGATTAATCACAGCACATCCCCTCGACGGGCACAGCACAGTCCCTGGACCAGGCACAGCACAGTCCCTGGACAGGCACAGCACAGCCCCTGGACAGGCACAGCACAGCCCCTGGACAGGCACAGCACAGCCCCTGGACAGGCACAGCACATCCCCTGGACAGGCACAGCACATCCCCTGGACAGGCACAGCACAGCCCCTGGACAGGCACAGCACAGCCCCTGGACAGGCACAGCACAGCCCCTGGACAGGCACAGCACAGCCCCTGGACGGACAAAGCACAGCCCCTGGACGGACAAAGCACAGCCCCTGGATGGACAAAGCACAGCCCCTGGATGGACAAAGCACAGCCCCTGGATGGACAAAGCACAGCCCCTGGATGGACAAAGCACAGCCCCTGGATGGACAAAGCACAGCCCCTGGATGGACTCAGTATAGCCCCTGGATGGACAGCACAGCCCCTGGATGGACAGCACAGCCCCTGGATAGTTATCTCCTGGATAGTACAGCTCCTGGATAGACTCAGCACAGCCCACAGCTCAGCAACACAGCAGAGTACAGCACAGCCAGCTGAAGCAAATGATGCCAACAACTGCAGGAATGGACTTATATGCAATCCAAAATGTATGAGAATCTGATGCCTGGATTGATGACATTTTGCCTCATTTTGGGAACCAAGTTTGGAGGGAAACCATGAGCCAGACTCCGATCCCCTTGGATCAGGTATGTTCGGGTGGGTCCGGACCTGCTCAACTCTTTTAGTTTGTGCTATTAAAATTTACTTCAAGCTACTGTAGAAAACAGACTAACCTACAGAAAGTTGAAAATCACAACAATGAGACCTGATATAAAGGGACCTTTTCAATGCAGTCAGTTAAATAGATCCTTATAAAAGTGCTGCCAAGTGGCTGCACAAAAACAAATGGGCAGTAAAATAGTTGAGGAAAAAAAAGAGCTTATATGTTCTCAAAAAGGGTCTTCTTATGGCTGCTGATATTTTCAACTTTTACTCTGCTTACATCGCTGTATGATGTAGCCCATAAGCAAAACTCAAATATAAATGAGGTTTGTTTAGACTTTGGTCCTTATTACTCTGCAAATTATATTAGATTAGCAGAAATTGTAGTAACTCAGATACAGTATAACGTTTGTGTTAATGCATTTTGCACAATCTGAAATAAAATAAAGCAATGTGCGTCAATTTTAAACTAAGAAAACATGAAGAATAAGTTTGCGCTTTTATTTTAAAGTGCTCTACATTTAGATTATTACTCAGGGCCAGCTCCAGGGCTAATAGAACCCTGTGTCGGCTGAGTACCCAGTGCTCCTTATCGTGCGCAGCACGCACCCAAAATTGGAGGTGTGGCCTAATTACCATATGTGATGTTATCTGTAGGGCGTGCCCACATGGCACACATCCAAATAATGTCAGGCTGGGGAGAGCCTCACTAGCTGGGCTTCCCCCAGCCCTCTCACAGCGTGCAGCATCCATTCAGACTCCGAGGTCCCGGCACCGCCACACAGCTGCTTCAGTGGGGGTCCCCAACCCCCTGATTAGACCACCCATGGGCAACTTTGGCCCACGGGTGGAACAGCGGGACAGTACTGTTCCATTGAAATCGGGATGCTGGGAAAGGGTGCGTCCTCTATGGGTGGCGCCCCTGTTCAACTGCTCAGGTTGAACATCCCTAGAGCCGGACCTGTTATTACTACATAGAGATGTTTAGTTTGGTTCTCCAGAAATCCAAATCCACCAAAATTTTGTGACTATGGACAGATCTGTGTTGTGGTTCTGATCCCTTGAGGAGATCCAGACAGATCCGAGTCACGGTTCTGATTTTCCTGCAATTCAGATTTTAAATCTGAAGTATTGGGTTTTGTATTGCAAAAAGTACATGATTTTAGCTGTTTTTAAAAACTTTTCATCAATAAAAAAAACAAAACCCAGATCCAAAACCAAAACACTTAAGGGTGGTTTTGCAATTCCAAAACCAAAACATGAAGATGAATCCAGATACAAAACCAAAATGGGGGGTGAGGGGGAGGGGGGGCAGCGCACATCTATACTATTTCTACATGTCTTTTTCTAGATGTGTTTAATAACCAATTGGCAAATTTATAATTTTCTGTACATGTTATATCAGTGCCTAATGTGGCGTGGTGGAAACCAATTTTTGAAATTCAATATATTATTTCAAAACATTATACAGTATAAGGATTTAGCAACCACTTACAGTATATTAAATACATGTTACTGCTGCATTTGTTCGATTTATTATTTGGAATCACAGGGGAAACTCTTTGTTCTTCTGTAAAGCATACAAACAAACAACATTTCAGGAACATGAAGCACTGACCTCTGACCACTCTGTCTTATATTTCCCTTGGCAGTTCCTACAGTCATGTGGTGCTCTTTTCCTCATTCAAGCGTATCTTTGTGAAGTGAAGACCATGCATTCATTCCCAACAGATGAGCATACTGAATTGGAGACAGCATTTCTCAAAGCATCCCAGCATAGTGAAATACGCTTTCTGTGACTGCTCAACAATCTCAAAATAGCTCAACAGTTCCCAACCAAGTACAATAATGTTTATTTCTCTTACAGCATCCAAGGTCTTCAAACTTTTACCAGAAACAGTAAGGGAATAATAGTGTTAACATTGTAATTTAATGTACAATTCCGGTATTAATAAATGAACATTTTATATAATTATATAATATTGTAGAGAATGTAAACCAAATACATTTCAATCTATTTCTTCATTGTTTTTAAAAATGTTAAGCTATTAATACTGTATTTACAGTATTTTAGAATTATAAACTCTTATTTCTTTGGATAGTCATGTCCGTAACTGCCAACATCCACCACATGCTGTAAGTGCATTTTTAATAAGTAGTTACACATTCTGATGCCAAATGTGAATATCCTATTAATAAGGGGTATTCATGAAAGCTTGGAGAGAGATAAAATTGTGAAAAAAAAGTACCAACCAATCAGCTCCTGTCATTTTGACAGGAGCAGATTGGTGGTACTTTATCTCTCACAATTTCATGAATGGCCCCCTAAATCTGTGGGACTGCATATAGGGAATTGTGTCAGCCAGAGAGGGGGTGGAGCCAAGTGGGGGGCTGAGACTGAGGCTATTCTAGTTCAGGCAATGCCAACCAATGTCTCTCTAGCTGTTGTGAAACAACAAGTCCCAGCATACCCTCTGTGACGATTAATCACAAGAATAATCGCCAGAAATAATATTTTGTGAATTATGAAGTCCTTTAATTGACCTGTGTTTACCTAGAAGGGCTGAGGTATTACCCCACCTCTTTTGAAGATAGGCATTCCAGGAAGAGGGGTTGATAATGATCTATGGGCCTGATTCAGAGCCGTTCGCTATTTGCGGTCGTTCGTTCAAAAACAAGGGGTGGCTATTCAAATGATCCGTTCGCAAATTGCAGTCTGTTCACACCTCTAAGTCTGAACGAGCGAGCAAAACATACGCTCGTTTATTTGATAAAAACGCCCCCTGGCCGCACGCACCATACGTCATGTCCGCTATTTATTAGATTAATCAAGTACATCGTACAGCGTATGAACTGCTCGCTATTCTTGTGGTTGGTGTTTTCAACCGCTATTTTGTTAAAAAAAACCAAGTGACGTGGTCAATGACGCTGCTGTATTAATTATGCACTCCCTTAAAACGCCCGTTTTGACCTTTAAGCACGCCTGCGTTCGAATTCCACTCCCCCGTTTTCAAGCACCTTCCCCTGTTACCACCCACATACGCCTCATTCTGTCACTCAAAAAAGCAGGCACTCGCTATATAGCGTACAAACGATTTTCGGCCGCACTGACTGGTTCGCGCATTCGTACTAAAAACCGTACGCATGCGCAGATGTGCGAACATCGCTCGGAATGAGCGTACTGCCGCTAGCGAGTGGCTCTGAATGAGGGCCAATGTCCTGTGATTTGAGGAGTGTTATATAACTGTGTGTCCTTTAGTTCTATAGACTGTATAAACATTGTATGTCCATTGCTATTTGGTGTGCAGGTCAGAAAGGGCTGGAATTAGCAAGTGAATGGCTTTCAGGTAACCAAATGATGTATATCCCTCACAGTGTGAGGCCATGTGTGAACAACTCTCCCTTTTTATGACCCCTGAAGTCAGTGTCCTATATCATAATCCCAGAACCAGACCTCCAGTTACTTCAGTGCCCTACTTCAAAAGACTATTATAGGGACTAAGATAAGGATTCTGGTATTTACTATAGGTCTAGAAGGTGGAAGTTGAAGAGTGAGTTATATCATCACTTATCTTTAAAGCAGGGACCCTGTTAGTTTGGCCAGGTAACCCTGTATTGGAAATCTATTAATCTCAAACCCTGCTGACCTGATTGGGAGACCCTGTTAAGTATGAACAAAGAATTAGGGATGTATAAAAAGAGAATACCATCCAACATTCAAGGTCCACTCCTTGGGGTTCAGACAGTCAGGTCTGGGAGTGCATCAGGATATTCCTGTGGGTGAGATCCCCCACCCCATCAGCAGTGCTAAGAACTTTAGTGTAATTTGTCTTATTATTTCTCTCTTTTATTTTGTAAGAGAATATTTGCATTATAATCTGTTTGTCATTTTATTAATATTTTTGTAACTAAGCCTTGAAAATATTTTTTGGATTAAACACATTTAATCTAGCATATTCTCCGTGATACTTATTGAACTTGCGGGCCTGGATAGGCCCATGCTACATATTTGTGTGTCATTTGAATGTGATTTATTATTAATCTGTTGGGAGATCGCAGACCTCCGGAGAACAGTCTGCGTGGTGGCAGAAGAACCGTGTATTTTGGTAAGTGACCGCGGTGCGCCGGCATCACAACCAGCTGATCCAGATTGTTGTATCTGCGAGTCAGCCCGGGTTCGTGACAAATTGGTGGCAAGCGGTGGGATAATCATTTTTATTTTTATAAGAACTTAAGTCAATTAGTTGTGTGATTCTGGAAAGGATCAGCATTCTAATTGACCGGAGAGTACGCTCAAGGCTTATAATATTGTAAAGGACATACAGTTGCAAATACTTTCTGTCCCCCCCCTTCTCTTGGTTTTTCTTTTCTATTTTTATTTGGCAAGAAGTGAGATCCGAGTTGGCCGCTGGGTACAAGCATCTAAAGAAGGATGAGCTTTGTGACCTATGTAAGGACAGAGGGATTGTCAGCACCAACAAGAGCAAAGATCAGCTGATCCAAGCACTCCTAGAGGCAGATAAGGGCCAGGATGCTGGAAAGGATAACGCTGAGGCAAACTTTGTTGGGAGAAATCCTCTGACACTGGACATTACCACCGATACTAGGGAAAGGTCGGATACCTTTGCTAGTTCCAGTGACAATATGGCCTTTTTTAAGTTCTTGGAAAACGCCCGCAAAGTTTTGGGGAAAAAGGACTTTGCGTTGCTCCTGCAGCAAATGCAACTAATGCATCAGTCCCAAGCCAGGGAAGCAGAGGAACGTGCTGCTGCTGCTGCTAGGGAAGCTGCCCGGGATGTTGCAGAACATGTAGCTGCAGAATGCCAAGCAGAGCGCTTATACCAGCTGGAGCTGGCTAGGCTGCAGCATCAGCCTGCTGCTAGAGACTTACATATCACTCACCCAGAGAATTTCCTTGTGTTGGAACCTGAGCTGAGAACCCAGTCAGCACCACGGGATCAGAGTGAGCATGTTGTACCAGATCCAGATGATCCAATGCCCACGATGAGTATAGCAGAGCTATTTGAAGAATGTCAGCTGCAAGGTGTCTCCTGCCACAGCAATAATCGCAGTGAGATAATCAAGCAGCTAATATCTGCACAGGAAGACCCAGCCAATGCGTTTAGCGATTATCGCATGAGTACTATTTCTCCGGGCCCAAAGATGAGTCTTGCATACCAGCTGCAGTGTCTAGAGGAGAGTTTTGAATGCGCTTTTCAAGGAGCATGTGATTGGGGGAAACTCCTTACCCCATTTTGGCAAGACCAGTGTCGCCGGGTGGATGCTGAAAGGCACCGCCTGCAACAGCTTATTACACAAGCTAGAGAATCAGCCACCCAGCCGACAGAGGTGGCCCGCAAGGAAAAGATGCCCTCACCAGCTACAGTCAACGTGGAGTATTCTGCTGAGTTATTGCATCCGGAGGCCAAGTTCACGCTGCTGAGGAAAGCTGATGGTACTAGCAGCATACCACCACAGGACGCCCAGTATTTGCTACAGGGGGAGGCCAATTTTGCACAGGACATAATTGTTCAGAATCCTACTTCTATGAGAGAGGTGGGAATGTCTGCGAATAATCCCACAAATGTGTTAGTGGACACTGAAGTTGGACGATTCTTGTCCCAATATGTTCCTGCAAATGTTGTTCCTGCTATCTCTATTGCTTCTATTGCACCGTGTGACTCATCTCAGGTAGTATGTGTTCATACTGAATCTTGCAATGTTGTGACTTTGTGTCCAGAAACAGAAATGCTCAGTGATCCTTTTGCATTTTGGAAGGTGACAGAGACATGTGAGGATGATGTCATTGCTAATGTTGATAATGCCGCGATTATAATACAAGCTAACCCTGTTTTTCCCCAGGTGAATTATGATGACCAGTGCAATTTGGGTATAACAGTATGTGATGACAAAAATATTGCTGATCTGTCTGTCCCAGAAACTAACCCTTTTCAGATTCCCAGAGCAGAATCTAGGCAGGCAGAACCGTGTTACATTGCAAATATGTGTGATATGGGGTTAGCAAATGATTTGGTAACTGTTCCCTTATCAGTATTTGAGGTTAATACTGTATGCTACAATGAATCCAATGTAACCCCTTCATTTACAGTAATGACCCGTCCCACAGCAGCACAGAGGGGCTGTGAGTTAACCCTTGCAGGTGTGGACACCAGCTCAATAGAGGTTAATCCCCCTCATCCCCTCTCCCTCCTTGTACACAGGTCAGTCTCAGACACTGAATTGGGAAAGGGCAGGGCAGCTGCTGCCCTAACTCCTCACAATGACCAGGTATTCCAGAGGGATGCTTTCAAAGCTGAACAGCAAACTGACCCTAGCCTGGAATCTGTAAGACCAAGAGTTAGCCGAGCAGATCAGGAAGAGAAACATGTTCGACTCAGCCAGGAATACCAGGAAGGGAAACCAGATAGAATTTTTGTGGAAAATGAAATATCTTTGGAGAGAAATGTCAGGGTTGTACAACGAGGTGCAGTTACTGGCATAGCCGAGTGTCCCACTGTATATGGTACTGGTGAAATTACTCCAGTCCCTGGAGCAAATGATCTGGAAAAATTACAAGTACCAGGGATTGATGGTAACGAAATGTGTAAACGTGTGTCTGATGTGACTCCTGCCATAATTGTAAGTACCAGGGAGGAAGCAGCACAGAGGAGCTGTACAGTAATCCCTGAAGGAATGAGCAGTGGTCTGCTAGCAGTCACAGAGGACAGTAATATTGTGTGTCCAAAGTCTTACCACACTCACACAAAAACCCTCATTCCTGCAGATCTAGGAAGACAGGAAGTTTTCAAGATGGAATCTGGTAGGGTCAGTAATGTGTTAGAGTCCACCCATGTTTGTATGGCAACTGATGGTCCAGGTATCAGGGCCAAAGTACATAGTTCCCAGTATGTGATGTACCTCTGTGCTAAGATGGGTCATGAGGGGGAGGAAAGGATTCTAGCCCCAACTAACTATGACAGAGAGAACCTTAGCCTCATACTTCCTGCTGCTGAGCCTGTGCTTGTGATCCTGTCACACACCACTGACCCAGTCATAAGCCATACTCCCCTCACTGGGCTGTTTGATAAGGACCTGACTGGAATGCTGGATAGCAATGCATTAGATGATCCTGTGAGGGAGGAGGGTGTGTCAGAGTCACAACTGATCCTACCCCTTGAATTAGAAATGCAGGCTGGTGATCAATTTTTAAAAAATGTGGTGTCTCATTGTACTTTGTCTCCAATGACTGACATTGAGGTTGCAAAAGTTCCCTTTCCTGTTGTAGGTCTCAGGGAGCTAGAGATTGACAATGATCACTACCAGATACTGTGTAAGGAGATGGAGCCAGGGCAGAGTGATAAAGGGAAGTACTCCCTACCTGAGCCAGCAGTGATTCAGACCAGGTCAGATGAGCTGGAGGCCCAGGACTGCCCAGAAGGCATGAGTGAGGTGCCGTACTCAAGGCACAGGGTAGAAGGTGGTATCCGTCACCCACAACCAGACATGGGGGAGGCTATAGCTTCAGGGTCTACCCCTAAGGTTGATGAGAAGGTTGTGTCTATGTTAGGTACTGCTGAATACTCCCATTGTGAATCCCACTCTATCACCTTAAACCAAATACTTAGGACTTTCGTGGAGTCTCAGGGAAGAGACCAGGAGGGGTTCCTGCCACATCGCCTCTTTGCATACCGCGAGATGCCGAAGGAACACTCTGGCTTCTCACCCTCTGGACTCCTATATGGGTGCAGAGTGTGCAGCCCCTTAGATTTGGTTAAGGAAGAGTGGGAAGGTAAATTGATTCCCCCTGACATGTCAGTGGTGTCGTACATGGTGACGTTCAGGGAGGAGTTACAGTCCCTAGGGGGAATGGCGCAGAATGACCTAAACCCTGCGCAGGTGAAACAAAAGCTCTGGTATGACTGCAGCATGAGGGAGGGCACCTATGAGTTGGGCCACAAGGGCCTGGTGCTGAGCCCTATGCAGCTGACCAAGCTACAGGCTGCCTGGGAAAGTCCCCAGCTGATATTGCCAAATCTCCAAGATGTCAATTATGTGTTGGCAGCAGGGGAGGGATGGAAGAGTGAGACTGTGTACCACAGTAATTTGCTCAGAGCTTGGCATGACATGGAAACTTGTGTAATAGCCATGTGTCACCTAAATGGAAATGATCAGAAACCTGACCCCTTGGTAAATGTAGCAGCTGCTGCTAAAGAGGCAGATGGGGTAATATGGTATTGGGGGTCACAGGAGAGAATGTGATAGGTGGATCACTGTCTCACCTGTGTCCAACTTCAGGGGGGCGTGTGACGATTAATCACAAGAATAATCGCCAGAAATAATATTTTGTGAATTATGAAGTCCTTTAATTGACCTGTGTGTACCTAGAAGGGCTGAGGTATTACCCCACCTCTTTTGAAGATAGGCATTCCAGGAAGAGGGGTTGATAATGATCTATGTCCTGTGATTTGAGGAGTGTTATATAACTGTGTATCCTTTAGTTCTATAGACTGTATAAACATGGTATGTCCATTGCTATTTGGTGTGCAGGTCAGAAAGGGCTGGAATTAGCAAGTGAATGGCTTTCAGGTAACCAAATGATGTATATCCCTCACAGTGTGAGGCCATGTGTGAACAACTCTCCCTTTTTATGACCCTTGAAGTCAGTGTCCTATATCATAATCCCAGAACCAGACCTCCAGTTACTTCAGTGCCCTACTTCAAAAGACTATTATAGAGGCTAAGATAAGGATTCTGGTATTTACTATAGGTCTAGAAGGTGGAAGTTGAAGAGTGAGTTATATCATCACTTATCTTTAAAGCAGGGACCCTGTTAGTTTGGCCAGGTAACCCTGTATTGGAAATCTATTAATCTCAAACCCTGCTGACCTGATTGGGAGACCCTGTTAAGTATGAACAAAGAATTAGGGATGTATAAAAAGAGAATACCATCCAACATTCAAGGTCCACTCCTTGGGGTTCAGACAGTCAGGTCTGGGAGTGCATCAGGATATTCCTGTGGGTGAGATCCCCCTCCCCATCAGCAGTGCTAAGAACTTTAGTGTAATTTGTCTTATTATTTCTCTCTTTTATTTTGTAAGAGAATATTTGCATTATAATCTGTTTGTCATTTTATTAATATTTTTGTAACTAAGCCTTGAAAATATTTTTTGGATAAAACACATTTAATCTAGCATATTCTCCGTGATTCTTATTGAACTTGCTTGCCTGGATAGGCCCATGCTACATATTTGTGTGTCATTTGAATGTGATTTATTATTAATCTGTTGGGAGATCGCAGAACTCCAGAGAACAGTCTGCGTGGTGGCAGAAGAACCGTGTATTTTATGGTAAGTGACCGCGGTGCGCCGGCATCACAACCAGCTGATCCAGATTGTTGTATCTGCGAGTCAGCCCGGGTTCGTGACACCCTCCAACCAATCAGCTGGTAAAGCATGCTGGGACTTGTAGTTTTAAAACAGCTGGAGAGCCACAGGTTGGCGAGGCCTGTACTAGTATTTAATTAAAAGGGAAGAATTGCTGCATATTTAACTGTGTATCTATTTACCTGTTTTAACCAATTTAAGTTAATTTTAAAATTAAATTACACACCTCTGTATTTCAATTAAAAAATATACTTTATATTTTTGCAAATAAAAATTCATACTATTCCATTCTTCCTTTTATTGTAACAATATACCCAGTTCTTACTGATAAAAAACTTCAAATACTACCTAAAGTGTGGGCAGTGTTAGATTTTTGCCACAAATATTGCTTTTAACTTTGGTTAAAAAAAAATCCTTATAATAAACCCATCTGAACTGAAAACAATTGTTCACATCACAACTGGATCACTCTCAAGTCATTTGTTGTAGCTTCCATTGCATGATAATTGAACTAACATCCAATCACTTGGAAATTGATTGCACCTTTATACTATTGTATGCATTTGTATTATTTTATCTCTCACCTTTTTTGGTTGAGACATACAGTTGCTTTAAGATTCGTAATATGATTAGCAATCCTTTTGCTTTGGAAATATTAACCCGAAAAATTGTGTCAGTTATTTTAATGATTTAGTGCCTAATTCAGAGATGGATGCAAATATCGAAGCCACTGGGATTTGTATTGAGACACCAACCAGCGACTTCGCAAATCTGCTGATTGCATACAAGGACACAACCATTGCATACAGGGCCTGATTAAGCAAGGATCGCAAGAGCTAAGACGGCTGTTTTTCGTGATCTGCGCATGCGTATGCATCGCAGTCTGCATGTGCGAACTAGCCACTGTGATTGGGAATGAGAGCACAGTGTGTATGAAGACCCATTGCAGAGTGATTGACAGGAAGTGCCCTTTGTGGGTGGTAATGGGGGATGGTCAGGAGAATGCAGGCGTGTCAGTGTGTTGAGACGGTGTTGCAGGGGCATGCATAAATTAGTCACTGCAATACCATAGGCAGCCTGAGGCCTCATAGTGTATGCTCAAGTTAGCAATTCCTGATTGAGGTCTGACCTGCCTTAACAATGCATATTGGTCCGATGTTACTCGATATTACCGATTGTTTTGCTATGTTGTCCAAGTGTATGGATGTGAGTAAGGGGAAGTGGGCGTCCTCATGTTAGGCTCAGATTGCATTGCGAAAGCAAATATTTGCATATCCCCGCTGATATAAGCAACTGCATTGCGTGTGCATAAGCAGAATTGCAATCCTTGCTGAATCAGGCCCACACATAAGTCAATCATCAGACATTTGAGTAATCATTTGGTTGTTCACAATGCTTGTTGGAACTAAGACAACAAAACCTTAACAGGATCGCAGTTACAGGCTGTGACATGACCTCGAGATGGTCACGACACTCCTGTGTTTGAGTTGCCACCCCCAATTAGCACCCACAAACTGTCACCAACAGTCAACACTTTACAAATAAATCCTCTGTTACTGCCATCAAAAAACAAATGTGGCACATGCTCAGTGTGACTCCGATGTAGTGGCATCACTAGAGGGGTGTGGACAACACTTAGTGTCACCCTTGGTGGGGGTGACACCAAAATTCTGGCTCCTCTGCAGTGACTTGGAGCCTGGTGCTGTACTGTGATGTTGTTGTGCAGCACCTGGCTCTCAATCACTGTGGAAGAGCAGACAATGCAAGGAGGGTCTGTAGCGGCAAAATGGCATCTCCCGGAGTGCTGGGCACACCCCCTGAGTGATGAAACAGGAGAGTGCAGTGAGGCCATGCAACATAAACAAATGTAACATAAAAAACATTTAGTTTTGAATTTTAATAATTTGAAATTAAAATAACAAAGAAAACTAAATTTCTAGAATTGGTCTAGTTGTTGGTTTTGATATTCAGTAAAATGAGAGCAATGATCAATCTAGATATATAGATAGATAGATAGATAGACGCTATAAGGGGAAAAGGAATTACATTAGTAACCACCCCAGACTGATAAGGAGGCCTTCAGGTGCAGATGACTCTGCCGCAAACTGCCTCTGATATCAAATAGCTATGAATCATGGCCACCAATGTTCTATGTATACATCTCTGTCTCCATTTTTGCATGTATGTTCCTTTCTATCGGCTCCTTTGTATGGGTTCTTCCTTCTTTCCTTGTTTTATCCCATATTTACCCCATCTCACCTATTTCCCCATCATTATCCATCTACCCCAGCCACACACTTTGCTCCTGTTGCACACCATATTTTCCCCTTGACAACTACTTCTTCCTTCTTCACACCAATCAGAAGTGGCATCGAAGAACTGAGGCCCAACTGGATTCAACACCACATAATGGAACATAATGATCGCATCTATTTTAAGCTCAATTTTCATTTAATTATGCCCATGGGTGAAGCACCAAAAACTGTATACTTGTGTCATGAGCCTTGCACTTCATTTTAGACAAGTGTCCCCATTGGGGCCTTGTACATCAGCAGACCTTTGCAGGCACAAGAGGGCATTGAAAGCAGTGCTTCCTATTCTTTGATTCAGGGATCTGCAATGCTTCTACCTGATTCTCAGCATTATTAGTGCTGGATTTTCTAATGATCCCTCAGAGACTTGACCCCATGGTCTTCACCCAGAAATCAAACAAGGGTTAGCCTATAAATTATTTCAAGAAGATCCCCTTTGCAGTCTCAGGACTTCCTTCTTCTGCTCATGTTGCTGCAGTGTATTTTTTCTCCTCCACTATCTTATTTTCTTAATTCTACTCTTCTTTCCAGAAGCTCTTGTTTGTAGTCTTTTGAAAGTATTCCTTCTTTTTACTCCATCAATGGACTACAAGCTTCCTACCCACAACAGATCTTTTTAAGCCAATCACCATGGCCAAAGATATGTTTAAGCCATCTGGGCTGTGTCAAGGCGTCTCTGCCCAGTGATCCCTAACGCTACATGATAATAGCACCCACTTTGGGTCATATAATTGCACACTGTTATGCCACATGATAAAAGCACATAAATTAATATATCTAAGTTGAGAGCCAACTCACCTGAAGGTACCCCAAAATCCTCCAAATGAAACTACAGAAAACAGCACATCCTCCATATGCTACTCTCATCCATGCCTCTCAGAACCGTAATATAAAATGGTGGCTGCTCAGATCAACTTAATGGTGTTTCACAGGTGCATTAAAAGGGAGGGGTTTAATCTAGGTAAGAAAAAAATGGAAACATATTCCCCAAGCACACTGCAAAAGAACAGTAGTACTATTCAAATTGCATTTCTAGTCTTTTGCAGGATGGATGGATAAAGAGGTGTGGAGGGAAATGGTTTTAATTATGGCTTTTTCTAACAGAGATCCTGGTAAATAATAAAAGCAAAGTAATTAAATCTCCATAATATTTATTTTTAAAAGTAACTGTACTGTTTGACAACAATCAGCTGATACAAATGCTAAATTTTGTAGGGAATGACAAAATGACTTGCATAATGGGAATTTTGCCAGGAGCAATACATGATTGTCAAATGCAACATCATGTTTCTATCATATAGTATGCATGTAATATATATATATATATATATATATATATACACACACAAGTAAGATATATAGAAGTCCTACACTAGTAGAGACAGAGCACATTTTGTTCATGAACAGAGCAAACAAATGTACAAACATTGCTCCATTCATGCTTATACAGTATATTCTCTTGTGTAATCTATTATCAATAAAAAGTAACAGGTGGGATAATTGAGAGAGTCCATCAGCTTCGACCATTGTTAGATCATGCTGATTTACTCTTAAAGTAAATATACTTCATCTCTATAGTCTGCAAACTTCAATTTACAGTGTATACGAAATATATAATCTGAAAGCAAGGTTTCTATATGTAATGGTCTTAGGTAATGCTGCATTTCTAAAATATTTTCTTTGCATATTATGGATGAAAATATACAGTATATTCTCAAGCTGAATATTATCAGTAGCCTTACAACTGATACCTTTTAAGTTTTACTGCTTTTTTCACACTTTTATGTCTCAGCTGCTTTCTGTTCCAGGACTTTGAATTACCTCTTTAAAGCCACTTTGAACAAAACTACAAATCAATTTTTTACATGTGTTGACATTACACAAGTGAATAAATTGCTAAAAACAGCCAACTGGAGGCTTATTTTGCTATTCAATTACTTTGCTGTGTAAAATCAACCTGCATAAAAAGTGAATACAAGTTTGAAAGCTGGTTTATTTTTAATTATTTTTTCCAGTAGAGTGGATTATGTTTTTCTAAAGACCACTAATATGTTGTCTAAGTCCCGGTAATCGGCAGTGAGGTGGCCAATCATGGTGGTGTGGCTAAGCCACATTGGAGCTTAGCCACACCACAGAATCATTTGGCTGCAATATAAGGATTTGACTGTTCTGATATTGTGGGAGGAAGTAATGTGTTTACTTACAGTATGTGATTCTGCCTATAATGATAGGATTTTGTGTGACTGGGTTAGTATTATGATAGTAAAGTAGGTACTTTGGAAGTTACAGGTCCCAATAGTACAGAGTACTGTATAATGATTGAAGCTCCAAATAAACCCAGTCACACAAAATCCTATCATTATTGGCAGAGAGGTTGTGTTATCAAATACACCATTATATTAAATAAAGTCAATATTTCCAGCTTGTTGATATTAGTAAAAGAATAACAAAAATCCTAACTAGTTCCATATTCTTATTCATGCAACCAATCCAAACTAAAATTTTCAGTTTGGACATTGTGATGTATTATTTGGTTCTTATGAATATGAAGATGCTTAACTTATAATTGTCCATTCTATTGTTTCATGTCTTTAAACCTATTATAATTTGTTACAGTTTTTATATTCAGTACTTCTAAGGTCATTTCTGAAAGTTTATATTTTTTCTTACTAAGAAACAATTCAATTGTTGTCAACCATTTGCACTTATTTCTCTATTACTAAATCTGGATAAAGATTCCTACATCTGTACAATTATATCTGCCTATTTCAAAATATCACTTAAAACACCCACTTTTCTTGCACAACACATGCTTCAAATGTTTAAATGACGAAGCAGAGGAGATTTGTAACATTAGATGAGCACAGAAAATCTGATTAAACAGTGTGCATACAACATGTGCAAACTATACTTATAACAGTATAAGTTAAGTTATGGAGTAAAAAGTGCAACATCATCAAAAAATGTATTTATACCAGTGGAAACGACAAAAACATACTTTAGACCACAGTTATTCATTTTCCATAAAAACCTGGAGGTGGCAGCAACATATAATTACAAAGATGCAAAGCTTTTATATAGTAATTATTTATGCCGTTAGAGAATCAGCATAAACATAAAGTGCTCATCCACTCAATATGCTAATTTATTTGCTGTGCAAAAAAGCATATAAATTAAGCTTCTGATAAAAATTTGGGAGGCAATAGCTTGCCTTAAGGATTCAATATGTTGATGAAGAGTCTTAGCGATTTATTTTAAAGGTGGGTGGTGAATCTATTTATCACTCTTATTAATGAATTGTTATTTGAATAATTAAACAGCATTAACATTTTTTTAATCTTAAATTTATTGAATGTGTTGGAGAAAATCAATACAGGCACAATCAATAAGGCTTGATTTTATTACCTCCCAAATAGATTCTAGTAGTGCTGATTATGAAGAAAAACACAATTGAATATACATGAATGAGTATAAAAAAATAATTAATAATTAACCAATTCCATTATGAAGATGAGTATACAAAGTCTTTACAGCATTGGGCTAAAAAATAAAAAAATCTAAAATATAATGTACAGTAAATGTTGTATTTTAAAAATATTCCTATAGAACACCAAAACTAATTTCTAAGTATTTTATGCAAAAATTATCAGAAAATCTTCAGTGAACACTAGCTGGACTTGATATATAAATCAGTCCCACTGCTTTGTTGCAAGCATGTTTTGGCCAAATTGCTCTACATATATAATATGCAAAAGTAACATATAGTAGATGAACATAAGCATCTGTGATCCTTATAGGAGCTATAGCATATTCACATGCATAATACTCCTGAACTCATAGAAGAATGTACAATGCATATGAAACATACTCTGTTCTTGAGATTTTGTACATTTAACCATGCTTGCTTATAGTCATAATTTTTATATGGATATAAAAGAGCATATGATCTAAGTTTAAATACTATTCCACACTTTACATAGTTTTGTCTGTTTGCATCTTTTTGGTTGCAGTCTATTAGTTGACCCCACACTAATATTTTCTTAAAACCATTAGACATGATTAGATCAAGAAAAGAAGATCAAGAAATTACGTATCGCTCATTACATTAAGGAAAGCATGAAATAAAATGTACAGTATACTTGGCAAAAAATAATATTATGTATTAAGGGGCAACAAATAATTATAATTAAGATAAGGGGGCAATATTATTATTTTTACTAAGAAAAGGGACATCTATACCATTTAACTTTTTGAAGGGAAACATATCTATATATTAATTCAATAATTTTTGTTACTGTGATACCTATTTTGGGAAAATGTCTGAATGTAAAAATATGGTTGCAGTTTTAAAATAAAGGTCCTACCATGTAGATGTGCCAGTAGAACAAAAAAATTAGATTGGGGTAACAGTTCGGGCATGGCGGAATGGCAAAGTTCCCATGTAAAGTAGGGTGCTATAATGACAGCATTAAAACTAACATGATTGGACACACTAGATCAAATAACTGTGCTTTATTTTCCAACGGCCACACACTTCCCAGCATAGCTACTTACCTGAAAAAATGTCACATGACTGTAAACAAATCCAACTGTAAACATCACTCATACATATTGTACTCACAGAAAAGTAGAACATTCCTGCTTCACTCACAGTAGAAAATACCTGTCTCACTGATAGGCATACACATTTCTGTTGCATACTTACACATAACAGAATGTCTTCACTGCAGCTTAAAAAAAAAAATAAGAGCCTTACTGGAATTCATGAGCGATCAACTATATGTCTCAGGCAAGAGAGAATGAAGAGTATTCGCAATGTGAGTCTCATTCCAACAGCATTTACAACCAAATCAAGAGGCACAGACTATCCAGCCCTCAGCCATCAATTTCTAGGTAGCCAGCTGAAATGGAGGCATTGATGGTTAACCTTGAAATCCCTGATTTGAAAAGGGCCTTGACAACCCCATCTCGAACATCAGTGAGACCATGAAAATTTGGACATCACCACTCTGAGCACTTTTTTGAATGAAGCATTGTTACATTTACTTTGTGGCAAAGGCATGAAATGTTCCTCTGTAGCATGGACAGGGATCACAACAATGTTCCTTCCAGGAGGATGTATAAACCACAGCATCTTTAAATTTCTGATTCCTTTTTTTGAGAATTCAGTTAGTTCTATCAAATAGAATATGAAAGCTGCAAAAGAACTGAAATTGACAAGGATCTACATTTTTGATGAGGTATCCATGATCCCTGCAAATGCCCTGAACTGCCTTGATCGTTTATTCCACAACATCAAAAATAATGAACAACCATTTGGTGGCAAGTTCTTGATACTAAAATTTTCAACAAGATCTACCAATAGTCCCTCACTCAGCATGAGAAACCATTATTGAGAACTATCTGAAATCGTTACCACTATGGCCACCCTTTGAAAAGTATCTCCTGACACAGTACATGCATACAAACTATAATGAGGTCGCATTCACTGAATTTCTATCTGCAGTTCAATACCAAATGAAATGTTATGCAAGCATGAAATTATTGAAACAATATATGGCACTAACATTCAAACCCTGTCTAAATACGAACTGATAGATACAGTAATTATTTGCCCAAACAATTCCTACTGTTATGAGATTTTGCTTCAACAGAAGGACAACACCTTCTTTATACAAATGACTTTGCATTGCCAATCAGCAGAACAGCATTCTGATAACACTTGTCAGTTGCAACAGATTGCACAGACTGGATTTCATCAGCCGACTCTGTATCTTCACCGCTCAACAGAGCAGTCCCATAGTGTGCATGGGACTTTGGAAGAACACATCAGATAGAGCCATCTGCTTAATTTGGATTTTAGGAGAGGCCTCTTCATTTACAGCAGTGCGCCACTAGACTCAGACTTAGATTGTGATCTCTGGCCTGTAGTGAAACCTGCCATCACGGCTTTACTCAGCAGTCTCTATAAGGAGCACAGGTATATTACAGCATACAAGCTCACTAATGTGAGACTGGCTGTATTGACATTTTTTCCCATGTTGCATTTTGATTT
Organism: Taudactylus pleione; assembly: GCA_031769625.1. Classification (NCBI taxonomy): domain Eukaryota; kingdom Metazoa; phylum Chordata; class Amphibia; order Anura; family Myobatrachidae; genus Taudactylus; species Taudactylus pleione. Next base: position 8,199,971 of record JAUIMM010000061.1, on the reverse strand, counting down.
TCACTCTGTTACAAATATAGCTCATTTGACCTGTGGTAACATTGTGTATTTTTTCAATTGACTTTCTATAAGGATTGCTACAATACTTTCACTGCTGCTGCTCTTTTAAAAGATCAAAATAACAATTTCCATTTCGGATTATATGAATTGTATGATTCTTATGAGCTCAATGGCTGTACATATGGACTAACATTATTGCTATCCACCTGCTGCTGCTAATTTCCATATCCACTGCTACATATCAGTTGGTTTGCATTCATTTGTGTGTTGATTACCTGTGGCCACAGTGTTTTATATATATATATATATATATATATATATATATGAGTTTGTCCTTTGGGTACTGTCAGCTGCCAGTTTTATTTTTTACTTTGTTTTTTTTACATTGTCTGTCATTTGGTCATTTTATATTGTCATATGTTATTTGATTTACAACATTACTGAACTATTACATTTTTTTACTTTTTTGACACTTTAGCGCTCCCAGTTTTTTCCTTTTTTGTTATGAGATTAGCAACAAGAAAATGTAACAACTTCCAGATGAAAAGCATATTTTCCAGTCTCGACATAGTTGTGACTGCAGATGAAAGTGAAAGAGTATGCTATCCAGTTGAATTTTTGCATACAATTGAGATAAGTCGACTTCTGCCTCTATGACTGAAAAAGGGTGCAGTCATGATCCCATCAGGCACCTGAGCACAAGGAATGGTTTAGTCAATGGCACATGTATGATCATAAATTTTGCATGGAGAACATACGGGGTCGTTGCACACCTTGCCACACATTCCACTGACTCCAAACAATAGCACTTTCCCTTTTATGATGACTATGAAAAAGAATCAAGGACAGACACTTGTCAAAGTGATAATATACTGGGATCAGTATGATTTACAGCCGGCCACATGGCGGTTCAAATCCTGACAGTGGAAGCCTGGCAGCGAATATCCCGACAGGTAAGTATTTTTTCTATTTGCTAACCTAACCTCCCTCCCTAACCCTAACCCTCCCTTAGGGGTGCCTAACCCTAACCTCCCCCCAAGTGCCTAACCCTAACCCCCATCTAAGTGTCTAAACCTAACCCGCCGTTCCATGCAGCCTAACCCTAAGTCTCCCAGGGGGGTGCCTAACCCTAACCTCCCCTGGGGGTGCCTAACCCAAACCCCCACTTCACCTATCCTAACCCTAACCTACCAGGGGGAGCCCCTAACTTAACCCTCCCCCCCTTTAATTGGTAAGCGGAGTGTCGTGCTCCTGGCGTAGGTCTAATGACAGGCATCAGGATTTTGACGCCGGTCATTAGACAGTTGCTGGGAATAGATAGTTGGGATTCCAATGGTCAGCATTCAGACCGCTGGCATCCCGACTGCATCCCAATATACCTGCCAGAACCAGTCTTCTCATATGGTATGCTCTACATTGCTCTATCTTGAGCAAGATCAAAGGATTATTTTGCAGAAAAGATCACTCATGAAGATGCACCTGGATTACCTGCCATAAATGGATGGAGTCAAAATATTGTCTTTACTGAAGTCTTTAAATGAATTTGTAAAAAAAAATTTGTCAATCAAATAAAGTTTACATTAGTTGCATGATATGAGTGTATTATTTTCAAGAAACAAACTAACCATCAATTTTGATGGGTTTCTACTAGTTTTCCATTAATTAAGTTAGCATATTAATGAGCAAATTAATTAATTAAGCACAGCTATTAGTTTAATTATTTAGGGCACTAATATATGTGTTACTTGGGACCAAGGAATCTCTAGGTGTGAGGATCCAAATGTATTTTGGGGCCCTTCTAGAAGTCAGGGACTGATGCTAAGTACAATTGCCTATTCAGTAAAGAGAGCAACTCACATGACCTAATATGACCAGCAGATCCTATAATTACTGGAATTATCAAAGTGGGGCCTACATGGTCAGACTTGATTTTCAAGCACATCCCACAAGTTATAGCTATGATACTCAATCAGATTGAAATCTGGGGAATTTGGAGGCCAAGTCCTGAAGAGATATACTTGATCTGCAACAATGTCTAGGTAGGTGGTACGGTACTTGTCAAAGTAATATCTACATGAATGCCAGGATCAAAGGTTTTACCCAGAGAATTACACTGCCACTGTTGGCTTGAGATCTTCCCATGATGTATCCTGGTGCCATCTCTTCTCCAGGTGAACAAAGCACATGCTCTTGGCCATCCACAGGATGTATAAGAAAATATGAGTAATAAGACTAGGTCACCTTCTTCCATTGCTCCATTGTCCAGTTCTGATACTCATGTGCCATTTGTAGGCACTTTCAGTGGTGGAAAGGTGTCAGCATGGGCACTCTAACCTATCTGCAGCTATGCCACTCCATATGCAGCAAACTGTATATTCTAGCACATTTCTATCATAGCCAGCATGTCAGGACCTGGGGGGTATTTGGACCCAGAGTGGAACCAGGAGTCGAGGCAGGAATGGTTTTGTTAAACTGAAAGGCAGCTGGTTTAATGGGAGTATTTGGATTCATGGGATAAAACAAATATATGAATACTGTAACAAAAGTCCAAGGGTAAACTGAGGATAGATGTCTGGCAGATAAATAAAGTACAATTGCCGTGGAACTGAGAAACAAGTGTCTGATAATAAATAAATCCATTTGATGTGAAGCAGAGAAGCAGGTGTCTGGTAATGAGATTTCTGTAAACTGCAGTCAGTTCTGTGTGCATGAGGCTGGTCAGTCACAAGTGGAGGGTGAGACGTGGGTTATAGCTGATAGGTGCAGGAATCCTGGGAACTGCCTGGAATGCTGGCAGGAAGCAAGCGAGACACTGCTGAGACTGCAATATACCAAGGCTAGGGAACACAGAGAACTCTCACACAGCAAGACTGAGAACGCATTGCACTGGCAACTAGAAGGTGTGCTGAACACCCTTAAGTACCATGGGATGCAAAAGCTCCAACCTGATTGGCCCATTCAGGTCACATGCCCAAAACCAAGATGGCAGCGTCCAGCAGTCTGCAGCACAGAGAAGCTGCTAGTCTTACCTGTGCCAGCATGGCCTGTTCCCCCTGAACCTCCTCACGCACCTTGCACCAACCTCCAGGAACCAGCACCCCCACTGGTAGGACCACACTAGAGCGCTAGCACAGGGACTGCGAGCCAGCAGGTAAGGATGCTCTGGCCATGACACAGCATTAACATTTTCAGCAAGTTGATCTACAGCAGCTGTTCTGTAGGAAAGGACCAGATGGGTTAGCATTTGCTCCCCACACACATTAGTGATCATTGGGTTGTCCTTTGGACCACTTTTGGTAGGTAATAACCACTGCATAACAGATTAACCCACACAATACTTATCATTTTGGAGATGCTCTGACCTAATAGTGTAGCTACCACAATGTGGCCCTTGTCAAAGTAGTTCAGATCTCTAGACTTGCCCATTTTTCCATACAATAACTTCAAGTATGGAGAGTTCCCTTGCTGACTATTATATCCCACCCCTTGACAGCAGCCATTGTAATGAGATGTTGTTCACTACACCTGTCAGGGGTTTTAATGTTATGGCTCTGTCAAGGCATTATAATTGGGTGAAATCAGTTCAGTGAACATAGAGTTGCCTTAGTAAAGGAAGCTTGGGGGCTTTATGAAGTTCCTGCTGATGAGAGAGAGAACAAAGCTACTGTTGGTAAGAAGGTACAGTACTGAGGAAATTTGCCACAAGTGGAAGTGGTCCTTTTAAGTAGGCAGCAGGCTGAACAGTGTACTGGTTACATTGTGCTTTGGAGAGAGCTGATACAGCAAGGATACCCACAGGCAAGGCTGGATATGACAGGCAGTGTTGGGGGCTGTAGCAGTGATAAGAACTGGATATATTACTGAGTGCTGAAGACAGCACTGATGACTGTATATCAGATAATACTTATTTATGTGCTGTTAGCTAAAAACAGTGCTGGTAAGCTGCAACAGCATAGAATACTGATGTCTGTGCTGGTGGTTGGAGACAGCAGTGAACTGTTGTGTCTGCACTTATAGTTGGGTACAGCACTAGTGACTGCTGCTGTGGTAATTTTCAGAACAGAGCTGTAGCTGAGGTGAGTTGAGCAGAAATGGACTGCAAGGTGGATGATAACCACACAGGTGAACAGAACTGGAACTGAACTGAAGGGCTTATAATACTGTAAATGTGAAAAGTGGTTGCGAAAAGCGGCATAGGTGGACTAACTAGGGAACAGAACTGCAAGGATGAGGATAACTGCACAGGTGGACTGAACAGGAAAAGAACTGTAAATACATCCTGGAGCCAGGAAAATTACACTAGAATTATGTTGTTCTGGCAAACGTCAGAACACAGGAGCTGAATTAAATAGGGTTTCCTATTCCCCTATAGGCTGTACAAGGCAGGTGGTCAGAAGTGCAGACCTAATCTGTGGAATTGTTATCATGTGATATGGCCAAGAGCATGGTAAAAGATGCAGCAGGAATGCTACCCAGATGGTTGACTGAAGGGGATGATAGCAGAGAAGGCTATTGGTGATCCACCAGGTTCTAAATGACAGCTAAGTGGTACTCATGTGTCAGATACCTGAGTAAAACAGGGTGATGTGTGGCAGAACCCCCCTTTAAGTAGTGGCCTCTGGACTACTTTGATGCTTCAGAGGAAACGTTTGATGGAATTTCCATACCAACCAGAGGGCATGCACATCTTTAGAACTGATCCAAGCCAGTTCTTCATGACAATAGCCCTTATAGACAATTAAGTACTGTATGGTGATAGACTGAAGATAATTTCAACTTGATTTGTAGAGCGTAACACAGAGAGCACCAAGTAGGACATCCATGGAGTCTGAAGATCTCTATGAGACATACAGTAGTTGAGCTAGAGCAGGTACTGATGGTAGGACTTGTAAAGATATGAAATGTCCCATCTGCAAAAAAATGATCTAAGACAATGCAAATAGTAGTATATTTATTAGAAGGTGGTAAATCGGTAATAAAGCCCATAGGAGTGTGTTTTCAGGAAGCAGGATGTATAGATAAAGGATACAGTTGGCCAGCAGCGGACAGCCTGGGAGTCTTATGCTGGGCATTCTAAGCACAGATTGCAACATATTCTTTAAAGTCTCACTGTAGTGTGGGCCACTAGTAATTTTTTTTAAATAAACTCAAGTTTATTCTGAACACCAGTATGGCCAGTGAAATGGGAAGTATGAGCCCATAGCAGCAATTTCTGATGAAGTTACTTGGCAATGATGGCTTTCCCTGATGGAGTAACAGAAACCATTGGAGTAAATGCAATGGGTAATCGATTAATGATGTGATAAGTCCCAGAGGATGAAAGGCACTCATAGAAAAAGACAATACATACAGTTTTGTGAGCCTAGATTAAAGGAGACTTGGAAATTTAACCAGTAAAGGAACAAAGCCCAACATGTCTGACAAGGGTTCAGACATTGACCTGACATTAAGTACAGTAAGATACATTTTTGTGTTATGTGAATATTGAAATTGGGTAATTGGCCCTCTCCAAGAGAAGCCTCCACTCTTCTAAAGCATATTTCATGGTGAGTAACTCTTTATCTCTTATAGTGTAATTCATTTCTGCAGGAAGAAACTTGCATGAGAAAAATCCACAAGGATGGAGTTGACCATCTTCTGCCCATTGTGACAAGACTGCTCCTACTCCCTCAGGGGATGTGTCCATCTCTAAGATAAATAGGTGATCAACATTGGGCTGATAAAGAACTGGTGCAAATATATACTCCAGTTTGAGCTGACAGAGAACTGGACATGGTGCTTCATACCATTGATCATGGTTAGAATACTTTCAAGTAAAATCTGTGATGGAAGCACCAATAGTTGATTAGCCATGGATGAATCTCTGATAATATTTGGAGAATCTGAGGAACTTCAGAAATGCATTCAGGGTAAAAAGTTGGAGCCAGTTTATGATTGCTTGAACCTTTTAAGGGTCCCTTTAACCCCATGTTAGAAATTATGTATCCCAGGAAGAAGACGCATTCCTCCTCAAAAGTGCAATTTTACAATTTGCAGAACAGCCTGTAAGATCTGAGATGCAGGAATTAGACAATTCCAATTGTAAAACTCCCACAAGTATGATGTGTTAAGATGTCTACAGGTATGTGACTCCCATCCATGGCAGTGTGATAGATTGGAATAGATGGTATTAAATGGAAAGTCCAATTAATTGGCCAAAAGATGCAGTGATAAAATCCCTTGCTGCTCTGGAGTCAATTACATCTGGTAGATACATTGCGAATGTTCCACCGTAATGAAGAATGTGCAGTCAGATTGGAATGGAGGGTGTAAAAATCCATCTAATCTGGCCTCTCTGGTACCAGTTAGATAATTATTATTCTCAAATGCTTAGGGCATGCTCCCAGCATGTGCCCAAGACATATTTTCCTGGAAATGTCTCTGACAGCTGGAGCCAATTAACTTGCTTAGGTTCCTCCATAATGACTAGAGTGGGAGACTGTTGCCTAAAGTGATGCCCATTCTCTAAAGTGTACTGTACCTCCAATTTTTTGCATAATGAGATCATCTCCTAGAGCAGGGGTGTCAAACATGCTGCCCTCCAGCTGCAGTGGAACTACACATCCCAGCATGCACTGCCACAGTTTTGCTATTAGGGCATGCTAAAACTTTGGCATGGAATGCTGGTATATGTAGTTACATGGCAACTAGAGAGAAGCATGTTTGACACCCCTGTCCTAGAGTCTAGTAGGTAAGTCTGGAGTAGCAAGTTCATCCTTTACACAATCAGAAAGTCCCTGAAAGAAGGTAGTAGGAACTGCTACATTGTTCCATCTTATTTTTGAGGTTAATATTTAGAACTGGATAACATATTATTATTTATTTATTACCAGTTATTTATATAGCGCACACATATTCCGCAGCGCATTACAAAGAATATTTGATCATTCACATCAGTCCCTGCCCCAGTGGAGCTTACAATCTATATTCCCTATAACATGCGTACACACATACACACTAGGGTTAATTTGTGTTGGGAGCCAATTAACCTACCAGTATATTTTTGGAGTGTGGGATTAGCCCATGATGTGAGGACCTTGGTGTAACCACTAGGAAAAGAACACTAAAGTGATGTTTTTCTGATGAGATACAGTCAAAATCCCAGCACATGGGATGCCAGCACTTAGAATGCCGTCACCAGAATCCCGGCACCTCCCAGTGCCGGCATCTTGACCACCAGCATCCCAAAGGTAAGTGGAGGGGTTAGGGGGAGGGGTATCATTAATATTAGGGGTTAAGCCTAGGGAGAGGTTTAGGGTTAGGCACTAAGTAGTGAGGGTTAGGGAGTGGGGGAGGGTTATGATACATACCAGCAGGTCTCTGTATCCTAACCCTGTTGTGCTGGCATTCCGTACCCGACCCATTCTGACAAATTTTCCTATAGACCATACAAGTCAGGTGGACAGAAATTAGGATCTAAGCATCAGGGGAAAAGATGCAGCAGGAATGCTACCAACATGGCTACCTGAAGGGGCAGTAGAGGCTTGCGGTGACCCATTAGGTTCTCAATAGCAGCTAACTGGCACTGCCATGTCAGGTACCTGATTCTATGTGTGACATATTGCTGTTATTTCTGTAAGCCCCCATTTGTTTAGTTTTGTGCATAAGCAAAGAACTATTTAATCTATACAGTGTAAGTCATATATATTTAGCAGCATATGCAACAGAAATGATTTAGAGCCTCCAGAGATATTGAAACATACATGCCAAAGTAATAGTCACAGTGCAGATAGTACATCAGACAGATAAGTAAATTAGTTCACAAATGAAATATTTTATTATTGAGAAAATGTTAATGTTGACAGCACACCCACATTAATGATTTCATTAATTAGCCAAGATCAAGGGCCTGAAAATTAATCTGACATTTTAATGGACTGTCATGATGCAGTGCCAATGGTCAAATGCCACTAACAATTTGTTTACATTTCATCCTCATTTTGCAGGAGACATATACAGGTTTAGACGAAGTCAATGTCAATCCATATTTTAGGAAATGAGCCACACACTCAAGGACCTGAAACCTATGCCAACATGTAAGATAATGAAAGTCAGTACTTGTATGCAGTATGTCTCTTGGTCCATGCAAGTAAACATAGCTGCAAATATAATACAACATGTGTATCATCTTTTCCAGCTAACTAAAAAAATAAGTCTTTCAATAATTTATGGCCCCTATACAACATTTGACTGTAATCATTCTCATAAAATGTGATTAAATGTTTTATGTAAATAAGTATAAAAGTTGCAAGAAACTGATTAAATTATAGACATACAGTGCATGATCTTTCTTGGTTATGCAGTTTAAGTCAACCACTGTTTTTATTACTCCATACTAAACCTTAACTTAACTACAGTATAACTAAAATATAATGACACAGATGTTGACAAAAATAGGTCACAGCCTTATTCATATATCAGATTGGAATTTAAAATTATGTATGATGGCAGGAAAAAAATGATTTTTGACCACAGCCCAAACAAATCTTAAATAAATGGGATTGGGACCCATGCCAGTGCAAGTAGGATTGGCCAGTACCACTCCCCCTTAATTGGCCTAGAAAATGGCCCTCCTTGTAAAGACGGCAAACTTGTCATACTCAAAGGAGAATTGCCACCCAATTGCTATTGTACCAATAGGCTGTCTAGGAGCACTGCTTTTTGCCAAAGCCAGGTTCAAAGCACCATGTTCTACCACCATAAAGTAACCTCCAAAAATGGAGCTAAAATAAGGAAAAAAAGGTCCTTAATGAACAACTCCAACCTTTCCCCAACCAAATGCAAATCATCCAGCCTATAAAAGTAAATTTCTGTATAACAGAAACAAAGGTGTTTTATTACTTGGTCCCCAAAATCAACAATAAATATAGATGTGGCCTTCAATGGAAGTCTTGCAATGCCAGCCTGATGAACTGTCAGCCATATCTGGGACAATATAATCCAGATAAACTGGCAAAGGCACTAACAACCAGAACTTAACCCATTGAAATGTAAATAAATGATCTACTATCTCATGCTCAAATCCTTTCAATTCAAGAACAATGCAAATTAAATGATGAGCCCTCTTAGCGCCTACAAATATAGCATCCACTTTGATAAATAAATAGGAAAGGCACAAAGCAGCTACTGGCAAATTAAACAATCACCCAGCCCTACCAAAAAAATTTATACAGTAAGTAATGGAAGATACTGGTTTGGCCATTACCCACTTGGACACACCAATTCAAAAATGCTCAAAGAAGCCACACAAAATTGAACAATACTTCAACAAACATTTATCTACATACCAATATATTTAAAAGAATCCGGATGCAAGTGGAAAAGCTGAAAAGTGTATTCAATATCCACTTTACTGTAGCTAATAGAACCCCACTCCCAAAACCTTGAACCATACACAAACCTTGCTCAGAATACTGGTAGACAATGCAAAAATCAAATTGTTTCAATGAAACATTTACCAACCCCTCATCTGGTTAAGACAAATGCTGTATCAACCAAAATTTATCTGGCTCCTTTTTTGGCACCACGCCTAAAGGAGAAGTTCAGAAACTTACCGACAGAGCAGAAGTGAACAGACCACACATGCTGCTAAACCTCACATCTGCCTCCATTTTGGATCTACTGTAACTACACTAGTAAATCCCCTGGATAAATCAAAGATCACCCTAAAAACAACCAAAACTGGGTGACACAAAAGCAAACTAAAAACATCCTTAAAAATGGTTGCCTCCTCCCAAAGAGGATAATGATTCTACCAACGCTCTAAAACATCAAAATGAACTCGGGAGGTACTATAGCCTTTCTTAGCACCACTTCAAGGCTCACCTTGACCAGCTGTCTGCTCAGCAGACCATTTACAGTCCCTCACAAAAGTCAGGAATATTGATACAGATATCCCATTCATTGTTACACTGCACATTATAAAATGCTTAATATTTTTCCATTCCTGACATTAGAATTGTTGTGCCAGAAATAGCTGCTTCCTTCCTTGCAATGTATTCAGTAGGAGTCTAAACTGCTGAGTAACTTTGAGCCAGACTTTAACATTCTTAAAGCCAAAACTTAATGACATCAAAATGCTGCCAAATATTACCCTCAGCAGCCAAGTACATGAAATATATCATGTGTATATACTTAAAAATGTTTAAGTATTCATTTGGCTAGGTATCCAGGTAACATGTGGCAAAAACATACATGTTGACAGCCGTTGCAAGAAACTGCAACAAGTTTCTTCCCCAGTGAACCATTAAGACCTTACAGTATCTAACACACACTTTGGGGTATATTTATCAAAGTTCGATTTTGGTCAGTTTTGTGCTTTGGTTGATTTTGCATTCCATTTGCAATTGATTTTGAGCATCAGAAATTTACCAAAGTCAAAATCAAAGGTGAAATCAAATATAAAACCAAATCCCATCGGTACTTTTAAATAGACCAACATAGGATCCCCTGATCTACAAATATTCTAATTGAAATAGAACACCAAATCAAACACAAAATTGAACTGAAAATCCCCAAAATAATAATTGACCTATTTCATGCTTACGATTTTAGCATGAGCAGGTGCCATTTACACAGAAACATGCACAGATCAGTGAGATCCGTGTATGTTTCTGTGTGAAAAAACCTATAATTATTTTTTTTAAAGATGTGCCACTACAACCCACAAAATGCACAACCAGCAGTGGGCTTAAATGAGCCAGTACTGGTTGTGAAAATAAAAAGGAAAACATACACAGGGTTTCCTTGTATTTTCATAAACCAGCACCAGGCTCATTGAGCTGGTCATGGTTTTAGAAATATGGGGAACAAAATGAGTAGGGGTCCCCTGTATTTCCCAAAACCAGCACTGGACTCTATCTAGTGGGGGTGTAATGCCACAGTCAGGGTATCATTTCACCAAGTACCCCAACCAAAGCATTATAACTGACTACTAGTAAGCCCAGGCTGGGAATTTCTGAGAAGGTTGGGACCTCCCAATAAAGAAGTTCCCCATCTCCAGGGCACCTCAGGCCAGGGCTGATAGCCCGGGGCTATGCTCGGCACCCCTGGGTGTTGGGTGCCAGATTGATTGTGTAAAATACAGATGAAATAATATTGTCTTTTACAGTAAAACTAGAGGTCCAAGCAAGCCTCCCCTGCATGCTGGAACTTGGAAGTACCAGCATGTGGGTCATTAAGGGCCCAATGGTACCTATAGTTCACCTGCAAAATACATACTAAAATAAAGACAAGACTGACACACTGTGACAGTACAACTTTATTACAATCACACTATCACAAACTCACATATAATCTCTGGAGCCATTCACTTTGTCTGCTCCATGTAGGCATCCATGTCTTCACAAAATAAAAAATGCCATTACCCAAGCAACAGACTTAAGTATCATTCTCTAAGGCCTCTGCCTCTCTCAGTCAGTGAGCGGTTCCCATCATTGACTTTGATGGTGGGAAGCACTAAGGACCTCATTCAGTCCCGGTCGCAAGCACTGAGCGCTCGCAACCGGTCGATGTTTAGGCCCTGCGCACGTGCAGCGGCTGCACTGCACGTGCAAAAGCCCCAGAACAAGAGAGAAATTCTCTCGCTCTGGAGCACACTACAAAAGGGGCGGCTGTCGATGTTGATTGACAGCTCAACCCATTTTGTAGGTGTGGCAGGGGGTGGTTTCACAAACAGAGGCGTTTCTTAAGGAACGCCTGCCGTTTTGTGGGCGGCCGCACTGACATCAGCAGTGATGTCAGTGGGGAGCTTCTTGCTCGATCAGAGCAGGAAGCTGCCTGGGGCTTGCAGTTGCCGAGACCCAACCTTAGGGTCTCGTCACAATCCCCGATGGTCATGATGGTCTTGACCATCGTGACCATCAACCTTAGCTAGTGACCATCGTGACCATCAATCAAAGCTTAGCTAGCGACCAGGAGGCCACACTTGAAAAGTCAAGCCCCCACCCTCAGTCAGATCGAGTGCTCACTTCTTGCAAATGCCTCTGAATGAGGGCCTAAGTTACCAAAGCTTAACTAGTGGTTCACATCATTGAAGTAAATGGTGGGAACCGCTCATTAGCTGAGAGAGGTGGAGGTTCCAGCTAATGAATGCTCAGCCAATTAATTTCTATTAGAGATGAGCAGTTTGGATTCTGTGAAATCCAAATCACTTCTAACAGCGGGGATCTGAGTCCACCCGAGCTGTGGCTCGGGTGTTCCCATCTGACTCAAATCCCATTTCGAGGCCGAACATTATCCTCCTGAAGTCGGATTCTCACGAGACTTGGATTACATTTGGCCTCTATATAAGGCATCGCGTGGCTGGGTCTCAGCGCCATTTGTTAGTCAGACTCTCTCTGCATGCACACTGTGCAGAGCACTGCAAGAAAGTTGGCTGTGTCCGGACTTCAGCCTAGTGGCTATTGGCTGTGCTGTTAAGTGACTGTAAGGGGGCACACTGCATGCTGATGCTGTGCTACTCTGCTAATTAAAGTGACTCCTTGGGCAATGCAGTATCTCTCTGTGTGTACAAGCACTGTGACTCCTTGAGCAGTAGCCATCTGTGTATACAAGCACTGTGACTCCTTGGACAATAGCTTTCTGTGTATACAAGCACTGTGACTCCTTGGGCAATATCCCTCTGTGTAGACAAGTACTGTGACTCCTTGGGCAGTATCCCTCTGTGTATACAAGCACTGTGACTCCTTGGACAGTAGCCCTCTGTGTATACAAGCACCATGACTTCTTGGGCCTTAGCCCTCTGTGTGTCCATAACACACAAGTACTGTGACTCAGTAGTGAGTGGTAAATGAGTGGCAGTGTTTCATAGATATGCTTAAACTGTGGTGTCTTTTCCGCTGCTCTGTCACTTAGTAACCAGCCAGCTCACTGCAGCCTTTGGCCAATAATTGTGAAAACAATATTGCAAGCTGTGAGGTGGTCTAAATTGACTGTAAATGACTGGAAATTAATGTTATTGAGGTTAGTAATACTATAGGAACAAAAAATCCCAAATTATGTGATTTTAGCTTTTTTTGGCAATTTATTTAAAAAATCCATATCCAAAACCAGTCACAGCTGGTTTAGCAAATCCAAATCCGAATCAAAGCCAAATCCAGCAAAAATGGTCTGGGCCACATCCCTAATTTCTATTTGAGCTGTCTTTGGTAAGTACATGGTTAGGGTAATGGCTTTTTTTTGTTTTGTGAAGAAATGGCCTACATGGAGAAGAGAATGTGAATGGCTCCAGGGATTGTTTGTGTAAGTGTAATAATTATTTTCTTTCATTGTGTGTTCATCTTGTCTTTATTTTAATATTTATTTTGAAGGTGAACTTTAGGTACCAGTGGGCCCTAAATGCCCCACATCCTGGTACTTGTAGTTTTTCTAATACTAGCCTGCAGGGGAGGCTTGCTGGGACCTTTATTTCTACTTTAAAGACAATATCACTTCATCTAATTTTTTACACAATCCGACACCCACCACCCAGGAGTGCTGGGGAAGGCCTTGGGTACCCTGGAGATAAGGAACCCGTTTATTGGGGAGGTCTTCACCTCCCCAGGGATCCCAATCCTGGGCTGACTAGCGGTCAGGTACAATGCTTTGGCCCAGGGACTCAGTGAAAAAATACCCTGGCTATGGCATAACACTAATACTAAGAGTCTGCTGCTGGTTTTTGAAAACACAAGGGACTCCTACTCATTTTGTCCCCTGTATTACCAAAACCAGGACTGGCTCACTAAGCCTCTTGCTGGCTGTTGAAAACACAGGGGAACCAAATATCTTTTTTCCCCCATATTTTCACAACCAGGACCGACTCAGAAAAGCCTGGTGCTGGTTCTGCATTTAGGGGGGACCCCACATTGTTTTTATTTCATTTTACACTTTTTATAGGTTTTTTCACACAGAAACAAGCATGGTTCTCACTGATCTGTGCATGTTTCTGTGGTATTGGCACCTGCTCATGCTAAAATTGGCAGCATGAAGCAGGTCTATAATTTGGGTGATTTTAGGTTCGATTTTATGTTCGATTTGATATTCAATTTGTACATTAGCATCCAAAATCGAACAAGAAATCACTAGTCAAAATCAAACCACAAAGAATTTGATTTAGAAAAGGCTTGCAAAATAATTTTTTTTGTAAATGTGGGATTTTGGTAGTGATATCTACATTCGATTTGATTCATTTTCAGGTAAGCTAAATTTAAAAATTGAATGCAAAATCGAACTTTGATAAATATACCCCTTTGCATCATTCATAATTGTAAAAATATCTACATAGCTTTCGTTGCAGATATGTTCCCAAACTTTAGACCTTAAACTCTTCAAATTTGAACAGTGAATCATTTCTCATTACACCACCAAGCAACAGTAGTTTTCTTTAGGCTTTTTTTACTTACCATTATATTGCTGCACCAAATAACATATAAGCTTCCTTGGCTTATCAGAAGAACTAAACAATTTGCTGCTATTACTGGAAAAAAAAGGGAGCACTTTTGGAAACTATGCAAGCATATTTACTGGATTCAGATGTAAATATAATAGTCAAGTCATCCCAGAGCAAGCACACAAATGTCCCTCAGGGTGTATTGTGCCCACCACAACTTGACCCATAAAAATACCATCATGTAGACATGTGAACACTGCAGTACATCAACCTGCAATCTTGTGATAAGGACATGTGTAACATCAGTAGAAATTGAAGGCAAGACAGTGGGGAGGAGAATGGACAACAAGGGAAGAAGAGATGGGGGCACCAATGGTGGATGGGGGGAAGGTGACCAGACTGGTAAAGTACAGGTGACAGAGCAGGGGCCAAAGGTGTGGGAGTGTGGAGCAACAGAATAAAGAGGTGGGTGAATAGTATTCTGCTATCATCCCTGGTAAGCACTGAAATAAAGTCCAGGAACGTGTACTCAAAACTGGGGTAAATAGTGTCTGGCCAAATGGAATGGCCTGCTAAAAAGATGTAGAATTAGTAGTAGTAGTGGGAGGGCAGAACAAAGAAATTGTGGCCAAAAAAACTAGAGAACCTAGAGGGGCCACAAAATAAGTGGTTCTTACAGTGGGAGAGGAGGGGCAAAAAAAGGTGCAGGGAAGGGAGGGAGACTGGTGATTCTGTGAACTGCACCATCAACACTGGTCAAGTGGGCATTATAACTGGCTACAAAAATGCCAATCACATACTCAGTAAAGCACACAGGGGGAATCAAGTACTGTCACCCAGCTCTTGGAGTTCTTAAATCTGAGAGGTGTGAAGACATCAGAGAGTCTTTACATGGCCATTCTAAGATGGCGACTGCATCTTGGGGAATAGGACCAACTGCTGGCACAGAAAATGGACTGGCTGGATCTGCTGAAGATCCTAACATCCCCAACCCCAATGCATTCCCTGACACTGGCATAGTTGCAATGGTCAGAGGCCAGGAAGCCTTGATCAAGCAGTAGGGGTGCAGAGCACTGCAACAGGGATGGAGATGGAGGGTGTAACTAAAGAAAGGATTGAGGAGACAAAAAAGTCAGTGGTGGGGAAAGAAAAAGTATAAGTGGTGAAAGAATGAAAGGGGGTACAGAGAGATTCTGGAGAAAGGAAGATATAAAGAAGGCCTGGCCAACCTGTGGCTCCCCACCTGTTGTGAAACTACAAGGCCCAGCATGCTGTACTACAGTAGCTTATCGTTGGAGGGTATGCGAGACTCATAGTATCACAACAGCTGAAAAGCCAAAGGTTGGTCAGGCCTGGTGTAAAGAATTGAAGAGTGGTGAAAGGCAATGAAATAAAAGAGAAATACAATTTTAATCAATAACAGTTTTAAACACTGGATAACATTTAGCCAGCCTATTCCCTTAAGGGGATAATAGGCTGGCTAATGATGGTGCCTAAACAGGTGATGCTTACTCCCAATTAACTATTACCCAATTAACCCTTAGCCAACCTGAATACAAAATGTATTACATATCACATATACTTATATAACCTCACACTAATATAAGTATTTTTTTTTCAAAAAGCTAATAAAATAAAAACAAATTCATAAATACAATTTCTGAAGTTTTTAGCTAATCAAATGCACAAATAATTGGAAAAAAATTAGAAATGTCCATCTTTAATTGTTTTAAACATTGAATCGCATATATTTAAATTAATTGTTTCATTTAATAATGAAATATAGATCTGACCCTGATTCTGTTAAAGCATTATCACTCCTTTTCTTGCCATTTCTATTGCTTAAATTTAAAAGATTGAAAATAGATAGTGCTATCTACCTTGCACTGTTGTGGTTATACTGACTAGCAAAACAGTATTTGAAGCCGATAAAAAATAAGTAATCTCTAATCACAGGTAGGTTATAGAAGGAAGACATGAATACATGTCTGGTGTCATTGCTGTGCTATCTGGCTGATGTTAGTGAGCTTGAATTTCACAGAGCAAATTGCTTATTGAGCTGGAGAATATGAGCCTCTTTATGTCGATCGATGACACAGCAGTGGGGGTGGGCATATATTCACTCACTTGTATCTGTATTTGGAACTAATTGACAACTGTAAGTTTTAAAAAATGATTTAACACCAAGACAGCAATTTGGTCATGTGAAGGTTTTCTTTACACTTTGATGGCATCTAAAAAGTATATTTTTTTGCATAAACTACACATTTACATTATGCACATGCTTACACGTCCATCAATTTGCAGATATCAACCCATTTGGCACTACTTATTCCTAAAGAAGCAGAATGGTGGGTGGGAGAGGGCATGCAAGAATTTGGATGTGTTGTAACACAGTATTGGTTGTTCATATGCCATTGCCTGGCAACTTTAATGGCACAAGAACTGGTTTTACACACATAAAAAGTGACAGAAAAAAAGGAACTAGTAGTGAGAAAAAGCTCAATTTTCGGATTCCTTTTTGCACAGATTCAGACTAAGTTGCACACAGATGTACAAATGTCATACTTTAAATAGATCAGTGTAAGCTCACAATGTAGTTTGACTCTCCTAGTTGTTTTATTTATGCCAATAAGATGTACATTTTGAGTGAGAAAGACACTTAGCATGGAAAAGTTGCACAGGATCTGACATGCTGAAAGGGGTTATTTGGTGCAACTGAATCAATAGTAAGAAAGGACTCATCTGTAGACCAAATTCACTAAGATCATATTAACACAAAAATGAAACTTAAATAAAACAACAAAAACAAATTTTTGTCTATCAAGAGGCACATATATTATGGGTTTTCGACCCGATCTGTATTGGTCTGTGTCACTGAATGTCTTTCTGCCATTTCATCTTGGATGTCATCTCGCTACCTCAAACTTAATTTATCCAAAACAGAATTAATTATATTTCCATCGGCAAATAGTAGTTACCAACCTGATATCTCTATCACTGTTGATAACTCAACAATCATCCCCCCATAGCCCTCTGCCTAGGTGTCATTCTTGACACTGAACTGTGTTTTGTTCCACATATTCAATGTCTCCAGATGATGTTATATACATTTAAAAAACATATCCAAAATATGACCATAAGATACTTCAAAAACACTAATCCATGCACTCATTATTTCCTTCATTGACTATTGCAATAGTCTCCTTATTGGTCTTCCAAAAAAAAGACTCTTGCCACTACAATCCATTATGAATGCAGCTGTGAGCTGATCGTCCTCACTAAACAATCCTCGTCTGCAGCTCCACTCTGTCAGTCCCTCAACTGGTTACCGGTTTTCCACCGTATTCAATACAATATACTTTTACTTACACATAAAGCTATTAACCAAACAATACTGACATACATCTCTTCACTCATGTCAAAATATCTCCCAACTCGACCTCACCACTCTGCACAAGATCTGCATCTCTCATCCGCACGCATAACTTAATCCTGTTCACGGTTGCAGGACTTTTGGGGGGCAGCACCCACTCTGTGGAATGCCCTCCCATGCACAATAAGACATTCCGTTAGTCTCTAAACTATCAAGTGTTTCCTGAAAACTCACCTCTTCAGGCAAAGCTTATCAGATTCCAGGACCGCCCACATAATCTTCATAGCTTCCCTATCTAATTACATCCCTTCTTACAGTCCACACATAACCTCACATATTTTAATCTTTCTTCACTTTCACATCCTCCTAAACCTAGGCCAACATTCCTGTTTAACTGGATCTTACAGCCCACCGAGAACCTCTGCAATCTGGCTAGATAAATATACAATGTGTAGCACCTGTCAATGTGTGTCAATGCTTATTTCCCTATAGATTGTAAACTTGCCAGCAGGGACCTCTTGCCTTTATGTCTGTCTGTTATTATCCAGTTTTATTTTGTTGTTTCCAATTGTAAAGGGCAATGGAATGTCCTGCGCTATATAAGAAACTGTTAAAAATAAATAATAAATAGTGCAAACTAGGCACTAGTGATGTTAAGGACTGACAGTCACTTCTGATTAGCTGAGTGCATCTTGATCACTCCCACTGATGCTATATTAATTATTAGGGGTAGATTTACTAAATGTTTGTCTATCAAAGCCGATCATCAGCAGGTTTGATCGATGGTTTTAACATGGCAATAGAAATAAATTGTAAACAAGCTTGGTTTAACCATTATTCCTTTTACCATTGCTTGGACTGCTACTTTGTCAAAGCTGGATTATTGGCTGAGACAAGATCAGTTTAAATTGAATCGCAGCGACGCCATCTTGCGACTGGCCGCAAGACGCCATCTTGGAAATGAAATCGCAAGACGCCATTTTGCGAATGGCCACCCAAGCACCATTTTTAATAAACTCACACTTTAGTACATGTGGCGATATTACTATTAGCATCATGTGATTGCATCTTACACCATTTCTCATACACACATTAGTACACACAATTGTGCAGTCAACTAGTCGCATATTAGCGAATACATAAGATCCTGTATGAAAACGCTGAATATTAACTTCATGCACACGCATCTGCCCCAAGTTAACTAGCGTCTTTTCATCAAACCCCACATACTCACACATTACATATTCAAATACAAGGTTCCATAAGCTTTAAGGTATAAGATTCAAGTATGCACATTTACTATAATTGCTATGAAATAAAGATTATTTTGTAACTAAGGTTTTATGGATCTCATTCAGAGTCGGTCGAAGCGGCCGCATGGTTGTATGCCACTGATGTTTGCTATACTGCACATGCGTAAAGTTTGCAATGCGCGTACGCAAACTAACCGCTACGATCAGAAATTTCTCTCTCCTTGAACACAGCCAGGTCGGTAGTTTGAGTGACAGATTGAGGCATTTGTGGGTGGTACCAGGGGAAGTGGAGATCCGAACGCAGGCGTGCCTAATTATGCGAACAACATTTTATGGGAGTGCATATGGTTTATGGGAGTGCATAATTAACAAAGTAGCATCATGGCACATGTGACATGGGAGGTTTTTACACTGACATGATCATAGAGCTTAAGAGAGGGTATGGTCAACCTTAAGCTCTACGACCAGTTCCGATGATCTCAATTAATCCTTATATGCCCGGAGATGACATGCAATGCGTACGAGAAGGGGGCGTATTTTTTTTTAATTTCCGTCCGCTTCCTCCCCTTGGTCGGCCAGCTACCGATCCGAACTTAGGGACGCAACTTGCGAGGGAATCATTTGCATATCCGGCCCCTTTTCCCATATGACCGTTTCGACCGACTCTGAATGAAGTCCTATATGTGATAAGTAAGCCATGTTTGGTATTGAACTGATGCGTACTCTCCCAGCAGTATTCTGGTAACATCGATGTAGAGATTGCAACAGGCATTCTCAACTTATGGACCGCAGAGACTTCAAGCAACAAAATGTACATTATATTACCAACTGTTAGGATTTGCATGAGGCGGGAAACCAGAGACCACCAGTTGTTAGAGGCTGGACTGTGTCTATTTGAACCAACCTGCTAGATGCATTGTAACATATGCCCTCTCCTTTAGGACCAATGGTATTAGCAACAAATTTCTCTATTGTGTTGTCTATTTCTGGGGGTGTATAAATATGTGTGCTCTGACCCTGGGTTTCTAGTCTTCGTGCTGAATGCTGATTGACGGGGGTTTCTTGCTGATGCCTACATCTGGTCCAGAGCGCTGCATATGTATAAGTGTACTTGGGTCTGTATAATTCCTTTGCGCTAAATTGTACTTATAACTAGCATGTAACTGACTGTACTTTTACTTGAATAATACTTTGTGCTTTGGAACCACAGGTTCTAGGTCTGGAGTCTTTATTTACTGTATAACTGCGTACGCAAATTAGCGTCATCCTTAGAGGTTTATAGGCAGGATATCAGAAGGTACAGGCAGGGGTGTATAGAGGTTCAAAGGCAGTATTGTTAACTTACAAAAGCAAATAGGAAAAACAACCAAAAGTGCGACTGATTAATTAATTCATAAATAAATAATATAATATATCTGTAAGTGTGATATCAACATAATATCTATTAACATTAAAAAACACAATAATGAAAATTGCAATCTAATCCTGTTATCACACTGACAGATATATTACTTATTTGTCCAGCTACCAGTACCATTGGTGGTTGTATGTTAAGGTAGATATAGTATATCAAACTCTCTAAAGAACGGAGCAGTGGATGAATTTGCCCATATCAGCTTCTGGATAGCATTTATCAAGTACATTTTATAAAATAGGTAGAAGCTGTTTGGTTCCTCTGTGCAACTTCTCTACATCCACTTTGCTATTCTTTTGAAATTTTAATACATCTCTCCCTGATCTCCTGGCATAAACCTGGACAATATACTAAAGTGTTCTCCTGGTGTAAAACTGGCAAATATGCTGCCCTTGCAGATTCGGAAGCATCTTCTAATGCACGCAGCTGATCAATATGCCTAAAATGCACTATTTTAGGCACATTTTACACCTGTATTTTTCATGAAAATACCAGAAGCCACATTGCATAGTTGTTCACCCCAAGGAATCATGAAATCAGATCCACCATTTTAAAATTATTTTTCTTATAGAAGTATAGTATGGAATAATAAAAGAAAATATAAAAAAACTCAAAACAACAGCATAATGAAAATTTTATTTTCACTAGGTGAATGTTCAATTGAAAATTCTTCAGTGTCAAAATGGAAAAGAAATCAAGATATTAACCCAAACGTTTAATATTACTATTAAAAAGTAGATAAAGGTATGATATTTAATTACTGCTGTTTTAGCTGGATCTAATACTCTACCAAGAATTAGTAATTCAGCACTTTGGTCTGATTCTACACCTAGCCTCAATACTCCATGCAGCATAAGACGCAGTGGTGTAGTATCTTTTTTGCTTCAATGTGCGTCCTAATCACAATGTAGTTGTAACACATGTTTGTAGAGGTTGATGCTTGCAGTTTAATCAATAGGTTGTGGTAGAGATGGGGGGACACTGCTGTCATGGATATTTATTCTTCAATGACCTCTGCAGGATGATCCTTCGCTCTGGCTCCTAATAATTAAAATATTCTATGTCTATGGTGGGACTACCACCAGTGAGCTGTGCAGTACTCCTCAGCCATCTTAGCCTTCCATTTCCCCTTATTGTCTGAGAACCGATGCCAACATTGGGACTTACTCCTCTTAAAATGCTTTACAGCATTGACTGCTTCCACTCAGCCACCCACAGCTGCTTCTTCCTCCTGGATGAGGTCCTTGTAGTCTGCCTCCAAACAGTAGCTCATACTTAGGTACCAATTAACCAGGGCCACACTCTCTTCAAAAAAATGGACATTACATCCTGACTTTGTTTTCCCTGCCTCCCTCTCCTCCTTTGACTCTAACTCTTGTTCAACATCCTGTGCATGGTCCTCTACCTCAGCCTCCCTATCATCCCCTTCTCCTCTCTCCTCCATCTTAACATAAAACACAAAGAAGGCAGACCAAAAAAAAATAATCTAACACAAGCCTACTCAAAAATAGTATCTCCAAGCTCCAACTCTCTCTAACAACCTCAGTACACCCTCACAATGTATTTGGGCTGTTTGGGTCAGTTTTATAAGATATTTGTGATGGAGATATACCATGTGATTACTGTCGGTTTTTGGTAATTGTTTTTCATTTCTGTTTTACACCACCAAAAACCAAATGATTTTGCCATCGGTATTCAATAGACACTGAAAATCAATGGTTAGTAAATGCACAATTTTAGACTCTAAAACGCTGTTGTTGCCCAGCAGTGCCCCTTGAAATGCTAATAGAAAAAGAGGATCCCAGTTCCAGCCAGGTTCCATTCCATTGAGGGAAATAGGAATGCACCCACCACTGGGGTTACAGAAAATGGATCTACATCCAAGATATTATTAATGAGCTTTAATGAGTTTAATTGGGGCAGATTTACAATTATATATTGTATCTTAATGGTATCATAATTGTTTTCTGCTTCTCTTTGGAGCATCATAGTCATGTTAAGATTGTTTTACACAAGGAGCCTGATTCAGACCCATTCGCTAGGCTGCGTTCACACATAGCCTGTCAAAGTTTGTAATGTGCACATGCATATTAGATGCAGTGCATGTGCGCGAAAAGTCCATGTGATCGCTAAGCAATCGCCCCTTGTACAAAGACGCCTTGATAGATTGAGTGACAGGACAAGCCATTTGTGGGTGGTGACAGGCAGGGGCGCATTGGGAATTGAAAGTGGCACTGGAAAGAAATCCAGAAAGTGGCCCTATGCGCGCACCAAAGGCGCGCCAGAAAAAGTTGGTGTGGCCTTGCCGAAAGGGGTGTTGCTGCATGTTAAATGCTATGCCTGCAAGCTACTCCCCTTATTTTCATCATGCTGGGGGCATGCCCACCTCCCTGGGAGCTGATGGATATGCCCCCAATCCCACTCCCCAATGAATAATCACAGCATGTGAATAAATATTTTCTTACCTATATGATTTCTTTGCAACAGGGAACCTGGACAGGAAGTGTCTTGAGTCAGTATTCACTATTTATGCTGGATATCACATGATCCAGAAGCCACCTGTTAGCGTAAGAATAAAGCCAATGTCATCAAAGTTGCAACAGAGGTTCTCATCAGTACCATCCCCCTGTAGCTCAACAGCACCATCCCCCTGTCACTCTCCAATACCATCCACCAAGGTCTCTCCAATACATCCCACTGTCCAGCTCCAGCTCCTTTTTGCCCCAGCACCATCTCCTCTGTGCCCCCAGCAAAACCCTCTGCCCTCACAGCACTCCACACAGCCCCCTTCAGCACAGTCTCCCTCATATGACAGCCCCCTTAACATCACAGCGCCTCACAGCACAGCTTCCCTCAACACATCCCCTCGCAACACACCCCTCCACAACACAATCTCCCTCATATGACAGCCCCCTTCACTGCTCAGCTCCTCACAGCACAGCTCTCTCAAGACTCCATCTCCATATGATCAGCCCAGCCCGACCTGTCATGTCACCTGACAGCATGCATACAGCGCATTGTCTCCCAGTCCTCCCAGCATCCAGCCCAGCCCCATTAGCAATGGCTACTGCCATTGTTCTTCCCCAGCCAAATAAACC
Source organism: Taudactylus pleione (assembly GCA_031769625.1). Classification (NCBI taxonomy): domain Eukaryota; kingdom Metazoa; phylum Chordata; class Amphibia; order Anura; family Myobatrachidae; genus Taudactylus; species Taudactylus pleione. The sequence goes on along the minus strand of JAUIMM010000061.1, from coordinate 8,176,423 downwards.
CCTGACCTCAGGTGGCTAGCCCCCTTACACAGTGTCCCCAGGTAGCAGCCCCCTTACACAGTGTCCCCAGGTAGCAGCCCCCTTACAGTGTCCCCAGGTAGCAGCCCCCTTATAGAGTGTCCCCAGGTAGCAGCCCCCTTATACAGTGTCCCCAATTAGCAGCCCCCTTATACAGTGTCCCCAGGTAGAAGCCCCCTTATACAGTTTCCCCAGGTAGCAGCCCCCTTTATACAGTGCCCCCAGGTAGCAGCCCCCTTTATAAAGTGCCCCCACATAGCAGCCCCCTTATACAGTGTCCCCAAGTAGCAGCCCCCTTATACAGTGTCCCCAAGTAGCAGCCCCTTATACAGTGCCCCCAGGTAGCAGCCCCCTTTATACAGTGCCCCCAGGTAGCAGCCCCCTTTATACAGTGCCCCCAGGTAGCAGCCCCCTTTATACAGTGCCCCCAGGTAGCAGCCCCCTTTATACAGTGCCCCCAGGTAGCAGCTGACAAGCAGCAGCATACAATAAGTGGGCTGGACTTTTGGCAATTAGGCCTGTGTGTACGGGGGCTGGGACGGTGATCTCCCTTAATGCCCCCCCTTGGATCTGCCAGTGCTGATGCCGCTGTCAACCACAGCCCCATTGCCCGCCCCTGGCCACTGCTGCAGCTAGCCATATTGTCTCCTCTCCGCTCTGCCATCTCCCCAGGCTGTGAAATTAAACTTTACACTTCACAGCCTGGGGAGGGAAGAGTGGAGAGGAGATGATCAGGCTAACAGACTGCCTGGGCAGCCCCCAACTCCGTTGCAGCTTACCTCCCTTGACATCCCGCCGCTGGCCATGGGTCCACGCCACCTTCCTCTTGAAGCCTCCGCAATGTGTGACACCGACAGCATGTTGGGCAGGGTTTATATAGGCTGCCGCTGGCCTCTCTTCTTGCGAGAGAGAGGCTAAGGCAGGGGCCAGACAAAGCTGACAGGCAACCGGGAACCTGTGAAAGCTCGGCGGGTGACATAAATAAGGGGACGGGGCCTCACAGAAAAGCGGCCCCACGACCATTCAGCCCACCGGGATTCTTCCCGCAAAAAATAACTGCCAATCCGCCCCTGGTGACAGGGGTTGGTCGATGGAAACGGGGGAGTGGTGGTGCAAACGCAGGTATGTCTAAGCATCTTAATGCCATTTCAGAGGCATGCGTAATTAAGACGGATGTCATAGTACATGTCAAATGGCTGAATTACACACTGCAGCACTCACAGTGCTTGCGAAAGGGTATGGTCAGCCACAAGTGCTGCCTATGGGTCTGATGGTACTCGATGTTACCGATTGTTGCCTTTACTTCCTGGAGATGATGTGTATTTCTAAGGGAAAGTGGACATCTTAAGACAGGCTGGTGGGCATCTAAATACACACTGGGATTGCACACCAAGACATTGTGGGCATACTAATGCCTTGCCATGCAATCACGGGATTTACATACTTTGGCAGCTGATGGCTGTGTGCGAACACATTTAGTGAGCGGGTCTGAATCGGGTCCAAGGTTCAAGGACCTCATTCAGAGTCAGTCATTGTGGCCGCACGGTCGTATGCCACCGATGTTCGCTAAACTGCGCATGCGTAAAGTTCGCAATGCGCGTGCGCAAACTAGCTGCTACGATCAGAAATTTCTCTCTCCTTGAACACAGCCAGGTCGGTAGTTTGAGTGACAGAATGAGGCGTTTGTGGGTGGTAACAGGGAAGGTGCTTGAAAACGGGGGAGTGGAGATCCGAACGCAGGCGTGCCTAATTATGCGAACAGCGTTTTATGGGAGTGCATAATTAACAAAGTAGTGTCATGGCACACGTGACATGGGTGGTGTGTACACTGACCTGATCGTAGTGCTTAAGAGAGGGTATGGTCAACCTCAAGCTCTACGACCAGTTCCGATGGTTACCGATGGTCTCAATTAATCCTTATATGGCCGGAGATGACGTGTAATGCGTTCGAGAAGGGGGCGTATTTTTTGTCTTACGGCCGCATCCTCCCCTTGGTCGGCCAGCTAACGATCCGATCTTAAGGACGCAACTTGCGAGTGCATCATTTGCATATCCGGCCCCTTTTCCCTTACGACCGTGTGGCCGCAACGACCGACTCTGAATGAGGTCCAAGAGAATCAGCTATTTGCTATATTTGGAAAATGTGACTTTGAAAGTGAAAGATATTTTTGTTTTCTCGGGTACATTATATTTTAGACTGCATTTTTCACGAATCCTATCAAGGTGCAAGTAATCTTTGATTGGGCTCTGTCTACTAATATGTAGCCCTGTCAATGATTTGGTTTTGGTAGTCAGAGTGTGGCCTGGGCATTTGCTTTGCAATAATGCAATTCCATTCACATTTCTACCAACATTTTAGCTTTCTACTAATTTATGTCTATGGACTTTACATGAAATCCTTCTCCTTATCTATTGTACAATGCAGTGGATGTTACTGAGTCTAGCACACCTTTCAGTGGGTACATTTAATATGGAAATATATTAAGTTACTATTGGCACATGATAACCTTCATAAGCTTTTTAAGTTTAAAGTTAGTGATATAGTCTTGCTTTTTACAAGGTATATCTAAGTGGCAGCAACCCTCAAGTAAATTGGGACCTAGATATAGGAGATCTTACAAGAGTATTAAGAAAATAAATACTGTATCCTTCCAATTAGATTATCTATGAGGATTCCACGTGTATTCATATTTCTTTGCTGAAGCTTGTTTTCTGCTCAAAGTGTTTTCAGCCACTCAAGTTTTGGCTAATGGGCAAAGAGAATAAAAAATAGAGAATATATTAGATTTTAATGGCTTTGGGTTCACCTTCATTATTTTGTTAATTGGAGAGATATGATTCAGAAGTTAAGTCTTGCATTCATGCTAAAAGGTTGAAAATAATATTTCAGAAATAATTCCTTTATAAACCCTAATTTAGGAATACATTTGCCCCTCCTTCACTGAGGGTATTGGAAAGAGCTCACTGCCATCTTTCGCCTCTCATTCTGGATGCTAGTTTTCCATGATAATATAAGAGTAGCCAGTTCAGTAGTGCTGCAACATGGAGGCTCCTGGAAGCATGCTTTGCGTGCCAATTATAAGTGGAGTCACACTGGAGGCTCACATGGAGGCTCATGGACTCATGCTTTGTGTGCCAATTATAAGTGGAGTCACACTGGTCTTGCGAAATGACTAATGTAAATTAGTTGTCTTGATTCTGGTTCTGACCTATGCTTTTGACTTACTGTTTGCATCACTGCTTGTCCTGACCCATCCTTTGGACCTGACAAATTGACTACCCTCTGCAACAATGTCTGCCCTGATCACTGAATTGGACTTGACATATCCTTGGTAGCTACAAGCCTTCCATACAAATAGCAGGACTTTGTAAGTATCTGCAGTTATTTTCTAAAGTACAGTATAACTTGACAAACTACTATAAAACTAGCACCAGAGGCATCTACTACTACATGCCTTTGGGCCAACCAATTACAGATTTGTGCACATACACCAATCCTCAAATTGTGCCAATTAGCCCCATTTGGCTCACCATGGACTTTGCGACTTAGCCATGCCATGCGTCCCACCAGATAATTTTTGCATCACTAATGCAAAAAAAAGTGCAATACACAGGAACACTGAATACTGATGATGGCATTTCTTGTATCAAAAATATGCAAAATGTAGGAAAACATATGAAATTATGGGACTTGCTACCCATGGTGGAGCATCTAAGTCCCCCACGTGTCTCATGCCATTGGTGCAAAATCGCTAGATGTTTGAGGACACATCTGTACCAGCTTTCACTCTAAGTGAATTTGGTGCTGCTGGACATGAAGACCACATTTAGGTTGGTTCTGGGGGTTAACTACTGGAATTTTAGTGTCTGACCTAACAAAACACCAAAATACCTTTTTATGAGCTTAAACACTATGTATGTTTTACACAATAGCAATTTGGTCTAGTTTCATTTTCAATTATATATAATAAACTTTTTCATGAATAATAATTGCTCTGGATCTTCTTTTCTGTAACTTAGGCCCTGATTCAGACCCGCTCGCAAGTGGGTCGATGTTGTGCACTGCGCATGCGCATGGCGGCGGGAGCTCCGTCGTGCGCATGCGCCAGATGCGACGAGCGAAGGACTTTCCTTCGCTCGTTGTGTCTGATCAAAGGGGGCGTGCTGTCGATGTTGATTGACAGCACGCCCCCTTTGGTGGGCGTGCCGGGGGAGTGCCGACCTGACGGGGGCATTCCCAAGGGAACGCCTACCGTCAGAAGCCGGTCCACTGACATCACTAGTGATGTCAGTGGGAGTGATTTTGGCACTGATAGAGCCAAAATCACTCCGGGCCTTGCGGTTGAAAACCTCAACCGCAGGCTCCGGCTCGCAGTTTCGATGGTCGCGATGGTCACGACCATCGCGGCCATCAAACTGCACGCTCGTATAGGCTGTGGGTGGTGACCCACAGCTATACGAGCGTCCAGGAGGACGCTCCATAATTATGGAGGGCCGCCCTCATTCAGAGCGTGCGCTCTGCTCAGAGCGTACGGCTCTGAATGAGTGAGGGCCTTAGTTCTCATCTTGCACCTTACAACTTGATACAAAATGTTACTAATATATATTGTCCTTCTCATTCTCTATCTACTATTTTTTTCTGCAAAATTCTGTCTTGGCCCTGTTATTTATCTCACTTTTCATTAGCATAATTAACTAGCACAAACATATGTACATAGATTTACAAATGATGAAACATGCTTTGCTTTGTTATTGCCATAATAATGTAGTTTTATCATGTTTTCAACATAGCATAATAGGGTTCAGGGGACTTGGTCTATGCTTCACTTGCTCATATGATACCAAATAAAATGAGGATGTCCCCAACCTATTCCTATGTTTTCCTGCTATCCAAGACAATATACCTTTCTGCACTTTGCTTGCTTTCTTCTATCCATATTCAGTCACAACATAATGTACTATCAGGGAATAAAGTTTACAATAAAAATGTATACATTTGTTCCTGCACCCTATAATTAATATGTGTCTTTGATAAATGACACAAATATATTGCATAACAAAAAAAATGGCAAAATGTTGACATTATATTTGGACTATGATGTTATATATCATAAGAGGAGACTAGGTTGTACTTGTTTATTGCACCCATTTTTCAATTTAAGAAGACAATGCAGGTCAGCAGCTCACATTTGTGGATGCAATTGTATGCCCCAAATTTGTATTCTCATGGTCATTTAAACAGATTCTTTGTGTGACAATTTGGAGATTATTGTGCTATAATTTATCCATACAGTAAGTCTGCAAAAATACATTTCACATGCGATGATGTTCAGATGATCCCCTTATTAGTTCCCATTTCCTCTAAAATACTGAAGGTTTTACTCTATGTTGTCTATATTATAAATAATGACAATAAGGAAACACTGATATTGACTTTCAGAATCTAAGTTTTTATTTTGTGCTATATAATAATAATAATAATAATAATAATAATAATAATAATAATGTATTTTTGTTTCATGTTTATACAGTATAATATATATACACACACACACACACACACACACACACACACACACTCCTACTCCTACATTCTCTGCATTTTTGTTACTGTACTCTGTAATGGGGTTGGTGTTCTGGTGTGGTGGTCATCAAATACAGTCCACAGACACTGTCGCAATGTTGGATATGATTGTTGTTGTACAGCTCACTCCTCTGGTTGGCGCTCTACATACATGCATAAATGGACTGCCCCTATCCATATGCTTTGGTATCATCATCAGTGCACCTGCACCAGCAATATGCTTTGTCTGGACTGCCCCTATTTATATGCTTTGACATCATCATCAGTGTGCCCCAGCAAAATGAAATGCAAGCAGATATGTGAATGATGAATTGCATATGATTGCATTCAACTTGGTTCTGTAATGTGTACATTGTAATAACATGTTAGATATGCTCCACAAATTGGCTTTTGTTCAGCTCTGCATTGGTCCCGCTGTCTGCTACTGTATGTACTCTTGTTTATACACAGTGGATCAATACTCAAATAATTTTAAATAATCTAACATACTTTTTTTCCCCTATGCATTTGTTGTCTCATGTCCCTTTAAGAACATGATATGCATTTGGGCTACAGCAAGCTAAAACTTTACAATAAATATAACATTTTATTTTGTATACTGAATATACAAACTGTGGGGAAATTAAACTCACCAGCTTGTAGAAATGAGATGTACTGTGTTGAAGGGCATTTGAATCAGCCAGTCTATTATGAGAAAAAGCATTGATTTAGAACCACACCACTGTAAAAGCACACAGGAATTTAAGAGGAATAAAATACATAGGAAACAATTGTGACATCCAAGATAAGATTGCTCTTGAGATCATTGCACAGTAGGTTGCTTTTTAACTCTGTGCTGGAAAAAATAAAGTGTACGAGGCATCATTAAAAAATAAACGAGTGAAAGATGATTTGCATTTCAAGAATAGCAGACCCCTTTTAAAGAAACTTTCCATCATCTCTTTAAAAGTAGTTAGCGAAATGCAGTTCATTATTAATGCTTCTTGGCTTTATTTAGCCCATAACTATCATTATATATTTATGAGCTAATCAGCAATTGGAAATGTCCCTGTAATGGTAACTGGAGCTTGGCATCCAAATAAAATGAACACCATTAATAAAGTATTGTGGTCATTGGGGTGGATCAAGTGTGCTAATAGCCTTACTAACAGCAATTAAGTCAATTAACCATTCAGACATATGCTGCTCAATTTCCTTCCTCAAACAGACCAATGCATCTGTGAAATTCGTAAAGCTTATTTATGGTTTAAGGCAGCAAATAGTCAATACCCACCAACCACAGCAAAATGACATGTAATATACAATTTAACTAAATATTTTCAGTCTTTCCTGTTTAACAATGTTTAAGGGAGAAGAATGTATAAAATTAATAGAAGAATGCACTTTATTCTTTGGACTTAAAATGCTGAACTTTAATTAGTTAATGTTTCCAGATTACTAGCACATCAGTCTAAAGACATGCCTACATCACTCATACACTGGAGTGTTTTAACCTGAAAAGAAGTACATCAAAATAGCAACCCCCCACCCACTGGTTACCATGGAAAACATACTAAGTGAATCGGATGTGATTATAAAACACAAACTAAATGGAAATATACAGTATTAGAACACTACTGAGCACTCCACTATAAATAAAAATCTGCTGTAGAAATAAATACTGTCAAGCATTATTCTTTACAAAATACAGCTTACAAGAAGGAAATGGTTATACATAAATGAGGGAGGGAAAATAATGTGCATAGTAACATAAAGCATTAATTTAACATGTACATATGCATAGAGATATAGTAAGACATTAATTCACCTCCATGTTATCATTTGTTTTAATTTTCTTTAGTTAGTCTCTCTTAGGAGAGACTAACTAAATAAAATAGAAAATAGTATGAACTTAGAGTTTACACTCATACACAGTAGTATGGGTAGCTTCATTAACTGTCTTCAAATTCCACAAGGACCCTGTTGTTTCATGACACTGAGATTTCATGGCATTGATATTTTTGTGGCATATTGTCACCAGCCTTTTAATGTGGTTCCATGACACTCCCATGCACACATTCACTTGTGTGTCATACTGTCAAATACAGTCGCCCATTGAAGGGATGGTGGGGGATGTTAGTGCCTTGTATAAGAATAAAAAATAAATAAACTGACTTCCTATAGGTAGGACATCCTATAACTACATTTTTATTTGGCTTCTCTTGGTCTCGATAAACCTTGTTTCTGGGACTCTTGATTATGTCAACAATTGGCAATTAATCTCTCATCACCTTTTCAGGAGTGCTATACTGTTTCTTAATTATCAGAGAAGAATGTCATTGACTTTCCCTACAGTCTCTCTATTCAGAAGATATTGGTGGGATGTTTCCCACTATTCACCTGCCGTGTTGGAGTGCCCCCTGAGCAGCCTACTAATCCCACTTGTGGGTCATTCACCTATTGCTTGTCAGTGCAGAAACTGTGGACTGTGGATTTCAGTGACCCATGGTACTTTACAACCTCATTTGGGAGGTAATATCTGGCTGGCCCTATGCCTGTTGGTGCAAACATGAGTTGGCAACATTGTAACTCTCAATTTAAAAGATTCTGTATGGCTTCAGTGCTCAACATTGACACAATCTAAATTTACTATAATGGCTAAAGCCCTGCCTGCCTTGTCTAACAAAGTCATGAGAGTCAGCTTGTTGATGCTCTCTGGGTGTCCTTATAGAAATATTTATAGCAGGGTGGTTGCTCTGCAAGGTTGTTGTCCTATTTCCTTACCTTATAGTGACAGCACCTACATGACACCTTGTGGCTTTAAATTGTATTGTGCCTGAATTTACTAGAATTGAACCCAAGCTTGGTGCTTTGCTATAATAATTGTATTGTGCCTGAATTTACTAGAATTGAACCCAAGCTTGGTGCTTTGCTATAACCCAAGCTTGGTGCTTTGCCTTAGTGGAATTTACTGGTGCAACCCGTAGTTTCATAGAGAGAAAATGTGCATATGCCTACCAGTTTTCCATTCCAGGGAGATAAGGGACTGAGCAATATCCTGCCTTGTCATGGAATTGCGACAGTTGGCTCAAACATTTATCTCCCAGAAACTCAACTTGATGGTTTTGGCTACTTCAAAGCATTCAATTGTTGCTGTTGGGGGTGACAACTGATTCCTTCCCCCTGCACTATGCCCTTTGTTACTTCTGCAGTGGTTAATTGTCTGGCTTTTTCTTTAAATTTTTACATGACAGAAGAAATCTGGTTGCTGTATGCTCCACCTCTGATGGCCAAACTACTGAATCTGCCTCAGCCTTAACTCTGGCGTAATGACCCCAAGCTGCTTTGCTTTGTACCCTGTCCTAGTACTCCACTAGTTTATGCAGATACTACTTCCCAGCTTGAAGATTGCATCTGTGGCATGCTGCTTTGAGGGTGACCTCCAGATGACAAGGATCACAGACTTTCCTATGTTATTGAGGTGTATAACAAGGGACTTCTTGTAGGCACTGGTCGAGGCAGGGGAAGACTTTAAAAGCCAAAAACCTGGACCCTTCAGGGCATCATTTCCCAGGATCAACTTGGAATGCTTAAAGAAGGATGTGCAAAATGGACAAAGATTTTGGAAATTCCACTGAATATGTAGACATTTTTCAGGAGCTGTTTTACATCTCAAAGATGTTGTAAAGGGTCTCTAATTTTGCAGAGCTTAAAGAACTAACATGCATGTTTTGGAAGATTATTTCACACACAAACTCATGGAAGTGTTTGGGATAGGTTCTCAGTAAGTAATGTATACAGTGTGGAATGGAGTGAGCGGGTGCCTGAGTAGAAACACAAATAGCTTCCAAAGGAGTGAGATCTCTGGAAAAATCTGAAGAGTTGATCAAAGTGGTCAGGAAGTGACATAGTTATAAGTATCTCCAAAACTCTGAGTGTGGAAAATGCCAGGGTGACTGTATTTCTGAAAAGAATGGTATTCCTGATAAGCATAATAGCTATTTGATGTGGAATAAAACTGCTGCCCCCATTTTTTTAAATAAGGTGCATGAAGACCAGGGGCAAAAATCAGAATTATACAAGAAGGCCATAAAAGAAGAAGTTGATGAAGATACATGAGAGAGTGCTCTCAATTTCTTCTTACAATGACATTAGGAAGTTTCTTAAAATAAGGGATTACTTCTATGGGGTGAAGAAAGCACCACTCCTCAATTGAGACCCAGAGTTTTGAGTCTTTAGCACATGTCCATTTGAGGATTCAGTTCAATAATCTGGCATGGTAGTAATTGGGTATATGTGGGAGTTGTAGTCCGCCCATATGTTTGCGACAATATAAAATGTCATGTTTAAATATATTTGCATTCACTTTCAGTTGTGTACATGACATTAGTCTCTCTCTGCCCCTTCATCACCCCTGTTTACCGCTCTCCATATGACAGTTCCTACCTCACACTGTTAGGTATTTTTTGTCCTATTGAGCAACTAGTTTTGTCAATTGTTTTGATTTGTTATTTTTCTTTACACATAGTTGGATGTGATAAAATTTTGTGCATTTAGTTACCTATGTCCCCTAATTTTTTTTGTTTCACTTACATTTTTTTGCAGGGATATAGGGTAGGGATAAATTTTTTATCCATGCCTAACTACTAAAAGATCATTCTTCAAATTAAGAGCCATACAAAAAGGGACAGTCTAATACTGCCCATGCAAAACAGGGAAGCTTGTCTCACTCATATCCACCAAGTATGACACCCAACAAGTAGTCTATACCTTGACCTCTTTTAAACCTTTAAACCCCTAGGTTTAGTTGAGAAAAAAACTGAAAAAGAGTTGAGGGTAATGATAATTCTCTTTTGATGTTTCAGAACTTAACTGCACTTCAGGCCCAGCAATTAATTATTTGAAATAGAGAGAGAATGAGAGAGATACAGTATATATATATATATATATATATATATACAGGGCATGTATATCTATGCATATATATATATATATATATATATATATATAACAGTCCAAAGATCCGGCACTCAAGTCATAAAGATGTATACTTGCCGGGTGCCCTCCTCAGTCTTGCCACAAATAAATGAGGGAAGCTGTATATATCGTTCGAATGGCGGCACTCCGTAAAAAATAGCACACAAGTCAGTGCATAGTATAAAACAGCACTGACTTGCATGCTGTTTTTTACGGAGTGCCGCCATTCGAACGATATATATATATATATATATATATATATATATATATATACATCATTATTACCAGTTATTTATATAGCACACACATATTCCATTGCTCTTTACAGAGAATTGTTGGCCATTCTCATCAGTCCCTGCCCAAGCGGAGCTTTCAATCTATGTTCCCTGCCACATGTACACACACACACTAGGGTTAATTTTTGTTGCGGGCTAAATAACTCATCAGTATGTTTTTGATTTGTGGGTGGAAACTGGTGCACCCAGAGGAAACCCACACAAACATGGGGAAACTATACAAACTCCTAAAAGTTAGAGCTGTGGTGGGAATCGAAGCCTGGACCTCAGTATTGTGAGCCAGTAATGCTAACCATTACACCATCTGTGCTAATATATACTACATAATGTGTGTAAGTAGTAAAGAAAATCTTTTATGTTTAATACAGTGCCAGATAAATCAACATAAGCTTAAAATAGCAAAAGTCCAGAAACATTGTTGATAAACTCATATCTGCCTTCTATTCAAACAATGTAATTATTTGCACACCAGAGTACACAGAGAAATATTTCTACATCTGCTATTTTTGCTCCACAGATCTACACTTGTGACATAGTATGCACCTATTTGCATGACGTTTGCTCATGGATTTGCATGTCAAGATGCTGTCTACTGTACAGATGTGTCCTCTTGCATCCTTGCCACTCTGGCTGCAAATGTGCACACGCATCCGCCATGTGATTAGCCATGGCTGCACCATGCAATCCTATGGGGTCACGTATGCGAATGCAGCACACGTACCATTCGTGGGCATTCGTTTCACACCATGCGTGGGGTGATTTGCAACTGGACATATCTGTAGAAAGGACAACATTAATAGAGAGTGAACTGTGAACATGACTTGAGCAGGGGTTGAAGTGGTTCATAATACTACTGGAGAAAATGCACATTGGTCCTCCAAACTATGTGCTCAATCCACGACAACTTTTAATTTTGTATGTTTTGTATTTTGCTCATCTCTTATTGGCTTTTTGACTTTATAAACAGACCAGTAACAGCTGTAGATGAAGTACAACCCCAGCATAGCCACATTAAAAGTTGGTCAAAGAGATTGAATGTATCTGTATCTTCCTATTGTCCCACATGACCATGTCTAGGCTATGTGCACAACACTGGTTTTGCCAAAGCTGCCCATTGCTTGCACACCTTAAGGCTGCATACACATGTGCCGACTTGTGGGTCCAGGATGCAGTAGAACTAGGACCTGATATTAATATATCAAGACATAAAGTTATTATCAGTGAAAGAAAAACATTTATTTGTCCAGGTAAATTCTAGAAGCAAATTATGATACGCAATGAATCAACAACTCAAATAAAATTTTGTTTTTTATTATCTGCTTCACATACCTTTCAAACCTTTTTTCTAATCTAAAGTACTTAGATTTTTTTTCAAGTAATGTTTATTGGAATTTTTCATACATAAACAAAAGTCATTTATAACAGGTACTCTACTGTATGTCAAACAGTACCTGTATCATATATGTACAAATTGAACATACAAGTAAATAGACAATTTAACAGTTCCATTCTCGAGAAAGTACAAAACATATTTCAACATATAGTAATACAAAAGGAATGGAAATCCATACAATAATATTCTAGAAAAGATAAAATAATGTATTTATAGGTGTGTATCCACTAGAGGACCGTGAAACGGCTGCATGATTACGACATTGTAAACGTGCAGTCGTTTCACAGTCTCTGCTGTGCCTACACTGAACGATCAGTCGTTCAGTGCAGGCACCCTCCCTCATCCTCGAATATGCCCAATCTGTCGCTATTGGCAAATTGACCAGCATGTTCAGACAATGATAGATTTAAAAAACGACCAGCAGGAGCGTGCATCGCTGGTCATTTTTTACATTAAGCTGCCCGATTAACAAGCGATTGAATGATAATGATGTCATTATCGTTCAATCACTCTGTTTAATCGGGTAGAGGATATCTGCCATAAGACAGGGCTTAATTATTAGTTAAAGCAAATCAGGTTGGTGGGAGGAGGGAAGGGAAGACAAAGGGAGAGCACATGAGGGGAGAAAAAGGAGAAGAAGTTTGCCTAGAACAATATAAAATGGGATAAGGTACTCAGAGCAGTCAAATTAAATCTGATAAAGGTCAATTTCAGATGTAATATGTCTGAAGACAATCTTTACATAACGATGGCTAAAATGTATGCAAAATTATAAATACTGGTTATCTTAGAAGCAAATCCAATATAACCATCAAGAATAAAATTAAAATTCTGTTCTAAGGTGTCTATACAAAAACATTCTGTAATTTAAATATCTGAAATATATGAGCTTGGGTGTAGGCATCTAAACTTTCAATATACCTACCTCATTTTTTATATAATTTTATCACCCCTTTATTAATAACTGGTATTGTGGATTTTCTATCTAAGTAGGGTAACTATAAGAGCTTCTTTTGTAATTCTGTAACAGAAGGAGCTGATTTCTTTGTCCAATGAATGAGTATCAGTTTCTTTGCAACAGTCACTACTACTGTTAAAAAAGGTATTATTTGCTTTCTAAGGATGCCTAAATTCCAATTTTTGAAGTTTGCACAAGTACATGCCAAAGGGTCTAATGAGAAGTGTAAGTTAAAAATAACTTTAAGAAATTGGATCACCTTATTCCAGAATCGGATAATTTTGTAACAGTCCCAAAAACAATGGAGATACTTATAATTTTGCATGTTACTTTTTAAACAAGCACCTGATTCCGACTGCACCATATATTTGCATTGTGCAGGAGATATGTAGGCTCTGCAAATTACACTAATGTACTTCTTGCAAATAGGCAGACTGAAGTATCTTTAAAGTATAATCATAATGTTTGAAACACAATTCAGAAGAATCAAAAGAAGGTATATCATTCTGCCATGTTTTAAGTATCTTGTCTCTGTGTTTGATATATGAAACTTCTACTAAATAAGAGTACAACGTTTTTGTTTTATATTTGAGAGTCGTAATCCTGTGAAGAATAGCAATTATAGGATCAATCAATGTAGTTGTGGGCATAGCAAATTTATGTATTGATGAGTCTGTAAGTACATATAGAAGTCATTATGCGGTAACTGATATTTATTGCGCTTTTCATTGAATGTGAGAAGAGTCCCACCAGGATCAAAAACTTTGGAGGTAACATTCAACCTCTTTCCTTTCCATTGTAAGAAAATGTGGATGGCATAGAAGGGTTTCCCCATAATGGGATATAGGGAGAGTTAAGATGACATCTGTGAAATCTTTTATTAAGAGCAAGCCATGCATAGTAAGTGTCTCTAAAATTATATTAGTGAGAATATTATGTGGAATATCGTTAAGTCTAGTGTGCAATAATTCACCAAGCGAGTACGGAAATCTTAATGCATTATCAATGTTAATATCTGTGAATACAGAACATTTGAGTAGCCATTCACTAATATAATGGAAGAAGACTGTTAGGGAGTATGCCACAAGGTCTGGAATGCCTAAGCCTCCATTAGAGTGTGACAACACTAATTTAGATAGGGAAAATAATCCCTGCCTTAGGTATGTAGTCATTAGTCATGTAGTCATTAGTCATGATTTACATTTAGAATCAGAGGGAGTGATGGCAATAGGTAGCATATGCATGAAATAAAAAATATTTCAGAAAGCTATACATTTAAGCACAACAGATCTACCTAGAAGGGAGAGGGGTAATTTTTTCCAACTTTTTAACAGAGAGGAATGTCATAAATCAAACCCATATAGATATTTAATGAAAGTAGTATTAAAAGTAAATATGTTCAATTCAGACATTTCTCTAAGGGAGATAATATTGGGGCAGATGTATGAAGCTCTGGAAAATGCTGAAGTGCAGAGTGATAAATGACTAGCCTCTCAGCTCCCAACTTACAAGTTACAGGCTGTGTTTGAAAAATGACAGTCAGTAGCTGATTGGTTGGTTGTTTATCACTCTCCACTTTATCACATCCCAGAGCTTCATACACCTGCCCATTTACCACTAATTGGCAATATTCAGACTTGTCTACATTAATCCTGTATCCTGAGACCTTGCCAAAGGATCTTATGATTTCCATAATAATTACTACTGAGGATGCCAAAATGAACAAGAGCATGTCGTCTGCAAATAATGCAACTTTCAGCTCAATATTATTACCTGAGATACCCTTTATATATTGTAGTAGTCCTCAGGGCTATGGCAAGAGGATGAATAGCAATTGCAAATAGAAGTGGGGACAGCCTTGACATGTTCCTTTCTTAATGGGGAATGGTGGCGATAGATATCCATTGCAAGAAATTTGTGACATGGGGTTAGTGTACAAATTTTGGAAAAAATGTATAAATTGTAAGGGAAATCCAAAATCTGATAACGTTTGAAATAAGAGGAACCAATAAACTAAAATGAACAAGACTCCATCAAGGGAAGTAGAAATAAGGAGGGTAAAATGAAAATAATAGAAAGAAAAGAAATAAGAAAATTCCCAATATAGGAATAATTAGCAATGATGATATGGTATCTGACTTCCATTATATCAAACCAAGAAATGTAGTGTAACACAAATCTATGAAATCCGGGAGAAATCACTCCACATCCTTTTCCCGGTATATATTTAGTGCTAAGGACATATATCTATAAACTGAGATATATACTGTAGGATCTCTAAGATAGCCACATTAAACAGTATAATTTTAGGATTATTATAAGAGAATTGTAGATTCTAAAAGCATAGATCATATCTATAATAACAAAACTACATTCTTTAGCTTAAGATGTAATGTATAGAAATGGGGACATCAATATGTCAATATGTAACCAGCGGTTGTACTTAACATGACCTGATCCATGCAGAGGGTTATACTTCAGGAGCTTGAAGAAGGTGCTGATCAATATCAGAGTAAAATGTTAGAACACTTCAGCAGAATATGGGATCTGGGCCTATCAAGATAGCGCATAAGCTAAACATTTTGCTTTTATGAGGATATAAATGGGGGGAAGGTCAGAGTTATCGTAGGTATTCACTGACTTTCTTCCTGTAAATATGTATCATCTGGAGATATAAAGTCTTTAAATGTGTCACCTTCAAAAAGGCGAAATCTGATTGGGTATAGTAGAGCAAATTTCTTCTTGTCTTTAACAAGTTGTGAACATATGGAGGAAATGCGTTGCGAGCTCAACTAAGTTCCACAGAGAAATCCTGGAATATATAAAGCTTTCCTTCCCATGTAATGAATTGCTTATTCCAGGAGGCTGACAAAAATGCCACCTTATGAAGGTATTTGAGGCACCTAAATATGGTTACCCTTGGATGTGCAGCTGGTGATTTAAGTGGTGGGCCCACTCTGTGAACTCGTTCCACAACAAGATCTTTGCATTCATCTTCTATCCCTAACAAAAAAGGGAGAGTATGTGTTACAAACTGAGTTAATGCAGGATCCTTAATGGTTTCAGGTAGTCCTATTAATCTTATATTGTTTCTACCTGAACGATTTTCAATATCATCCAATGTATTCCACAACTGGTAGCTTTCTTTTTCCAATCTTTTGAATGCATACTGGGCATCAGTCAAGTCATGACACAAAAATCCTATTCTGTTTTCTGTCTCAGTGACCCTTTGAGTGAGGAGCTGCATTTGAGTTGTTCTATCTGAAACTGCCTGCATTAACAGGAGACCCATAGTTGTTTTAGTTGCCTCTGCAATATCCCTGTAAGTAACAGTCGAGTGAGTGCCGTACCTGAGGTACATTTGAGGTTTTCTGCACTGATGAAGCTTTGTTTGTGGCCGGGTATGTGGAAGCAAAGTTAGAACCTGGCGTTTCTCCTAACGTGGCTGTGACTGCTTAGTGGGGGCTGCCAGCATGAGGAATTTCTCCATCATCTGCCCTTGAGATGGGGAACGGATGTCTCTAGCTTATAGGCTGTTGTGCAACCTTGTTGCAGGTTATTAGGTCTGTGAACGAAGTGGAGCTTAACAGTGGAGTTGTTTACTTCATTCAGTTGGATCTGGAAGTCACTTAGATTTTTTTTTCAATAATTGTATTTAGTCTTGTTCTGAATCTAAAATCATCAGTGCTGATCTATTACTATTGACATTTCAGAGCTGGCTACAAACTGTGGAAAGTGAGAGTCTTTAGTGACATACACTTTATGGAAGCTTGAATACTATTCTATTGTTTCAAATATTTAATCCACACAATACACAAATAAAAATAGAAACACCGGAAACAAAACATTTTGTAGGTATTGTCAGAACATCAACAACATATTCAAAGCAAATTTAAGTGACATGACCAGTGGTGGCTCCAGAGGGGGGGCTGCAGCACAGTCCAAAATTCAAATAGGGGAGCCACACCAACTGCCAGTGAGTGCCAGCCATCTACGTTTGTCAGCATTTGAATGGCAGTTGGTGTGGTTCCCCTTATTGAAATTTGGACTGCGCTGGAGTTGAATCCCGGCATGCTGACATTCTAATAATGCCATTGAAAACATTTAAATAGTACTAGTTTGCCACCAGAAGGCTAATATATGAGATAATTTTTCGAACTGTATATACAATTGCTTGACTGGGCGTCATCTTCAAGTCACATAATTTGGATTGCAAGAGACTGTGACTGTGAGCTTGATTGAAAGGAGCACAAAGTTACATTTGCAACTGCTATTTCTGAAGCAGCGGACTTGTGAAAACATGCTAATTACTTAGCTCATGTCTTGTGCACACAGGTGCCACTTACATACAAAAGAGGAAACATCAGTCACACATCAAATATCTGAGCATCTCCATGCTATCTCAGTATGTCTGTTTCACCTAAGATGCTGGGGCCTCTCCAGCTGTGTACGAATTTGCAGAGGCTCACTAGGGCACATCCAGAAAATGGTCCCAACATGCCTCCATTTTTGTAGCCACCTCGTGTTAGCTCCCCCAAACGCTGACTACCTGTCACTCACTTTACAAAGAAACCACACTATGGACCCAATTCAGAGCTACTCGCAAGCACTGTGCACTTGCAAGCGGCTCGATGTTAATGCCCTGTGCATGCGCCGCTTCCGGTGTGCGCATGTGTGAGCCCCGCTGAGCGACTGAAGTTCAGTTGCTACAGGGCTCACAACAAGACGGGGTGGCTGTCGATGTTGATCGGCAGCTCACCCCATTTTG
This sequence comes from Taudactylus pleione, assembly GCA_031769625.1. Lineage (NCBI taxonomy): Eukaryota > Metazoa > Chordata > Amphibia > Anura > Myobatrachidae > Taudactylus > Taudactylus pleione. The sequence continues at coordinate 8,158,450 of JAUIMM010000061.1, read as the reverse complement.
TGGGCGGGTAGAGGGGGTGGGCGGACAAATGCAGACGTTCCCTTAGGAATGCCTGGTATTTGTTGGGAGGGGTTACTGACATCACTATTGGACTTCCTGCTCTATTAGAGCAGGAAATCCACTCAGGCTTGCGGCAGCTAGACCCTACCCCAGGGTCTTGTCGCAAGCCCGATGGTCGCGATTATCGCGTCGGTCTCCAGGCCGCTCGCACAGGCTGTGGGTGGTCTCCCACAGCTTTGTGAGTGGCCAAGGAAAAAAAAACGCCCACATTCAGAGCGAGCGCCCGCCAACAGCGAGCGGCTCTGAATGATGTCCTATGTCCACCATATCTAATCCATCGCTTCATCTGCACACTGCAGTTTTGGCACATCCGCAGTAATGAATAAATTGCTCCACTACTTCCGACATTGACATTGCATCCACTGCTGAATCAGGCCATGTGTCAGCATGAATCTTGTTATGACTATTCATGAGTTTGGAGACTGTAAGTTATCAATCATGGGACTGATGTTTTCTGCTGAAATATTTTATTACAGCTAATAAAGCAGTTTATAAGATGCTAATTTAAAATTTTAGCTGTGACTTGGACTGACTACATCTTGGATTTGGAGGTTTATCTTTTGAATATAGGTTTAGAGTCCTTGAATATATCAACTAGTATATCTAACAGGAAATGTATTAACATCTGTGTACAGGGAATATACAGTATAGTTTTAATTGTTTGCTTCATGTGAATAAAATTATATACTATACATAATTTTAATAAGCCAGTCTATTATTTACATTATTTCAGTGTGGAAAACCTTTTATTCACTGTGCTGTGGCAGGGTGACCCAATGTTTAATATATTTATGATGGGGAAGTTAATATTCAGTGTCTTTTTCCATTTACCTCTTTTTTAAAGCAGAAAAAGTAGCAAAATCACATAAATCTGCAAGTGCATATATATATATGGGCACACTCTTCTGATATGCCATGCCACCGCCATAGTACTATACCTGATACTTGAAATATTAACGAGTGTACAGTATTAGAGCATGTTCTGAGTATTCTCTAGAACACAAGTGTTGAAAAATTGCACAATTAGTGCACTTTTAGTCATCAACTCATCAAATAAAATGATCATTTGTCACATCAAATTAACATAGATATCATAGATATCTGTTGTGGCACTTGGGTATCGATTGTAAATGCAATACCTGTAGATTTCTATGGAACTGTAAAATACCCAATGTATGAAGCTCCAAATAGCATAGCTTTACAGAGCTTGTCTCCCAATACCTAGGGTAATGTAATTTTTTATTATGTTAGCTTTTGTAGTTTATAGGCTACAACAGTGGTGTCAAAATCCACCTGCAGTGGAACTACACATCCCATCATGCACTTCCACAGTTTTGCTATTAGGGCATGCTAAAACTATGGCAGGGCATGCTAGGATATGTATTTCCACTGCAGCTGTTTGGCCCGAGTTTGACACCCCTGGGGTGTCAAACATTGCAACATTGCAATTCAGATCCCTCTCCAGTAAAGATCTCTTAGACATGCATGGCCTGATGCCTACACATGAGCTGTAGTTTTGCTGGGCCACAACCTGGAAGTAAAGTGATTGTGTAAGCAATTAATTTACTCTTTAGTTTTCTCTGGCAATGACTATTATAAGGCTAAGTGGCCTGATTCATCATGGATCACAACTGCAACTGCATACGCATTGCAGTACACATGTGTGAGTTAGCATTGCGATCACCCTGCAATCACCTAGGCAGATACAAAGCCATTGCAGAGTGAGTGACATCAGGTCAGCATTTAGTGGTGGTAACAGGGGGAGTGGTCAGAGAAGCACAGGTGTGCCAGTCCATTTGAATACCATTACATGGGCGTGCATAAATTAGCCACTGTGACGGCATAGGCAGCTTGTGTACTCACTGTGTATGAAGAGGTTAGCAATTTCAGGGTAAGTTAAGACCTGTTGTAATTGTGCATGAGGGGCCAATGATACCGATGTATATGCAGGATAGCAAGGTATTACGGATGTGCAAAAGCAGTAGTGGGTCTTTATACTAGCTTTGCAACTGCAGTCATTAGCAAAAATTTCACAGCAGACATGGTACTGTATATAATTGCAGTTGCGATTGCAATAGCAATCTGTAATGAATCAGGCCCAGTGTCCCCTGAAAGATTTCTGACATATACCCCAGTAAAAGTTTTTTTGGTGCACTACAGGTGTGTCCACATGCACCCATCCTCAAATCATGCCAAATAGCCCTGTTTGGCTCAAAATAGACTTTGCAACTTAGCCATGTCATGTGACCTTTTCTTATAATATGCATCTTTATCAGTGACTTTAAGTTTATACCAATTCCTATGTGGCAAATATACTAATCCTAAGCACCTAGTACACTATAAGCAAATTAAAGTGCAGATTCAAAAAAGTATGCAATCTGGGTAAAGAGGAAAAAGACAGAGGTCCGATAAGAGTGACCCACTTCATGTTTCAATGCCACACATCATTATGCTTAATCTATGACTTTATACCAATTACTTTGTGATAGAAATACTAAGGCTCTAGTACACCACAAGTGAATTTGTATGAGACCAAGATACAGTACTATATTTTGGAAAAAGTTCACAAACATGGGAAATGATACTAGTGGAGAAGCACCTAAGTCATTCCAGGTGTCCTATGCCCTGTGGCACAAATAGGACAGGTGTCTGTATGTTGCAATATGAAATTGTGCTTATCAGGGGTAAAATGCAGCCAATAACCCATTGGCACTTAAGGCTTTTAGAAAGTGATATGTACCATGGTACACAACCTCACACTTTATGTATAAGTATCCATAGATGTCATTTCATTTGGTTTGTTTAAGAGAACTACTTGCTGTTTTAATGAACTTTCATTTGACCTAGCTCTTTGCCACCGAAAGCACATAAATATAGGCAAATCGAGATTGGAAAGATAAATAACAATACTGTATGTGAAAAGTGATAATGTACTCAATTTACTACAAGCCAATAAAGAAGTGTGTAAGAGGAGTCTGCACCTTTAATGGCTTACTTTCTATGTGGCAGACTGAACTCACAGCTACTGATCTAAAGATGCAGTGACACAAAAAGCTTAGAGATAATTAAATATTGATTTTTGTTTTCTAATCCTATATAAAAATTGTCCTGGGTGTCCCAATGGTAGTTTTCATCTCTAGGACATGGTGAACGATATTAACCCTGCTTTGTTTCAAGCTGCTGTGGAGCAAATAAATGTGATCATTCTGAATAAAAAGTAACAGTTTAAGAAACTTTTTTTTTTAATCTTGCAAAAGACGAGGCCCAATTACCTACACAGTGATTTTATTTAACTCTTTGTTGAAGAACAAATAGAAATGAACGTTCAGATGTTGTACATGGACATGGATTATTTGAGATTCAAAACAGTACTAGTATACACATAAGGTTCATGGTTGTTTTTTTTCATGCAGGAATACACAGAAGAGAAGGATTCCTATGGGATTATAAGGAGATATATACGTATGTTTGCTGCTGAGTTGACACTGCAATCTGCTATATTTTCAATGTCTTCCTCAGATCGAGTATTTGAATAGAAAACAATTAAATAGAATAGGACCCAGAATGTTTAAACTGCATTCATATATGTGTTCGAGATGCATTCTGTTGCATTGCATTTAAGCACTTCATATGAACAGGCTCTCATGGACACGCGTAATTGAATGTCTTCTGTGCTGTGAAAAAAATGATAGCTGTCGTACAGATTTATGGAATCCGAGATACACCTGACTCACTAATCAATATGAAAATTGTTTCAGAGTGCAAGTTTGAAATAACTGAGCCATATACTTAATGCATCTGTAAAGATGAGTACCCTATGCCCAAGTTAAAATTCAATATTTATTGTGGAATTTTGTTGCCAATATGCAGCTACATCCTGACAGTATTAAATGTTATAATTGATGCTACAGTGAAGATATATCTTGGCAACAATATACCACAATAAATATGGCATTTAACTTAAGTGTAGTACTTATAGCCAATTAAAACTTTGATTCATGATTTGATAAACTAAATACAATTGTATGTACATTTCTATAGACATGATTTTATATACAAGGTGTTTACCATAGGATACTGATTGGGGAAGTGTAGTGTTGATGCACAGTGCATGTCATTAAGCTGATATGTGTAATGTAACTACACAGAAAACTCAAAATATTTATCAATGGGACATTTTAGTATCCAGGATTTGAATGTCAGAATCCACCCAAAGCATCATTAAGACAGAACAGAGGAGCTTGCCAAGGTGCCTATAAACACATTTTCTGTCTTGCATGCAGCACTGTATTTACACCCCTACACGTTGCACCCACCAGCCCTTTTCATTTTACAACAGAGCATCAGTATGCCCAGTATATGACAATTCTTGACATCATTATTTGCAGGCAGTCAGTACAGTGTTTGCCTGACCTGTACATACATGGTCTACTGTAGATAAAGGGGGTTGCAGCATGGGCATGTTAAAAATGTCCATATAACAGGAGTTTGAATGTCACCAAGGAAAGAAGAAGCTTACCATCCAGGAAGATGGAACCCAAATCAGTTTAGAAGCTGCTGAGTCTCACTGTAAAATAGCTGCCATCTATCTGTGGCATCACACTCAAGACACTAAGGCCCTCATTCAGAACCGGACGCTCTGAGCAGAGCGCTCGCTCTGAATGAGGGCCATCCTCCATAAAAATGGAGCGTCCTCCTGGATGCTCGTATAGCTGTGGGTCACCACCCACAGCTCATACGAGCGTGCAGGATGATGGTCGCAATGGTCTTGACCATCGTGACCATCGCCAGTGCGACCAGAAGCCTGTGGTCGGGGTTTTCGACCACAAGCCCTGGAGTGATTTTGGCTCTATGAGAGCCAAAATCACTCCCACTGACATCACTAGTGATGTCAGTGGGGCCGGCTTCTGACGGTAGGCATTCCCTTGGGAATGCCTCCATCTGGCAGGCACGCCCCCGGCACGCCCACCAGAGGGGGCGTGCTGTCAATCAACATCGACAGCACGCCCCCTTTGATCAGACACAACGAGCGAAGGAAAGTCCTTCGCGCGTCGCATCTGGCGCATGCGCACGACCGAGTTCCCTCCCTCGTGTGCATTTGCAGTGCACACCATCGACCCACTTGCGAGTGGACAGCTGCTTGCGAGTGGGTCTGAATGAGGCCCTAAGTTCTCTGGTGAGTTCATCTGTTCTTGTCTGCTGGGTCTCTGCTCCTAGATAGGATGTAGTGTACCTTATCCTCCTCTGGTCCACAAACTTGTGAGAGAAAGGTGTTTAAGTTGGAAATCTTCCATGTTATGGGTACTGGAGTCTCAAACCATAATAAAACTTTGGTTAAGAGCACTGCAGAAAAGCTACTCTACCTTTTCCAAACTCTTTATAATGAACAAGCCTACATGTGAGGATGGGTGGTTGTGTAGTACAGTACTTTACCCTTTTCTTTTGTGTTACCGGTGGAGTCCCAGTTTGCTGTTAGAGGAGTATGCCATTGGTGTTTTTTTCCATAGATCATTCTTCAAGACCTAGTAAGGTTACACCTGCTATATGCAGTTTGCAGAAACACTTTGGACAATGATGGTCAAGTGAGAGTGGCCCACACAAGTGACTTGTACCAGGACCCCACAATTCTTAATATGGGCCTGATTTAATATATTACTGCATCACTTTATCTAACTTTTTTTAACCATAATTTTATTCAAAGAGGGAGAATACAATGACATAGACATCAAGCTACTAAAAGTATGGAAATCAACAATAAAATTGAAGTCATATCCACAATAAAATATACTGATATAGTATTCACCATAAATTTTTCATATTAGTATAAAGTGAAAGAAAGAAAAAAAAGAACAAAAAGAAAAAGAAAAAAAAGGGGAAGGAGGGGGGGAGCACCAACCTAATTACATATACAATTGCTTCTTCAAAAAAGGAATGTAAACACCTTAATGTCTTGGTAAATAGGAGACTGGGAGGTCCAGCACTAAACAATATCATATTATAACCCATCCAATACTCATAAAACCACCATAACAGTTCTACAATATAATATTCAGAGACACTGTATCAAGACCTAGGGATAGTAGTAGCTGAATAATTAAACAATGAGTCCCAAATCTTATTAAATTTATCTGATTGGTCCCTAAGAGCAAAGGTGAGTTTTTCCATACTATCAATAAACCAACGAGGGTGCGAAAGGTTGTTTCCAAGACTTGGCCAGAGTACACCTTGAAGCCTGTAAAATTTGAAGGACAAGTTTATTTGTGGTGGAGTTCAGCATGGATACAGGAAGCCCTAGCAGGGCAGATCACAGACTCAGGGGATCCAATATATGAAATACATCATTCAATAAAGATTTTAACTCATTCCAATAGTGAATAGTTTAGGGACAAGACCACCAAATAATGTATAAAATCACTCTGCTGACCACAATTCTGCAAGCACAGTGGGGAAGAGGAGGGGAAAATGATACATAATCTAGTGGGAACCAAATACCATCTCATATAAATTTTGTAGGAGTTTTCATTTATCAAAGTGGAAATGGAAGATTTTGCCATGTTACCTCTAATAATAACCTAGGACTCCTCACTAGATGGAGGACCCAAATCAGCCTCCCATGCCACTTCATGGGAAAGTGTAATCACTGAAACTGAGGAACAGAGTAGATTATATAAAATACAAATGATACCTTGTCTCGTAGGTGTGTAGTAGCAAAACCTCTCCAAAGACATACTTGGCCTAAAAATAGAATATTTAGGGATAAATTACCTAAGTTTTAGGTATTCATAGAGAACTGGGGGGGAAATTTGGTACTTTTCTGCCAAATGTTCCAATGAATACCAGTAAGAGCCCTGTAAAAAATCATATAGAAACCTAGGATGGGACGGTAACTTAAACCATGAATGGGAATGATCAGAATATAATCCAGGGAGAAAATGTGGATTATCCCAGATAGAAGTCAGGGGGGATGGATAGGATGAAAGGTCAAATCGCCTGGTGCAGAAAAGCCATAGAGAATGAGTTAGTTTAGTAGCCGGTACAAGCCACATTGCACTATGTTTAGGTATAGTGGGAATAAGAATGGAGGATAGAGAGTACAATAAAGATTCAGCAGTTTCAATTTGAACCCATGGTAAATTGAGTGTAGGTGCAAACCAGGTGAGTAACTGACCAAAATGAGTAGCAAAGTAATACTTCCTCAATTCAGTAAGACCTCGCCCACCCTCCTTATGAGAGTAGACAATTTTACTCTGGGAGGCTTGTCCAGCCAGACAAAATTAATTATTGCCTTCTGCACCTGGCGTAATACCACACTATGAATTCTCACAGGTAAAGTTTGCATAAAATAAAGAATTCTGGGCAGCACATTCATTTTAACTGCAGTCATCCTGCCAAACCAAGAAATGATCTGCCCGCTCCATGTCTTAAGATCAGACTCCACAGTAGCAAAGAGAGAGGGGAAGTTTTCTTTGTATAGGGAACTATAAGATCCAGTAATATAAATTCCAAGATATTTTATATTTTTGGAATTGCAAGCAAATTTAAAGTAGTGTTCTAATAGTTTACAGGTGTCTGATGATACATGCAAGGGAAGGGCCTCCAATATGGAATAATTAATTTGGTATCTGGCAAGAGTAGAGTAGGAAGAAAAAGTTTGAAAAGGATAGGGACAGAGATGTGAGTAGAGGAAAGTGTAAATAATACATCATCTGCAAAAAGTGACAAATTATATTCCCCCTCACCAACCCAAAACCCTTTATTATCAGGAGAAGAATGAATTAAACAAGCAAGAGGGACAACCCTGCCTGGTGCCATTGCTTATTTTAAAGAGATAAGATTCTCTTCCATTTACCCAAACCCTCGCTGTCAGGTTAGAGTACAAAACCTGTATACCCCTCAGACGGTTCCCTCCCAAACCAAAACCTCAAAGAGCAACAAACATAAAAGGCCGTAAGATTTTGTTGAACGCCTTCTCAGCATCTAACAAAAGGAGCAGAGAAGGCATATTTCTCTGATTTATATATGGATAAGACAATTGTTCTCCTTGTGTTATCTCTAGCTTTGTGGCATGGGATGAAGCTCACCTGATCGGGGTGGACAAACTGTGGTAGTACCCCACCAAGCCGTGTCACTGAAATTTTGGAAAACAGCTTAATATCTTTATTGAGGAGAGATATGGGTCTATAACTAGAGCAAACATTAGGAACCTTCCCTGGTTTATGAATGACAACAATTCTAGCCTCCAAAATATAAGGAGACAAAGTATCACCTTTATGCACAAGTGGGGTAATAGAACAGATTTAAATTTCTTAATCGGGCCCAGGAGCTTTACCAGATTTTTGGAATTTTAGAGTCTCCTCCAATTCCTCTAAAGATATATTGAAGCTAAGCTGAGCGACCTTAGAACGACTTCATTTAGGGAGATAGCACTTTGTTAAAAAGGATTCAATATCCTTATCTAAAGAGATAGAAGGAACAGAGTTACAGGATGTTTAGCATTATACAGATTTTGATAAAAAGTTTCACATTCCTTCACAATCCTCCCAGGATCATGCGTCAGATCTCCCAACCTAGTTTTAATCAACAAAATATTCTTGGATGAAACTTTGGCTTGCAGTTTCCAACCCAACAACTTATCGGCTTTATCCCCTTTTTCATAATACCTTTGATTCAAATGACTGAGGCAAAGTTCTGTCTTATGAGACAATAAAACATTGAGTTCACTTCAAACCTTAATGAGCTGATCTACGTCAGATTGAATTAGAGTAGATTTATGTTTTGATTGTAGCTGGTGTATTTATGCAGATAAATATAAAATGGATTGGGTATGCTGTCATTTGATTCTAGAAGCCATTCGAATTAAATGCTAGTGCAGAACTACTTTGTGGGCTTCCCACAATGTCATATCATTAATATCAGGGTCCTGATTAACAGAAGAATAATCCTTGAATAATTGGAAAATCTGTACCAAAACATCATTATTTTGCAAAAGAGAGTTGTTCAGGCAGCAGGAGAGCAGTAAAGAGATAGGAGAGACACAAGACAAAATAAAAGATACTGGGGCATGATCAGACCATGTAATGGAGTGTATGTTGACCCCACTAATATGGGGAGTCATGGCCTGACCAACAAATATCATATCAATTCTGGTATATATTTTACGCACTTGGAAGAAAAATGTATAATCTTTAGTGAGGGGGTCCTGCACCTCCTATGTGTCAATTAGTATTTTTTTTTAAGTAGGGACAATAGAGCTTTAGAGTTATGTTCGCCAATATAGGTCAGTGAAGGAGGCAAGGGGTGAGACCTGTCATATTTATGATGAAGTACTGTATTAAAATCCCCTGCTAAAATAACCTCCCCATTACGATATTGAGAGAGTTTGGAGTCTAGACCGGAAAAAAATAGGATTGATTTACATTCAGGGTGTAAACATTCACCAATGTAACCAGTGTATTATTTAAAATACCCACTATAATAATAAACCTATCCCTCTTATCTCTAAACACTGTTTCCAGTTCCAGTTGAAAATGACTAGCAACTAGAACTGCCACTCCCCTCTTTTTATGTGAGTGATCACAGGCATGGAGGACATCAGGATACCTCGAGGAACGGAGTTCAGGGTGGGAAGAACCATGGGAATGCGTCTCCTGGAAAAAAATCAAGTCACCAGACATTTGTTTTAAATCAAAAAATAACTTGGTCAGCTTTTGTGGGCTATTTAGACCCTTAACATTGTAAATTACAATACAAATTAACATTTATATAGTAGAAGTGGTAACCTAGCAAATACAGCAAAAGGTGGCCCCCTCGAAAGTAATACAAAACATAGACAGATTTAGGAGAAGAGAAAAAAAAGGAATAAATCAAAATAAAAAAATATAATACATAAAAAAAAAAATTAAAGACTCGTAGACCCAGAGAGGGAAGAGTTCGATATACTGAGCTCCCAGAAGGGAAAAGGCAGGGAAAAATCCCACCAGAGCTCAGAAGAGGTCATATTGACTGGCCTCACACCTACTGATATCATCCAAAAGGGAACCTTACTCAATACATATTGTAAACTCAGAATTAGAAAAAAGCAATACAATCAGAAATACGGGAATATACTATATCATAGAAATCAGAAACTGTAGCCGCACTGCTAACTTGACCAAGAAATCATACATACTGTACAGTAAAAAAAAAAAACATTTACCATGGATACTTAAAATATCTAGAAAAGCAAATATACCCTAAACCTGTAAAAGCGCAGATATATCATGCTAACATTAACTTAAAAAATGAGACATCAAATTATCGCAACCCGATTTAGCATTTACAACTCATCCAACAAGGATGAATAAAGAGCCAGTCTCAAGGTGGGTTGCATGGAGATGTAGATGTAGAAGGCACAGTTGACCAAACACATTTTGGAGCTCTTGGAGGCATCAGAGAGCTAGAGGAATGCCTGCGGGCCGGACTCATTTGAGAGGCCTGAGCTGTCATTGTACCAGGAGGAGACAGGTTAAGCTTTGACAACAATCAAAGGACATCCTCTCTGGATTTAGCTGACAGTTGTCTCCCATCTGATGAACCAATCAAAGAAAAAGGAAAACCCCATATATACTTAATGTGATTGTCCCAGAGAATCTGGGTACAGTCCCGAAGATCAAAGCACCTTTTAAGGGTCATAGGAGAGAAATCCTGGAAGACCGATAGGTGATGTTAATCGAAGACACATTTGTGCTGCTTCTGTGCCACGACCAATAGCCTCTCCTTTGTCTTGAAATAGTGGCAGCATAACACTACATCAAGTGGAGGAGCAGAGGGCATCAGCTCAGCTTGCAAGGTGCGATGCGCCCTGTCTAGAAGGAATTGATCCAATGGAATGGCAGGTAGAAGGTGTTGGAAGAAGCAAATGAGAAAGTCCTCCAATTGGGCTGGTTCAATGGATCCAGGGATATTCTTGATCCGCAGGTTGTTCCGCTGAGCCCTGTTCTCTGTATCCTCCTGTTGATTTTGAGGTAAATGAATATCATCCTGCATAGCGGTCATAGTGATTCTACCTCCTGCTGGAATTGGATAACTTCATCCATTTTATGTTTTATCTCATCAGTGCATGCTCCAAGCTCTGAAACCTCAGCCTTGAGACCTGACTGCTTTTTGAATCTCAGAATGGAATGCATTTTTAAGAGACTTCATCTAAAAAAGTATGGAGGCAATGCTATCCCTCAGAGGCAGCCTGGGGTTCTGTCTCTTCTTCTGGTTCTGAAATATTGGTAGAAAGTGAGAGAGCCACTGGTTTATGAGAGGGAGCCTGCATTTTATTTATAAAAGAGGAGCAGATATGCAAGGTTTAGGCATAATGAAAATTCTTCAGGTCTAGGAGTAGGTCATGAAGCAGTGTGAAGTTTCAACAGTCAATGATATGACAACCTTATACAGAGTATCTGTACAACCAGAGCCTGAGCAGGATCCCTGTAATCAGAGAAGCTAATTATGCACGGAATTGGCTGTGAGGCAGAGCAAAAGCCTGGGTGAAGGTGTAGCCTGGAAAAAGGAAACAGAAAGCCCTCAGATTTATATAGATATATTGGCCACTATAAATCCACTGAATGGCTCCAGGCACAGTTTATGATATATGTATAGAGTGTTACTCACTGCTCCCTGGGGATGCAATATCGAGACAGGCAGGGACTCTGCATCCATCTTCCACACAGGATACTGACAGGTGCGGCTGGTGTCGCACTGGAAATCAGGCCACAGCATCCGGTGACTCAGCGGGAGGCAAGCAGCACCTGGGACCCATCTCACAGTGTCGCTCAGAGACAGGCAGGGATCTCACCTCCGTCCCCCGTGATAGACTGCTTTTAGGGCCGTCTGGCATCACTTCGACAGGTAGGCTATCTACCTTTTTTAAGTCCATTTATACAAGTTTTAGCTCGACAAAATAAAGATGATACAAGTAGCTTATCCATATCATAGTCTTAAACTTGCATCAGTACAGAAAATAATTTGAATTATTGCTTATACCTTTTGTCCAATGTTATTTTTTTTTTCAAAAACACAAATGTTATAAAGACAGGCCAATGTTCCTTTATTCTCTTGATTAATTTAAACAAAAAATATGCTAAGCCAGACTATAATGTGGTAGCTTGGATTTTGATGTGAATTACATTTCTGTCTCCTGAGAATGTTCTAATTTCCTATACATCAAAATACATTTCTTGTTTACAGAGGTGTTTCCATTATGTGGTGAGTGTGCTGATTGGACCATCTGAAGCACAGGTGCAAATAAAAAAAAAAAAAACCTGACTTTTATTTTTAGATGACAAAATACTTACCAAAAACTTGAAGAGATAAAGATAATCAATTTAATTATTTTGTGCTAATAATATTAAATTAATTTTGAAATAGAGAAATGTAATTCCCTAGATACAGTATATACACTTTCTGAATAGCTGTGAATAATGTTAACAAGTTAAAAATAATGAAATAAAAGTAATTGTCATACAATATCCACACATTTAACATATTTTATTTTAAAAAATTATAAAATACATAAATTCTACACATGCCAGAAATGTGTGATCCAATATAGCACAGGAGTACCTGCTTAGATATTTAAAAATATCTCACAAAAGGCCTGATTCAGAGTCACACACAATGCTGATATTCACGTGGTTGAGCAATTACTTACAACTGTGCATGCACTAAAAACTTCAGAAAACCCCCACAGGACATGCGGCACACAGTTTGTGCACACAAAGATGCTGTTGTGAACTGGACAAATGGTATCAGACATAGAGCAAAAAAGTGATGGGTGTCCCTGGGCAATGACTGGGAGATGGCTAGAAGTGAACACAAAAAAGTCTGTCTCATGGGCATGTTATGAGAGTGTCGTAGCCCTATCAGAGTCAGCGTCTGCATTCCCAAATGCACAGTTGTAGCTACAGAGGCCACAGTCAGTTGGACAGACTGCACTTGCCATAGGGCTGGTACAAGTGTTGATGGTGGGTGTGATTGTGCACTGATGGTGGCATCTAAAGTATCACTGGCAGTATTACAGCATGCAGAGTTGCTGAAAGTGGGCATCTTATTCCTAGCACATTCAGATGCAGGGTTCTACTCCAGGGGAAGGCTGAAACTAGCATTTGCATATCAATGCAGCTGTGACTCTGGCAACAGATGCAAGAGAGGACACATCAGCATCCACCTTGAATCAGGCCCAAAGAGATTTTCTCCTTGAGGAATACTGTAATAATGATATCTTATGATACCATACTGTATGCCAGCAAGTATGAGAAATCTAGCTCATACTGTAGCTAATCAGTCCAAGAGTTCAGATTTTTGTCCGGTTTCAACACTGACACAAGTATTTAGCCCACAATCAGAAGAGCTGGACTCCTATTAGCAAACTGTATCTTAGTCATTAATCACTTTAGCAGTGTTTCTTTAGCATCAACCTCTGAAGTGTTTCATACCTTAGTGTTTTTCAAGGGGATTCATTCTTTCTCAAATTTGACATTTGCAAATAACAGATACATTTCAGCTAAGCATATCAGAAACAACCAACCATCTTCTATATTGAATGTGTCATGCATTCTTGTGGGAGGGCTGGTGGTGGTGTTATACTCAGTAGCACTTCTAGGCATGTGCTAGCAGGGCCATCACCTAGAGCACAGCCCTGTCTGAACTCACCATCGCTGGGCCAGCTCCGGTGGAAAATCCGCCCTCCCACTGGCATTATTGGGTAAATGATTATGGGGAGGGAAGGGGTGTGGCAGTGCAGCACAGGATAGTGCTGGGTGCAGGGAAGCCTAGCGCTGGTTCTGGTTATGCTGTACTGTATTATAGTCTCTGCGCCACCATTAACCCAGGGTTGTGGTAAATTGGTGTTATTGTTCATGAATTTTAAAACAGTAAACTTAGACATCTGTGAAACATTAAGCTTGTTCACTCAATGGAAAACTGTTATTATTTTGCTTTGGATGTCTAATGCCATAAATACTAATAATCCAGTGCAATCCAGTGTCAGCTGCCTAGGAAAGTAAAAATATAAATATAGCAGCGTTACTTCAAACAAATTATCACAAGAGAACAAAGCATACCTTAATATTCTTACCACAGGCTGTACAAGTACAACAGTACAATCACATGCATAATATATATTTATATATATATATATTATTATTATTATTATTATCCTTTATTTATATGGCGCCACAAGTGTTCTGCAGCGCCTTACATAGTACATAGAACTAATAAGTGAACAAGAAACAAGTAACTTACAGTACATTACAGTGCAGGACAGGGACACAACTTATATACATTGCTGAAATAGTGATTAAAGCACTCACAATAAGCTGCCGGGAGTTGGCGGTCCCGTGTTAGGTGCTCTAATGGGGAGTAGAGAGTAGAAGAAAATGTAAAGAGAAGCACCTGAGGGAAGAGGTCCCTGCTCATGAGAGCTTACATTCTAAGGGGAGGGGCAGACAGACAGGCGTGACACAGAAGGGGAAGATAGGAAGGAAAGAGCATGAGGTGGGTTAGGAGGAGTGCTGGAAGGCCTTGATGAAGTAGTGGGTCTTGAGAGCCCGTTTGAAGATTTGTAGAGAGGTGGAGAGTCTGATAGGGAGAGGGAGAGCATTCCAAAGGTAGGGAGCAGCACGGGCAAAATCTTGGATGCGGGAGTGGGAGGAAGTAATCAGTTGGCAAGAGAGGCGGCATGCATTAGTTGAGCGAAGTGGGCGGGTGGGAGTGTGAAGGGAGAGAAGGTCAGAAATGTATGCGGGAGAGGATTTGGTGAGGGCTTTGTAGGTGAATGTAAGAACCTTGAATTGGCATCTGAAGGGGAAGGGGAGCCAGTGTAGGGCTTGAAGGAGAGGGGAAGCAGATATAGAACGTCTGGAGAGGAAGATGAGCCGAGCAGCAGCATTGAGAACAGATTGTAGTGGAGAGAGGTGAGAGACTGGGAGGCCAGCTAGGAGAAGGTTACAGTAGTCCAATCTGGATATGACCAGTGAGTGGATGAGGGTTTTAGTGGCATCCTGGGTGAGGAAGGGTCTAATCCTGGAGATATTTTTAGGTGAAAACAGCAGGACTGCGAGATGTGCTGAATGTGCGGTTTAAAGGAGAGGGAGGAGTCTAGGATAACTCCAAGACAGCGCACTTTGGGGCTAGAGGAGATAGTTGTGCCATCAATAGATAACGAAATTGTGGAAAGTGATGTAGTGGAAGAGGGTGGGAAGATGATCAGCTCAGTCTTAGACATGTTAAGTTTAAGAAAGCGCTGGGACATCCACGAAGAGACAGCAGAGAGACAGTTGGAGATACGGGTAAGGAGCTCAGGGGTGAGCTCAGGGGTGGAAAGGTAAATTTGAGTATCATCTGCATAGAGATGATATTGGAGGTCAAAGGAGTTAATGAGTTCACCTAAAGAGGATGTATATAGGGAGAAAAGGAGAGGTCCAAGAACAGAACCTTGGGGAACTCCTACCTTTAGTGGAAGTGGAGGGGAAGAGGAGTCAGGAGAGGACACAGCGAAGGAACGATCAGAGAGGTAGGAGGAAAGCCAGGAGAGGGCAGTTTCACGTAAACCGAGAGAGTAAAGGATTTGCAGGAGGAGAGGGTGGTCTACAGTGTCAAATGCAGCAGAGAGGTCAAGGAGAATGAGCAGAGAGTAGTGGCCCTTGGATTTGGCAGCAAGGAGGTCGTTGCTGACTTTCGTGAGGGCAGTTTCCGTGGAGTGGAGAGATCGGAAGCCAGATTGAAATGAGTCATGGAGGGAGTGGGAGGAAAGAAAGGTGGTAAGGCGGTTGTAGACAATACGCTCAAGGAGTTTGGAAGCAAAAGGGAGAAGAGAGATGGGTCGATAGTTTGAAAGTATGTTAGGATCAAGGGTAGGTTTTTTAAGAATGGGGGAGACAAGAGCATGTTTGAATGCAGAAGGGACAGTGCCAGATGATAGGGAAAGATTAAGGAGGTGAGCCAGATGGGAACAGGCAGAAGGAGACAAGTGGGAGAGGAGACGGGAAGGGATAGGGTCAAGAGGGGAGGTGGAAGGAGGGGAGGACCGGATGAGGGCCAAGACTTCCTCTCCAGAAGCAGGGGAGAAGGATGTCAGAGTTGGTGAGACAGAAGGGGAGGGGTGGTAAGGGCAAGGAGGGAGAGGAGTGCTAAGGGTCTGATGGGATATGATGTCCTCACGTATGGAGTCAATTTTAGATGTAAAGTAGGTGGCAAAGTCGAGGGCAGAGAGCGAGGAGGGAAGGCAAGGAGGGGAAGGGCAGAGTAGGGAGTTGAAAGTGGCAAAGAGACGCCGGGGGTTTGAGGACTGGGAGGAGATGAGGTTCTTGAAATATGTTTGTTTGGAGAGAGACAGGGAAGCACTGTAGGAGGAGAGAATAAATTTGAAATGGAGGAAGTCAGCCTTAGAGCGTGACTTTCTCCACTGACGCTCCGCAATTCTTGAACACTTTTGTAGGTATCTGGTGCATTTGGAATGCCAGGGTTGTGGTGTGGATCTGCGAGGGTGAGTGGTTATTGCTGGAGCAACAGAATCAAGAGCAGAAGCAAGGGAGGAATTGTACAGGGAAGTAGCTTGTTCAGGACAGGAGAGAGAAATGATAGGGGAGAGAAGAGAGTCCAGCAGGGAGGAAAAAGCAACAGTGTCAATAGCCTCAATATTACGCTTAGTAATGGTAGCCTTAGGAGTTAGAAGAGGGCAAGGAGAGAGGGATAGGTTAAAAGAGAGAAGGTGATGGTCAGAGAGGGGGAATGGGCAATTGGAGTAATCAGAAATATCACAACGGTGCGTAAAGACCAGGTCAAGTGAGTGCCCACTCACATGGGAGGGTGAGGAGGTCCATTGGGCGAGACCAAATGAAGAGGTGAGGGTAAGGAGTTTAGCTGCAGAGGATTCTGTGGGAATGTCAATAGGAATATTAAAATCACCTAGGATAATGGAGGGAAGATCTGAGGAGAGAAAGTGAGGGAGCCAGGAAGCGAAGTTGTCAAGGAATTTGGAGGGAGAGCCAGGGGGACGGTAAATGACAGCTACTCTGAGGTTTACTGGTTGGAAGAGTCGTATAGCATGAACCTCAAATGTGGGGAATGTAAGGGAGGGTTCAGAGGGTATTAGCTGGTATGAGTAACTGGTGGATAGAAGGACCCCAACTCCACCACCATGGTGACCCCCAGGCCGGGGGGTGTGGGAGAAGGCAAAGCCCCCAGAGGATAGAGCAGCAGGAGAAGTGGTGTCAGAGGGTGAGATCCAAGTTTCAGTGATGGCTAGGAGATTCAGAGAGTTGGAGATAAAAAGGTCATGGGTGGGGACCAGTTTATTACAGACTGTCCTGGCATTCCAGAGGGCACAGGATAGAGAGATAGCATTTGTGGGGGAGATGTGAATGAGATTGTCCGGGTTGCTGTAACGTGGAGGTGAGATTAATTTGGGGGACCGATATGAATAGAGTTTAGTGATGGTGCGGGCACCTGAGCTCCTTCCTCAAATATATATATATATATTTGAGGAAGGAGATAATACAGTATGATCCCAAAAATGTACTTAAGTCTGACAAATGATTCGCGTTACAGTATGTGTCTAAAACAATTGTCCATGTGTCTGTATCAAATTCCAAACAGGCACTTTTTTTTTAAAGCCGGCCTCCTGGCAGCTCGCTAAGCTGTGGGTGATCACCCACAGCTTAAGCGAGTGGCCAGGTGATGGTCTCGATGGTCTTGACCATCGTGACTAACGGGGCTTGCGACGGGACCCTTGTGGTAGGGTCTCATCTGCCGCAAGCCCCAGTGAGCTTTTGGCTCTAATAGTGCTGGAAGCTCACTACTGACATCACTCATGATGTCAGTAGGGCCGCCCCCAAATAGCAGGTGTTCCTTCGGGAATACCTCAGTTTGGCCAGATCAGGCTGTCGATCAACATCAACAGCCGCCCCATTTGTAGCGAGCCCCAGAGTGAGAGAATTTCTCTCAGTGCCCCACCATCGACCTGCTTGCGAGCGCATAGCGCTTGCGAGTGGGTCTGAATGAAAGCCATAGTCTATATGCTTTGGAATCTTATTAAATATGTGAAATATATTTGATATATACTCCTGGGAGTCATTTGTTTGGTCTTTTAATAAATTTCTATTTAATATATCTGCTGTTTTTGTGCAATTTATGATACTCTAAGCACCACTGCAAATAATTTTTTGGTTTAGCTATTTCTTCTATTAGAGACCGGCAATCTCCATTTTATGCAAGGTGGCAGCTGGAGCATCAAATTATATACCCAACATAGGTTTCACTGGTGCCAGGGTTACTTTGGTGATGACTAGCTACAACCTTATATCCACGGACTAATTAGTATTCCAATACACAATCCTAATTGGTTTTATCATAAATCAATTGTTTGAAATTGTATGATATATATATATATATACATATATATATATATATATATATATATATATATATATATATATAGTGGTGAGAGGGGATGTCTCTCACCTGAATTGTCCACATTCCTGTGGGATCAGCTCCCTCCAAGGGTGGCTAGAATGAAGCCTGTGCATTCTGCATTAGCAGTGGGTGTGTGGAATTCCAGGTATTCAAAGTTGCTCAGACCGAGCTGGAATAATCACTGGAGCACAGGAAGTGTTATAACTTTCACATACCTGATGCTGACTAGCGGCAAGGTAGTAGCTGTAGTGTTGTAGTGTTAGGGTCCAAAGGCTGTTCTGGGAGAGCATGGCCAATTGCTGACTGTTAAGCACAATGAGTGCTTAAACATTTACTTTTATGTTTGTTTGCTTATTTTCTGTTATGTGCCTGTGTGTGTCCAGGCCTATGCTCACGTATGCTAAGGTGCAGTGTTTGCTGCCCTTAAAAGCCACTGCTTTACCAAGTACCTGCCTATCTGGAGTCCTAATTTCAACACCCCATGTTACTATATATATATATACATATATATATATATATATATATATATATATATATATATATTGTACATGAGTATCCACAATAGTGAAGAACAGCACAGCAAATAAATGCCAAAAGAATGTTTATAAAGAAAGCATGTAAAAAAATGCTATAGAACAGGAGCCACATATTAAAGTGCAAACCAGTGCATATAAAATTTATCGAATCCAAGCCGCTTGTGTAGCTCTCTGGCTGCAGAAATATGTCCTAATGAATGGACAGCCCGACGGCCGTTTCGGTGCTCGGACGCACCATCGTCATGGGGCACCTCATCAAGTGAGGTATACTGCCCATAAAGTAGGTTTATATAGATCAATAGGATACATCTCCCGCATAGTTACTAACAAACCAAAGCCACTCACCTGTGTAAAAATGCTGCACATCCCGCGTGTGTGAAGTGACACATAGCAGCACGGAAGTACCAACCTCCGGGTGAGTCACGTGTGTACACAAAAGCATATCACGTGACTTACATGCATTCCAAGTTTACGGAA
This sequence comes from Taudactylus pleione, assembly GCA_031769625.1. Classification (NCBI taxonomy): domain Eukaryota; kingdom Metazoa; phylum Chordata; class Amphibia; order Anura; family Myobatrachidae; genus Taudactylus; species Taudactylus pleione. The sequence continues at coordinate 8,138,936 of JAUIMM010000061.1, read as the reverse complement.
GTGAAAGATCAGCTGTGTCTACTGTGGACCGCACAGCTGATCTATTAATAGTATATGAGAATGCATAGTGCTGCGCAATCTAAATCTCAAAAGACGGGAAGCATCTAAAGAGCAGATTGATGCTATCAATTGTTTGAAAAATAATAAAGACATTGTCATCCGCCCTGCTGATAAGGGCGGAGGCATTGTCATATTAGATAAAATTAACTACATTCAGGAGGTTTACAGGCAATTGAACAACACACAATGCTATCAAAAACTTTCATATGATCCAACCACCAATTATAAGAAAGAAATCGATAACATTATACAACTTGGTCTGAATAATTCTTGGATTGATGAAGGTAATGCTTCTTTTTTAGTTCAGCAACAGCCAATTGTTCCTTATATGTACATTTTGCCTAAGGTGCATAAAACCTTACATAACCCTCCCTGCCGCCCCATAATTTCCTCAAGGGGCTCTCTGTGCCAAACCTTATCACAATACGTAGACTTTCTATTGCAACCATTTGTTCAAAATACAAGTTTTTATTTGAAAGACACTACCGATTTTTTGCATAAATTAGCAGGTTTACCAGCTCCATCTTCTGAATGCATTCTAGTGACACTTGACATAGTTAATCTTTACACTAGCATTCCGCACTATATGGGAATGGATGCAGTACGACAATTGGTGACATCCAATCCGGTCTACGTAGGTCCTCCTGTAGATTATCTTTTGCCATTAATTGATGTCATTTTACACAAAAATTATTTTGTGTTTGACAATACGTTCTTTTTGCAACGCCATGGTACTGCCATGGGGTCAAATATGACCCCTTCATATGCCAACCTGTTCATGCATGTATTTGAAAAAAAACACATCATGGAACATCAATTAGCTAAACATATTTTATTTTTTGTTCGATACATCGATGATGAGTTTCTTGTATGGACAGGCAGGCAAGAGTTGCTCATTACGTTCTTTGAAGAACTGAACAAAGTTAGCAATGAAATTAAGTTTACAATTAACTATGACAGTAGACAAATCAATTATCTTGATGTGTCTATTGATATTTTGACAGGTCTGTATGTTACCACAGTTTATACTAAAGAGACAGATAAAAATACCCTGCTGGCAGCTGACAGCTTTCATCCGGCACCCTTAAAGAAGGGGTTGCCTTATTCACAGATGGTCCGCGTGACGAGAATTACTTCAGACCGGTCCCTCCTTCCTCAAGCTCTAGCAGACATGGGCACTAAATTTCGCCAATGAGGTTATGATGCAACAGACATCCAAGAAGCTATTGATAAATGTTTAAAATTGGACAGACGAACGCTTTTGTCAGAAGGTCAATCAGACAAAAAAACTGAACGTTTCATTTTTTCCAGTACTTTTTCACTGGGGTCACATATTATTAAACGTGCATTTCAACAACATTGGCATATTATACAAACAGACCCAGTTTTGGGACAACTGAGTAAAGACAGGGCCGTAACTAGGGGGGGGCTGAGGGGTCATGTGTACCGGGCGCCATCCTCCAGCGGCACCGGCCACATACTTCTTTGTGCCGGAGGTCTGCAGATAGAGACCTCCGGCAGTGGTGCGCGCTGGACAGGGGTCACTGAAAGTCGGCGCAAGATCCCGCCCTCCCTCCTCCCCTCGGAAGTTAGGGTAAGAGCTCAGGGGGGGGGAGGGGGCGGAGAGGGATGGCAGTGCTGCACAGGGCGCACTGCCGTCTAGCTACGACGCTGGTAAAGAACAACCTTTGTTCTGCTATAAACGCAGTAATAACATCAAGGACGAGATAACATCCACAGAGATGGGACATGTTGTGCAGAAAAGTTGGTGAACTCTCAGACCAGGATCTTTTTGTTGTTCTGGATGCATCAATTGCCGTTTTATGTTGATAGGTGAGAACTTTCGTGATCCTCAATCTGGCCGTTCATTTAAAATCCATCACCGTCTAACATGTGAGAGCAGATATGTCATATATGCGATTCTGTGTCCTTGTAATCGGATCTATGTGGGAAAAACTATTCGAATGCTTAAAGAGCGCATTGCTCTCCATAGATCTTCCATTAAAAAAGCTTCTACTATCATAGATGCAAACACTCCACCAGTGGCGAAACATTTCATCACTAAAGGCCATAATCTGCTGGACTTTAAGGTCATGCCAATTGATCATATAGCTCAGTTGAAAAGAGGAGGGAATCGGGAAAAACTTTTGCTGCAAAAAAAAAAAAAACGCTGGATTTGTGATTTAAACTGTTTAGCACCAGCAGGGTTAAATGAAGAATTACATTTTTCTTGCTTTCTTTAATTTTACATTTTTTTTATTTTTTGTTATATTTATTTTACATTACACACTATTAATTTTGTTTCATATATGTTTAATTTTTTCCTTGTTCCATTTTTTGGATATAATAATTGTTTATTTTTTTCTTTTTTATGTACATTTAAGCATATCCTTTTGTTGGATGCACCTTCCGCGCGTTGCTGGTATCCACAGCACCCACTATAATCTTTCTAGCTTTTAATGCTTCCCGTCTTTTGAGATTTAGATCGCGCAGCACTATGCATTCTCATATACTATTAATAGATCAGCTGTGCGGTCCACAGTAGACACAGCTGATCTTTCACGTCCGAAAACTTGGAACACATGTAAGTCATGTGGTATGCTTTTGTGTACACACGTGACTCACCCGGAGGTTGGTACTTCCGTGCTGCTATGCATCACGTGGGATGTGCTGCATTTTTACACAGGTGAGTGGCTTTGGTTTGTTAGTAACTACGCGGGAGGTGTATCCTATTGATCTATATAAACCTACTTTATGGGCTGTATACCTCACTTGATGAGGTGCCCCATGATGATGGTGCGTCCCAGCACCGAAACAGCCGTCGGGCTGTCCATTCATTAGGACATATTTCTGCAGCCAGAGAGCTACACAAGTGGCTTGGATTCGATAAGTTTTATATGCACTGTTTTGCACTTTAATATGTGGCTACTGGTCTATAGCATTTTTTGACATGCTTTCTTTATAAACATTCTTTTGGCATTTATTTGGTATGCTGTTCTTCCCTATTGTGGATACTCATGTGTTAAAACTTTATGTACAAGCACCCAGCTTCATATTGTTTTGCAGCGAGTGTGCAATATTCCTTTTTTATTATATATATATATATATATATATATATACTCCTGGCGTCGGCACTCCCATTCAACCACAATTATAAACCGCGGTTCCAGTCAGAAAATAAAACAGTGAGACAGGGCAACGATACTCAGCGGGATCACTCAAAATAAAGGGACACTTCAAAGACAATCCTATAGCATTATTAATGTTTCGGGTTTATTGCAACCTGTCTTCTGGATACACCAACGTTGGTATAGCCTGAAGACGGGTTGCAATAAACCCGAAATGTTGATAATGCTATAGGATTGTCTTTGAAGTGTCCCTTTATTTTGAGAGATCCCGCTGAGTGCCGCTGCCTTGTCTCTACTATATATATATATATATATATATATATATATATACAGTATATATATATATATATATATATATATTTACACATATACACACACATATGTATATATATATATATATATATATATATATTTCTAAGCATCCTTTATGCTGCATGAGCAGCTAAACACTATACTCATGGACCGCTTAGTGTACAAATAAAGGCACTAAATGTATAAGCCTAGTTGACCCTATTATAATGCAATTGTATGGAATTGTAAGCTTTATATACTATCACCTTCTAATTTGTGACTGCTTACAATGGAGGGGCTCGCTTGCAATATTAATTGGTCCTGTTATATCATATACTATGCTGGTACAGTGAGAGCTATTTATTACTAGAAAATGTGCATTCACTACTAACAGTCTCAGAATAATAAGTAACAATTTATATATTGTTATATAATCAAAACATTTAAGTATGTAACAGAAACTAGATACTGTAAAAATATTAGAGCTGCACACCAATACAACAAGCAAATTCTTATTTTTAAGTCAATAAAAGTTAACACTCAGATTATTGAATGTGTTCTTAATGAGGAAAATTTCAAAATAAAATAATACTGTTACTTGTGGATCTACCAAGATATATTAGAGATATAACTCCCATATTGTGCCTGGTGCTACAGGCTAAGGGAGCTTGCTTCGAACTACAGCAACACTATAATAACAGATAATTTCATTTTACAATGAATAGTCTATTGATTGACTGGAGCATACACAAACACAATACCTGAGGGAAGAACCCCAGTGTTTTAATAATGTATGACTCCATAAATAGATAACATGCTATAACTTTTAACACAAGTTAGGGGATGGCATCTATACATTTATTATTTTTGGAGTGAGTAGACTGCCTAATACTGTAAGTATGAGATGCCCAATCTGTATATAGTAGCTGTAGCAACTGTTGGGTAGATAATGGATGCAACCCATATTTTTGGAATTGGCGAGACCTATTTCTAAGGCATGGAGTCTAATGTGCCAGTGGTGTTCACCAGGGACCCTTGCAAGAAGGTATGGACTTGGCTGCATCCGACACACAGATCGCAGCCCTCAGAATAAGTACCCCTATACAGGTGCTGGTGAAATTCTGGATGGAGTGGAGAAGACTTTCAGCATAGTCAAAAGGCTGGGTCAGTTTTAAATGGACAAGATGGTTCCAGGGAGCAGACGTATGCAGATTATGAAAGATAGCCAAGATCAGAACCAGATTACCAAATGCAGTACCAAATTTCATACAAAGATGGGTCAGGAACAAACCAAAGGTCAGGAATGGATAGCAGGTATACACAGGAATACTGGAGTGAGGTAATGGAGCCTATACTCTGGCACCTGTCTTTTGCCAGAGACTCCCTCTTATTGGGAGGAGTTAAAATCTCACATCAAATATGACTTCACATTTTTCTGCAGGCTGGCGCGTATGCTCCTGTGGGAGCTGCAGCCACCTGCACTTGCAGCCACACAGCGAGGGGGATCAGGAGTGAATGCCTCAGCAGCTGGTGCCAGTGACTCCTCGCTCGCTGCCCACCGCCGGCTGAGATTCCAGTGCTGCTGGACCTGGTAAGTAATAGCTGGTATCCGGCTCACTGTGACAGTAGCTATGTCTGGGTTAACATTATCCAAACATTGAATTGCTATATCTGTTCTGGTAGGACCTACAACAAGATCAATTTAGTCAATTGACTTTTATAAATTAAATGAGTATTGCCTTAATCCCCATGAGATCATTCATAACTACTGTTCTGATTTAGGATACAAAATGAAAGAAGATGATGTACAGTATAGCAACACAGCTGCATATACATGTATTAAAAAAATGTTTAGATTAGAAGGAATAATTGTAATCTAACTGAATAAAAGTTACATTTTATTATTTGTGCACCAAATACAGACTCTTTTCTCTTCTTCTTTCATCAAGCTGAGGTCTACAGTAAACATGTGAAAAAAGAAGCTCATCAAAGAGTCTTGTGCACTGCCTGGAAGAGGGGTGAGATGTAGATATTGTCAGGGAAATCAGGGCATGATCAGACCATAGTGTCAATAGAGGCATGGTGGATGAGATGCAGAAATCAGTGTTGAAGGAAAAAATAAATCAAGCCTAATATAGACATGACTCTATGGTAGTCCTTCAAATGGTGGATACAAGAGGAATGAGAATCATCCAGCCCAAGCTGGAGAATCCAATTCAGATCACCCCTTAATATAAAAACACTTCTTTGAGAGATCCCACCAGGTCTAAGGACTAGATAAAAAAGCAGGTTGGGCCTGGTAGGGGGATACAAATTATCAAAGGTGTATACTTGCTCATGTAAGGTGTTCTTAATCAAAAGAAATCAACCCTCAATTAAACTAAACTGTTCCAAAGATTTAAAGGGGCCACCACAATCTCCATCTACCGCGGATATCACTACCTAACATCGCATCCCCCACTCCAGACAGCTGTGGCTGCCAAATATCTGGAACAGGGAGATCTTGTTGAGAAACTCAGCGATAAGTGCCTGACATCAAACCTCCGCAAGTGAACCTACCAACACTGCGGCTGATGTGGCTTCACTGACCAAGTCACCATCACTATACTGTTACCAGCTGGAGCTGCAGTAAATCCAGGGGGGGAATATTTTGCATCCCTCAGGCGGCCACACGCTTTCCAGGAGCGGCATATACCCAATTTCCCTTTCCCTGCTGGTCGGGCACATCATTATCCAGATCATAAATACTTTTATTATCAGCTCAATTCACCCCTTGCTGAATATACCAACACGTGTTCGCAGGTAATACATTGGTTACAATACTTGACTGTATTATATTATGTTACAGTGGCTAAATTGATTCAACTTATAACCGGATAGTGAATAAATAACAACAGTTTTCTGAATTAAAACTGTATCAATTTGTACCCTGCAGTATTGGCATCACCTTGTGCATATTAGGATTTTTACCATTTATCATTGGATATTTATGTTATCAATTCTTACATGTCTTTATTTTATTTATTGTTATATTGTGATAAATTTGTTTATTAAGTGTGTATTTTTTATATTTTCTGAACAACTGATTTGAGTGTGTTATTGGATAGCTCCCCATAGTTGCCCATTCTCTTTATATTTATGCTTGCCACCTCATTCAACCATATTGTTATTGTGAGGCTATTTTTTACTCTCCAGCACCAGGGTTATATTTTCTCATTGTGTATTTAAAGGGTAAGAGATGTTAAAAAAAATTTTTAGCCACACCCAGCATTTTACTTCCACTATTATTACAAAAAAACTTTGGGGAAATTGTGTTTTTAGTAGGAGGAGCTACTCCTTTCTTGAAGTAGGTCTCCTGAATAAAAGCCACATCTTTAGAAGCATAAAGTTCACAAAGTGTTCTAGAATGCTTTCAGAAACATTGAAGTCTCTAGTATTTATTGAAAAGACCCTTGGATAGTGTCAGTCACCATCAGAAGGGGAAAACTGTCTTGGATGGAGGTTTTAGGTTTTAGTCTGGATATCTGGATATTTGGTGGAGATCAGTATCTACCATCTATCCAAATTTAGTTATATATTGTTTTGTGATCTCTTTTAAGTGTATTGTTGTCACTTTGTCTTTACACTATTGGAACACTGGGTTGCTCAAATTTATAAGCCCTTGAAATGTCTGTGCAAATAGGAACTTGCAAAGGAAAAGTTGTTACTGTAAGAATTAGTGCAGGTCAAGTCTAGAACCATAATATTCCAATAGTTTGTTGAGTGACATTTTCAACCATCTCCTGCTGAGTGTTGGTCACATTTTATTTGTCTAATTTGTTAAAACTTACTTGAATGTTTCATATATTTGTATTAATGAGTATTAAATTTGTTCTAACCATTGCTTGGTCTGGTTTTATGACTAAAGCTGGCTACACACTGACAGATATATTGGCCGATCAATTGATCGGCCAATATATTTGGTGCCCATCAGCCAGTGTGTACCAGTGATATGTCTGTGAACGATGTCATTCACAGACATATCACATCGGCTGTGTTGCACAGCTGTAGGACAGATATGTATGCAGACATATCTGTCCATCAGCAAGTGTGTATGGGTGGTCTGCTGACCGCCTGTACACATGCAGTGGCAGCCGCAGGAAGGGGGGTGAACCCACCCCCTATCCACTCCCTATCAGCGGGACCCATGGCTACCTGAAAGATGATGGTCATTCAGTGTATATGAATGATCACCATCTACAGATATATCTGCAGATCACTCTATATGCAGATATATCTGCAGATGTGTACCCACCTTAAGGGAAAAATGTATCAAATCTTGGAGACAGATAAAGTACCAACCAATCAACTTTATCCCTCTTCACTTTATCTCTCTCCAAGATTTGATAAATCGACCCCATTAAGTTGGAGTTAAAATGATGTCTCTGAAACTAGATATCCATAAACCCATTGTCTTTGTTCTGTATTCTAGTCATGTCGGGATTCCTAATCCCCTAGGTTCTAAACATCCATCCAATACTTAATATAAATCAGTTACTGACTGAGACCACATTTTCCAGAAATACTGTTATTACAGTACATATTCTTTTGGGTTGAATTAACCCCATAAAACACCAACAATAAGCTTGTGAGATAAATAAATAAATAACATACTTTCATGGTTGCACTGGCACTTAAGGGAATATGTAATAAAGAGAATATTGGTGTTTCCATAGACTTACTTTATTTTTGCTGTGTGGTTTCTAAACCATGCTAAAGCCAGTATTCCAATCAAAGTTCATGAATCAAAACTGCCCGACTTAAAACCACCAGTGTTTGTTTTTAAATGGTATCTAATGGCACCAGCAACCACTATTTGGTAGAGTTTTGAATTCTTGTAACTACTGTAGTTACAGAAACAATAAAATTCATTATTAAAATAAGTATCTGATGACTTGGTTAGAGTCTTAAAGCTACAATAAATCTTGTATCAACTTGTAAATCTAAGTGAGTACCAGTACTTTTTTTTCTGATTACAGGAATGTTTTACTCACAGATAAAAACACTTGAAACTGTGTTCATGATTTTTACAAATAGGAAGCAAAAACATATTTGACTGCCTCCAATGAGCACCAAAATACATTTACGCTTTGATAAACTTACCTACATGATATAACATGCTCACAAGAGTTTAATTACATTTTGCATATAGCATCAGGAGTGGTCAATATTTGTTTCCTTTCCCATATAGATGACCTATTTTACATTGAATTACATTGGACCAAGATAGAATGAAGATGGTAGATACAGAAAGTATTTATTATGAGCACATTTTTTAAAATCTGGTTTAAATCTTATATGAACATCATCATTAATCTATTTATGAATGGGAATATCATTATTTATTTAATTTTATTTTCCTTTATTGAAGCAATGTTAATACATTGATCAAAATAAATAATACAGAGCAAAATATATTAAAAACATTAAAGATAAGGCCCAATATGCCTTATTAGGCAGTAACACATAGAGTAATGAACATAAAGAAGGCTATATAAAGTTAACAAAATAAAATACTGCATAAAATAAATTTTAGAAGCAACTAGACAAAAGAGTATATCTAACCAAACATTTTATAGCGTACTCAATACTTCGGAAGGACAGTGAACAAAAATAGAAAATACATTGTATGGAAAAGAAACATTATAGGAAATAATGTCAGGATACAAGATAATAATTTAGAAAAACATACATTGTCAAAAAATAAACTCTCTCCCTCTCCCCCATCCCCCAAGGTCACAGTGCAATAGGAGGATCACCTCCACAATTCACAAAAGTTACATTATTTGTATACTTTATTAGGGGGCATCATTGTGAATTTATTTGGGAATAGGGACATAAATATTTACTTCTTTAAGATTGCATAAGTAGTTTAAGCACCAGCACAAATGAACACTCACAGACTGCCAATGCACTTTTAGTGCCATAAGATTTTACACTACTGTAGATTTTTACACATTTATTCTGCCAGGAGTAAAAGGAGACCCTTATTGCTACTCTGCATTTAGTCAGGACTCTCCCTGCATTTAGCCAGGACTCTCCCTGGTAAGACCAAAGCTGAACAGGCTGGACTATAGAACGTAGAATGGAGAGTCATTTTTTTTATTTTCTTTCATATTTATACAGTTGTGTCTTTCAGGAAAACTCCTTCTGGGTACAATACTCCTCATAAGGCACTCCCCATAGCCAAACTACATAGTAAAAGCAAATGTTTCACCATGCAACTTCACATGTAGTTTAGATGTTTGAAAACCACAAAACATTGGATCATTGCTTATTTTAGCCTCAAAACTGAAGAATAATAAATTGTGTGATTTGGATGTGAAACTTGCCTCTACTGCATGGTGGTTTGCAAATTGCTTACTAAACTGCTGCATAGAAAATGTATCCCTCACTCTCCTTCTCCAGTAGTATCTTCAATTCTGTATTCAACTCAGATTACAAATAAAACAGCAAAACCAAGCACATATAAATAATGGTCAACACAAAAATGTAATCAATAACTGCTCCTAACAGCAACTGCTGCAGAATAATGGGGTATTGCCCAGTAGAAAATCAATAACCATATAAAAGGCACTGATCAAAGTGTAGTGTAATATATATTACAGTTGGTTAAACCGCCAAAAGGAATTGAAGTAATCTAAAAATTATTTTGTATTTAATAATTAAAATATATAAATAAATACACAGTTAATTCAATTAGTAAATTGAATTCATACCCCAGCAGCAGATAAAAGTTAACTTCCAATTAAACAAAAGGTACTGCAGTTAACAGATAAACCAGCCTATCATCACAATAGACTCTAAAACCAGTCCAATTGTATACAACTTGTAGATCTTCATGAAATTGTATATAATAGGAACTCATTGCAATGAGCATTATGCCTCTCCTGAATATAGTGATTTAATAAGACTTGGGGAGCCATCTCCAACTGCCAATACACAGATGCAAAGTTATTAGAAAAAAATGGAAGACTTACTGTTCTTGACAGTAGACCATGTTAAAGTGTTAGTTTCCAATAACATTGGGTATTCAATCAGTATTCAATCATGAAATTAGAATATAAAGTCATCACTCACAATAACACTATTGGAAGGGAGGTAGCCAGGGACCCCTCTCTCAGTTCTCTGGATTTGTGATTCACCACACATGCCACCTACACAGATGGGTGCACCCCTTTCTAAATGCAAACAAAAGGAGAGATGAATAATTCCTTCTGAAAAATGAAGAAGAAGATAAGGGAGAAGTTGGCCATAGCAACCAATCAGCTACAAGGTAACATTTATTAGATAAAATAATAGGTATAAGCTGATTGATTGCTATTGTATGGGCAACTTCTCCATTTGTCCACTTCTCTACTCTTAAGAAGACTTTGTACAGTACATCTTCCTCAAAATAATTTAACAGCCTTTCTCTCTGTGCTTAACATCATGCACTAAGCCTTTGAGTGTGATAAAGTACCAACCAATCAGCTTCTAACTAATTTTTCAAACACAGCCTGTAAACTGACAGTTAGGAGCTGATTGCTTTGTACTTTATCATTATCCACTGTATCACTATCCAAGGCATAGTGCATCACTCCCCAGATAAGTTCCTACTAATATAAATAGCTCGGCTGCAGACTCTTGTTTTGTCTATGTTGCAGACTTTATAAATCCATATGGGGTCTGCTATGATACTCTATTTATATATACTGATGGTGAGGTAATATTTTAATACAATGTCCAACCATTAATATATTATTATTATTAAGTTGATTTTCTTTGTAATAAAGCAGAAAGTATTTTAATGGTTAAAACACAACTGAAAACTAGCATTCAGAAACACATGTTTAATAGGAGACCTAAGAAATGAATGACATATAAAAATAGGGATAAGGCACAATGGAGACTGAAGAGAGCAGATAACTATAACATATCAAAAGTAAAATATTCATGAGTTAATTTTAGGATTCTCATTTTGAATTAAAGAATCACCCTATGGACAATGCAATGCCCATATTTTCCTGAAATGCCAATACTTCACAGACCTGCTTGTGCACTAATGACTGATTATTCAGTATATTGCTAATGAGAACTTTTAGAATATCAGTCTTATTTTGCAATATGAAGTGAAAAACTAGAAATTTGTATACTTAATAAATAAATTTCAACAGCAGGGAGCCTTCCTAAAATCGTTTATATAGAAAGTATCCTATAGTGTTGCCTGGCAGCCCCACATGTTAAGGGAGAAGGCAGCACTCTTTCATTATATGGAAAAATAGTATTCAAAGCATCATGAAAAATACATTACAGGGTGTTGACGTTTCAAGGTCATAGGACCTTTTCATCAGGACTGTGTCTAGAAAAATAGGTTCAGGAACCCATGGGAGGCAGAGGCAGGCAGAGCTGTGGGTGGAGCTAAACCAATTTAAAAAAAAAACATTGTCAAGGTTTGGGCTGTGGGGGTGTTTGTTATTATACATTTGCCTGTGACAAAAAAAGCAGTTTGCTGCCAGAACCATAAGGGATATAATAGTCCTTAACACACAACAGACACACACATTCACAATTTAAGGGGTAGCCAAACGAGATCCACTTCTCCTTAGGATTCCAATGGTGGAGTGGAGGGGATATGGTACCAGGTTATAAGAGACCTCCCTTCAATTTGTTGGATACACTGACCCAAAGGTTTGCAGCACCTACTATGTGAAAATGCATGGGCACAACAAGGGGCACTGAGATTGTGAGTGCCCACACAGAGGAGTAGCAGGGGAGTAGAGAGGTCCCAGGGCGAGTGCACTGCTGACAGCTCAGCAGGGCAGACACAGTTGATATGCAGGAGAAAAAATAGTGTAACCAGACTCACAGTTATGTAGGAAGGGGCAGCACTGGCAATATGAGGCAGGAAAGAGTGGCTGAATGGCTTATGGCTCCCAGGAAGCAAGGATAGGCTGGCTGGCTCTGTGAATCCACTGCAGGAGACCAGACAAGGGGGACACCACAGGTCTGTGATGTCAAGATCCATGGTAAAGCAGCCAGTTCAGGAGAGAGGTCCACCAGTGACAGGGGTTCAGGCTACACCACTGAAGAGGAGAGCGGAGTTGGTTGCATCCCCAACCGCAGAGGCAGTGGTGTCTGGGTAGCACACATCTGGGGACATGTCAGGCGAAGGAGGTGCAACCGAGCTGCACTGGAAAGATCCATGGTCACAGGGTCCCCACACACGCATGGTCAGCAGGAACCCACACACTAATGTTCAGTGCTGTCCCAGCACCCCATGCAGCCCATGGTGACATAGAGGAAGTCATGGAGTGTAAGGGCTGAGCCTTTGATTGTGCCTGCAGAATTTGCAGGGTGGTGGTCCCTGTAGCTTGTACCGTATACTAGCAACTAAATGCACTGCACGCCGTGGCTGCACTGATGGGAGGGTTCCACCTCAAAAATAGCCCTGTATTATATATATATATATATATATATATATATATATTTCGAGGTGTCCACACTCCAGTATAGCAAAAATACTGGCGGGGTGCTCAATTTAAAGGCAGCAGAACTGTCCATTTATATACAGAGAAAATAATTGGCACTCACCAGATATATGAAAAAAGACTTATTTATTTATATGTAAAAACAGGTTTTGAAATACTCATAGCAGCAAGATACATGGGTTCAGTCCAGTCGACGTTTTGATCCCAATCCAGGATCTTTATCAAGACCTCAGCAACCATGCAACAACAATTCCTGATAGACAGCCAAGTGCAGGATAACACCATCACCATATTAACCAGACTAAATACCCCAAACAATTAACACTAGGTGCCACCCCCAGCCGCACAGCCTGCTGGGTAGCAAAAATAGTACAACCACAATAATACCATTATATTCTTCAAATAGAGCCACTCCCTTTAGGCAGAGCATTACTACCTTAACGAGTCGAATTCCTACAATATTTTTTTGAAATAACATTTATTTATAATTGTTTTGATTTTTGACCTTGCACATGAGGATATTAATATTTGTATGTCTTTTTTTATATTAGTTTTTCTATATAATTCTTTATTTTTATTATAATTTTTTTCAGTATTGTGGCTGGATTATTGTTTTTAATTTGCACTTGGTGTCTAATAGCCATACTATTTACCCATAATGATTAACCATATCCCAAGTTCATGAGTAATATATTTAAAAAGTAAACTTCCCTGTCTATGTGTAATATGCTGGTATTCCAGTAGATGGCGTCCATATATGCCTTGATACACATGGACTATGTGTCCTAATGTGGTGGCACGTAGTCTAAATTGTTCTTTCATTAGTTATGCTGGACGGACATGTGACTTCCGGTTCTGGCATGCGTTCCACGGTGGTGGAGCGCATGCAACTTCCGGTGGTCGCGTTCCTTTAGTTTTAAGATGTTTGTTAACCAGACCTTTGCTTCCTGGTGAGTACCGGACACGTGACTTCCGGTGTTGGCGTGCGTTCCACAGCTGTGGAATGCATGTCACTTCCGGTTATCGCGTTTTCTTAACAATATTATACTTTTAGCGCTGGATTGGGATCGAAACGTCGACTGGACTGAACCCTTGTATCTTGCTGCTATGGGTATTTCAAAACCTGTTTTTGCATATATAAATAAGTATTTTTTCATATATCTGGTGAGTGCCAATTATTTTCTCTGTATATATATATATATATATATATATATATATATATATAGAAAAAAGAGAGTCAGCACATTCATATTAATCCATAGAAAAATATATTAATCCAGTGTGTGGGCGCTACACACTGGAGGGAGGACTTGTGATGAGTATTTTTATGATGATTGCTGCTTCTGCTATGATGAACTGCTGTTACACATTTGTTCACAAGCCCCTCTAAACCTTGACATTGTTATGTGTTGAACACTGGATTAATATATTTTTCTATGGATTAATATGGATGTGCTGACTCTCTTTTCTCTATTACGTTACATATTATGTGTTTGCACTCCGCATTGTTGCTATTTTTGAGAGTGTGCTGCTGGTCTCATATGTACTGCTATATATATATATATATATATATACACTTACACACACAACTACTGCATTGTTGGACTTTAGCAATTCTGGTGGAAATGGTGCGATTCATTGTACAAGAATTAAGGCACAAACTGGGTATGGGTACATGTGGCACATTGGGCCTTTGGAGCACCTGGGAGATATCCTTCATATCTCCTGCGTTGTAACTTTAATGAATTGCTTTCACACTTGTATGTTTGTAAAACAGGCGGAAACTACTGATTCCACATTTTCAAAAGTACCTAAGACCACGAATAGGCCCCAAAGACTTCAAAGTTATATTTTAACACTCAAATATTTAAAAAAATAGAATCTTTATTTAAACATAAGCAAGCAGTTTAATGTAAAATCTTCATAAATACCAAATTTCAAAGTTTCATGGTTAACATTTCTGTCACTTTTTAGTTTTACAGTGACAAAATAGTATCTAAATTAAATAAAAGATTAAATAATGCATTTCCTGACACCATGATGTGCTTGAATTTCATGACTGAAGCTTTTATTAAGTGTAATGAAGCAATGTACTGTATGATAAGATGAACAATGCATAAAATTCCTCTGGGGAGTAACTTGTAGCTTTCTTTACTTTTTTATATTATTCAGCTTGGAGTGTTTAAAAATGTCAAGGCCATAAAGGTTACTTGGTCAGTGTCTTTTTTCACAATAAATCTCTTGAAATGCTGGCACATGGTCAGAAGGTTCCCATAATGCATTGCATGTCTGCTGCTGATAAGAGTGTGGGCTGTGTAACCTTAGAACATGTGACAAGAATACAAAAAGTACATTTCTATTATTTAGGGTTGAAAAAGGAAACTACTGCGTGCTGCAGATCAAACCACCTTAAAAGAGAAAATAGATAAGAAAAAGAAACTCTAAGACCTCATCCTCTTTAAAGCTGAAGGTTGCATGATTTTGATGTTGCAGATAAGTCATTTGTGTTGATATTAGAAAGGAAACAGGAAGAACAAAATGTAATTCTTAATTCATTTTCTTATACCTTGAATGACAGCTTCAAAAGGAAATTACTCTTTCATATGAGTAGAGTATGTGTATAACTTGTGAAATGCTGGTTAATATTTTTAATATTCCAAAATGGATTACACTTGCTGCTATAACAATCTAAACAATACAATTGGCAATTATTAGGTTTATTAGGCTGTTGATTGTTTGCTTATGTTTCAAAACTAATAGTAGGTGTTCTTTGGTACTTTGTACCCACAGAATATATCTTTAGATCTTGATCTGTAATAAAATGGATTAATACCTAGCATTATGCAGCACTAATTCTGAGTAAACAAGAGCCTATTACAGTATATGCCATTCTAATTATATGAAGATTTCTAAATAGTTTTATACATAAAACACATTATTTTGCATTGATTTTTCCATTCAACTATCAAGAAAATATTTTTAGTTGTCTCCTGAAACTAGAATTACAGATAAAATATTTCCAAACATCCCTCAGAACAAAGAATGGTTGTGGAAGGTGTAATGATGGGAGAAAAATAATATGTTAGAGAGAGTGTTGGCGTTTATAGAGACCAAAGAAAGGAAGAGTCAGTCTTTAATTAATGCTCTGTAGCAGAACCAACCAAGCAAGGCATAACTATTATATCCAGGCAGCCATGGAAGTAATTAGTAATTGTGCTATTTTAATTAATAGAACTCGGTGGAATTTATTAAGTATTGGCTTTGTATGCAATTTGTAAACCTCCACACATTGGATGAAGTGTTCAGAGCAAAACTGACAGATTTACTATCCTTAAATTTGGAGTCTGAATACGTAATCCGCATCCAATTTGGGCTTAGAGCAAACCGCCGTTTTCGAGATGTAAAGTGACCAGCAGCGGCAAGGCCTCCAGTCACAATCCCAACACCAGAATGCCAGCTAGGAATTTATGACAGGCACCAAAATCCAGGACAATGCGGGACTGAATGAGGTAAGTCCAGGCGCCCGTCTTCTTAGCTGCTGGTGGGGGAAGGTTAGCTAAGGGGGCTCCTGGGGGGAATTAGGGTTATCGACCCTCCTGGGAGGGTTCAGGTTAGGCACACCTGGGGGGTTAGGGTTAGGCACCCCCCGGGAGGTTTAGGTTTAGGGAGCGGAGAGGTTCTGGCAAGCCTGGGGGGAGGTTAGGGTTAGGCACCCCTATAGGAGTGCTAGGGATAGGGGGGGTGGGGAGGGTTAGCGTTACTTACCTCCGCTGTGAGGATTTCCTCCTTTCAACCTCACGTTGTCGGGATTTGAACCAGTGGCTAAACAGCCACCGGCTATAAAATCCCATTCTGCCATCTACATCACATACAGGGCTTTCAGCAAAAAATTCATTTGTGCTTGAAACATGCCTTTTTACTGTGTAAATTTGAATTACATCACAAAACATGCAAGACTGTACATCAGAACATCTATAAAAAGCTTATAAAGTCCTATGGAAGAAATGTCTTCATACTGAACCTGTTGAGTTGACTCACTTTCAGCAGCAGATGGTGCAGAATTAACGTCAATCCAATAGAGAGTAAAGAAGGTGTCCCCATTTCCCTCTATGTATTGTAGATGTATTCTTCCAGATTGACTGCTTTCTGTCTCTACAGCATATTGTCATAATAATCCTGCAACTTTTAAACACATTTGTAAGTATTTATTATTTGATTGTGTTGTCCTTATTGTCTTTTTTATAGGTGGACTCACTAGCTGCCTCCTCACCTGTGATTGGAAATGTTGCATTTCATAGAGATTATCTGTATGAGGATCTGGTTTAATAAACCACCAAACAATGGCATTATTATTTTATTAAGATTGTTATCAAGGTATAGTATACAGAGTGAAGTAAAATATGTCAGACACATTGCATATTTCTGTACTTACATATGTAATCACATATAAATAGTTAAAAAAGCCAAATTCATGAACTTAGTGTATCAGAAGTGACCAAAATGGAGTTTCCGAGCCACCCATCTGTGATCTCCTTGTCTGAACCCAGCTTAAACATTTTATGAGCCAGCCAGGAGATCCCATTTGGACTAAGGGAGAGCGGGTTCAGACTTCTGAAATCCGAACACCCCCGAGCCCCCCGATCTGAGGCCGATCCGAGTAAGGCTCGATTTTTCCTGCCTGACTTGGATCTGAAATCGAGGCAAAATGTCATCATCCCGGCTTCCAGGTCTCGTGGGTTTTGGATTCTAAATAAGGTACCCATGTTGGCGCCATTTTCTCACTCGGCTGTGGACAGTGAAGAGGGAGGGTGGGAGTTAGGGCTGGCTGGGCTCTGTAGTTTAGTGTAGTGCAGTGTAGTGTTGTGCTGCGCTGTGCTGTTGTCCATAGGGGCTGTGCCAACTCCTCCAAAGTCCATAGGGGCTGGCTGTGTTGTGCTGTGCTGTTGTTGTCCATAGGGGCTGTGTCCACTCCTCCAAAGTCCATAGGGGCTGGCTGGACTGTGTTGTGCAGTCAGTTGTCCGTGGTGGCTGTGTCCACTCCAAAGTCCTGTGCAGTGTCCCAGTCCTAAAGGGGTGCTGTAGTGTTGTCCAGGGGGTGCTCTGTCCATCAGGGGTGCTCCCTCCAAGTGCAAAAAAAATAAATATTTTTTCTGTGTTTGTGAATTGTGTGCGCAGTAGCCGCACGTGCTTCAACAAAGGAGCAGCGCCAAGCGTGCGCCTGTGTCCCATAAGTAAAGGGCTGGCTGGCTTGTCCATTAAAGGGTGCTGTAACCCCCAAAGTGCACTCCAAAAAATATAAAAAAAAATATATTTTTGTATTGGTGAATTGTGTGCGCAGTAGCCGCACGTGCATCAACAAAGTAGCGCCAAGCATGCGCCTGTGGCATAAGTAAAGGGCCAGCTGTCTTGACCATTAAAGGGTGCTGTAACCCCCAAAGTGCACTCCAAACCAAATAAAAAAATATTTTCTGTGTTTGTGAATTGTGTGCACTGTGGCTGCACGTGCATCATCAAAGGAGCAGCGCCAAGCGTGCGCCTGTGTCCCATAAGTAAAGGGCGGGCTGGCTCATTTCTTAAAGGGTGGTGTAACCCACAAGGTGCACTAGTCTCCGACAAAAATAAGAAAATATTTTCTGTGTTTGTGTGCGCCTTAGCCGCACGTATATATAAATATAACATAAATGGAGGACCAAACTTTCTCCGATAAAAATAAAATAGGGAAAGATCAAGAACCACTTCCTCCTAGTGCTGTTGCTGCTGCTGGGAGTTGTTCATCATCCCAGAGAGGAAGTAGGAACACCACTACTTTTACTAAACAATTGACCCTCCAACAGTCCTTAGCGAGGAGGATGAAGTACGACAGCAGTCATCCTGAAGCAAAACATATAACTGAGGCCTTGACTGCTATGTTGGTGTTAGACGTGCATCCGGTATCCGCCATTAGTGCAGTGGGATTTAGACAATTGATGGAGGTAGTGTGTCCCCGGTTCCAAATCCCATCTAGATTCCACTTCACTATGCAGGCGATACCGAGACTGTACTGAAATGTCAGAAAAAGTGTCCTCAGTGTCCTGAAAAATGCAGCTGTACCCAATGTCCACTTAGCCACGGACATGTGGACAAGTGGAACAGGGCAGACAAAGGACTATATGACTGTGACAGCCAACTGGGTAAATGTATCACCTTACGCAGCAACAACAGCAGCGTCACCAGTAGCAGCATCTCAGAAATGCCAGCTCGTTCCAAGGCAGGCTATGCTGTGTATCACCAGTTTCAGTAAGAGGCACACCACCGACAACCTCTTAGAGAAACTGAGGGAAATCATCGCCCAGTGGCTTACCCCTCTTAGACTCTCCTGGGGATTTGTGATATCTGACAATGCCAGAAATATTGTGCGGGCATTACATCTGGGCAAATTCCAGCACATCCCATGTTTTGCTCACACAATAAACTTCGTGGTGCAGAATTTTCTGAAAAGCGACAGGGGTGTGCAAGAGACGCTTTCGGTGACCCAAAAAATTTCTGGCCACTTTTGCCATTCAGCGACTGTGTGCGCCTGTGTCATAAGTAAAGGGCTGGCTGGCTTGTCAGTTAAAGGGTGCTGTAACCCCCAAAGTGCACTCCAAACAAAATAAAAAATTCTTCTTTTTTTTCTGTCTTTGTGAAATGTGTGGGCTGTAGCCGCACCTGCATCCTCAAAGCAGCAGCAACAAGCGTGCGTCTGTCTGTTAAAGGGTAGTGTAACCCTCAAAGTGCGCTCCACAAACCAAAAAAAAATTATTTTTTTTCTGTCATTGTGAAATGTGTGGGCTGTAGCCGCACCTGCATCCTCAAAGCAGCAGCGACAAGCGTGCATCTGTCTGTTAAAGGGTAGTGTAACCCTCAAAGTGCGCTCCACAAAAAATAAAAATTCTTTTTTTCTGTCTTTGTGAATTGTGTGGGCTGTAGCAACACCTGCATCCTCAAAGCAGCAGCGACAAGTGTGTGTCTGTCTGTTAAAGGGTGGTGTAACCCTCAAAGTGCGCTCCACAAACAATAAAAAAATCTTTCTTTTTTTTCTGTCTTTGTGAAATGTGTGGGCTGTAGCCGCATCTGCATCCTCAAAGCAGCAGCGACAAGCATGCGTCTGTCTGTTAAAGGATTACATCAGTGACAGCATCCAAGTAGGCATGTCAGACAGTCTGTACCTGTACTGGCAGGAATAAGAGGCAATTTGGAGGCCCCTGTACAAACTGGCTCTATTTTACCTGAGTTGCCCCCCCTCCAGTGTGTACTCCGAAAGAGTGTTTAGTGCAGCCGGGAACCTTGTCAGCGAAAGGCGTAGGAGGTTGCTTCCACAAAATGTGCAGAAGATGATGTTCATAAAAATGAATTATCAACTCTTCCAGGGAGACCAGCCTCCAGAACGTACAGAGGGACCTGTGGTGGTGGATTCCAGCAGGGACAAATTAATACTCTGTGAGGATGAGGATGTACACAACACTGAAGAGGGTGAGGAAACAGTGAATGAGGAGGATGAGGATGACATCTTGCCTCTGTAGAGCCAGTTTGTGCAGGGACAGATTATTTGCCAGCTTGTTTTGTGGGGGCCCAAACAAACCAATCATTTCAGCCACAGTCGTGTGGCAGACCCTGGCGCTGAAATGATTGGTTTGTTAAAGTGTGCATGTCCTGTTTATACAACATAAGGGTGGGTGGATGGGAGAGCCCAAGGACAATTCCATCTTGCACCTCTTATTCTTCTTTGCATTATGTACTGTTTGTGGCCTAGTTTTTCAAACTGCCATCCTGTCTGCCACTGCAGTGTCACTACTAGATGGGCCACGTGTTTGTGCCGCCCACTTGTGTCGCTTAGCATAGTCATTTATCTAACTCGGTGCAACCTTTTGGACATAAAAACACTATTGTGAGGTGTGAGGTATTCAGAATAGACTGGAAATGAGTGGAAATTAAGGTTTTCAAGGTTAATAAAAATACAGAACCAAAACACAAAACCCAGAATCCAAAACACAGAAGGGTGGTTTTGGCAAAAGCAATCCAGATCCAAAACACGAAGAAAGATCCAGATCCAAAACCAAAACACATAACACGAAAAGTGGCCGGTGCACACCCCTAGTTTTTACCCCAAAAAAGTGCTATATACTGTATTGTGTAACAACATGTTTAAATGATTATTCAATTATGAAAAGAGGGCAAATTTTCCTTCATGGCTGACTAGATCTGGACCCTGGGCTGACATGACGTAACAAGCCTGTAAATACATGCAACCAATCAGAACTGTAACACCTTTAGAAGATTTAACAAATGTTGATTAAAGCATGTACTGCAGTCTGAAAATGAGAGTCGAGCTGTGGCTGCAATTCTAAATCTCGCTGCAGAGGCTGTCTGTGAGCTGGTCTCACAGATACAGGAAATGACAGAAGAACGATATTCTTTAAGATAATAGAATGCTGTACTGAGAACTTGTGTATGGTCCCAGGAACAGTGTATCAGTGAATTGCAGAATCAGTTTGAACCATATCTGGTAAACAGAGTGAACTGTAAGAAATGGCAAAGCAGAAAAATCAGACACGATGCTGCACAAATACGTACATTGATTACTGCTCAGAAGTGGTAACAGCTAGACAGAGACTCTGGTAGAAAATGAGGAACATGTAATGGGTCAGCTGCGCCTTGTTAGGCATACTACCTGTATATACATACAGCAGAGTAGATAGCAGCAGCAACAGGTCCTAGCAGATGGGATAGCTATGGACTCAAATAATAATAATAATAATAATAATGATAATAATTTTATTTATATAGTGCTTTTTTCCCGTAGGACTCAAAGTCGCTTTACAGACATCATAAATATGTTACATTGTACAAGGATTTGGTGTTGCAGAAAAAGAGATAATTAAAGTCAACCAAAACCTAGACAGCACAATAAGCATATTGCAGGGTTGGTGCAGACATTTTGGGAAATAACTTCCATGGGTTATATATTCCACCCACAAGGGTACCAAATGAAGCACCCATCTTGGTCGCACTGCATAGGATTACCCTTGGTGGAATAGGTAACGCTTAGAAGAAAAGACACAAAATGGGTGTGGTTGCAGCATCCTGATGCTAGGAGTAGGGTCCCACCATAATGGTCAGGACCATGTATTAAATAATCAACCTTCCATGTTACCAGTGGTAGGAAATCATGGGATAACAGCTATAACAGGACCAGGAGGGGTAAAAGTGTTTGTGAGAAATCCTCTTTATACAAACTCCCCTGAATCTGTAAACATACAAGGGACAAGACAAGGGGTATGGGAGCAGGAAGCCACTGCTACAGAGACAGAGCAGGCTCACATGGCAATGGAAGATTGGAAACAGAGATATATAATTGACATGTGCTGTTGGTTGAGAGGGGCTAATGAATCCTTTCTAGAATGGGTACTCAGACTGTGGGAGGAGGGAGGAGATTCCATTGAGTTAAATGCCATGGAGATGGAAATTTGTCAATAATTCCCCGGGTGCGTTTGCAGTTGCAGATGTATCATAGTAGGGATGGTATATGGACTCTACTGATAGGAGTATGAGCAGCCATATGTGAAGTGGTAAAAACCCCAATGTCTTTGATGCGTACCACACCAATGGCAAAACACCACAGAAGGTATTTGCAGATTGTATTTACTGGGATTTGTAAAAGGGCTGGTGAATTTGGTGGTCACGGATGGTACAGGCACTACCCTGACCCCTGGGATGGTCCTGATTTGTGTGTGTTGGATGAAGAGATGTGTTATTTGTTTGTAAAGTCAGCACCCACCAATATGAAAGCCATGCTATATTTAGCAGTGGTTATCTCAGCTAGTTTGTTTGTGTGGCAATTGAGCCAAATGTTGGGTCAATTGGGGCATTTAGGGATAGATGCACCATGACAGACACAGCTAAAACAAAAGGGACCTCAGGCCTAGAGTAATACACATCACAAAGTATCCTGAAAACAGTTCTTTTTCAAGTTATTGAATACAGGTACCCCAAGAAAAGAAATTGATAGGGTTGGGACTGATGTCTTGTTAATAATGTAGTTAGCATTGAAGAACAAGGGTGATAACTCAATACTCACCAAACTTATAGC
This sequence comes from Taudactylus pleione, assembly GCA_031769625.1. Taxonomy (NCBI): domain Eukaryota; kingdom Metazoa; phylum Chordata; class Amphibia; order Anura; family Myobatrachidae; genus Taudactylus; species Taudactylus pleione. Next base: position 8,115,840 of record JAUIMM010000061.1, on the reverse strand, counting down.
AAAGAGTAATGTAGACGAGGAAGTAGCAGAGCAAGTTATTCCAACTGCTCCTCCTCAGAGCCCCTCCTCCTTGCCATCACCCTATGCTGAGGTAATGGCAGAGCTAGACTAATTTTTGGGGACACAGACTCCAACAGATACTCAAAAAATTGGAGGGTGGATTGTACCACAGCTTTTATGACTGGCAGGTGAGTCTCTGGATTCACAGGCACGGAGACCATAGCCTGTGAAATACTAGAAATGCACATTACAACGCAGAGACAAATGCCCTTATGTGTTATGTGCAATTTCATGGGATAATGGGGCTACTGTTTCATGCTGTACAACTCTGTTAGACACTAGAGCTGAAGTCTAATTGTTCCACAAATTCCAGCTAGCACCACTACATGGGAAGCAGTAGAAGGCATGGGGGGTACACAAACGTGGGTGGCACGATATTACAGCAATAAGCGGCTAGGCAAAGGACCTTGGTTCCTTGCAGAGGTGTTGGTGTCTGACCTGCCAGACAATATCATAGGAATGGATATTTTACACTTCCACGGGTACCTATGTATTTGGTTGTGCCATATATCTGTCCCTGACACCCCTGTGCACATGAAGCACTACTGCATACGAGGTGGCCACCAAGAAATTACAGTGACATTGGCAGCCTATGTGGAGGCAGGAATATTCAGACTGGCCATCAGCTCATTTAATGCTTCTGTGTTCCCAGTGAAGAAACCTGATGGATCTTGAAGAATTACTGTGGATAATTGGGCTTTGAATGAAACCACAGAGCCTTTAACTGCAGAAGTTCTTGACATGGTCTCAATTGTACAGAGGTTTCAATATACTTCTTCTGAATGGCATGCAGTAATTGGTCTGGCTAATGCATTATTTTCTATTTCTATTGATCCATGCAGTCAAGACCAATTTGCCTTTACCTGGAAGGGTAGACAGTATGCTCATACAGTCGTGCCTCATAGGTGGAAACACAGGCTATCCAACTGCCATAGTCTTGTGTCCAGGGACCTGGAGATACAGACTGGACAGCTAAAGTGTTAGATATACCACTACATGTTATATGAGGCAACCACAGAGGAGGTAACTGAAGATCGACACAAATTGACCACCTACATGGAAGATTGAGGGGGGGCAATTAACCAGAACAGTACAAGGTCCTGCCCAAACTGCAAAGTTTCTAAGCATAATGTGTACTGGTCCACAGAGGAATACTCCAGAGCCTGTGTTGGATGCTATTGCTCAATTAAAGACTTCTACCACAATGAAAGAAGCTCAACAAGTGCTGGGGCACTGGGATATTGGATGTGTCTTGAGCCACATTTGGGATACATTCTCAGACCAATCTACAGGGTAACCAGAAAGAAGTCCGAGTTTGGATGGAACAATGAACAAGAAGTCGAATTTCAAGCTGCAAAACAAGCTATCATGGGGCATAACGCCCTGGGCCCCTTACAGCCAGATCAGCAATTTTATCTGGATGTAACTGTTAGGGTCTATGGCAGAAGAACATGAACAGTGGGAAGAAGAAAATTCCCTTAGGGTTCTGGGCTAAACAATATGCCACTCTATGATGCAGATATACACCTTTGGAGAAGACTCTGTTAGCAGGTTATACCACCTTGCAGCATGTGCAGACTACTACCAAGAGTCAGTCAGTCATCATCAGGACATCAGGACAAAGCTACTAGTGGCTGGTTGGTTGCGACAAGGGGAGCTAGCCATTGTCAACATGGTGGCGCAGTGGTCAACCTTGATGAAGTGGAAATGGTATCTGCAGGAGAAGGGTGGTATCAGCTGCCAAAAACCATCACATGTAGTGACTCACAATGCAGGGTTGGTGAATTTCCAGAGTACAGAGATAGAACTACCACCTTTACAGATTGGAGGTTCCAGCTAGCATGCAGAGCTGATAGCAGTGATCATGGTCCTATAAGAGCAATCTGTGGACCAGAACGCCACTCTGAATATGTTGGAATACCTACAATGACATTATGGTGTACCTCAAGAAATACAATCAGAAAATGGTACTCACTTCACTGGATGCCAAGTTCATGCATGGGCTCAGGAAAAGGAAATGTATTGGATGTACAATATATCATAGTACCCTCAGGCACCAGGCTGAATACAATGCATGAATGACTTACTCAAGTATCAGATTAGAATAAAGATGCCCACAAATACTCTAAGGGGATGGGATAAGGTCCTTGGGAAGGTGCAGTTTGAATGAAAGGGCTGTGGTAGAAGACATGTTACCCTTTGAGAGAATGTTGACACCAGAACCACTGAGACCCCCACATGAGGTTATCATCTGGATAAAAAAAAAGTACAAAAATCTAGTTCTCACAGCTTGGTTGTGAAGGCAAGTTGTGTCTACACTTTCCTAGAATTACCATGTGAATTGGAGGTAGACACTGGAATCATTCAAGTGATAATAATCGTATCTATTTTTCTGCACACAGGTTGTATCCAAGGACTACATAGAACACCACCAAGATGCCATATTTCAATCTGCTGGGCCCAAGACCTAATTGATGTCATCTACTGTGGTGATGGTGGAAGTGATTCTTACAGTGTGGATGACAATACGAGAGACTGACCTATCTCATCATGGAAATTATACAACTACAGGAGTAAATAAACTAAGAAAGGATCTAGATAGAATGACAGAAGATTGGAACAATCAGTTTGTTCATCTACATTATGCACTAGCAGAGGGAATGGGTGAAAAGAATTGCTGAATATGCACCCTTTCTCTTATTTCTTCTAAAACACTCCCATATGTAGCTACCATAGTACGCTGGGAAGAATTAAGTAAAAACGTGGACACCTGGATGAAGCTCATAATGAATCTAGTATGATCTAGATGGTACAGGATGGCTATCCTGGTGAGATCCAGCTAACTTGTTCTCTGGGATCAAAGGGTGGTTCATGGGAATCCTACATTGAATTTAATATATCTGATAAAGGAGAAACTTGGAAGATATATAGTGCAATATCACCTAAGAGCAAGGGTGGAGTGACCAAAATTGCATTTTCAAGCCATTTTGCTGTTCAGTACTCTCTTTGCATCATATACAGATTGTGACAAAGACCATCATATGTAAACATGCTTTAGAATGCTAGCTAGTTATCGATTTACAAATGTGAGGTTATACAACTGAATATAAAGTAGTCAGTCAGTAGTTTCATTTATGTTCATAATGTCATTTGGTAGTTATTTATATGTATATGTTTTGTTTTGTATACAATATAAGTTTAAGAAGGGCTGTTTGTTATACAAATATAAATGGTGTGTTTTAAGGGACAGTTATGGTGAAATATATGTATGCATGTGTATATATATATATATATATATATATAAACCGCACAACACCAAGTGCTGTATATCAGGTGCAAGGCCAAAGTAAATCAATATTGCAAACCGTCCACTTGCAGAGAGGTCCACCAGGGGCTCAAACAGACATGAGGCCACCACTCAGGTTACTGTATAACACTGACAAATTTAATCCAATAATAGAATTCATAGTGCCACTGATGTAAGCAACATATAGGGCATCTTCAGCATATCATACATTACAGAAGTCACGAGTGTCAGCATGGCAGGGATCCATCTCCCAGTGCCTAATCCCAACAGATGTTTCGGTCTCAACCATCATCACAGGATACCACTGGATTTGTTTAGGACACACCTAACGCATTTCTTCACACCTGGCGATTTTGTCAGAGGTGTGTCCTCCCCATGTGACTTTCTCCTGCCTTTTATTTATGTTGCAACATACAGAGGATTTTTAATTATACAGGTATAACAGTGGAGACCGCAGCTATGACTGTTTGAGGATTTTTCTCTGTATAGGTGGCCTCTATAAATGAGATAACAGGTGCTGTTCAAATAGAGCTCAATAAAGATACAAATAAGCCACAACCAATCAAAGATACTTGTATCATTTATACATCAGCAAATATTGTTGCACATTGCAGGAATCATTACTTTCATTGTGGGAATAAAAGATCCTTATACCATCATACATTTGGATCTATTATCACAGGTAGTTGATGTATATGAAGAACAATTGTATCTATATACAGCCTAATATGTACCAAATTTAATCATCGATACCATTGGTTGAATTTATTCAGTTTTTATATGCAATCTTTATATGGGTTATTTATATATATTTTTTATATGTGTTTTTTATGTGTAATTATTAAGCTGCACTTCATTTAATTTTTCTGTATACCTGTGGTTATTAGTTACACTTATTACCTATTAACCTCCAATAGTTTATAATTGAATACCAACCACTGCTGTGTGTTTTTTCTGTCTTCTTTCACCATTATGCACTGATTGTATTTTTTTCATTAATATATTGCATACACTGTATACACTATTGAGAAGAGCAGGGCATGCAAACATAGTAATTAGTCTACTAGTATTTTTTTGGACTTTGGGAGGAACCAACAGCACCTAGAAGAAGCCCAAACAAAACAGGGAGAACATACTAACAACACACAGATTGGGCCCATGTCAGAATGAAACACATGATCCAAGCGTTGTGACTCAGTAATGCTAACCACTGTGCCAGTTTGCTACCATGAACCATGTTGCACTGCTGTTTCCTCTCCTCACTGCTCCAAACTCCTTCATTAGCACTGCTCCATTTTTGAGTAGAACTTCTGTACATGTTTTGTGAGTTTTACCATGAATTGGAGGTGTGCACAAATTTGGATTTATGTAAAAGCTACATCAATATCTTTCTTTTTGCTTTATTATATCAGCAAGTAATGTTATGCTTACTTTATATTTGCTCTTTGATTATTATTAAAAAATAAAATAAAATGCAATTATAGTTTTTGACTCTTCATGACCAGACTGATTCTTTTCATTTTAGTTAACTCCAAACTATTACTTTATGATAACAAGATAAAAAGTCTATAAACCACTCAAGGCCGGATTCAATTAACTGCAAAAAGCCACGTGTGCTAAGTCTTTGCACAAAACTGGGTATTGTGCAATCCTATTGCCAAAGATTTTGCATGTGAAAACTTTTGCACATGCGAAAACACCTGTCCCATCCATACAGCCCCCCAAAATAACTCATCCAGTACTTTAAACCTATTTTCAAATACTTTTTACTTTTTGACCTAAAAAAATTATGTCATTATTAAGGGGAATTAAGTTAAATATTTTTTTTGCCTAATTAGTCATTAGGGGGTGGGTGTCCAAAGGGTTCTGAACCAAGTCCCTACATTTTTAATCAAAAATAGGGATTTTGCACATTTTTCACCTACTCTGAGTTGGTGAAAACAGTTAGCTGGTTTTTGTCTACGGAGTGTTTGCACTTGCAAAAACTTTGACACATGCAAAAATATATATTATATACAAAAATATATATTTATATTTTTATTGAGAGAGACCTTGATTGAATATTTTATTTTCAGTCAAGTGCTACCATTAATAAAATTATATATATATACATATATATATATATATATATACACTGTATATATATATATATATATATATATATATAATACATATACTCCTCACACCGATTGTGCAGTCCAACTTCTGAAATATTTTTATGTGATACAGGCTGATTTCCCCAAAATGTGCTGTACTTTTCACTGGTTTCACCATGCACAGTTTTCACACTAATGAGTTTTCACATCTTTTGTAATAGGATAGTGCGAAAAAGGGAGCATGCATAGACAAAGACTTGAAAATATTGCACCAAAACACACAGATTGTGTGAAAACTTCACCGATGTTAAGTTTTTTTGCTTTTTTGTGGCTAATTGAATCTGGCCCTCAGTCTCAACCCAGTGCTTGAGTAACAAAATCTTACATACTACATCTTGCTAAATAATACCTCTGTTGACTCTTTTATTTGCTTTCCTGCCAGCCCCTTCTCCCCCTGTTCTGCATAGTTATGTTTTCATGTGCTGAACTCTTTCCCATGATTCCATACTCTTTCCTGTTTGGAAGATTGATGATATCCTTCATCATCAATACAAGATGCCAACATTGTTCTTTATTCTACTAGGGTCTCTTTTTTTTCTAATTTCATCATATAGCTCAGTGAAAATATTTTGGAAGTTATTTTATATTCTTTAAGGTAGAATAAAAAGAAATGATTAAGTTCATTTAATTTCTACAGCATAGTAAACAATGCTTCAAACACTTAAAGTGACATACAAACGATGCTTTGAGCAAAGATCTTCATTCAGTATGTTCTTACACCTAATCTTAGTTTTCTTGTTCATAGCTCTATTCTTTTGGGTTTTTCTTTTATTGAAATGCTTTTCAAAAAGACACTAATTATACCCCTACATGGAACTCTTGTAATTATGCCTATTACAATTTGATTCATTTCCATATGTCAACACCATTGCAAGAGGATAAAAGTCCAATTTTTATAATCGGTATTGTCTGCAAGAAAATGCATATGGAACATGAGTGAAAAGCTCTTTGTTGAAATTAAAATGATGATTATAAATAAAAGTCTTCATCTGACATCTTGTAAATGGACACTTAGAAATAAATTGCCAGAGTTGATCAAGAAAATTGCTAGCTACCTTTTAAATAAATGAGGCAAATGCTCTTTAATATTGAACCAGCAACACTTTTTTGGCGTGTTCATCATTTCAATGCCCATATGTTTAATATACTGTATACCAACTACTAACCTTGTCTTTGTATGAATATGTTGCTGCATGCAAAATAGAAATAAAGAGGTGCAGTGTTCATAAGGGATCAATGAATTTTGAATATTGTTTGTAACAGATATCAATGAATTACAAATGACTAAACAAATATTTTTTTTTCTATTTGGAAATACAATGTGTAGTCATAAAGGATCTGTAAAACTGAATTGCTTAATAACATTGGATTAAATAGAAACAAAAGGAGATTAAACGAAATCATATATGGCATAATGTCACACCGCCTGTTTATGGTATAAGGATACAGTATTTTAAACCACTGAGGACTTCTGTGACCATGTAAAGGAATTAGGTCATGGGTCAAAATCTTATATACAGTACAGGTCACAGAAATCCAAGATGACTCCTAATCTCTGTACCATTTACAATAGGATTGTAATATATCTTGTAATATACTGTGAAAAAAGCAATGCGGAAGTTGTTGAGAGGAAGAATATATGCCCCAGGTTCTAAACTTCTGTCTGGTAATTACCCAGGTAATGAGCAGCCTTGATTGCAAGACCACCTGTGGAAGGCTAATAAAAGGTGTTTCAGTTGCTATGGGCAGTCTCTCACTACCTGGGGAGCAGACGGACAGACCTGTTGAGAGACACTGCTATACTGCTAAGGCTTTTTGTAAGTGCTGTATTTAAGTGCTGTTTTATGCTGGTTGGACATTAGGTCCTCCCACCCTTAGCGTAGAGATGGAAACTTCTGTTTATTTAGAACCAGACAGAATAGGATTTGTTTTTTATGATTTTGTCTATTTTGCTACACAAATAAATTTAGCAGCAGATACTTGTATTAAGGCTCTGGACTGGGGTGACATTGATTGGCTGCTGCATGCAGAGTGAACTCCTTAACCTGATTTTGTGACAATGCATGTTAGTAATATATGCTGAAGTGGTGGTATCAGAACTCACCGACTATAAGCAATAACATCAGAACTCACAGTTTAAAAATATAGGGCCTAATTCTGAGTTGCATATAATGTGAAAGCAATTTCGGATGCCTGCAGTAAACAGAATGTGAATGTAATGCTAATGTGACAATAAGCTCATATTCTGTTTCATATGCATCTTAGCGGCCCAACTAACCCACTCCTCCATTCATGAAAGTAACCATCATCATTATCATCGACACTTACTGTACACCTACCCACACTAGCTGCAGGAGATGCAAATGAGTATTGCATCCACTTTACAACCACTCAGGGCTGCCATCAGAAATTGTGGGGCCTGGGACTTACAAAATAGGCAGCCCCCCCTCCATGTGGTTCTGCAACTCCAACCCCACAGTGTCTCCCTAGCTAGCACCCCTCTGTCTCTATTCTGCCCCCTACAGCCTACAGACATTTACCTTCTCCTGTATCTTCTGGCTGTTCTTCTTCGCGCTGCAGTCAGATCCTCTGTCAGTGGTGGCATCATGCGTGCCTTGCCTCAATAAAAAAGAGAAAAACTTTATTGTACCAGACATTTGCAATCCCCCCCACATTTCACTTTCTCAGAGATCCCCCCACATTCCCCCCTGTCTCAATGACACCTCCTACATTCCCCTCTCTCTCAATGATCCCCTCCATTCCACTCTCTCTCCCAGCAACCCCCCTACATTCCTCTCTCTCAGCGATCCACCACACACACACTCCTGTCTGTCAGTGACCCCCCACATACATACACACTCCCCTCTGTCTGTCAGTGACCACCTCACACAGACATACACACACTCCCCTCTGTCAGTGTCACTCCACACATTCCCTCTGTCTGTCAATGCCTCCCCCCACACATTCCCCTCTGTTTGTCAGTGCCTCCCCCCAGGCACACACACACACACACCCCCCCTCTGTTTGTCAGTACCACCCCACATATTCCCCTCAGTCTGTCAGTGCCTCCCCCACACATTCCCCTTTGTCAGTGCCTCCCTCCCAGACACATGCACACATACCCCTTGTTTGTCAGTACAACCCCACATATTCCCCTCAGTCTGTCAGTTCCCCCCACACTTATTCCCCTCTGTCTGTCAGTGTCCCCCCACACACTTTCCCCTCTGTCTGTCAGTGCCCTCACAGACACACACACACAAACACTTCCCTCTGTTTGTCAGTGCCCCCCAGACCCATACACACACACTCCCCTCTGTTTGCCAGTGCCACCCCACACATTCCCCTCTGTCTGTCAGTGCCCCCCCAACAAACACACAGACATCCCCCTCTGTCTGTCAGTGCCCCCCAGACATTCCCCTCTATATCATTGCTCCCCCCCAACCCACTGTCTCTCAGTGGTGCCACCCACATCCCCTACCCAATAACTTACCTCTGTCAGTGTCCTGAGATGCCCTCCAGCTCACTTCCATCTGTTGCAAGGGGCAGGATTCAGACTTGCAGAGTACTGTAGTCCGCATGGACAAACTGGTCAGTCACACTGCTCAGTCAGGCATATGCTATCTGAGCTGCTCTGTGCTCATTGTCAGGTGGCTGGTCTGGGGGAGGGGCCAGCCACCAGGAAGTAAAGGAAGGAAGCTATGACCATTCATCACTGCTGCATGAATGGTAGGTCTGTCCCTGTGCAGGCCCCCCTCTCTGTCCGGGCCCGGGACTCCAGACCCAGCAGTCCTCCCCTGATGGCGGCCCTGCAACCACTGAATGATTCTTTTACCTGTGTATGCCAAGTTTCCACCCAATAATGTCCATTCAGCAACAGCAGATAAACAGCTGAAATGCGTGTGACTCTGAATTGCTCGTAAGTTTGCAAAGATGTATAAGCAGCCCACAATGCATGTGCTAAAAGTCTCTAAATGCAGCTACTCTGAGAATAAGGCCTATATTATTTACAGGTGCTTATAACATAGGGATGAGCAATTCAGTTTTGCTGAAAACCAAACACACCTGAACTTTGGGGTTCCGAGTCAAATGGAGTCCCGGCTTGGGTCACTTTGGGGATTTTTTTTTTTTAAAGCAGAGTACCAGGTCAGTTCTCGGATCTAAAAACCAGATCTCTTGTGTGTAACTTCCTTCATTGTGATTTCAAGAGCCAAAATTTGTCAAAATTGACTGGAAATGATGTTAATAATACTATAGGAACAAAAAAGGCCCAAGTTCCATGAATTTATCTGTTTTTATCAATTTAATCAAAGAAATCCAAAACCAAAACCAAGTTTCCCCCCTGTTTGAGCATTGTTGCACCCACCTTATTTTTGCAATGTAAGAAGCAGCAGGGGTGAGATGGAATTTTCTGCTAATTTCATACCATAGATGCTTCACTGTTTAATAGAAAACAACATTTAAAAAATAAGCAGCATGTCCACTTCTCAAATCAGCAAATAGCCACAATACTACATGGCCAAGGATAATTTCCACCGTAACAGTAACCCCTCAAAATACAGGTTGTCCTTTCCTCATAGACCACTAGCCTCAAGCTGAGCAGTGATGAGGCTTTGACTACTTTTCTAAGTTGTGGGAGACTGGGTAATTGAAAAGATTGTAAGCACCCTAGTGGTCATAACACAAAGGACCATTGGGGAGAGGTATCAAGCCTTGTAGAGAGATAGAGTGGAGTGAGGTAACATACCAACCAATCAGCTCATAACTCAAACACAGCCTTTAAAGTGGTAGTTAGGAGCTGGCTGGTTTGTACTCTCTCTCTCTCTCCACTTTATCTCTCTCAAAGGCATGATACATCTCCCCCATGTTTTCTAATACTCCTGCTCATTACACCAATAAATTAAACAATCAATGAATCAAGCTACGGATGTAATACAGATTGGCTAGAATGGTACTCACCAGGAATACCAGTCAAGGGGTAAGCAGTTTCTTTCCAACTCACTCTAAAATTTTAAACCCTAGGGGACCAATGACCACACAACACCAGTAAGGCTCTATACAATTCCTATATACAATAGCTCCTGACTATAGACTCACATAACTGCTATGATGTTATGATCCAGAAGTGCAGTGTGAACAAATTCATGAGTGAATTCCCTCTACTCCACCACTCTGCAAACCCTTACACTGCATATCTGTATCCTCAGAATATAATTCAAATTACCCAGTGTTACATACAAATCCCTCAACATCATCACACCATAATTATCATATCTTACAGCATCTGGAAATAATCTCCTTTACATCTTCTTATGTCTAGACCTAGCCTCCTTTCATCTCCTGCCACCTATGGAATTGGTTCCACTACCCACTAAGTGCCATTGCCTAGTACTACACAAACTTTACAATATGCCTGTATTATTTGCATTCTATTATTAAATGATATTTCTAAATGAAAAAAAGAGGAAATTTGCAATGAAAGCTTTGCAAACCTGCATTGCATACATGATTCTTTTTTGTATTCCAAAATACAATATATCTATTTTTGTGTTCATTTTCAGTGTTATAATAAATACCTTTTTCTTAAACAACCAATTAGACAATTACACCCGAAGTACTACATAGCTTTTTCCCATAAACAAGCTCTTTAGAAAATTGAATCTCGGAAATTGCACAGCCTTTACTTCATCTGTCAAACTGCAGTGTTCACTTTATTTTATATTATCTTGTGTATGTGACTAAAGTCTAAATTTGTCATTTTATAGTGACTGAACTTGAAATGCTGTATAGATACTTAGTTTTACCTTCCTAGTGAGGGTACAGCTATATGTATAATGGAGTTTTCTTTGTAATGATGTACATACAAATGCCGACTTGTATTTCATTTACATAAGACAAACAAGATTTATTTTTCCAATTTAGCATACACTCTTTATAGTTATGTGTAACTGGTATATTTTAATTATAAAAAGACTGTACACAATAAAATACTAGTTAACTAAAAACAGTTACTGAATACATTGTTCATGCTCTATATATACCCTTGTGTACTGCTTAATTATCCTGGTCTAGATAAACTTTATTTACTGTAATATTTTACAGTATTTTACAAGCCCCTACCGTTCTGTGTAATGTTAAATCTTACTGGTGCTCTGTTCATACCAAGTGACATCGTCAATTTTGCTTACATGATCTGCTGGTATGGGAAAGTTCTATAGACTGGGTTATAGATACACACCCTCAAAACTGTCCAAATTTAAATTCTGTGCCATTCTGGTGCCTCTTGTTTGGGCTGGGTCCTCTTCCAATTAGAATGAGCTATGTCCTCCATACCCTTTTTTTCAGGTCTGCATTTGTTGTGTCTACCTTGTATATTACTGTTTTCTCCAATCTCTGGTGCTGCAGAGCACTGTGGCACCCTACAAATATCTGAAGATAATAATAATAGTAGTAATAATAAAAATAATAATAACATGCCACAGCATGAGTTGTGTCATCAATGCCCACCTTGTGGGCTGTGACACCAGTCAAACCAAAATCAGTAGTTCAAACAGACCACCTGTCCGCTAACATGCTTTTTCCATAGTAGAAATCAGCATAATTTTTATTGAAAAATAATCTTTATTTAATAAAATTTAATTGGCATTTTGTAAAAAATATATGTACATAAAAAAATGTACTTTAGTAAATTAAAACTGCCACTTATAATGTACTTTATAGCAATCAAGAGTTTCATATAATTCTTATCCATTACATAGAGACCGTGGAGAAGCCAATAAATGAGTTCCACTGACTTTTCATTGTATTAGCACTCCTCCAAAGCCTTAGTACTGTAGGTGTTTAGGAAGGGTCTTCTCCACTAGAACATATGATTTTAGTTGAAATGTCCATTCCTGTCTTATTTTATAATGTAAAAAAATTCACTTTAGTAAATTAAAACTGACGCTTGTAATGTACAGTATAGCAGTCAAACATTTCATGTAATTTTTATCCATTATATATAGAGCCTGAAGAAGCCAATACATGCATTCCACTGACTTTTCATTGTATTACCACTCCTCCAAAGCCTTAGTACTGTAGGTGTTTAGGAAGGGCCTTATCCACTAGAATATATGATTTTAGTTGAAATGTCCATTCCTGTCTTACTTTATATCCTTCATCTAACTGCATACCCTTACCTTTGAACCAGCTAGATATATGTTATGCATTTTAAACTCACCAGCTGCCATAATTTGCATAATAATCCCCTCCTTACTAGGGGCAGACTCCAGTGGGTTAGGCATAAACTTGGGAGCAATTTTAATAATATATTTTGACACATTACCACCACAAAATAATTTTTACTCTGATTTCTTTTGATAGATTGTAAGGGCTTTTCTATCCTTAGCAACACAGCTATGCACTACACTAATTGTTCACTGTACTTAGTATTTTAACTTGTGAATTCCATGATTCAGCAGACATCACTTTTGTTATTTCCAGTACTCGACAAATGCATATTGAATTGTGAAAAGGATAAATTAAAATGTCCATAGAATTTGTCAAATGATGAAACAGTAGCATTGAAAAACCTGAGCAAATACAATACAAATACATTGTTATCCACATTGTTGACAATAGGGGCAGGATAGTCATAATAAACTCTGAATTATATAAATAAGATATTTTACAGGCAACTGACAGAAGCTTCTGTTTATAAAAAAATCTCGACTCTGATCTTTCAAACATCTTCATGAAAGAAATAGATATTACACTTAAAACGGCTGTAAAAAAGAATGTTAAATCTGAAAATAAGATGCAATTTCATTATCAGTTGACTGGCCCACTAAGTGAGTGTTGTATACAATTCCTAAATTACATAAGAATCCAACACATCCACCTAGCAGACCTGCTGGGGGTCATTGTTCTTTGAGATTTTCCAGTATCTGGATTCATTTTTAAAATCAGTTGTTCAAGCCCAGGAAACCTTACTGAAAGACATAACCAGTCTAATTTTGAAATTGCTTACTATTGCACCATCTTGTTTGTTTTGTACCCTAGACATCATTAGTCTATACATGAACATTCCTCATCACAAAACATTGTAATCTACAAGGGGATTATTGTGTTATAATCCAAACTACAAGGGACCCACTATTTCTTTCTACATGCATTTACTAGAACTCACACTTACCAGGAACTATTTTCTGTTTGATGACTATTATTATTTGCAATTATAAGGATATGCGACATGTTTGATATTGAGAAAGCTCTCTTCTTTACCCATATTTGGATTACAAAACATCTGTTGTTGTTGTTTTTACCAGATATATAGATGGTATTCTCAATCTGTGGCTTGGATCCAAGGAAGAACTTATCTCAGCATTGAATTTGTTGATTCAGTGGATAACATTATTGAATTTACAGTATGTATGAAAGTAGTGATTCTGCTAATATTTTTATTAATGTGCTCATACAGAAGAAAGACACTACATTACATACCTCTATATATCAGAAATTGACAGATAGAAACACCCTTCTGCAGGCTTCCAGTGTTCCTCCTACAGCCCTTCAAAAGGTCTTCCATTTTCCCAAATTTTGAGAATTAATAGAATCTGCAGTGATGGCCACAATTCATTATGCAAAATGGACATGATGATATCCAATTCATCACAAGAAGCTACAGATGTGTCCTCATACACTATTACCATAGTCACACAAAACAGAGCTTCTCAGGCCTCCAGGTCCCACTTGTCTATTTTGCTCAAATGAAACAATGGGATGTGACAAAATCGAATTTCTAGACTGCACTGATTAACTTGATATGCAAAATTTGTACATCTGTTTGTGAATGATTCTGAACCTGTATACGAAGTGCTATGATGCCACGGCTGTGGCCTTTTCTCATGCCAAGTTCTATTGTACTTTATCTGTGATTTTGCATGTGTTTAAAATTAATTTTTGCGTGGTAAAAGTCACAGCCCAGCATCTGTAGTGCACTTTGTGTGGTATTATGTTGCATCTGGATTGTGAATATGATGAACAATTTGCTACATTGCTCGGCATATTGGGGCTTGATGCATGAGGACACATCTGTATCATCCTAACCTTCTTCAAGAAGCAAAATCTAAAGTCCTGGCTATTACCAAAAAGGAAACTTTAAAGAGTGAATCAGCCAAAAAGAAAGATGGAAACAAAGTAATTTAGGTCAACAACTTCACTTTGGTCTTGTGGTTTTCCCTGCATAGGGAAGCCTATAAGGTAATGTAAAGAAAGGATGGTGCTCCGCCAGTCAGAGACCTGGGATGCTCTTGATGGGAGAGAGTATTATCAGCCTCTGGTACATAATTTTGGTGGGTTCAAACACTATTTGGCCACTTTACATTATGCTGGTGACAGTGATAAAGCTCTGTTGAAACTTGAAGCAAAATGGATTTTCGAACTGCACACAGTACTGTTTATCCTAATGGTCTAAATGAGAACCTTTCTTTAAGTTGCTTTCTATAAATCCATATACTGTAGAATGGTTCCTCTTGCAAGTTCTTTGTGAATCAATTTATCATTTCATATACCAATGATGTCATTTAGGTTTCAAGTGCTTTCAATATACAGTATGCCCACTATTGTGTTATAACTTATACAGTTACAGTATCAATCTTGTTCAATAAGCTCTGATAAGTAATATTGGTGTTTACAGTTTTTTACTGTATGGCAATGCCATCCTGTAGGCTGTTCAGCATCATAGACAAGGCAATGTCAGATTTTCACAGACTAATCCCAGGTGCATCATGCTGCATGTGTCATTTACTCTGGGTGAAATACATTTACAATGTTTTATTTGTCCCTGAGGAAAGTTAATAAAAAGTGATACGTTGGACAATTGAATACTGGTATAGCATTTTTTAATTATTTGAGTCCCTTGAGTGCAACCTGAATTTTGTATATATATATATTTGTATCATGATATTATTTATGTTTTAATATATGTAGAGTGTTTTATCTTTGTTCTTTAGTACTGTAAAATTCACAAGTGTCATAAAAAACTAGGTCACACAAAGATCTTTATTTAATGAAACTATGATATTTCAGTGTGTCTGAGCATCCATTGTTTGTTTAACTATTATACAATATGATGAAACACTGCAAAACTTACAAATTAAAATATTTCCTTTGAAATTGCATTTAACATAATCACAACTGTATTACAGTTTCATTTTATTGTAAGAAGTCAAATCTCTGTCACCTCACTTTATCTACCAAATCACAACCAACAAAGCAGAAAAGTGAATTATTCTCAGCTGTTAGATTGCTTAATTTAATATTTACAGTGTGTTCCTTCCTATCCTTCTCAAGAATGAAGCAAGTATGTGTGCTGTGTCACAAAACATGAACTACATTCAGAGTAATTCTATTCATGGTGATAACCTACAAGTGTTCAAAGGTCATTCCATTCAGTACATAGCCTGCAGTACTGTATTGCTGTATATTACTATAATAATAATAATAATAATAATAATAATAATAATAATAATAATAATTTAAACAGTCAAAAACTACCTTTCCCCATTAAAAAACATTTTTAGTTGCATTTAGGGGTCAATCCAATTATGTGCGAGTTGCAAATTTGTTTCATGAAACACACAGACTTTGCACGAATGCGTGCACCCAAGAATTCTCCACTCCAATCTAAAAATGCATATTTGCGGTTCTTGCAGCCAGGGTTTGCGATTTGTAAGCCAAATGCAATGTGAGAGAAGAGCATGTGAAAGTGGGGTGACCTCCCTGGATCCCAAAAACCTAATAATTTTGTTTGCAGAATCATAAAGAAGGCTGTTAGTTAGCATAAGAAAAGTACTGAAAGTATTTAAATGGTGTTAAAAAGCTGATTTTTGCATTTTTAAAAAAAAATAAAGAAAAAAATAAAAAGCAAACTTTCGTGTTTACTTTTATATGAATAAAATGAAAAATGCAAAAAAAGTAGAAAAAAGATGCTTTTGGGTTACTTTGAGGTGACTAAAAATAAAAAATAAAAATATAAAAGGCAATTAGAAAAAAAATACTCAAATTAAATTTGGCATGCATCAAGCAACATAATAGTTGATTTTGGTGTCATTTGAGGCCATTTTTTTAAACCTCAAAAATTACATGTAATTATTGGACTGATTAAGCTCATTGGAAACTTCCAATTTCCTAACTAGTCATGGGGGGGGGGGGTGTCCAAGGGGTTCTGCACAGTGTCCCAACATTTTAACCTTCAAATAAAGATTTTCCATATCATCTCTCACTCTCAGGAAGGTCCAAACAGAAATATGCAAGTTTACTCTGACTAGTTCAATGCGAGTTGCTATTTGGATTGCAAAATTAATTTGCAATGCAAACTTACAGAGAAAACAGCAATTCACACCATGCATCTCACACCTAAATGGATTGACCCCTTAAATTGTTATACCCTCTTTGTTTTAGCTTATATATAACATGGATAGGTCTATATTTGAAAGATAATTATTAAATTAATCTTTCCACACAGCATTGTTTGTTCAATCTGTAATAGGCATGCATCAACTGCACCTTCAGTCAATACCTTATAAAATTATAAAAAAAACAGAATACTGCATAAATAATGTGAATTGAAATGTCTTAAATAATTTTAACTCAATTTCAGCTACATCGCTTACGTTAATTAATAGTCAGAAACCTTGTACACCTTAAAATATTGTATTCTAGTTAAAATATTTCTAACTGTTATAATGGAAACAAATGTGTTGCAGGCATGTAATCTAAGCCATTCACTATCTAAGACTGCAGGGTATACAATACTGTATATACAGCATATACATTAATAAAACTCTTACACCTACTATATAAATAGCTATAGCAATCATTGTAACATTGTCAACATTTTTAACCTGTAATTATCTAATTGTAGTACTTTTTCAGAGCATCAAACATTAAAAAAAGATACATTGAAATAGCTTGACTTAATTCATGAAACAGGCAAGTAAACAGAATGGTAGCATGCTTTATCTGATTTATGCAGGAAAAAAGAAAAGGCAAGTGCACACTCTAAGCACTAATACTGATAAGCAAAACAATTTTGATAAACTCTTACAATTAACATGGAGTACAAATAAAGTTCTTAGCACGTTTGACCAAAAATGTATGCCAGCCTACCACATCTAGGTAAACCCCATCAGATAACATCCCTTATACTGACACATATTATTAATTTATCCAAGACTTACCTATAATAGTGCCCTTTCCAATGTGTAGATAGCAATGCAAGGACCTATACTAATTAAAATCCCAAAAGGGCAGATGAAAGGGGTGCTAATTCAGTTAGAAGGAGTCTCACCTTCCAGTTCGCATTATATAAACACATACAGAGGAAAAATGGGGGCTGGACTGCACACCCTAATTTTAAACATAATAACAGGTGCTACAATACTGAAACTTGGAGCGCCACACAGAAAAAAGGAAATGCAGGTGCACATTCTATGCACTAACAATACTGATAATTAAAACAATTCTAATAAGCTTTAACAATAAATAGAGACATGCATTTTCTATTTTCTGCATGGCACTACAAGTCTAAATATGGTTGCACCTCTTATTATGTTTAAACTTAGGGAGTGCCGTCCATTCTCCCCCGTTATCTGATTTATGTAGGTTATTTTCCAACATGTTCTTTTATATATATTGTTATTCCACATTCATTTATTTAATTGATGGCCCTAAGAAACACTCCCATTAAGTAGTCATTAGTTCAGTGACCTTCTTGAGAAAAAAAACATGTGCATCCACCCTGCAGAGTTCCAATTACTGGAAATCTCAATGACTCGGGGCCTGATATAGACATGGACCCAATGCTGATGTTTACACAGTTGAGTGATTACCAGCAATCTGTGCATACTGGTGTTGCAGGCAGTGAGGATGTATTCACAAAGTGATTGACAGATACCATGTGCGTGCAGCAATATGGGGGCTGGTGACTCAAATGCTGGTATGTTGCAAACCATTTTTGGGCATGTCACAGCCTGTGATCATGTATGCAGTAAAATGGGTCTGGCATCTCAGTTCCTGTGGCCATTCTGCAGGATCATAGGATATTCAGAATTGATCTGCGACTAGTGCTGTGTTTTTGTACGCAGTTGCTTGGATTTGCGAAAATGCTGATTAATATCTCAATACAAGTCCAGGTGATAGTGACATTTGCTTATTTTTGCACAACTGCTGCATAAAAATGCTGCTGTGGCATTAGTGTACATCTGTGAATCAGGCCCTTAGTGCATATAAGTTGCTCTGTGGTGCAAGACCCTGTTAAATGGCTTTATTTTACATGTCAATTTTGTGTCCAAAATTTTGCTTTGGCAACTTCACAAATGACTGAAAATTGCAAAGTTTGCCTAAGTTTTTCACAATGCTGACAATGATGATCATGTAAAAACAATAATTTCCGGCATAGCCTCATGTATCTCATGGCTATGTCTACAGAAGGGATGTAGTTAAAATGCTGACCATCGGTATGCCGGATGACAAAATCCTGGTGCCAGAATCCCAAACCAGGGACAAGATGCCAGTGCCAGAATCCCAACAAGAGGGGAGATGCCGATGCTGGGATTCTGACAGCTGGCATGATGATGGTATGTACAGTGGGAGCCCATAGGTCTTAGCCATATGGGTGAGGGTTGGGATTAGACACCCCAAGGAGTTTAGGGTTAGGTTATGGGAGGAGGGAGGTTAGGGTAAGGCTAGAGACAGGGGTGGTTAGGGTTAGACACCACTGGGGGTGTTAGGGTTAGGTGGGGTTAGGTTTAGGCACTAAGGGGGGAGGGTTAGGTTTAGGCACTAACTGGGAGGGATAGGGTGCAGAGTAGGGAGGGTTAGTGGGCATAAAAGGAGGATTAGGAGGATTATGGGTTAAGGAGGGAAGGTTAGGGTACTGTTGGGATTCTCATCATCAGGATAGCACTGTCAGTCTTTTGACAGCTGGCATCCCGAAAGCTGGGATTTCATACCCATCCTGTACAGAATGCACAGTTTTGCAAGTACTTTTCACATGCAGGGCTGTAGGTTTGCATGTTGGAACAGTTCTTAAATAAGAGGGGCAACACCATTTTAAAAAATATCACCTGCAGAGATAAAAGAAACAATACATCAAATCTGAAATGTTAAAATTTCCCATTTTTGTTGACCTGAACAGGGAAATGACCCTAATAAACTAATTTCTGAAAATAAAATACTATTAAAAAAATAGTTTAAATTACAGTACTATACAATATAGCTTGATAAGATAAATTGCAGCTATACTAATAATGGAAAGAAGACAATCAAAAATCAATAGCGACCATCCCATAAGCTTAACAAGTCCCCACTCAATCTTCTTGGTTGCATTGGAGGAGAAACTTTTCAAAATGTTTAGTTTTTCTGTAATGGATAATGACTCAGTAATGATGATGTTAGAGTTTATCAATTTATAATGATATTAACTGTACACTTGTTGTAGTATAATATCTGTACATAACTCTTTCACTTACACCACTTTTCCAACAAAGTCTCTGGTTTGACCCGAAATTTTAAACATGGTTCCAAACCGTGTCAGACCTGGGACAGACCCTTTTTTCACCGTGGCAACAATATGGGTTATTCTCAGATTGGTGCTGTTCACACTGCACACGGGTGCAGTGCTGATGCTTGGAGATGACATCATCTCCTTGTGATTGAATGTGGCTCTCCCCATACTGTAAATGGGACCGGGGTCAGTTGACCCAGGCTACCTGTTGCCACTGCAGCTCACCTGGGTCCTTCCTGGGAAAAACCCTGCTAGGTACCCAGAAAAAATTCCCGGGAGACTGGACCTGGGTGTACCTGTTTCCACTGACAAAAATCCTTGGTTTTTTGAGAATTCATGTGCAATAACCTGGGGTTTTAAGGTCAGTAGAATAGGGGTATAAAAGCAGAACTTCTATATTGAACAAAGCTTAGAACTCTAGTGGGCCTTAACAGTGCTCACAGCTGATTGTATGCTTTTTGTGGAATGTGTCAAGTCTTGAACAGGTTTCAAGGCAATGTACACTCGCTGATACTGTATGTGCCCATATGTAGGAGTTGTTAAGCAAATAACCACAATTTCTTTAATTAACATTTTAACTAATTCTCAAGCATTACTCAAGGTTGAAGTAAGAGACATCAGTTATGGTTGAAAATGTGCATTGATCTTAGCTATATATTTGCATTTTTTAATGTATCTTACTTTGATAAGTAATGTGTCCCTAAAGGCTTTGTTTTAACACACTTTAGATCATCTGTAGAAAGCTTTGCAGACTACCCATTAAAAGGCCTATTCATTATCACTAATGGACTCATTACATATGCAGAAATGCTAGTTTCTACATGATTTTAGTAATGTGCCCATCCATTATTAAAGGTCCAGTAGGGCCGCCTATTATTCAACAATATCCAAAAAATTAAAGTGGTATTGGTTCCTAGAGTCTTGCTCTGGAAAGGAGCACCAAGTTATGAAAAGTGATCTGGCTGGGTCCCTCCACCGCCTCCACATTGTGTACCCATGTACAATAAATAACACTGAGAGAGGTATCACTGTTACTTTGATAGCAGTGTTAGGGATCACAGAAACATCTGATTTTCAGATCAGCTCCACCCTCACTGGAGCAATGCTGAATTACTCTGGTAGTTAAGTATCCACCGCTGTAACTTGTTGCAAGTTGGATACTTAATTATTGGGGCCCAGTAGTCCTCTGACAATGAATAGACCACTCAGATTATAACTACTTACAGTGTGTTCTGAGTATGAGAGTGATCATTTGTAATGGTGTAATATAATTTCACTCATGTACTGTATTCTAAAACTTGCACACAGGGTGTTCAGCAGCTCAACCGTCTTCCTGCGCAAAAGATTGCACTAGTACTGCCAACCACTTTTGAGAATCCAACCAATGACCACACTCTGAGGTAGAGCAGTTACTGACACAATGTTGTATAATAGGGGCACCTGTATTCTCTCTTCCTATTGCAGAGCAGATAGCAAATTATATAATACTATAACTGAGTGCTCTCTCAAATTCAGCTACTGGGTGGAAAAGGACCTGGAATAAAAAATTCTAATTTTGAAGAATATTTATGTAGAGCAAGCACTGTCTATCAATCTTTGTCACTACTTTTTGCTGATGTAAGGGTTTTCTTTCCTTCACTTACAGCTTAATAAATGAAGACTCACAGTGTAATGCAAATGTGCACAGTAGTCTGACCCAGCTGTAATCAAAGAAAGTCTTTCTAGCTTCACATGTCCCCCTTTTTTCAGTATAGGGTAATGTCATCTCAAAATGGCATTACTGTATATAGTAATGGAATTTAAAGATTTGAATTGCATAATAAATTGCAGTATGTCTCCATCCCAAAAAAGATATATGGGGAAATTGGTAAGAGGAAATAAATAGGTGAGCAAACTCTGATTTATTTGGTCTTAGGGGCTGGAGTTTTGGAGTTAAAGCAAAAAGGAAAAAAATTTGCACCTTGGTAAAACCATGTTGCAGTGTAGGCAGAGGAGATTTAAAATGTTCAGAGAAATTT
Source organism: Taudactylus pleione (assembly GCA_031769625.1). NCBI lineage: Eukaryota > Metazoa > Chordata > Amphibia > Anura > Myobatrachidae > Taudactylus > Taudactylus pleione. The sequence goes on along the minus strand of JAUIMM010000061.1, from coordinate 8,093,754 downwards.
AGATATGAGAGCGGTCTGTCCAAACTTAAATATAAATTTTAGGGGTCTATTTACTAAGCAGTGTTAGGAGACAGAGTCAAAAGTGATAAGGTGCCAGCCAATCAGCTCCTAACTGCCATCTCACAGGCTGTGTTTGAAAAATGACAGTTGGGACCTGATTAGCTGGCACATTATCACTTTTCACTCTGTCTCCTAACACAGCTTAGTAAATAGACCCCACAGTGTGAACATAAAGTTGTACAGCATTTGCAAACTACATGCAAAAGCAGCCACTATTCATCCTGCATCCAAACACAACAATAATTGTAATTGCACCCCTTGCATTTTTGTTTTTGCTTAGCTACCAACTCTGAATCAGTCCTTTAATCTTTGGTAAATGTTGAAAAAACCTTTTGACCAGGGAAAATGCTGGAGAAAGGGTTTATCGCAGCTTAATAAATAGTCCCCATAAACTATGAAGGAGATGATACTATATAGGCCAGTTTGTAAATTCAATATAAGAACAGAACAGGTATATGTGAACAGATATATGTGTATGTACAGTATACAAGGGCATGTACCCTTATGTGTATGTACAGTATACAAGGTCATGTACCCTGCATGCAAAAATATTCTTACACCTCTTGTATTGCAAATTTGTTTAGCCTGCTGCAAATTCTGCACCTAGGCAATATTTGCACTTAACTCTATATCCTCCCTATTTATGGAAAAATAAGCAATTTTCCCATAATGTTATGAAATGCACAATCTACAGGTACACAATCTTACTTATACTTGTACTCAAATGTGTCTGTAAAATATTAGCAGACGTGGGTTATATAGTGAGTGGAAAATGACTATTTCTTGGTTTTAGAGGCTGATATTACACCCATTTGTTTCTGAAAAGGATAATGTAATCAATTACATGGTGAATGTCTAAAACAATTCATAATGCAGCTGATTTGCATTTATTTGTTATGCTACAGATATGCCACATCATTTTATCACTTGCCTTTCTCTGTTTAGTGCACTTTCCTTGGATTTCATGCTCACCATTTAAGTAAATGGAAAGTAGACAGCATGTCAAAAACTGACAGTATATGACATGTTTTGATGGTGCTTCTTAATGTGATGCAAATAAACAAAGTGATTTAACAAATAAAAACAAAATATTTTTACATCTGGATACTGAAAAGACTGATATAATCAGGAAAATATTGTTGCCATGGTGATATTCATTTTGTTTCAGAATTGAATTTGTTTATTGCTGGAGGAGAGCACTCTGCGCTGTATCCTCACAGTCGCTGGGACCCAGTCACATCACAATGCGACCTCTGACATGGAAAACCAAGATGTGTTACTGCGCAAGTGTGACTTGTCCGCATGTCTTTCAGCTCTCTCCCCTATTGTGGAAGGATGTCCCTGAGTGTCTCTGCTGTGCATGTGCTGTACATGTTCGCAGACCACCATGTTTTGATTTTTATTCTAAATAATCATGGTGTTTTGGTTTTGGTAAAACCATCTTCAAGTATTTTGGTTTTGGATTTCTTTAGAACATGTAACTTGGACCTGTTTCTGTTCCCAATAGTATAATTAACATCAATAACATTAATTTCCATTTAGTTTGACACCTTAAATCACAAGGGAGGGCATTACATGCTAAAAAAAGGATCTGTGTTATAGAATTGAGATCTGACTTGCGGGAAACATTCGGACTCGGTTCAATTCGATACCCCCTTAGTGACCCAAGCTTCGACACAAAACCCCAAAGTACAGTTGTGTTCAGATCTCAGCAGAATGGAATCGCTCATCTCTAAAGAAAATGCAAGCCTGCATGGATCCTAATTGTTCATGAAACACTTAAACCTGTCATTTTTGGAGTGTTTTTGGTGGCAGGATGCCGCAGGATGGAGGTTTAGAAATGGATGGACATTAACAGTGGATTTTATAGAAGCATCAATTCCAATGCTTAGTAAATAATGTATTCTGTAGGCCTTACTGCCAGTGATGCCCTTCAGTTTCTAAATGCTGGCCAACCCACCATAAAGTAAATTTACTTCAAAGTGTCTTTCAAATAGACCCCCTCCTGAGCAGCGTGTCTTGCAGAATCATACACTGATCAATGTGATCCATGTATGTTTCTGCCTGTAATTACAAACAAAAAAGGGGTAATTAAAATAAAATCCCCCCTAAGCAAAACCAGCCACAGGCTCCTGAGCAGGTCCTGGTTCTAAAAATATGGGGGCTGGAATGTGTAGGGTTCCCCTCTATTTTAGGAACCAGCACAGGGGTCTGAGAGCCAATCCTGATTTTAAAAATAGTGGAAAAATTGCATGAGGTTCCCACTATATTCTTAAACCAGGACTGGACTCAACCTACCTGATGTGTAATGCAACAGCCAGGGGAACTTTTCACTTGGTCACTCTGGTGAAAACATTAATACTCCAAGCTAGTCAGTCCAAGCCGGGGATCTTAGGGGAGGTGGGGACCCACCAATAAAGAATTTCCCCCCTAACCCAAGCACCCCAGGCTTAGGTTGAAACCCAGGGCTATTCCCTGCAGATTAATATGATTGTTTATTACAGTGGAACTACAGGTTCCAATGTGTCTTCTTTGGCACTTGTGGAACTACAAGTGCTTGAGGCGGCCGGCACCCAAACCCCCACTGTAAAACAAATAGTAAAATAATGACTCACACATACTTACCTTCTGCCAGATGTTCAGTCCACTTCCCCAGTAGAAATTTCCATGGTTTTCCTGAAAAAAAAGAAGAAGCACCGACCCCTCAGACATGTAGTGATATGTGTTTACACATATATCTCTACTCCTGTAAATGACAGAGACAGCGTGGTTTCTGTCATTTGCCAGGCCTGCCAGCCAATCAGAGGCCGCTCTACAGTTAGCAGCCACTGATTGGCTGAGAACTGCATGGTTGTCAATCAACTGCCACTTGGGTCACAGCCAATCAGGGGCTGCTTACAGTAGAGCAGCATCTGATTGGATGGTGGGCCCAGCTAATGACAGAAGCCTTGCTGTCTCTGTCATTTACCAGGGTATATGTGTAAAAACATATATCTCTACATGTTTGAGGGGTTGGTGCTACTCATTTTTTTTTTGCCAAGTCCCAAGGAGTCTACTCGAGAAGAAGACAGAGCTATGCAAGGAGGTAGGTGAGTAATGGATTTTTTTTTCCGGAAAACCGTGGGAATAACAACTAGAAAAGTGGACTGAACCTCTTGCAGAAGGTAAGTTTGTATGAGTGTGTTTTGTTTGTAATAAGACTATATTTTCAAAGGTGTGTGTGTGCTGTAATTATTTTACTATTTTTTAAAAGTGTCTTTATGGGTGTTGGCCGCATGCTGGCACTTGTAGTTCCACAAAGTGCCAAACGGCAGGCACGCTTGGACCTGTAGTTCCACTGTAAAAAACAATAGTATTTATCCATTTTTTACACTATAACCCCTGCACCCTCTGACCAGGCTTGCAGGAAAGAGCCCCAGGCCTCAGCATAAGCCTGTGGTGCTTGGGATAGTGGGGGAACCCCTTTATTGTGATCCCTGTCTTGGGCTGACTAGCTTGGGGTGTTAATTCTTTAGCCGGGGTGACCCAGTGAAAGGGTCCCCTGGCTGTGGCAGTACTACCCAGCTAGTTTGAGTCTGGTGCTGGTTTAAAAATAGGGGGAACCTCTCACCATTTTTCCCCCTATTTTTAAAACAAGGACTGGCTTTCAGAGCCCAGTGCTGGTTTCTAATATACAGGGGACCCTAAATGTTTTTCCTCCCAGATTTTTAGAACCAGGACTGGCTCATGATCCTGTGGCTGGTTATGCTTTGGGGGAGGAACCCACATAATTTTTTTTCAAAGAAACAAGCATCCTGCACGTATCCCACTGATATATGCAGGCTGCTTGTTTGGGAGGGAAACATAGGCAGGAAACATGCTGATTAAACACAGGTAGAAACAATCACATACACCTTCGGGAAATATGATCCTGAGAAACATGTGAGCTTGGTAAATTCCCAAATTTCTTTAAAAAAGAACCTCCCAATTCTGATCATTCCTACCTGTGTTTAAAAAATGGACAGATACAGACAGGACATGATTCTTAGTAAATGTAACCCTAATAATTTGAAGCTAATAAAGGACACACATGAAAATGTTAGATACATACTAAAATAACTATAATAATTACTGAATATGTAATTTGAAATTTATTTGGCTATATTATCATCTAACAGACAAATTGTCAATCTGTATTTTTTTATTGCGCTTTCTGATATTAAATTTAGAAAACAATTAATGAAAAATGTCCACAAAAAGAATACTATTAAAACTAGATATCAAGCTCTATTTCTATGCAATTTAATGCATTTAAATAAACAGTTTCCAAAATCAAAATAACAGTATTTTAAAATATAACACTGCAATACATTATAACGGCATAATTGTGTTTCTAGAATTTTAAAAAAAAAACCTTCTCCAATTAAAAACATACTATGGATTTTTTTTTTTAGTTTGCAAATGTTACTTTGAGATAAACATGTTAACAGTTACACCTTTAAAAATCTCATTACACAGTGAAAAGCTTTTAAGCGGATATAATATATTAATTACATTATACTGTATAATCATTTGCTTGACTGGTTTAGAAAGTGATTATTTAATTATATTTAAACACTGCAAATGCAAAAGTGTTTATTACTAAAATAGAGGTCCAATATGAAAGAGGTCGGGCAGGCAAAGGTTCTCCAGTGCCGTTCTCCCAAAACTTAAGTGTGTCCCCTCACATAATAATAATTATAATATTGAAAATAAAAACTATCTGGAAACTGGACTAAGCCTAAAATGTTTAGGGAAAAATAAGGTTAAAGAACATAGGCTATTTGCCATTATGCAGTTCATATTTTGTAATTTGTGTGACTCATTTATTAAATGAGTAAATGGTCCCAATATGCACTAACCAAGTGTCGTCCATATCTAATATTGAATGTATCAGTAAACACTTACAAAACATATTATGAAAGCCCCTAGAAATATCACATGAAAATTATGACAATATTACATACATGGCATCTATAAATACCCAGGAAATACATCTGTAATGGATTGTTACATACACCTACAGTATTCCATTCAATTCTGGCTTAGCAAGCCCAGCTTTTTCCAGATATTACTTGGTTTTTTCATAACCATTTAGACCCTAGGAAAGCAGATAAGCTTTGCTAGCTGCTCAACACTGTGCTATGTGGAGTACATTGATTTCTTATAGATTTCTACAAAGAAATTGCATTCCAAACAAAGGTTTACAGTTGTGTTTCCCAACTCCAGTCTACAGGAAATCCTAATAGATCATGTTTTCCAGGTTTTCTCACAGATTCACAAGGCACATAATTACTACTAATTGTGGATCTTTACAAATGTGTCCTGCAGTAATAAATACATCCATGTTCCAGCACAAAGAGTGGGAAACATGAACTGTTAAGGTGCTCCCCTTTGGTGGAGCACCTGTATCAGGGTTTAGGGCTCAAATGGTGGAGGAGAGCACTGTATGGATGGACCACAAAAATATTATTGTTGTCTTTGTGTTACTGAAAAGTTGTGCGACTCATAGTGTGGTGATCTGGACAGTTGGCATCAGGGACTCAACATGAGTAGTACATTTTGAGACTGGGGTCTGACAGTCAGTGTGTCTGGGGCTCACTGGCACCACTCATGGCCATAATAGCTCCAAGGACAGTGCAGTACAGTACCCTGGAGGTGGCATGGCCACTGTCCCAGCCAACAACCATAATGCTGCAAATGTAAAATCAGAGCAGTGACCCTAATCAATTGATTATAATCTTCTGTCCTGATGCCTGCCAGCCAACCTCTGTGGCTGCTTCCATTAGATATAGGAGAGAGGTGGAGAACATGTTTTTTCTTATTACAGTTTCCACTATGGATTGGCTCTCACTGACGTACTGGCACCTGAGGTCTTAATTTTGAACATGAGTCATCTGAGACTGCATGGATTGCTGAATCTGGAACTCCAGAGCCTGCACATCCTGCTAATTTCACCATGAACTTGGGTGACATGGGTGTAAAGATCATCAAGGTGGGGTGAATGATACATTGTTTCAGGGAAGGATGGGTCCACCAGGTGTGGGGCCTGTGTATCTGTAAGATGCAAAGTTTTCAAGAAGGAGCACAAGTCATGGTAAGGGGAATGCTCACAGGGTTTCTTGAAATGATTTCTTTGTGAGCCCTTCTTGCCTTTCCTCACTGGGAAGCATAAGTTTGCCACTTGCTAGTATAAAAGGCATGACTGGAGTATAGGTTAACAAAAGCTACATGCATGTTTTCCTAAACTGGCATTATAGCCAGTATAATGTATACTCATGGACATACAGTGACAGATATAAGAAGTGTGAGTCCCAGATTGTAGTGGGGGGCAGCACAAAATAGTAATACTTCACAATGACAAAGACCCCTAGGTCTTTGCAAAAATGCTGCAGATGTACAAAAGTTGATTGCGAGCTTTGCTTATATGCTAGTTAGTACAGAAGACAAAGGGCTCTAATCCACTGGAGAGGGCAGGGGTGTCAGAGGCCCACAGTAATTGGATGCAGTTGTAAAATATAGGAGTTCAGATGTTATAAACCTCCATTTACAACATTGAAGTGTACAACTTTGAAGCAGGAACTGTATGAGTAATCAGACAAACTGTGTAAAGGGAAGCAAACTCTGCAGTGGGATGTTTGAGATGTGCAAGGATTGGTAGTCTGAAAGGTGAGCCATGAGAGGTGCAGTTTAATAGATATGCAGTGCAGCAGATGCCCTATTAAGACCTGTGCAGGGAGAGTCTCCAGGTGCTATATCCACTGTCACTTTGTTCTGCAGGGAGAGATGGAGTATGTCTGGGGTGAGCAGATCATCCTGGACAGTGAAGGTTCCAAGGTGATGTCAGGTCCACTACAATGACATCTGGATCTTGCACAATGGAGCAGTAAAGACTGCAAGAGCCCAAAAGAAGTTATCAGTTGACCCAGCATGAGCATCAGAGACCAGCATGCTGCATAAGCTGTGTGAATGGCTCCAGTGATGCCCTGTTCTAAAAGCCCAACACAAGACAGGCCCAAAGTGGGGTAGAAATGTAGAATTCAATATACATGGTGAGGGATCGTGCACTGGGTGCCCTTTGGTGAGAGGGAGTGCCTGTGGAGGAAGCTAGTGTGGCAAAAGAGCCAGTTATATTAAAGATAGGAGGTTGCTGAATTGGTGCTCTCTCAAACTGCTTCCACAATATTAGGCTTAGGGACGGCCACCAACAAATGATGGTCAACCAACTATGGCCGATGGTTTTGCCATCGATGGTGGACATCCAATGGTTATTTGCCATCAACAGTGCAGAGCCATGCAATGTTTTGTTCCCAATGGGTCACGACATGGAGCCTAGCTCCACCCCAAAACACTGCCTGCAAAGCCCCACCCCATTTCTTGATTGTCCCACTGCCCATCAACAATTAAATCAGAGATGAAGATTGGTGGATGAAACCATAGATGGTTCCCAGCTTAAGACTTCATTACGTCAAAGTCAACCACCAATGCTACCATCACTGGTGACCGTCTGTGGTTAGCCCACCTATGACAATCCCTAGTAAGGCTGCCAAGACTGGAGATGCAGATATGGGAGGATGGTGTTAAAGACACCTGGCTTAGGAGAAAGAGGGGGGTGTGCTAAAGAGACAAAGGAAAATGATGCTGAGAGACACAAAGCAGATGAGGTTGAGACATATGATGGTCATAAGTCAATGCCTGGAGAAGAATAAACACAGGAGATAAAGCTGGAGAAACATAGGGTTGATGATGTGGGGAGATACAGCAGTGATGTTGCTTGAAAGACAGAGAGGGATGTGCTGAAGAGACAGAGGGGGATATGATGGAAAGATAGAGGAGCGCAAGGGAAAATTATGTTGATTGTCACGATGTGCTAGCAGTACCACTGTTTCTTTTGGAAGTTGCAGCCATCATCTCTAATATAATTATCCCCTTTATGTATTGTGCAGGCATACAGGCATTTTCTATTGCCTTTAAATAAATACATAATTATTAGACTACGGTTTCAAACATACAATCACAATAAAATGTCTGGTGACAGTTAATGATGACAAGTTTTTTGTTTGTTTTGTTTTCAAAATCTAGCATTTAAAAGCCCTGGCTCTAGAAACCCTGTTTTCCCGTAAGCAAGAGTGAAGCTATGACAGCATTCTCCAACAGACATCAGTGCATCTGAACTGCAGCTTCGCCAGCCAGGAGCATGTAAGAGTTATTACTTTTGTTTTACAAAAGCGATAAAACACTGGTCTTTGAGGGTAGAGTGGGGAGTAGACAGAAGCTTTGTCATTACTTTAAGAAAAACCTGTCTTTGCAATGTGACAGGTCATCAAGTACACGCAGCCCCTTGAGTATGCAGCCGCACACCACCAGTAGAGGAGCACAGTGTTCTCACTGAGGCCATATCCCCTCACACTTGATCATACACCTTCCACCCCTACTACCCCTCCCAATTATTGTAAACCCCCTTTCCTCTCCTTGTCATTTTTTTTTGGATCCGCACTGACCATATGTCAGAGTTTCCCAAACTCTGTCATTACAGTCCAGGTTTTAAGGATATTATGCTTGAGTCCAGATGGTTAAATAAAATTGACTGAGGTAATAATTAAGTCACCTGTGCTCAAGCAAGGATACCTGGTCTGTAATGGCAGAGTTTGGGAACCTCTGCTGTATGGTGATATATGCCTGACTACTGGTTCTAGTCTGCATACATATTGTGCTAAGCTGGCCACACACTAGACCAACTTTCATCCAACCAGCCAACTAGTTGATTGGTTGGTATGAAAATCTGGTAATGTATGGGAGTAAATGATGATCAGCAATTTGCTCCTAAATGCCAGAAAACAGATGAAAATGGTCGTCAGACAAGTTTGTTAAATGTTTGATCAAAACAATTTGTTCAAACAACAGTTTTTAGTCCATTTTCCGGCATTTGGGAGCAAATTGCTGATTGTCATTTGCTTTCATCCCTTACCAGGTTTTCATTCCAACCAATCAACTAGTTGGATGGTTGGATGTAAGTTGGTCTAGTGTGTGGCCAGCTTTAGCTACAACATTGCATATAGCCGCAATGGCATCTTTTGTCATGGATAAAATGTGTGCCTCAATTGTGGCTACCACTGCATCAGCCCAATAGTCTACATCAGTTTTTCCCAAATTCAACCCTCAAGTTTTTCTAACAGGTCATGATTTGATGATCTATGGGCCTGATTCAGAGCTGCTCGCTTGCACTGTGCATTCGCAAGTGGCCCCGATGTTCTTTGTACACACCTGCTCACGCTTTGTTCTGTGCGTGAATGAACTACACACTGCGATCGCAACCCTCTCACTCACCCAGCAAAGGCAGCCCAGGGTAATGAGTGACAGGAGAGGCCATTTGTGGGTGGTAAAAGGGGCAGGACACAAATAACGGGGGGTTGGAAATGCAAATGCAGGCATGGCTGTGTGTTTCAATGCCATTTTAGAGGCATGCATAATTAACAGGCAGCATCATAGTACACATCACTTGCCATTTTTTTACATTGATTTCCTCACAATGCTTGTGGTAGGGTAAAGCTACCTCAAGCACTGCGATAGTATCTGATGGTGCTTGATGTACCAATGTTTTAATACACTTCTTGGAGATGACGTGTGCTGGTGGGTGGCCTTGCCTGTGCAATTTTGCGTATGCATACACAAAGTGGCAGCTCGCTAAGACATGGTGGGCGTGCTTATGCCTTGGCGAGCGATCGCTTCCTGTGGCGTCACTTTGAAAAATTTTCATATGCATCTTGCGAGCATACGCAGATAGTGAATGGGTCTGAATCAGGCCCTCTGTTTGGTGAAGCAGGAGAGATAAATACTGTCCCAGTAAAATTAACTCACTTGTGCATGATTACAAAATTAACTCACTTGTGCATGATTACTGAACTTCACGAACATGACCTGCTGGTGGTGCTTGAGGGCTGGAGTTGAGAGGGTCTAGATAAGTGTTTCCCTAACTCATTCCTCAGAGAGCACTAACAGTGCTTGTTTTTCAGGTCTCCTTACAGAATCACAAGTGAAATAATTAGCTCCACCTGTGGATCTTTTAAAATGTGTCAGACAGTAATGAATACACCTGTGCACCAACTAGGAGAAATTTGAAACATACATTGTAAGTGCTCCATGAGGAATGAGTTTGGGAAACACTGGTCTAGATAATTGTATGCAATTTATCTTATCACAGCGAGTACAGTTCTCTGTGTACTAGGAACATGAAAGCAAGACAAACTAGATATATTGCTTCACTTCCATTTTTATAATAACATATATAGACATTAAAGATGGTATTACAAAAAGAAGTATAACATTTAGCTTGTTTTAGAAGATCAGTAAAGGAAATAGACATTTTCATGAAATAATGTGTAGCTAAACAACTTTTTAGGACATTAAATTAATATGCCCATGGGAAGAAGGTGGAACCTTTCACAAAACAATAATGTTATATTATTTGAATAAAAATGGAAATGGTTATTATTTTTTATTATTATTTTGCTATGGTTGTGCTGTGTCATTATTATCTACAGGAATGATGAATAAAGCTGCATTACAAAAGCAGCATGCATTGATGTTGCTAATTAATTAGATTAATGGAAGGGCAGTGCAAATTATGTCCAGCTTGGCTAATCTTATTGAAAATTGAACACCAATCCCAGAAGTAATTGGAATATGGATGAAGTAAATTGAGTTAAAATAGAGGAGAGCATAGAATTCATTAGCCCACCCACTCTCTATAGTAGTTAATAAGTAAGCTATTAATATGCAAATGTATGCAAATGATTATTTTTTTACATCTGCTAAGTGAAGGATTAATGCATTATGGGATGCATTTATTTTATTTTAAAAGGCAATAGCAGAGAAGAAAGTGGAAATAAGAAGAGGAAGAATAAAACAATTTTTAGCAAAAATCAAAATATTCGATATCTAAATTGTTGCTTTTTCTAAATTGTGAAACATTTAATGCCAGAAGTACCCTACATGTTAATATACTTTCGAAAAAAAGTATTATAATTTTGTGTGTTTATTACAAAGGAGTAAGAAGAAATAGAAAACTAATTGTATACTATATCTGTCAGTCTTAATGCTCTGGTATTATTGAAAATGTGACTGTTACTATGGCAATAATCAACTGTTCAATGCCACATGTTACTTAAAGTAACAGAACTACTTGTAATATAAACACTTAAATCAACACCACCATAAGTAATATTTCTATTCACATAACAATTCTATGTGGAAGTAAGTAAATTAGTTAACTGTAGTTTCCCTGTTGCTATGGTACTGCATGTCCCAGCAAATCCTCTAGCTGGCATCTCCACCTGAGTTTGAATAGGTGTAACTTGGAGACAGCTGTATGTTTGCACATAGAGAAAGTGTTCTGAGGGTGTGTCATGGATGCTTAGGTGGAATTGCCGGCTATTCAGAGTTGAAACTACTTTCAAATGAATCTCTTGCACCAGGGGCTAGTGCAAATACACGCTAATAGTAATGATGGTTACTGCCACAAACAGATGGATAGGGGCAGTATCATTGGCATATTTATAATGGGTGCAGGGAGTGCAGTGCACATGGGCCCCTGGTTCCATGGAGGCCCAAACTGCACACCCTGCACCCATTTATATCATACTTACCTGGAGTCCTGCATCAGCCAGCGCTGCAGACAGAAATGACTGGGAAAATGGCATGGACCATTTTCCTGGAGATTTGCCCACATGTATTTTTTTCTGAGCACCCAATGTGGCTGTATCTGCAGTCAACTTTTGTGCAAGTCTAAATCAGCCCTTATGTTTGCAACCATGCAACAAATCTGTATACATTTTATTATTTCCATATAACATATTATTTGTAAATATATTGATGTTATTATTAATGCTATTCTGAGGACATCACTGTGTTTTTATAGAGAATAAAGTTCCCTTGAGTCTAGCAAGACCCCTAGAGTTTCTATGGGCACTGCCATATTAGTAGAGAACATGTCAGTCCATGTTCTAACATAACACTAGCTTAGACATTACTGACTAATGTAGTTACACATAGACTTGTAATTTTTGGATTAATATGAGAGTCTCATTTGAGGGGAATAAAGAAAATAAAATGTGATAAAAGTCAGGAAATCTAGCACAATTAAAATACAACATACATTGTATTGTATTACTGAGCATACTGTCTAATAAAGTATACAACATTTAGTATCCCTGTAAACATTTAAAGTCATAAAATAATGGTATCCTTATATTTTTGGGATCAGCAAACTATGTCAAAATAGCAAAGGGCAATGACATATTGTAGACAAGACAATAAAAATCCTGAAGCGATTAGAATACATTGTGTGTGGCAGGCTGCAGAAAGACAGAAATCCACTGATTTAGATGATTTTTAGAATTACATTGAAACAATTTGCATTGCAAACTCTGAATCATGCAAAACAACACACTTATTTTATGCAATTTATTTAACTTATGACTATTTAATATGTATGCGCAAAAGAATTTAGCTTCACTTTGTGATAACTGAGTTCTTATTATTATCCTCTATTTGGCCTTTAAATCCATGAGGGGGTCATATAATGTAATTGTTTGTTGCCATTTCAAAAACCCTTTATAAAAAGTGTGGGTCTGTGAAATTCTAAATATATTAATGATCAGTGATCAGGGCACACTGTACAAATAAATTGATTGCAGATTTCCAATTGATTCAATAATTGATTCAAACATAAAGTTTATCTTAGTCAATATTTATAAAGCATATTTTTTTTTAATAAATATTGACTAAATAAGATAAACTTCAAAAATAAGTGTTGAACAAAATTTGAAACATAAAAGGGTTAATGTAGAGTTGGATGCATTCGGTATCAGAACATTAGCAGGAAAGATGTATGAATTTACCTGCATATGTTCAGTTGGATGCATCTCATGATGCAGCAGCCCTACATTACTAGCATGTTATCAGAGTTCAGCCAGAGATCAGCCATCCCTTACCGTCCCGCCGGCTTCCTCTGACTTCCCGGGCAGTCGGGCGGCTGGCGAGGCAACGTGGGAGGAGCTGAGCATTCACCCTGTAGCTGTGGTGTCAGGCGACCTGGTGAGTGGGGATCGCAGTTTCCGTCATGGGCACCGCCATGACACTTTCCCTATATCAGTACTTCCTTCCCTGAGTGGCCCGGGTGGTCAGCTGATGCTGTGGGCCTATCAGCAGGCTTCTGGCTCCTGTGCTCCAGGTAGTTGCCTGAACAATCATTGTCGCCGCTAGTGTAACTAGAGGAGTCTCGTTCCAGGTTCCCATGCTTCCAGTGTGTTTCTTCCAGAGCTTCTGAGCTATCTCCCCACAGTGCCTTTACTATCAACAGCCTGTGTGAAAGCTAACCTCCATCTCTCCACAGTGCCTTTACTAATCAACAGCCTGTGTGCAAGGTTACCTCCATCTCTCCACAGTGCCTTTACTAATCAACAGCCTGTGTGCAAGTTAACCCTCCATCTCACCACAGTGCTTTACCATAACAGCATGTGTGCAAGTTAACCCTTCATCTCATCACAGTGCTTTTACCATCACAGACTGTGTGCAAGTTAACCCTTTATCTCACCGCAGTGCTTTCACCATCACAGCCTGTGTGCAGGTTAACCCTTCGTCTCATTGCACCCTAGTGCATGATCTCCGGCCGGCAATCCGGTATACACTTTGTGGGATATCCAGCTGTTACTTCAGCCTACCAATAAATCTCCACACCGCTCTAGCCAGCACCTCAAGTGCCTTTCTCCAGCCAGGAGTTCTATCCCACTCCCCACGTGCCTATTCCAGGCATTACCCTTGGGCCATGGGTGTTTTGATTCTCTTTTCCCTGCAGGCCTTGGTCACCAAGTCAAAGGACCGCGACCTGCTAACAGGGAGCTGCACAAGCCCATATCCCGCTTGGAGGGGTCACTGGCAAACACCTCCTTGTGAGTTAGACTCCGCACCATTGACTAGGTCTAGCCAATGACCAAGACTTGTGCATGCAGAGATCATACGTCCAGGCCCCTCGCCTTCATCTCCTCCCACAGCCTCAGACCTCGGCTTTCAAAAACCCGCCTTCCAGCGTGACACATGTGAAGTCGGTTGAGCACAGGAGCAAAAGTGTACATATTTTTGACAAAGTTTTTTATTAATGAATTTGAAACTCACATTTATCATATTAAATACAAATTGAAACACAAATCAAATTCTAATGCATTAAGAGAAATCCTCTTAAATATAAACATTTAGTAAAGTAGCCTATGAAAATCAAATTGTAAACTTTGCTGTTGCAGTATAATTGTAATTTTAAATAAGCACTATAATGTGAAAATTGGCTGCAACTTCATACAATGTCGCATCCACATTGAGTCCTATTATCTGCTCAGGTCAATCTGAAATCAATCAATTAGAAAATAGTGTTAATAGTGTCACAAGTGCCTGTGTGTCTGCCAGTGGTGTAACTTCATCCCACGTGCCCGTAGGGAAGATAAATGTTGGTGCCCCCCCTAAATTAACATTTATCACCCACCCAGCTCATATGCCAGCCCAAGCTGCCGCCGCCCCGCTATGCAGTTTCTTATATACAGTGCCCCAGTAGTGGTCCCCCTTTACTGTGCTCTCAGTAGAGGTACCCCTTTGCAGTGCCCTCAGTAGAGGTACCCCTATGGAGTGCCCACCTATGTAGTGCCCCCCAGTAATGGTCCCCCTATGCAGTGCCTCCAGTAGTGGTCCCCCTATGCACTGCCCCCAGTAGTAAGGGCCCCTGTAGTGCCCCCTGTTGTAATGCCCTTGTAGTGTCCCCAGTAGTAATGCCCCTTGAAGTGCCCCAGTTGTAGTGCTCCCAAAAGTGCCCCCAGCAGTAAGGCCCCTGTAGTGCCCCCAATAGTAAGGCCCCTGTAGTGCACCCATATGATGCCCCCTGTAGTAAGGCCCCTGTAATGCCCCCAATAGTAGGCCCCTTGTAATGCCCCCAGAAGTAAACCCCCTGTACTGCCCCGAGTACTAAGCCCCCTGTAGTGCCCCCAATAGTAAGCCCCCTATACTGCCCCAAGTAGTCCCCCCTATAGTGCCCCCTGTACTGCCCCCAGTAGAAAGCCACCAGTAGTGTCCCCTGTACTGCCCCATTAGTAAGCCACCAGTAGTGCACCTTGTACTGCCAACTGTACTGCCCCCGGTAGTAAGCCACCAGTAGTGCCCCCTGTACTGCCCCCTGTAGTGCCCCCCATAAGCAGAAATATACCCCCTGCACCCTCGGTAGTTACGCCACTGGAGATGGAGCGCTGATCCTCAGCAGAGTCCAGAATGGCCGGTGGACAATGGAGCCAGGTACCCCCTTCAGGGCTGGTGCCCAGCGGCTAATGACTCCATTTTCTCCGGGGGTTCCACCACTGTTGTCTGCACCAAAGTCTATATCAATAACATGAAGAAGCCTTTATTATATTATGCCTATGCTTGCCTGCACTGTAATACTTGTGTTCTGCTTCTCCAGTTTTAAGGAGTTGTACGTGTTAGATACTACAAAAATCTACATACCTACATATGTGTGCACCTTGATGCATATGCATATTATTGAAAAACATATTTTCAGCAAATAAAAGTCCAAATTTATTTGAAAACCAATATACTTAATATATAGAGCATAATGTTTCTTAAACTGCCATGCTACAATCTACACCCTGTGTAGTTACTGAAAGATTAAAATAATGTCAGGTAATGAAGTTCCCAAATTTTATTATGCAGCATATGGAGGTTTTACACAGAAGTAGATTGTGAGTTAGACATTATAGAATTCTTTAACTAGGATTAGCAATAATTTATATACTGCTTATTTTGTTACAGCTTAATCTATAAAAGTTTGATTTATTTTATTACGTTACAAATAGGATCTCTGGCGCGTGCCCAGTGGCGGGGTTGCGCATTGCCAGTGGTGCTGCGCCATAGCCATACCCTTGTAGCGCTATGGCTATATATGGCATACAGTGTGGAAGATCATACTGTACAGTAGCGGGTCATGATTCACACACAGTGAAAGTGTGTTAATATTATTATTACACTGACTGTGTAATAATAATATTAAAAATAAAAAGTGTAACCTTGACTGTCTAATAATAATGAAAAAAAGTTTAAGCTTCCAGGTTTCGAACCCGGAACCGGGTTGTATAGACGTCTGCAATGTAGAAGTTCGATTTCTTACCTCTACGCTACAGACGCCTGAGTACTTCATCGTATGGTACTGTAGATGTCACATAAAGTGCTGTAGAGGACTAGGAGAGACTTGTGAGCAAGGGCTTAGGTGATCCGTCTTGCTTACACTTCTCCCCTTATGTTTGAGACCTTGATAATTGAATTTATTTTTTTTAATGTTCACTATAGTACTGTAGTTCAGTCTTGTTATCCAACCCTTACAAAAATCAATATATTGTACTGTAGATGTGCCCAGCTACAGTACTGTAGTTTGTTGCTCCATACGGTACGCCATACAGTATACTGCAATGCTAGTTTCACGCTACCCTGTGGCGTATTGAGTCTCATAGCACTGCGCATGCCCAGTTGTCTGTATTATATGGTACTTACAACTGCAGTTGTAAGTACAATACGGTAGACATTGTAGTGATTCCCTGACTCTAGAAACTACAGTACAGTAGATGCAGTAGTCTAGGGGGCTAATGCCTAGCCCTACTGCATCTACCATTTTCTTGTCCCACTGGTTCGAGACCTTTAAAGTATATACTGTATATGGAAATTTTATTTTGTTTTAAATCTTCACTAATACATTATCCAGAAATTCTGGTATTTCTATGCCACAGTACTTTTTGACAAAAAAGTGTAACCTTGACTGTGTAATAATAATAAAAAATAAAAAGTGTAACCTTTCAAGTTTCGAACCCGCAAAAGGGTTGTACAGGCAGCGTAATGTATTGGTTTGATTATTTACCATTACACTACAGCCGCCTGCAATACCAAGGTTGCACCTGGCTTGAGTGTTTCCTACAATACTGTACGTCATTGTATCTCAGGCGCATGCCCAGATCTACGGTATACCCATGTAGCGTTTTTTTTTTGTTTTTTTTTAAGTCTTCGCTACTTTTGTTCAGTATTGTTATCCAACCCTTACTAAACTCAGTACATTTTATATATTAGGGGGTAAATGTACTAAGATGGGAGTGCTATTAAGAAGTATTACTGTATCTTCTAGAAGGTGCTAATGTAGATAAAAGAGAAGTAGAATCTGTTTGGTTGCTATGGGCAACATACAGTACAGTAATTTCTTAAATAGAACTCCCATCTTAGTAAATTTACCCCTACAAGTTTAACTTTTTCCCCCCAATATTTTTTCTTCTACCTCCAAAATGAAAGTGAATTTTTTAGTGTGTTCTGACTTTTTTTTTTTTTAAAAGTTACGCAGTTTACAGTACCTTTAGGGGACTGTCTTAAGGCTGCACGTTGAAGGCTTCCCGCAACATTACACCCCAATTCACCAATTTTTTCCGCCTGCTATTCATACAAACTTTTTCACATTCTGTCTTACTGTACATTGCATTGACTTCCCGCCTATGGTAGGCGGAAAAGCTTTCAAATTGAATACAGCGATAATTTTATGCCAGGCGAAATTACGTAATCTGCTAAACTTTTTTTAGCCAATCACTTGTTTTTGCTCCAATGGGTGAAAAAGTGCCAACCAATGTTCTCCCAACTGTCATCTCACAGGCTGTGTTTGAAAAATGACAGTTGGGAGCTGATTGACTGACACCTTATCACTTTTTTATCACTTCTCACTCTGTCTCCTAACACTGCTTAGTACAGTAAATACACCCCTTGGAGTGAAAAGATGAGACCGGCTAAAAAAAGTAAATAGACCACCCCTTAATTGAAAACATCCCTCAGTGTATACAGTACTGTATGTCTACTGTACTGTATTCTACTGTAAGTGCCGGGCAGCTGTGAAATCACTGTGATGGGCAACAGGGATACTGTACAGTATATGACTTTGGGCGGCAACCCCCATTGGCCGGCGCACCCCTGGTGAGTGAAATCCTGTCCAATAGTACGATACACCCCTGCATCTGTGTGTTATTGACTTTTTGTACCTTTTTAATGACAGATGCATGTGTTGGGTCTCAGGCACACTTAAAGACTGAATTACATACAGTACAAACACCAATTGTATAAATTAATGAAAATTTTTATTTAACCTACAGTAACATGCTGTACAGAGGGGGGGGACTTCTTTAGCTTTCCACCCCCATAGTCCTCTACTGTCCCCGCTTCTTTCTTCTGCCGCTGGCATGTCCTGGAATTCCAAGCTGGACACGGACATGACTACTGTACAGTACATACAGTAGGAGGAAGGAGATGACGTGAGAACAGTCCTTCCTCAATGCCGACCGATATGCCCTGCTGGACCGAGGACTACAGTACACAAAAAGATTAGGCTTTTAAGTTAAAATCATCACTGGCACTTTTGGCCTCAGAACCAGAGTTTCACCTATACCAGGTGCAGACTCTACCTTGCATCGGAGTGCAAGGTCCATTGTACACCCTGAAGAAAGGAGGATAGGCAGAGACAAACAGACAATAAAAGACAGACACACAGGTTCTCACCGGAGATGCTCTTGTTCTTCATCCTGCTTGATCCCACACACCCTGTACTCTAGGAGAGAGAATCCGCTGTGCAGGGCCCTTCCCTGCTCTAACACTGTCACACTAATCCACTTCTCCACATTAATATATGCCCTAACTAACCAGACTAACAATTTTATTAATAACTAATTTGTATTATAATTAAGCCTGGTGGTGAAATACTGTAAGCAGTGCCCCTAGGCCCACAGCCCATAATATAACGATAAAAAAAAAATACATGAAACAAGACAGTATTTGGGTGCCCCAGATGGAGGTGAACACCAGCTGTCATTTTGAGGTCGAAAGTGAAAATAACTCCAGCCCCCCCCCTACTGTAGCAGCACGTGGCACTGGGTTTCCCAAAGAACAAACTGTCAGGGAGCTAGAAGTATCAGAAGATTCATCTGAATACGATAACAGAGCACTAACATTATCAAAAATGCTTTTCTCACCTTATCCTGATGTCGAAGGGACCACCGCTCCAACCATACAGTAGATGTACAGTAGAAGCCTGTCTCTCAATGCACGGTGCATCCACTACTGTACAGTATTGTATGTCTGCAACTATGGATGTGGATGTTGAAGCAGCCACTACTACTGTATTGTATATGAACCAAAGGAACCTGAAAACTTGAAACATCTGCATTACAAACGGCAACATCAAGCGCAGTAGCAGAAACTGGCAGCTGCAGCACAATCTGTGACAATGCCAATGTGTGTCTTGGAACAGGGGGCAATGTACAGTAAAAGTAGGTGTAAGGAAAAAAGGAAAAGTATGAAGTACAGTACATAAGGTACAGTAAGGGAAAGTTATTGTAGATAAAGAGCTTATAAAATAAATTAGGAGAATACTGTATACTGTATAATGTAGGGACAGAAAGCACAACCACAATACTGTACATACAGTATGGACACAGTGTACAGTACTTAGCAGTCCGGATCACAAACTGAAAAGAGGAAGTTAAACCCCTCCTCCACATTACTAATTATATACAGTACAGTATAAGCTACATAGCAGTTGCTTGACTGCTTCTTTCGATGACAACTGGTAAGACTCTATGGAGATGATCAATATAATTGTTACACTGGGCACGTGTCAATACTGTTCTCCAAAACTTTATTATCCCATCCAAAAGTTCTTGTTTAGTTGTTGGTTTCACATCAGACCTGATGAACCTCTTCAACTGGGCCCAGACCATTTCAATGAGATTCATGTCCAGTGACCTACAGGAAAGTAAAAAAAAAAAAAAAATATTCAGTCACAGTACTATACTTTAGTAAAAAGTGTACTAGAATAATTACTGCTCGGTACTGTACATAATTTTTGGTACAATAAACAGTTAATACAGTACTATAGGACAATACTCACTCTGGTGGTGTGCGTTCCCAATTTATTCCTCTCTCTTCCATGAATTTTGCTGAAGCCGAATGTTTGGGATCATTATCCTGGAATAATCGATATCCTGATGGAAAGCATTTTCTCACAAACGGCACCATACAGCAATCTACTATTTTTTCTTGGAAGAAGGTCTTATCCATGATGCCTAAAGAGATGAGAAATTGTCAGTAACAAGCGTACACTGTACAGGACTGTAAATAATTTTTCAAAAATATAGATCGGTCCTGCACCCCAATGAGATATACCTCCCCATACAAGGACCTTTAACAGATGCTTCGGACATGGTTTAAGTGAGAGATGTGCATGGTCGGAAGGACAGTCTTGAGAACCTCTCGAGAGAAACTGAAGTTTCATCTGTGAAAATTACGTCATTAAAATTCTCTCCACTCTCTATCCACTGTCGTGCTTGTTCAACTCTCTTTACTTTATTAACATCCCTTATCATGGGATTTATCCTGTGGAATAAAAACAAGTTTTAGTTTACTGTCATGTAAAATCAGTGCTTTATTAATATACAGTATATATATATTTTATGTACTGTACCTTGTAGGGCCAAAAGTCCATCCCAGTTCCTTACACATCTGTTTGATGCTGGAACAGGAGATGTCCAGGTCACATTCTGCTTTTAGTATACGTTGGATTTGTAAAGCTGTACGCTCATCATCCTCACAAGTCAATTTGTGCACAATCTTTTTGACGCTCCTACGGTAGAACACATACAGAGCATATAGCAATTATTGGACAGTTAGTGTTGAAATTGGAACACAATACAGTAGCAATCTAGCAACATACAGTATACTGTTATAAAAAAACGTTGATGTAAAGTACCTACCATGTGCATTTAGAAGGAAATCTATATCTGGTCTGTGTTCTCTCAAATGCATGATAGCGCACAGTCTGTAAACTAACAAGAACACCACACTCTTTCAGCCAGGCCTGGATCTGTTGTGTTGTTTTGTGTTCTTTTTTTATGCTTGCAATTATCTTGCTGATGGCTTTGCTGATTTTTGCCATGTTTGACGACAAAATCTGTGTAAAGAACAAGAGAAATACATTACAGAACTGTTGCTGAGTATACAGACTGAGTACAGTATACAGTACATAATTTAATGTTCAGTATCTTAAACACAGGGGGGTATTACATTCTTACTGTACATCAGCCGTAACATGTGTACACCGGTATATACTGTACTGTACAGTATAACCAGCTAGTAAATTTAATTTTGCAGGCTGTGTTTAATAAATGATAGTTTTGAGCTAATTAGTGATACATATTTCCCAATTTAATCTCACATCAAGCTTTCATACATATGCACCTTAATACGCAAATATGCATCTACCGTATGAAGGAGACAAACAGGACAATAAACACAGCAATATTGCGACTGAAACTAAGATGGCCGCCGAGCAAAACAAGATGGCGGCGGGGAGAGGATGGTCACTCACAGGAGACTATGAGGGGCAACGGGAGGCTAGGAACGATCGGTGTGTGTGTGATAGTTACTCGATTCACAAATAAGCCTCTACGGGGATGGGTGAAGGACAGGTCATACCGAGGCAGTGGGACGATAAACAGCAATATTGCGACTGAAATTCAAATGGCAGCCGAGCAAAACAAGTTGGTGGTGGGGACAGGACGGTCACTCACAGGAGACTATGAGGGGCAACGGGAGGCTAGGAACGATCGGTGTGTGTGTGTGATAGTTACTCGATTCACAAATAAGCCTTTACGGGGATGGGTGAAGGACAGGGCATACCGAGGCAGCGGGACAATAAACAGCAATATTGCGACTGAAACTAAAATGGCAGCTGAGCAAAACAAAACAGTACCGTATATGCATTGAAACCTCGCTACGCAAATCAGCGTCTAACACAGCAAACTGCAAAAATTACCATGAACCTTAACATAGCAAGCTACCGTACTTACAGTACCAGCAAGTTGATACTGTAGGAAACAGCTGTAGAAGTTCAGGGTACAGTGCGTACAGCATAGTGCGTAAGGCTGAGACCGCATCTACATTGTCGCAAGTTTGCGTTTTGCGTTTTGGGTGCACAGTTTGTGATACAGAGCCCTGTCTCTCATTCTAGACAGTAGATTCACTAGTAGTTTCTGCAGTTATGAAATCACTATTCTGTGGTGCTAAATTCAACGGCACCATCAGTTTTTAATATTCAGTACAGGCACATTCATAGCGGCACACTAGTTGTCCTAGCAGACGGGGGATGGTGTCCTTAGCAATGGTCACAATTCGTAGCATTTTTCAGGACACTAGGGCAGAGCTGACTGCTTACAGTAAATGGATTAACAAAGCCTCCTTTATTATGGTAAGGTGAGGCTCTTGCTTGCTTTGGGGGAAGGGACCTGATGCGCACTGTGTATGACTCTCGGCCCCACTGGGCAAGCGACAGAAATCCCATCGCAAACCTCCTACTGGGCATGCGCCCGCCAGAGATGGAAATTCAACAGCAAACAGTACTGTACCGACTGCAGTAATACAGCCAACTGCGCATGCTCAGTGATGGCATAGCGCTACATGGCATATGGCTTGGCGCCACAGATCCCATTGTACCTCCCTCCATTTCTAATCCATCACAGATGGCTGACAGCCACCATAGCGCCAACCGTGTAATACAGAGAGTTCTCTCTCATACAGATCCCTCTACTACCGTACTTAGGCCCTCATTCAGAGCCACTCGCTATCGGCAGTACGCTCGTTCCGAGCGATGTTCGCACATCTGCGCATGCGTACAGTTTTTAGTACGCATGCGCGAACCAGTCAGTGCGGCCGAAAATCATTTGTACGCAATATAGCGAGTGCCTGCTATTTTGAGTGACAGAATGAGGCGTTTGTGGGTGGTAACAGGGGAAGGTGCTTGAAAACGGGGAGTGGAGATCCGATCGCAGGCGTGCTTAAAGGTCAAAACGGGCGTTTTATGGGTGTGCATAATTAATATAGCAGCGTCAACGACCACGTCATTTGGTTTTTTTTAACTCAGAACTGCTCGCAAAATAGAAGTTGAAAAAACCAACCACAAGAATAGCGAGCAGTTCATATCCTGTTCGATGTACTCGATTAATCTAATAAATAGCGGACATGACGTATGGTGCGAGCGGCCAGGGGGCATTTTTAAGAAATAAAAGAGCATATGTTTTGCTCGCTCGTTCAGACTTAGAGGTGTTAACAGACTGCAATGTGCGAACGGATCATTTGCATAGCCACCCCTTGTTTTTGAACGAACAAACGCAAATAGCGAACGGCTCTGAATGAGGGCCTTAGTGTGCAAGGTTGGAGCAGCATCACCAATGTCATAAGTTTGCGATGCAACGCTATTTTGCACTTCAAACGCACAGCCAGCTTTGAACACAGAGCGCTCTCTCACAGACGGAAAAAAATCTCAGACACAGTCAAAGGGACATAGCCATAGTGCGTAAGGCTGAGACCGCATCTACGTTGTCGCATGATTGCGTTTTGTGTTTTGGGCGCACAGTTTGTGATACAGAGCCCTGTTTCTCATTCTAGACAGTAGATTCACTAGCAGTTTCTGCAGTTATGAAATCACTATTCTGTTGTGCTAAATTCAACGGCACCGTCAGTTTTAAATATTCAGTACAGGCACATTCATAGCGGCACATTAGTTGTCCTAGCAGACGGCGGATGGTGTCCTTAGCAATGGTCACAATTCGTAGCATTTTTCAGGACACTAGGGCAGAGCTGACTGCTTACAGTAAATGGATTAACAAAGCTTCCTTTATTATTGTATGGTGAGGCTCTTGCTTGCTTTGGGGGAAGGAACCTGATGCGCACTGTGTATGACTCTCGGCCCCACTGGGCATGAGCCAGAAATCCAATTGCAACCCTCCTACTGGGCATGCACCTGCCAGAGATGGAAATTCAACAGCATACAGTACTGTACCGACTGCAGTAATACAGCCAACTGCGCATGCCCAGTGATGGCATAGTGCTACATGGCATATGGCTTGGCGCCACAGATCCCATTGTACCCCCCTCCATTTCTAATCCATCGCAGATGGCTGCCAGCCACCATAGCGCCAACCGTGTAATACAGAGTGATCTCTCTCATACAGATCCCTCTACTACTGTACTTAGTGTGCAAGGTTGGAGCATCATCACCAAAGTCATAAGTTTGCGATGCAACGCTATTTTGTGCTTCAAATGCACAGCCAGCTTTGAACACAGAGCGCTCTCTCACATTTGGAAACCACTCTCAGACACAGTCCAAGGGATGTAGCCATAGTGCGTAAGGCTGAGACCGCATCTACGTTGTCGCATGTGTGAGTTTTGCGTTTTGGGTGCACAGTTTGTGATACAGAGCCCTGTCTCTCATTCTAGACAGTAGATTCACTAGCATTTTCTGCAGTTATGAAATCACTATTCTGTTGTGCTAAATTCAATGGCACCATCAGTTTTTAATATTCAGTACAGGCACATTCATAGCGGCACACTAGTTGTCCTAGCAGAAGGGGGATGGTGTCCTTAGCAATGGTCACAATTCGTAGCATTTTTCAGGACACTGGGGCAGAGCTGACTGCTTACAGTAAATGGATTAACAAACCTTCCTTTATTATGGTAAGGTGAGGCTCTTGCTTGCTTTGGGGGAAGGGACCAGATGCGCACTGTGTATGACTCTCGGCCCCACTGGGCAAGCACCAGAAATCCCATCGCAACCCTCCTACTGGACATGTGCCCACCAGAGATGGAAATTCAACAGCAAACAGTACTGTACCAACTGCAGTAATACAGCCAACTGCGGTTGCTCAGTGATGGCATAGCGCTACATGGCGTATGGCTTGGCGCCACAGATCCCATTGTACCCCCCTCCATTTCTAATCCATCGCAGATGGCTGACAGCCACCATAGCACCAACCATGTAATACAGAGAGTTCTCTCTCATACAGATCCCTCTACTACCGTACTTAGTGTGCAAGGTTGGAGCAGCATCATCAATGTCATAAGTTTGTGATGCAACGCTATTTTGCACTTCAAACGCACAGCCAGCTTTGAACACAGAGCACTCTCTCACAGTCGGAAACCACTCTCAGACACAGTCCAAGGGACGTAGCCATAGTGCATAAGGCTGAGACCGCATCTATGTTGTCGCATGTTTGCGTCTTGGCACTACAGATCCCATTGTAAACCCTCCTCTGGGCATGCGCATCAAATCCCATTGCAACCCCTCAAAGCAGACAGCCACCACAGCGCAGACATTGACGAAAGTTTTGCACTATTTAAACACACAATCAGTTTGTAATGTCTTACTTTTAAGCAGCCTTTTAAACAACAACACTACAGTATTACAGTACAGTACAACACTACTAAAGTAGTTACACTATAGTGTCCAGAGCAGACAGTGACATTAAAAAAAAATATATGGTACGGTATATTCTTTTCCAGGGATTGAACCCGGGACCATAATTCTACCAAAGTGATCACCTAACCACTAGCCCACACGACAGCTACAGTGAACCGCACAGAGCGGCCTCATCCTTGTGCACTCCTGCTGCTGTTTTTAATAATAAAAAAAAAATTGTCATACTGTAATTCATCCCATCTCAGTGAAAGCTGTGCATGCATCTCATTAATTTACAGTATCGGTTATACCGTGACAACAACTCGGGCAACTTCTCTACTATTCAGTAACTGCACCGTACCGTATGTACAATACAGTATGTGCAGTGATTTGCATCCTGTTATAAGATCTCACTGTACGGTCTCCATGGCGCGACAGTACTATATATATGTATATTATGTGACATTAAAAATACAGTATGGGTTGTGCGTACATGCAAATGCTGTGAAAGTGATATCCATCCAATTTACTGTAAGTTTAACAGTATGGCATTCAGTACAAATTACAACAGTGGAGCACTCGCCACCCAGCGGTTAAGCACTGTATTACATGCAATTACAAAAGGGGAGCACTCGCCACCCAGCGGTTAAGCACTGTATTACATGCCGTAGCATATCCTTTGTTGAAGAATACCACGGTATTCCACAAGTCCATGGTGCGACTCAGAGGCCTGCATGCCATGCCACAAGTCCATGGCGCGACTCACGCCAGGCCATGAGCAACAAAATAGCTGGGCAGATCTGTACATCTCCTATAAGCCTTTCACTGGCTCAGCTTCCCCTTAAGAAGTAATTTCAAATGTCTCATACTAACTTACACAGCCCACCCCCTATACTCTCCTATTTACATTGCTGTCCTCATCTCTCTTCACATCTCTCCATTCAGTGCAGGGTAACAGTTGTACAGTCACTGCTGATGAGAGGATAGCAAAAAGGAAATGCAGTACCTGAGATAGTGGTATAGGGAATACAAGCTAGGATTAGGGTTTGTGGTGTGGTAGGCCCTTGTGCACACTTTTCGTTAGGTCTTCTTCGACCTTCAGTATTTCTACAGTCATTGTGCCATTTTGTGTCTTATTTGGTTTCTCCCCCTTCTCTCATTTTCTCTGATACTAGATACTTTACCCAAACACATACATTTTTTAATATTAATCCCAAAAATTATATATTAACCTATATTGCATTAGAAAGGTGTGCCCCAACTACAGTAGTGCATTTTCTCTTTTTTTGTACTCATCATTGATTTTCACTCCTTGGGAGCACCCAATGCTATGGGACATGCAACCTTTTTGTTTGACTTATAGGGGTTGGACTACTATGTGTAACACTTTGTATTTAGATTGTCTACAGTGCTGACAACTTGATTCTCCTTTCCCCTCCCCAACAAATAAATTACTCTCCTTTAGATTGCAAGTTCTCATGAGCAGGGCCCTTTTACCTCATATACTTTCCCTTATCTTGCTTCTACCACCATATCCTCCCCAATGCCTACAACAGCATCTAACCTTTGGGTTCTGACACCCTGCTGCTTATTTGAGCATTACGGGGCATATTCAATTGGGTGTGAGGTTTAGCAAGGAAAAAATCTTGCATCCCTTGCACCAAATTTTGGACTACTATGGTATGCTCGCTCGATATCCATGGTATCCAATAAAAAAAATGCGCTGAGAAAAAAAAAATTACACTTACCTGCCTGGGGGTATCCGGTGGTCTCTGCGGCACCAGGTGGCCTCCCCTCCATCTTCTCACTGGAGAGGGGGCTGCTTGGAGTCCTGGGGGCTGCTGGGAGGCATAAGGGCTGCTGGAAGATGTAGCTCTCCCAGCACCCATTACGGGGGGATACACTTACTCTGGGGACAAACACACACACCAGTGCTCTCACACACACACACTCATGCACAACACACTCACACATAAACACTCACAAACACTCACACACACTGATATACTCACCGCTGCTGCAGTAGTCTGGGTCCTGACGCTGTATGCAGAGGACAGCACTTCGGAAGGTGAGTATTACTGACTAATTAAGCTAACTGGAAACTTCCAATTGCTTAATTAGTCATTAAGAGGGGTGCCACCAAGGTCCCAGATAATTTCCCGACCATTTTACCAAAAATTGTGGATTTTTGGAACAATTGGTCGTGCTCTGGAGGTGCGCAAAGAAAAACCTCCGAGCACTCAAAAAATCAAAAACCCCACTCCTACTGGAATAGCAAAAATCCTGCACCTGCAGAAAAACTCTGCGGGTGCGGGATTTTTGCTATTCTCACCCCCAATTGAATATGCCCCTATGACTGCTGATGCTGCAATGATATTAAACAATGTCCATGTTCTGCAATGTTCAGTATTGTATGTCACTTTCATTCCTGTGCTATCTGTTCATACTGTTTGTTTTGTGTGATTTGTAAGGCACTACGGATGCTTTGTGGCGCCATATATATAAAGTATGATGATAATAATAATAATAATAATAATAATAATAATAATAATAATAATAATGTGCTTTAAGAGACATCTATATGCACCATTTCTGCTTTGCAATTGACCTCCACCCAGGAAGCTAAGTTTCCATTGTGGTTGCTTTTCCTGAAGCCTCTCATCTGATTAGTGGGTGTTCATGTAGCTGTAAAGAAAAACACTCCCAAGTGTATAAGGCAAGGAAAGATTATTTGGCTTTGCATAATTTTCAGGAGATTACCTTTAATGGTGTGTACACATGGTATGACTTTTATGAGTGATATGAACAGTATCTTTCATATCATTACCGTTCATAACGTTCATTTTTGGCAGTCACCAACCTGGCCAACCTGACAATGACCAATGATGCGCGTTCCCACATGAACAATAATGATATCTATGGTCTTTCATACATGTAGGCCAACTTGGACGATTTTGTAAAGATTTGCCTGTACAAAGATAGCTTCACTGAAATATCTATCATAGATATCTATCAGTGTGTACAACCAAAATCGTTTGACCTGCACTACAGAAAGTTGGAGGGAAATCTATCAACAATATATATGGTTGTTCAAGTTGTTCCGTGTGTATGCTGTTGTGCAATAGCTTTGTAATATTACATAAGCTGGCCATACACGCTACAATTATGGGGGCGATCCGCCCAATATCAGTGGATCACCCCGATAATTGTAGCGTGTGTGCGGGTGACCGAAATATTGCTCAGTCAGGCATGAGGGATGGTCCAGCATGCCCGTCCGATGCGATATTTAAGAGGCAACTGTCGGCCGCATCCGCAGCCGCGGTCGACAGACAGTCATTTCCTGTGTTCCTTCCCATTGAAGAAACAGGGAAATGTCCCCTCCCCCGGGGGCGGAGCACAGATATCAGGGCTAATACACTGTGAGAAATCTCATAGTGTATGCCGCAGACATCTGCGGCTGGCATGCTGCCAGATAAAATGTCTGTCAGTCTGACAGGCATTTTATCTGCACGTGTATGCCCAGCTATTGTTGACTGATGGATTTTTTACTTTAAATCAAATCAACAATCAATTTACATAGTCATCATCATTATACTAATAATATTTAATGCACATTGCCATTTTTAAAATATAACAAGGTTTGTTAAATAATGTAGTATACTTTAATGTTAACTTTTTCTTATATTTACTTTCCAGCTGTTGAATAAGTAATATAGTATATGCAGAGCCGATATACAATAAACAAGAATAAATGCTTTTTATATATACATTGCGCAGATGTTTTACATCTTTTTCGTAGCTGCAACCATATATATAATTTTAGTTTGTTAGCATTGATACTATATTCTTCATTACTGTGATTCTATTTACAGGCAATTATAAAAATCTAATTTATACGTATCAAAAAGGATCTTATAATTATGAGTTTTTCTGAGTTTTGAGAAATAAATGAAGAAAATATAAAAAAATTGAACAAGCGTAAAATGAACAAGGACATCTTGAATTATATCTAGGTAGGTAACATATGCTTTGTCTATAGAAATGATTCCCATTTCCTTAACAGTATCAGTGTAACACTGCCAGTAGCAATCAGCTGCCCAGCATCGTCCCTTCTGATCACAGCTTGATGTACTCAAGAAGCAAACTAACCCATCACTTTGTTTTGACTGAAGTCACTCCTGCTGCTTCCTTTCCTCTGTCTTTGCTGTGAATATGCAGCTTGCCTTGAGAAATTGTTCCACTCCGACTGCTCAGAACACACTAAATGAGATTACCACGCACTGCTTTCACAGTATTGCTAGACAGTTCATTTACAATTATGTAGCTTACTGTTTAACACTACTGGTTCTTCATCTTTGTAGGGGTTTTGTTTTTTTGTCTGAAATCAAAACAGGTGGCATATGGCACTGCAGCACACAAAAAGAAAGCTTTTATGGCCTTAATGACATGATAACCCCATTCCCACAATATTACAAGTGGGCACATGTATTTCCAAAACAATAACTCTGCTGAAGTAAAATAGTAATTAAAAAGATTTGGCATGTCATAAGCCATTTGATCTCTCCTGCACTGCACTGTACAGATACTTAAAATGTACCCTGACAAATATGATGAAAATAATGCATACTATATACAGTAAAAAGATTATGTAGCTGTGCTGGTGCCCAAAAAATGCCTCATTACAACTATTGTATGTATCTTCTTTAGTTTGTAGACTTTGGTGGTTAGAAGTTCGATGCTTTTCTACTCTGGAAGTGCATCACAGAGATGAACAACTAGATTTACACATTGAGGCTGATTCTGAGTTGCATGCAAAATGGCTATAGGTGCAGGCAGCAGGGCCGAAACTAGGATATCTGTCACCCGGTGCAAGGCAGCAATTTCGCACCCCCTCCCTTCCTGTACCTGGATTTTATCCTTGCTCCTCCATAAAGCAGTGCACTACTCAGATGTCCCTTGTATAGTGACTTACATTATTCCACACACCATAATGCCCTTTACACACTATGCCACACACTGTAATGCCTATTACCAAAGTGCCACTTACATATTTGCCCGACACCATTTTATACCCCACAGTAAGGCTTCTAATTACTTTAAAATTACCTGCTCGTTGTCAGGGGTTTTATGCTCATTACCATTTCCATGCTCGTTGCCAGGGGGTTTATGCTCGTTGCCAGGGGTTACATGCTTTTTGCCATGGGGTTTCATGCTTGTTGCCAGGGGGTTTATGCTGGTTGCCAGGGGTTACATGCTCGTTGCCATGGAGTTTATGCTCATTGCCAAGGGTTACATGCTCGTTGCCAGGGGGTTTCATGCTCGTTGTCAGGGTATTTATGCTCATTACCAGGGGTTCCATGCTTGTTGCCATGGGGTTTATGCTCGTTGCCAGGGGGTTTATGCTCGTTGCCAGGGGGTTTCATGCTTGTTGCCAGGGGGGGTTTATCCTCGTTGTCAGGGGGTTTCACAGGAGAAGATGCGGTGCCGGGAACGCTGTGTGCATTGTGCTGGCCTAACAGACACTAGAGGTCCAGTAGGACCTCTAGCATCTGTCTCCTCCTTGGGGGCGGCCATTTTTGGATGGCCATTTTCAGCAGAGTCTATGCGGATGGCTAGTTCGCATGGAATCTGCTGAAAACGGCCGTCCAAAAATGGCCGCCGCCAAGGAGGAGACAAACACTAGAGGTACAGTAAGGACCTCTAGCATTTGTCTCCTCTTTGGCGGCGGCCATTTTTGGATGGCCATTTTCTGAATCTACAGCCCCCAAGCCACCGCGAGTCAGCTTTTTTTTCTCCCCCTGCAATCTGGCACCCGGTGCACATGCACCTCTAGCCCCCCCCCTAGTTGCGGCCCTGCAGGCAGGTAAGAGAACCTGATTTTTTACCTTATGCTAATGTGAGAATCCATAGGCCTAATGTGGAGGTCTGTGTATCTGCAAGTGCCATGCTGACAATTTTATGCCAGCCACTGCAACCATCATCAGTATCTGCACTTGAACCAGTCCCATTCAAGGAAATCCATCATAAACATGCTTCCATTCACCATACTCCTGATTCAGAGTCACACTGAGCTTTCAACATATGCCTATGACACTCCCAAAGAACCCTCATCATACACCCGCAAAACAGAGGGGTTCCAATGTTGCCAACTTGTTGCCACCCTGAAATGGCTAATTTCACTGGAAGACAGATCCAATAAATCTTCCATCTGACTCATAATAGGATGGACATGCGTAAAACTGCACATGCTGTGTGTGTGTATAAATATATATTATATATGTATACAGTACTGGTCAAAAGTTTTAGGCAGGTGTAAAGAAAATTCTGCAAAGTAAGAATGCTTTCAAAAATAGAAGTGTTAATAGTTTATTTTTATCAATTAACAAAATGCAAAGTGAATGAACAGTAAATACATTTGAATCAAATCAATATTTGGTGTGACCACCCTTTGCCTTCAAAAAAGCATAAATTCTTCTAGGTACACTTGAGCACAGTTTTTGAAGGAACTCAACAGGGAGGTTGTTCCAAAAATCTTGGAGAACTAACCACAGATCTTCTATGGATGTAGGCTTTGTCAAATCCTTCTGACTCGTCATGTAATCCCAGAGAGACTAGATGATGGCTCTGTGGGGGTCATATCATCAATTCCAGGACTCCTTATTATTCTTTATGCTGAAGATAGTTCTTAATGACATTGGCTGTATGTTTGGTGTCATTGTACTGCTGTAGAATAAATTTGGAGCATATCAGATGCCTCCCTGATGGTACTGTATGATGGATAAGTACCTGCCTGTATTTCTCAACATTCAGGAAACCATTAATCCTGACCAAATCCCAAACTCAATTTGATGAAATGCTTCCCCAAACTTGCAAGGAATGTCCACCATGCTTCACTCTTGCCTGAAGATACTCATTATTGTACCACTCAGGCTACCAGGCTAAGTGGGTCAAAGTTCTGCTCTGCACACTCTGCCATGAGGTCCGACCAGGACTTCAACCACTCTATTAGTGTCAAAGTTCTGCCCAGCGTGCACACCAACAGGAGATCCAATAAGGACCCTAATCCCCCTAAAACCTAGCCAAGATCAAAGTGGACACCTCACATTGGTTTCATCCCAATCAGTGCAGGGGTGTCCAAATGCATAACAAATAAACAAACAAACAAAAATACAGACCAATTAATTTTATATATAAGACCAGCCCAGTCCTTGGTGTGAAAGGCTACATGTGAAAATAGGCTTAATTACATGTATGCAAAAGTCTTAGCATACACCTGTATACATTTCAGTTATGATCCCCTCAGCCAAAAGTGGAGGCCCGACTGAGTTGCGGATGTGCATTTGTCTTAGTTGCGTAAGCTCTAAGACCAATCATAAGATACATCTAACTCACAATCACAACCCCTCCAAATCTCTATATTTGTGTATATACTGTAGTATACCCTTGAAGGATGAGACTCCGACTGCTTGGTAATAGTACCCCTCCCAACTGCCCTTAGGTGATTTTAATCAGAACCTGTTCCTGAATTGGTCTCTACATATTAAAATGGGCACTATTATGATAAGTCCTTTTTAAATGTATATAATGTGTTTGTATTAGGGATGTTAGGGACCCATCTGATGGGGTTCACCTTGATGTTGTAGATGAGCATGTATTTTGACCAAACATGTGCTAAGAATGTCACTTATACTCCATGTTAATGGATGAGTTTATCAAAATTATTTTGAGTATCAGTATTCTAAGTGCTTTGAGTGTGCACCTGCATTTTTTCTGGATAGTAATGCATAATTGTCTGGTTTACTCTAGGAAAGAACAATACTGTTTGTGGCTTTCTTACTCCGGGAGATGTGGCTTAACAGTGGTAGTTGTAAATGTTAAGATTGCAGTATATAATTCATATAAAACATACAAAATTTAGTTTGTCTATCTTAGGGCAGTGTTGTTTATGAATATTAAACATGCATTTACCATGTAAAAGACAATTAAAACACCAGGCACAAGTACAATATGAAAGTAAAAATTAAGAACAAAGAAATACAAACATCAATTGTCCTACTGTTTAAAATATCAAATGTGAATCAACTTTCATGCTGCAGACCAATTGCAAATATCAATGTACAGTACAGTAACAGTGCAAAAAAATTACAGCAGCCACATTACTAATAGTAGAATGGTTAAATAGTACTCCACTTTTTAGGGACCTGCACAATCCAGGGAGAGGTCTGTCTCTCAGTAATGATAAACAATGGAGGGGTGGCACTCACTAAATCTATTTGGTCTGTAAACCATCAACATGGAAGTAATGTTGATGGTTTACAGATGTGTCCTCTTAAGTTGATGCTTAAGTTACAAAGTCATCACATGAAAATACTGCGGGGAGGCACGATGAGGTGCATTGAGATGTGACAGTATCCATGGCATTTAATACACAGTTTCACTGCACGTGTCCAGTACCAGATTACAATGGTTGCCTTGGGCTACCAGTATGGTCAATATTTAACACATTGTCCAACTGGGGTTCTATCCCCGTTAAGGACATATGCTGGATATATTTTTTAACATCTGCAAGTTTCAGCAAAATAGCACTTGATTATATTAAACACATTAAAATGTTTTCTTTTACTCCAGAATTGACAACCAGGTGGAACTATAACTCTCAGCATTAAAAGCACATCACTTTTGACAACACTGAAAGTGTGACATTAGACTAACGGTGCAACATGTAGTGCACCTGGTGAATAGCATCACAGATCAGTATATCAAAGGTGTGTCATGTATTCCAGAATTGACAACCAGTGGATAACATCAATGATCAGTGTGTGGCTTGCTACTGTGTCATACAGTACCGTGAATAAAGTATGGGTGGAAGGAAAGACTCACTGTGAGAGAATTGACAACCAGATTGAACTATAAGTCTCATCATGAAAAGCCCATTACTTTGGGCAACACTGATGGTGGGACATTAGACTAATGGTGCACAGGGCCGGCAACAGAAATCTTGGGGCCTGATACACTGTTATCTCTGGGACTACCCACCTCCCCTCACTCCCATTCCACACACCCCACATAAATATAATATATATATATATATATATATATATATATATACACACATACAGATGCGTACTATATACACATTTATATATATATTTATTTATATATATATATATATATATATATAATTGAAGGACAGCAGCACTTGGACATAAACCACAAGCTACCAGCAGGTAAGTATTCCAATGTTTAAATGATTTAATTCATCATCATCAGGGCAAAGAAGTACAAAAATAGTGCTTACTTTATACCATATCCCCCACCACATGCAAGACAGTCAGCATCCGGAAGTGGAAACAGGCGTCCACTGATGACGTTGTCTCCAGATCAATAACAATGTATAAATGGGACCTCATACAGTTTAAAAAGCTAAATAGGTTTTACAGTGGTGACCGATTATAAACAGAACAGAATGTATCATTGGGTTGGGGGAGGTCACCATCAACAGGGTGACACCACCTATAAAAGGTACTGTAAGTTTTGACCTGATTCAGAGACGTCTCAGGATGTGAACTCAAGTGACTCAGTTCATGAAAGTAATAGGAGATGCAGGGGAGGTCGTATTGTCCCTTTGGGGGATCGTACCCACAATCAGTCCTTCTACACAAGAGGATGTATACCAGATGGGGGGGTCAAAGAATGCAGCAGAGGAAGAGTGGGTCATCCACAACACCAAAAGAGACAATAATCTATAATTTATCATCCCACCACCTCATCGGCTGCTGAGTCGGAGTTTATCTTTTGTCCCCATTGTGAACTTTGATGGTCTACAGTGGGAGGTAGAAAAATATCGCCTGAATAGTCAATTTATATTGCATGAACATTTTCATGGTATCAATGCATCTATAATGCCTAGCATGTTATCTGATATTCCACCTCAATTGAGGAGATTACAGGGAAAATCTCATTTTGACCCTGTATCATATAATGCAAGCATCAAAATGTTTATTCATTTGATTGATGATGATGCAAATCAGGATTTATCTGTTTGCAATGCAGTGTCCAATCTTAATTAAAAACTAACTTCTGAGGAATTTCAGGCTCTAAAAAAGTTATCTGGTTGTCCTGAAATCATTATTTGCCCCTTCAATAAAGGTGGGGCAATTGTGATGCAGGATTTACATGTTTATATAGCAGAAATTGACTGCCAGTTGGCTGATGATTCTGTATATCGCCTATTGCAAACAGATCCCACTATGGAATTCAAAAGGGCTCTTGTGAGTAGGCTTACTATTGCTGTTGAAGAAGGTATCATTACACAATCTTTACTTGAGGCACTAATACCCAAGCACCCGGTGGTGGCTTTGTTATACAATTTTCCTAAAATACACAAAGGTCTTGATAACCCACTGGTTCACCCCATTATAGCAGCTAGGGGTTCCTTATTTCAGCCACATTCTGTCTTCTTGGACAGTTTATTATATCCATGTGTAGTGTGACATTGTAACTTCTTGTTGGATACCACTGTTTTTTTGCAAAAAATTATCAGAGATTCAGGATATTTTGTGTGGTGCTTTTTTGTGCAGCATTGACATATCCAATTTATATATGGTCATTCCTAATGCTTTGGATGCTGCACATTAGTTGATTTCTAATAATCCTTTATATATGGGTTTTGATATTGATTTAGTTCTGGATCTTTTAAAGATGCTATTAATCAAAAATTACTTTGTATAATAATACCAAATTTTACCTGCAAACCTCTGGATGCATGATGGGGTCCAATTTGGCCGCATCCTATGCAAACTCTTTTATGTTTTAGATTAAACAGGACTTGTTTTCAATAAACCCAATTTTTCCAGGAATATGATTTGTATACACGCTACATTGATGATTTATTTATGATTTGGTCTGGTACAAACAGGAATTTATTTATTTTTTTGATATTCATAACAACACTGATAGTCCTGTAAAGTTTACCTATAACATAGATCCCGACATCTTTGGATGTACAATTCAGAAGAACACAGGGTACTTCCCTTTTCAAAAAATAACTGATTGAAATACACTTCTTCATGCATTAAAGTTTTCACCCCAAGCCTCTTAAATATGGTCTACCCTTTTCACAGTTCATTAGAGCACACCGTATTTATAATGATGATTGTGATGCGGTGGCACATATTGTCAAAATGATCAGTAACTTTGAAGATAGAGGATATAATTTACAACAACTTAGCGTGGCCAAAAAATGAGTGTTGTCAATTTCCAGTGATGATTCATTGGCAAAGAAAAAGAGTACTTCCTCCAGAATATGAATGCCCTGGTTGAATACCTTTAATGTAACTAGTGACACAGTTTGTGGGGCTGTGAAACGTAGATGGCCAATCATTAAAACTGACAAGGATTTAAAACTTCAAGATACAGATGCTATGTATTGTTACACTCAGGGTAGAAACAGCAGGGACTGAGTCATGAAGATGGATGTTACAGGAATGATAAAGAATAAAAATGTGGCCAGTAATTTTTTAACTAAAAAGAATGGCTGTTATAGGTGCCTAAATTGTCTTACATGCCGTTACTAAATGGTGGCCACCACTTTCAAACATCCTTGTAGTGGAAAAAGATTCTCTATCAGACATGCCTTCAGTTGTACCACTAGATATATAGTGTACCTAATCCTGTGTCCATGTGGACTAGGATACATTAGCAAAACAGACAGGACACTGCGTAAACACATTGCAGTGCATCATTCCTCTATTAGAATGTCTATTGAGTGGTACGAGTGACCAGCCGGTGGCACGATATTTTGCGCAGGCTGGACACATTCTTGCTACACTCAGATATATAGTATTATACACCATAAACCCGTGTCCGTCCAAGGGGGGGATAGATCTCTGGGAACTTCTTAGATGTGAGACCCATTGGATATATCGACTGGGGACTTTGGGCCTGATTCAGACCTGCTCGTGAGCGCATAGCATTCACAAGTGGGTCGATGGCCAGGCAGTGCACATGTGTGGCATGCACACTGCATTGTGCGTGCCCCGCAGAGAGTGAATTTTCATTCGCTGCGGGACTCACTACAAGACGGGGTGACTGTCGATTGTGATTGATAGCTCGCCCCATTTTGTTGGCATGCAGGGGGGGTGGTTGGACAAACAGAGGTGTTCCTGAAGGAATGCCTGCCATTTGTGGGTGGCCCTACTGACATCACCAGTGATGT
Organism: Taudactylus pleione; assembly: GCA_031769625.1. Classification (NCBI taxonomy): domain Eukaryota; kingdom Metazoa; phylum Chordata; class Amphibia; order Anura; family Myobatrachidae; genus Taudactylus; species Taudactylus pleione. Next base: position 8,056,126 of record JAUIMM010000061.1, on the reverse strand, counting down.
CAGTAGTGAGCTTCCTACTCAATTAGAGAAGGAAGTTCACTGGGGCTTGCGGTGGATGAGACCCTACCACAAGGGTCTCATCACAGGCCCAATGGTCATGATAATCACGACCATCACCAGGCCACCCAGTAAAGCTGTGGGTGGTCACCCACAGCTTAGCGAGCAGCCTGGAGGCCGGTGAAAAAAAAGTCTTGCCCTGATTCAGAGCGAGTGCTCACAAATAGTGATCGCCTCTGAATCAGGGCCTTTATCCCCAAAAGAGCTTAATGAGAACTTGGGTTATCATTGCCATTTATGAGATATGCCTTTTATGTGATATGCGATTGATTGTTATTATAGTATATACTGTATGTGTATTTTTATTATGGCTCCAATGTTGTTCTCTCTCTGTATGGTGCTATGTATTACTATGTATTATTATGTTTTTTGAATACAGTCACTACGGCAATGGGTATCTGGAGACGACGTCATCAGTGGGCGCCTGTTTCCGGATGCTGACTGTCTTGCACGTGGTGGGGGATATGGTATAAGGTAGGCACTTTTTTGTACTTCTGTGCCCTGATGATGATGAATTAAATCATCGAAACGTTGGAATACTTACCTGCTGGTAGTTTGTGGTTTATGTCAGAGTGCCGCTGTCCTTCAATTCTATTGTTTGGAGCTCCAAACAGGGGCTTCCTACGGAGAGCACTGGAGTCTGTTTGTTTATAGATTGAGGGTGCCGCCCACCAAGACAGTATATATATATATATATATATATATATATATATATACTCTGTATATATAACTATAAAAGCTCAAGTTCGCGCTCAGACTTTTATTGTGGTATTTACTTGTTTAATAGAGGGAGGTTAGCTGCTTCTAACTTTAGCGCATGTGTGTATATATATATATATATATATATATATACACACACACACATTATATATATATATATATATATATATATATATATATAATGCACTGCATTTAGAATAATATACATAATATCCCATATAAAAATCCAAATTAAAATTGATCTGTCACTTGATTTGACTTACCAAACACTCCATACATACTTTTAGTGCAGGCTCAATCAGTCTGCTCCACTGTCAATCAGTGGCAGTCACTCAACTCATGGTTGGGATGGCCATCCTGGGAGGGTGTCTGTAAAGGGAAAGTGTTGGTGCTGCAGGCCTGCAGCTTGATGCTTGATGGAGATGTAGTCTCACTGTGCCCGGCGGGTGATAATAACTTCTTGCTCTGAGTCCCTACCTGCAGCAGTGCTCCTCTTCGGCTTTCCAGGCTGCGGCAGGTTGCAGCATGGGAGGGCCCGCACCCAGCACAGCGGCATATGCAGTGAAGTCAAGCGCCGCAACATCAATTTTATAATGAGCAGTGGTGCCGTACCAGACCAACTGACGGGGGCAACTGAGGGGTATTGGGGCGGCTAAATTTTTTTTGCCTACATGTGCTGGACAGGCAGCAGCACCATTTAGTTTTGTAAATAACTATAAGGCAGCATGGCTCCATTTTGTGCCCTGAACCTCGAGGCCCAGGACGGGTGTAACCTTTGTACCCCTATTGCTGGGCCTGACAGTGTGACATGTTGTGCACCTGGTGAATAGCCTCAATGATCAGTATGTTAAAGATGTGACATTTACTGCAACCAGTGCATCAATGATCAGTGTGTGTGTGCGGCTTGCTTTACTACTGCATATTATGGTGAATATGGGTGCAAAGAGACACTTACTGTAAGAAAGTTTGTGTTTTTTCTTTTGTTCCTATATTGACAACAAGGTGGAACCATAAGTCCCAGAAGAAAGAGCTCATCATTTTAGGCCACACTGCAGGTGCAACATGAAGCGCACCCAGTGATAGCGTCAATGATCAGTAGGTTTGTTCTGCTACTGTATACTGTATCATACAGTATGGTGATTATGGATGTGTAGAAAAGCCTTCTAGTTGTAACAAAAAATGTGTACTGAGTTAAGCACAGTACTGTGACAATGATCACCATGAATTCATCTGGTTTTTATTGAAAGCTGAAAGTGTATAATTACACAACCACAGTGATTTGCACCGATTACCATCATGTTGAGCATGCTAATATGTGTAGCGGTTAGCGATAGCGGCAAAGCTATCTCTGTTGGCATGGCATAAGAATGAAGTCTGGGGGGAAGGTGTGAAGTCACAGTGTGTAGTGAGTTAAGCACGGTAACCTGACAATGATCACCATGAATTAATCTGGTCTTTACACCACCGCACTTTCTGTGGCACTGCATGAATGATGAATTTGTGCCTTCATTTCAAATATTACACATACAAAACTAAATTTAAAAAAATATATACTGTTTGCAGGTTAAATAATATTGATTTCAAAATCACATTACTCAATGCGCTAAGCCTTAACAGGACTCAAACCCTGGGTGAAGGCTACAGTACTGTATGTAAAAATTTCACATTCACCACTTTGCCACGGAAGCACTGATGCTGTCTGCTACACTACCAGTGCCATGCTTGCAGTGCAAAACTGAAACTAAATATATACAGTATTGTAGATAAAATAATATATTAGAAAATCTCATTGCTCAATGTCCCTGGACATGAGCGGTTGATAGTGTAACATAAGGGATCATATTGTATTATAAATGTATCCATTTCCATTAGATTACAGGTCCCAGCCAGCCTGTCCAGACAGAAATGGCGGCTGAGACCTGTATATCAGTATAAAGAAAATATTTTAAATAATAAAGGACTTGCACACCAAATGATTTAATCCATTATTACACACTAATTTACAGTTCTTGATCCATGACGAATATGCTGTAGAGCATACCGAATTACTGTTTTAGTCAGCCAATCAACAGGTGGTGCTACAGAAAGTGCATTAGCTTTTTTATTCTTGCTCAATGCATTTCAGGAAAAGGAACATCTGGTGGACAGAAAGCTGTATTACACTCTCTGGCTTTTCCAGCATCTTGGTATGTTACAATGTGACTCAATACACCATGAGACAACTTAATAAGCAAGCTGCCACATGTCAGAGCTTGGCAAGCAGGGCGCACTACATGGTGTATGGATTTTAGATGTAAGAGGACACATCTGCATATGGGAGTGTATGATCAGTGAGTGGAGTTAAAAAGAGATATTGTAGTCAATATAGTTATCACATGATAAAGACAGTCTCTAAAAGATTGTCCGATTCCCATTACTGTGAGAAGGCTATATGTATGCACAGGTTCTACTGTGACAAAAGGTCAATTAACATAGGATTTGACCCCTCCCCCTATTGATTCAAATGATTAAAAGAGCAATGTGCTTTTTATTCACCATGATTTGCTCTGAAAAGCTTGTAAAATACATATAATGGTTTCTTTGGGTCCAATTTCAGCATTTCCTCTATTGGAACCTCATGTCCAAATCAAAAGGACCCCCACCACAAGGATGATGCTGAGGGGGGCCCTTTCCCTGGATGCCAATGTCCAGCTTCTCAAAGTAAGCATACATGTAAGCACAAACTATTGAGACCATCAAGTCACGTGTGGGGTATCTATCCCTGGGAGTTTGGATTTTGTGAAAACTTTTCTGAATATTGGATTTCACCACCATTTACATTTTAACCCTCACCAGGGGTGATTCACAATTGAGTTTCCTATTTATTGAGTCCCCTTTTTCCTATTTTTGTCCGTTTTTCTTATGTATGGACTGACACGTGGACATCTGGAGTCTTTTCAGTGTCTATATTGGAACACAGACAAGCGCGTAATTGTAAGATTATATTTTTCATGTACATACTGTATGCATATTTGTTGTGGTCAGAATAAAATACTGTACATATTCATGAACATGCCCTTACTGTACAATGCCCACATTTACAAGCCCTTCTTACTTCAGTTCTGCCCATCGATGAATAAATTGTGCCTCAGTAACCATAGGGATGTATATGCAATAGAAAAAAAACACAAATTCCATCTACATCCATGTCTACATGAGCCCCATTCGTTCCAACTTATTTTATCTTTACCTCAATACCTCTTGGTGGTCTTAAAGCTTTAGTTTATGTCATTTAAAATATATATGCTGACCACCTGGAAATGAGCTAAACCATGTATTACTGATCAAAAGCATATAAATAAAAAAATGACTGTTAGAGACATACTGTAACTAGAACACTTACAACACTACTCCTTTCTAGAAAGAAAAGACAATGTAATGGACATGCAATAGGAACAAACAGACAATTTCTTAACTATATGAATATGTTAGACAATTAATTGAGTCTATGACGAGGTCTTTGGTACCTTTCAGTACAACAGTGATGTCCTGGGTATAGGACTGTAAGTTGTACTTCCTTATGAGTTTCTGAGAATTTCCTAAAGCATGACTGAAGAATCACATCCTTGAGGTAGATTTAAGTAGCAGTTTTAATCTTACAAATGAATGCATTTAAACAATATTTTTTTGATAGCCATTTGTTAGTCTAGTTTGTGTTTGGCACATATTTTGAATTTTTTTCTTATGGACTTCTTTGTGTACATCTGTCTCAATAAATTCCAAAAATGTTCCAGATTCCTGCTGAGGAACATAATTGCCAGTATGTGCCTTGTAGTAGCACAGTCAGCTTTTTAATAAACAAATAATACGTTCAAATTCGTACATTTGTACTATACAGTAATTTGTTCATGGCTTTCATAGTCTTTGTGTTTGTCTGAACAAATCTTTAATATAATCCATGTGTAACTTATACCATTAATTTTCAAGAATCTCTGGAATTCTTTAGATATGAATTGATGTCCAATATCCCTTCAATTTTGGGGGGTAATCAAATTCTGAAGAACGTTTTTCTAAAAACATTAATAGTTTCCTCAAAACTTAATCTTGTGGATATCAGGAAACTTGGAATGTATATCTGCTGTCATGTAATTAGAAACATATGTATAACTCATAAATGGACCCACAACATCAATATGAACTCTTTGCTATAGGAATGGGGGTCATTCTCATTGGTGTAATGGAGTTTGATGGAGTTGCTAAAGTCTTCAGTTCCTTCTATGCTAAGGGTGACCCTCATGATTTTTCCAACATTCTTGTAGGAAGCTCGATAGGCACTATTATTCTAAAACCACACATTAAGAATTCCTTGACATACAGACATTTGCTGATTTCTTGCTGACAATCTGAGAAACAATCAGTTGAAATGTTTCTGCCAAACTTTAACTGTAAGATACTGTAGCTCTGGATTACTTCTGTTTTTTTGGTTGTGGATAGCAATAGTTATTAGAAGCAGCTCTATTAGTATATTGAGTGATGCATATCTACTTAGTTTATCTGATTTTAGAAGGGATGGGGGCAATCTGTCAGCATTGATGTATATTTTCATACTTTAAATTCAATCTCATAAGTGTGAGCTCCCAAGAATAAGGACCATCTTTGTAATCAGGCACCGGTCATTGCAGGAACTCTCTTTTTCTGGATTGTATATAGATGCAAGATGTTGGAGATCTGTTACCAATGTAAACTTTCCAAAGAGATACTGATGTAATTTTTTTACACCAAAATCTGCTTTCATGATCTATTTGTGCATCATTATGCTTAGTCATTGTTAATTATCTCATTGCAATTGTTATCAATCTGCAAAGTATCTCTAAAGAATTTCAGATATTCTATCCCACACTATATCACATTGTCTACCAGCATACAAGGTTTTTTAAAGATGCCATGAAAATGTACTTATAATAAACCTTCTCCTGAACCACATGTGTCCACTGACAATAACGGTTTTCCACTCAAGAAAAAACAATTCATGGAATAAATAGGAAAAAAGGAAGTATAGAAAAAAGTGATAACAAATACAACTTTTTCCCAGCAGCAAAAGCAAGTGACAATAGTTCTGAGTCAAGCATAACACAGAATGCACCAAGCTTAATGGGCAGGGGTTATTTTCATGTTGTCAACGTAAATAGAGAGTCAGGTAAGTAACCTCTGTGGGCTGTTGGGAATATTATAGTTAACATTTTGAAACTTTGAGACTGAGGTTGGCCAACACAGATTACAAGCAATGCAGAGAAATAAATGTTATTATAATCCATATGATATGATGCTTATCAGTATTCCTTGAGAAATTCTATAGATAGAAAAGAGAAAAATGCCTGAACTTTAGTTCTCAATCTGATGTTGGAAGTGGAAAGGAAATTGATCTAAAGAAATCTAAACTAAACCTGAAAGATTGATATGATAAGAAGGATGTGAAGCAGGATTGAACAGTAACCTTAGGGAACGTATGCAAAGTGAATGGTCAACAGTACTGAATACCGAAGAGTGGTCCAGAGCAAATAAAACTGAGTTATGAACAGATTTAACAGTGACCAAATCCATAAAAACTTTGATCATTGCAGTTTTCTGCTGGGTATTTAAAATTAAAAAAGATCCAGTTGTGTGACAAAAGAAAATGAATTAGGTAAGTGTAGGTAAGTCTCCTAAGAAGCTTGGAGAGGTACATGAGTAGAGAGATGGTACAGTATGCTAATCTGATAGAGATTTTTATTTAGAATTACTTTTAAAAGAATAGGAGTAATGACTATGTGCTTGAAAAATTATGTAAACATTCCAGGATAGTGAAGAGAAAGATTATGATTTTAGTCAAGGCTAAAAGTAAGACAGAAGACTGGGATCAATAATTGTAATTTGTTAGGGTATATGGTCAAGTGGATGGTTATTAGAATTGAGAGAGAAGTGAGTACTTTATCCAAAACTGTAGGAAAGGAAATTAGAAGGCTTTGCTCAGGAAGAGAACATGATTTAAAGCTAAATCTCATCAATCAAATAGGAAGCAAGATAATAATAAGCATAATAAAAGATGTTAGTTTGGAAGGGTTTATAAAAAATGTAAAATGTAAAAATTAAATTAAATTAATATTTATTTTGAGTTAGAAACTTGCACAAAGATGATAGATTTGAATGATGTTTGTTTGGTGTCCAGAGCAGTTCAATAGGAGTGCTAGATAGAAATATGTCAGTTATACTAATAATTGATATGACTACAGTAGGGGATATGTTGTTCTGGTTGATCGGAATATTTGTACATTATGTGGAAGTGCCATTTTTGTCTTCCATCTGTGCTCTTATGGTACCATGGTATTATAAAACCACAATGTCACTAATGTATCAGTGTTTTCTTAATTTACATGAATGTTACATTGGTGCTACAATGTTATCATAAAGCCAGAGTACACTTAAACTAGAAGGCCAACAACATTTAGCTGAACCAATCCACAAGATTTTTCTTTGTTAATTTACATCTGCTGCCAGGTAATTACTGTGTATATTTCAAATTGTTATTGTCCTATTTTTCATTTGATTTCAAGGTACAAGAAGAACGACATCTTTCAGCCAAATAACATAACCCATTTTTAGCACTATAAAGTATCATTGTTTAGATTATATTAATCAATTTATTGCTAATATAAAATTATAAGGATATTTATCTGAATAGGTTTTAATACATTTTAGGTGAGTGTTTTATAAAAAAAGAAGTCTATTTTATTTATTTATTTTAAATAAACAGTGTATATAGTTTTTTCATTGGTGCATGACGAAGTCATTGAAAACGCAAGTCTTATGTCAATGTTGTTTTACTTTGTGAGAGTTTTAAAGACATTGGGCCAAAAGTATTAGGGTGATAGAATACAAAATGTCAGAATTTAGTCAAGTTTGATCAAGTTTTATCTTCAAAATGGGAAAACATCTGGATGAGAGTTTAAATCGTGAGAGTTTTTTCAATCTAAAAACACGTGAGTTTGTATGTTCACAGACTCTATTACATTGTGTGAGTTTAAAAAGTGTGAGTTTACTGCTAACATCTCACATATTAAAATTTCTCACCCTATTACATTTATATTTACCCGGCACATGACGATGGGGATGGTGGAGGTCGGTCTTCCGTAGGGATTAAGATTGGCATCAGTATTTCAATGCCTATCTTAAGTCCCGTGTCGGGCAGGTAGTGTCAGGATTTATACCGGTGGCATTGGATCCGCAGGTCTATTAACTACATCCTGAACAAACAAAGGTCCAAGTTACATGATTTTTGCTGTTTTTATAAAATGTTATAGAAGTCCATAACCAAATGCAAAACTGTTCCAAAACACTTGAGGGTAGTTTTGCCAAAACCAAAACATGATAATGATTTAGAACCAAAATCAAAGCATGAGGGTCTGCACCCATCTCTAGATAAAATTCCAAATGTTACTCTGTTGATGTATGGTTGTTAAAGCACCATCACTTGTCATTTACCATTCATATGAACCCCATGTTAATTTAAATTGACTCACTGGAGCTATACAGAGGTTTTCCTACTCATGTTTATTATATGTATTGGGGAATTCATCAAATGGATATATCCCCAGAGTGTGAGTAAGCAATACTTCACAAAAATAAAAAAAATAATCAAATCCAGTCACTCCTCACAATATAACAAATTAAGTCCTAGCTAACTGGTATCTCCCCAAAGCTGAGATAAAGGTAAAAAAGAGTCCTCTGAGTCCTTACTACTGTTCCATGGTATGAACCAAATTATCAAGTGGTGAGGTGTAGAAATAACAGTACATCTAATAATGTTGCTTATATATTTTATAATAATAAATCATGTTGCTTAAGCAACAACTCAATGCAGAAGATATTTAAAGCATATATAGGGGGTCATGTTAAGTTGGAGGCAGTTTGATAACCATGATGAATTGTCAAACTTACAATATACCGTAATAAATAATTTCAAAATTTGCACCAGGTCCAGCACCGACAAGTTTCTCATTTCCTTACAGGTGCATATGTGAATGTGTTCCAGTTATCACAGTTTGCATTTGTGCCAACATGTCCGTATTATACTTTCAGCTTACTTACATGCCCCCTCCTTTTCCTTGATCCATTTCTTCAATTATAAGGAGCTGCAAGCATAAGCGCAAGATGCTATTGATTGTTCATTTGATCATAAACATAAAAGGTGCTTTGTGTTTATGTGCAGAAGCAAAAAGTGTGTTTTATACTTTGCATCCAACTCACCAAAATGTGAATGTTATATTAATTTATAGCTATATTGTAATGTGTACAACTAAAGTCTGTTTTTATATATATAGATATATATATCTATATATATATATATATATTACTGTAATAATGGTAATCTGGGGAAGCTAATTATTAAATAATAAGTATGGATATAACTACTACCTAACATGTAATATTCTTTTATCTCGGTTTCAACAAAACTAAAAAAATTATTTTGGGTTCAATTGTCTTTTAAATACTTGCAGAAACAATGAACATGAGTTTTTCATATTTGAGAGGGAGTTGTATACAAAGTGCAACACAATTCAAAATCAGTATATCTATTAACATTTAGGGGGGAATTTAATTAGCCACTGGGTTTACCCCACAACTAACTGAACAAACTAACTGAATGTGCTGCCCGATTAAATTAGCTGCGGGAACCCTGCTTGCTAAGCCCTTGAGGGTGGATTTATCTGCACTCCCTGAGGATCTGCAAGGAAATATCCATATTAAAATGCAGACCCATAGATTCCACCACTTTGGGAGGAATCAGAGGGTTAGTACATATTAACTCATGATTTACAATATGGGGACAATGCTGATTAATTAGATAGCTTCGGGCGTGAAACCCAGAGCTTTTCCTCGCATGCCAAACCCTGTGGCTATTTTATTATCCCCTATCCATAGCATTTTTAAAAATATAATGTATTAAAAATAAATTAATAACCTAGCAATGCAATGACATAATATAGCACAAGAGAAAAATTAATATCACTATGTACTACAGCAGAGAAGAATAACATACAATAATGAAAAAAGATAAATATAGCTGGTTAGTGAATGGTTACAACATCAAATTCACATTCTATGGTTCATCAATAGAAATCTATTGAGCCCATGTCAGTAAAAGTCCATATGATTTTCTATGCAGAAATGTGCAAAACTTCTTGGCAAAGGGGAATTGCTTAAGATATCTGATGATCTCAAAAAAATAAACTTTCAGAAAATTATGTAATTTTTTAGTTATTGTGTGAGTTTCCCAAAAAATAAAATCACAACAAGCTTTGCAAAATAATTATAATTTTGTATTCCTGCTTACAGTATTTAAAAATTGTATTAAATTGAAAAAGGTTATTGCAAAATATATTTTAAACAGCTCTAGATGTTTTTATATATATAGTACTTTTTTTCAATTACCTGAAATTGCATATATTTAGCTAGTATTATTTCCCCATTGCCTGTCTGGAATCCAGCATGCTTTGTATAATATACAGTCATCTAGAGTTATTGAAATGCTGCATTTAGCAATGTGCCAGACTAATAATATTACACAGTAAAGAAGAGGAGAGATGTTACACCCTGTAACTCCTGCTGAGCTGAAGATGCCAAATCAGATTATAACACACAGTTGCCACATTATCCTGTCTTGAGTTCACTAACACTCATTAAGCTTTGAAAATCCTTTTTATGGTGTTTATAACACCTCCGGAGGAGTTTACTGTGTAAATATTATTCTACCATTAAATTCTGAAACAAGGCAACCATCAACAAGTAGAATTTGTAATAGGCCTGCAGAGAGGCCTCTGCTTGCAGGCCAAAAACCCTGTGAAGTGAGGCCAATGAAAGCAGCCAAGAACACAGTATGAAGTGATAAAGCACTTCATATTGATGCTTTAAATCTCCTACCACTTGGGCCTGCTTAATGTAACAAGCCCACTGAGACATCTGATTTGGGCCTACAGTCAAATAAGCAACAGGGAGCCACTTACTGAAAGCAGCCTTCCATAGACAGAAGGCATTAACAGTTTAACCCAGTTAATCTACTGTTGATGTATATTGGGTTAAAATAAATACAGTACGTGTGCCAAGCTGCAGCATACAGAGACAGCAGATGGTCGGACTTTACACAATCTACCTTATCCTGTAAATAAACATCAGTCTGTCATTTTAGGCAATCAATAAACTTACAAATAATTATTTATAGATTCTAAAACATTTTTAGTTTTGCTTAATTTCAATTGTTTAAAATACATTGTAGTTAGATTATAAACAACTATTTTACAATAATTAAAAGAGAAGTTATTTAATTTATTGCAAATATGTTTAAGCTTTGCACTTCACTTACAAAACATAAATGCTGGCCACATAGGTATATATGGTCAGTAAATTTTTAAATTGGTACTGTATGTGTTGCTCCTAATATGACCATTGTACATATACTGTACAGATGATTTAAATATGTTTTATCCTTCAAAATTAAAAGCAAGGGGACTGATAATCACCATTGTAACATACATAAGGTCATTGGCTGGCCTACTAAAAATGGTCAAATAGTGGTGAAATTAGAATTGTTAGATCCCATAGTTGATAAAGGTGGCAGTGGGGTGTGATGGAGGTTAGCCCACAGAGTAAATAAATTAACCAGGTCTTAGGCTTATTAACCAGGCAGAACAGGTTTACTGGATGACACAAGGTTAATGCAGCAGGTACGTATAACAGGTACACAGCACTGATTTAATGTATGTACCAGATCCAGACATGAACATACATGGGACAGCAGGTTGTGTGCTATAGGTGGGAGCACACACCTGTGTCTGCACAAACAGTAGTGGTAGTGGAGTATGCACACTGGCTCTATACATGCATTATTGCGGTGGTGGTGTAGTGGAACTATCTGGGGTCACTGGCCTCTGCAACATCGTCTCTTTGTGAGTATCACTGGAGACTCTAAAGGGCACACCCTTATAGCATGTATGGTAGAGCTGAAGTTGTGGGGACATGCCATGCATGCTAAGTAGTGCACAAGGTCAGAGGTCATGCCTTCAGCAGCCGGGGTCCTGGTGCCGAATGGAGAGACAGCACAACATGATCTCTTCTAACTATTAGGCCTACAGTATTTAAAAATGGGTCCCCTGAATTTACCACTGGTCCCAATTTGATTGGGCTAGTGCTGTTTAAAGTAAAAATAAATAATTTAAAGAAAAGGCAGCTTTTCCCCATAGTCAAATAACCAAAAAGCACCATACAGGACAGGATTGATTTCCAACATAAAATGAACATAAGAAAGTGGTTCTTCTGCATTAAAAAGATACACACCAACACTAACTGATGAAAAATTAGCAAAGCTGGGAGTCCTTAGAAGTATTCTTCCCTGGCATAAAAGCACATGTGACCAGTATGGGAAAACAGTTTTGATTGGCTGCCATCAAAGAGAATTCCTAGTCACTCCATGCTTTAATTATGTATGTAAGGATATAAGCAGAGTGTGGCCTGTGCCAATATGCATTATGTAAAATTGCCTTGTACTTTCCTAACAGAATTACTTTTTTGGATTTGTATTAACCCCTAATATTGCTTTCCAGAATGGATTTGCTAGCATTTCTAGTCTCGATGTTTCATAAAATAGAAAGTTAAAGGAACAGTTGAGAATTTTATTGAATGGTATATAATACTTTAGTGTGAATAAAGTTAAATAAAATGTAACTTTTATGTTTAAAAAAAATATCTACATTAGTTCCAGTGACAGCAAAATAACTAAAATGATGTGTGTAGTCACAAAACAATTAGTGTTGAAATCAATGCACTCTTTTGCTGCTAGATTTATCAGTCTCTTTTTACTTTCGGTTAAATAATTAATTTTTAGATAGACATGAATGCCTAGAATTAGGTAAATGATAAATATACTTTGTTAACCTTCTAAGTAAGATGTTGAGTCCTTAAATGAAAGATGATTATATATCAGAGAAAGCGATTGAGATTCCCCTTTGGTTTTTGCCAAGAAACTTTTTTTTTTAATATTGGAGCCTTTTGAGTGTAGCAAATGTTAATATGTATAATGCCCCTTCTATATTGGAATGCTATCATATGTACACCACTTCTGTGCATATTTTCCCATCCTGATACATCATTAGACATATTAGTAAAGAAAGTCACCATTATGTAAAGTACTTAAAAGTCTTACAACATTGACACTTTGTAACATATTCACTAAAACACTTAGGGGTGGTTTTGACAAAACTAAAACTAAAGCCATAACAGTTGAGGGTGGCTTTGCCAAAATGTAAACCAAAACATGGGGATCTACACATGTCTCTATTTGTAACATCCAACAAGTGTGTAACATTGCCACAGATAACAGCAAAATGTAATGCTGGGGTCACAATTAACATTAGTGTTCCAACATTGCAACATTTCCTTTCTTCTATTGGGTACAATTGCTGATGTGCTATTGCTGACCCCATGGCACAAGGCTCTATGCATTGTCTTGGCTCATAAAAATTGCCTCAGGATGCAAGATGACTGGAAATGTGTAGACTGGTCCAATGATTCAGGGTTCCAACTGTTTTGGTCAGATGGATGATTACGTGTGTGGAGCAGACCTCATAAGGCACTAGACCCCACATGCAAGGGACATCCAGAGCAGCAGTGACTGTGTTAGGGTGTACAGTGTTTTCAAGTGGCATTCATTTGGACCCCTGACACATTTGAAGACATCACTGATTGGCAGACTCTATGTAGCCATCTTTGTGCATTGTTTCTACCCATTTATATCATGTGTTCACTCAGATGGAAGCTGGCTCTTTCAGCACAACAATGGTCCACCATGAAAGGACCTTAGCCACCTGATTCTGGCTGGGGGAGCATTCCTTTGAGTTTGCCATCATGAGTTGGCCCCCAATACTTGCCAGATTTGAACCCTATAGAACACATGTGAGATGCATTTCAATGTGTTAACAATGGTAGTGTTCCAAAAATGTTGAATATAAGGTAATTGTGGATCATTATTCAGGAGGCATGTTTTACACAGTACTTCAGAGAGCTGGTGTCATCCATGCCCCGTCATGTTGATGCTGTAATACAATCAGAAGGAGGACCTACACGTTATTAGATAGGTGTCTCATTTCTGACACATGAGTGTATATTACAAGCAGAAATTAATTGAAATAAATTGTTAGTGCACTATTAACCAATCTCAATAGAACATTTGAAAAAAACATTAAGTGCTGTTACACAATTACTTTAACTACTTACAGCAATATTAGACAATAATCACAAACTATAAACACTATAAAATATGACATGTGAATTTGCGGTACAATAATTTAAAATAGTTTATATGGTTTGTTTGCATGAATAAAACTTAAATAAATGGGTAACACACTCTATTACAGAAATATGTAGTCACAATAATTTGCTCAGTCTTTTGTGATTGTTAACAGTGGCAACAGTTTATAATTAATCCCACACTTGTAAAATTTAAATGCCACATGCATCTTTTTAGATTAGAGAATTTTACTTTTTTTTATAACTTACTCCTGTTCCAGCTAAATAAAGTAGCCATAATGTGATAAATAGTAATAATATATTCAAAGTAATTGTTACAAATCAACATTTGATCTCCAATGCAGCATGCAAATTTTGATAAGCATTTTAGTGGTTTGTTAGTAACAGAACCACAGCAGTCATCTAAGTTCCAGCAGATCTCTTAATAAAGCATATAGGTAGCAATAGCAAACTGAGCACAACATCCAAATAGAGTAGAGATAAACTTGAAAACTCCCTCTCAGGTATCTGATTGTGCAGCTTTCAAAAGGGTCAGCTTTATACATAGAATGTATATTTTCCTAATAGGAGCTGACAAGATAAGTCAACAGTAACTCACAGTGAAGTTGTACTGGATGTCCAGGCAGCATGAAAAGTATAGGTTCTTTTAATGCATTTCTCTGTCTGCATACAGTCTGCAGCTTCATCAGAAAAAAAAATGCTCAGGGCAGCCCCTTTTGTAGACACTTTGGGCCAATTAGAATTGATACAGAGTTTAGAATTCATTCATGCTCTGTTCTGGTTCTTGACATCTAACCATTAAAATAAGGCCTGTATGTCAAGAGCCAGAATGAAGCATGCACATAACATAGTATTTTAATAAGAAACCCTTACAAGTGAAGTAGTTACAAATTACTTCTTCCCTGTATTCTCAAATCAGCTGAGGGTCCAAGGACTCCTGGTTCCCTATGTCTATTTGGATAAGGTGTACAGTAAATTGACTACAATATTAGACACTTTTTCAAGGGTCTAGAAAATCACACCACCTGATTTATTAAGGCATCTGAACCTTGTATTCATTAGTCCAAACATACATTCTATTACACCCTTAGTGGTTATATGTGCTTCATTATAGTTGTGATGTGCAGGAGTTTGTTGACTCTACAGAATTGTCATCAGGGGTTAAAGTGAGCCAGAACAGGGCAGAACTGCATTACGTCAGTTCCATTTGGAGACGGAACCAGTTCTGCCACCTCTTGCCCACCAAACCCAGGATGTCAGCCCAACGCCACAGGGAGATGCCGGGCGCCCGCTGAGATTTTGTTTCCAGTGGGCACCCGGCTCCTTTCCCACAGTGGCAGCCAGAGGCTGGAGTTCACAGTGTGCACTGTGCACTATAGGAGAGATGTCATGATGTCTCTCCCATAGTTCCAAGGAATGGGCGGAAGGACAGACAGCAGCAGTTGGACACAAGAACTGGGCTTAAGGTAAGTATTGTGGGGTTTTTTGTGTAAGGGGCACTACTAATGGTTGCACTACCACAGGGGGCAACCCTTCTGGGGGCACTACCACAGGGGGCATTACTACTGGTGGCATTACCACTCTGGGCCCTACTACTGGGGGCACTACTACAGTGGGCATTACCACTGGTGGCATTGCTACAGGGAGCACTACCCCTGAGGTCACTAGTACAGGGGGCCTTACCACTGGTGGCACTGCTACAGGGAGGACTACCCCTGAGGTCACTAGTACAGGGGGCATTACTAATTGGAGCATTACCACTGGGGATACTACTACTGGGGGAACTACTATAGGGGGCATTACTACTTGGGGCACTACTAATGGGGACATTGCATAGGTGGCACTGCATAAGGGGAAACACTCCTCATGGCACTGCATAAGGGGCACTACTACTGGGGGCACTGCATAAGGGGCACCACTGCTGTGGGCTCTGCATAAGAGGCACAATCACTGTGGGCACAGCATAAGGGGTACCACCACTACAGTGGGAATTGCATAAGTGGCGCTACTGTTGTGGGCACTATGTGTAATGGTACAACTGCTGTGGGCATTGTATAAGTAGCACTAATACTGTGGGCATTGCGGATAAGGGGCAATAATGTGGGCATTGTGTAAAAGGGGCACTACTGTGTGTCATAGTGCTCCTGATTCACATTACAAAGTGCTGCAATGTGAATCAGGGACACTATGTGCAGTGTAAGGTGAATACGATTGGCTACTGTGTGGTGTAATTTGAATTGGGGATACTATTGTGTGACCACGCCCTTTCTTTTTAGACCACGCCCCTTTTGCAGTGCACCTATGGCATGCACAGTACCCATAATTAAATAAGCATCTGTGGGGGTAAGTTCCACCACTTCTCTTGGACCACATTATGCACAAGGTGTCATTAACTAATAGTGACACCCATGCACTTAATCACCTGAAATGACACAAAGCACACACTTTACATTTAGTAAACATGTTTTGCAGTTAGTAGTTGGTAAGCATATCAAACAAGATACACACAAATAGTAATTCTTAGTTTGCATATTCAGTAGCCATTCCTCCATACAATCTCCTCTTTCAACTTTTGCATAGAGAGATTGTTAGTTCAGTATATGGGAGTCATGGTATAAACCGGGCACAACACCAATTATTGGCATGTTTGCATCCCAGGCCACCTATGAGAGTTCTAGTGGTGGTTGTTGGTGTAAGACCATGTCTTGTGTTAAAATGGTCTCAAAACCAATATATGTGGAATATATAATTACCAAAACCATATCCTATAGAATGCTACCTTTATCTCCTGCTACTAAGCCTCAGAGCTTAGAAAGTATATATATGTACAGTACAGTGTGCAACATTCTTGTACTTATCATTTGAGAAAATGCTTTGAAAAAGTATAAAACCCACCACTAATGAGTGCACACATAGGTATGAACCTGTGGCAAAAAAGTAATACGCATAATTTTGTGTAGCCCAGACACTGTATTGGAGTATGGTATTAAAAGCTAAAAATCATCTCTCTCTTGCTCATAATGATAAATTAGGTTTGTAAGTCTGTGGTGAAAAATGTTCACAGCCTCCTGAGCTAGGAGAGAGTTCAGAACCAAAGTAGCTCATATAACACATTACCTGTTGGGCCTCCATGGTCCTCTTTCTTCTGTATTTTGGAATATATGCATACCATAATGAGATATCTTGCGAATGGGACCCCAATCTAAACACAGAATGCTTTTATGTTTTATATACACCTTATACACACAGCCTGCAGGTAATTGTCTACAATATTTTCAATCATTTTGTGGCTCAAACAAAGTTTGTGTACATACATAAAATTAATTTGTTTCATATACACCTTATACACAAAGCCTGAAGATAATGTTATGCAATATTTTTAATAATTTTGTGCCTTAAACAAAGGTTTTGTACATTGAACCATGAAAAATCAAAGGTTTCATTATCTCAGTCATGCTAAAAAAAATTCCGTATTTCGGAATATTCTGTATTTCTGAATATTTGGATATGGGAGACTCAACTTGTATTATTATTATATTTTTTTATTTTTATTTTTTTGTTGAGGTGTGCATAAGGGATATTTAGAGCAAAGAGAAATATTTTTTTAGAAGGCAAGAGATCTATATTCAAAAAAGACCTAATCAAGTTGCGAATATAACACCTAATGTGGAGTAAAGTGCCATTTTATGACAACCCCTTTAACAAAAACTAGAGACTTCAGGGAAAATTTCATGTAACGTCATTGGAACATAGGCCCTCATTCAGAGCCGCACGTTAACAACAGTACGCTCGTTGCGTTCCGATGTTGACTAACCGCGCATGCGTCGGTGTTACACTGCGCATGTGCGTACAGCAGATTGCGTGCTTTTTTTCTCTCGTTCCTAAAATAGCGTACAGGAAGTGACATGTCAAATGTGATTGACAGAACAGGGCGTTTTTGGGTGTTGACGGGGGTGGAGATGAAAAAACGCAGGCGTGGCGAGGCGTTTTTGGGGCGTACATACATTAGCAGATGCGAACGTCAAATGTGTTCGGACCGTCTCATACGTCACTGGAACATCCGCTTTCCCTTCAAAATGCTCGCACAGCTTAGGGTCAGGATTACTCGACCACATTGGCGATGGCCTTCTCCTCCGTCCCGGGACTCAACGATGGTGCTGCGATTAATCGCGGCTGGTCAGTAAAGTAATTAGTGTTGGATTGAAAACCGGCTTGGTATGTGTTTGGAAAGCAGTTTATTGGGATAGCACAAAAGCGTACGCAGGTGGAAATCAGAGCTGCTAATGTCATGATTACACAATCAATTAGCGTACATTTTTGGTGTTTTATTTTGGCCACAATTTGTTGGTTATGGCCTATTGTAACAATAATGTCATCATCTTTTAATTAGCTCCCCTTTTTTTTGGTTTACTGTGGAATTTGCATCGCTATGTGATTTTTTAAACGTTCCTTAAAGAGGCCTTTTTTTTTTTTTAAGAGGGTCAGTTTTTGCCTTTAGGGCCAGGATTAAATGTAACCCATTTGGACAATAATGTCACAATACAATGTCAGTTTTTTGTTTTAAATTTATTGTTTAAACACAAACAAATTGGCCTAATATTTTGTTGCCTTTTTTTTGTGGCAAAGATATTTGATAAAAAAAAAAAAACCATAACTGGTAACATAAACGTAAATACCAAAATTAAAAACATTTCACAAGAAAGGAGAGGGAAGTTTTGACCAGAAAGGAATATGAGCCAAGCACAGAAGGAGTGTGGGAAAAGTCGCCATTGCTGTCACCGTTTTCTCGCCCGTTTGGCTGGGTGAGGGTGGGTGCCAGACCGGGTCCGGGATGCCATCGGGCTGGCCTGTCCAGAGGCAGATGTTGTGGCCTCTGGACTAGGCACAGGGCTAGGCACATTTGGAGGATTGGCTGATGTTGTGCCAGAGGTGGAGGATCCGGATGTTCCGGCAGGAAGGGAGGTCGGCTCCACCATGTGCTGGCGAACGAGCTGCTCCAGGGCATCGGCGATGCGGATGTTGGCCCTGGTATTTTACGCCAGGGCCTGAGCAATGGTCACGTTGGCCGCAGCATTTTGCTCCAGGGCCTCAGCCACCCGTATCAGACTGGCGTCCATCCTCTGCAGAATCTCCGTATGGAAATCCGATTTAAAATTGAGTTCTGTGAGGAGGCCCACTGCCTGCGAGGGGGCACGCCCTGGACTGGCTTCTGCAGGGTCCTCAGCCGGATGTACTGGTTCCTCCCCTGCAGAGCCAGCAGAAATTCTGCGGCCAAGGCTCCCCTCTGGAGCAGACTCATCCGCCTCTGTCTCTGTTAGGAAAAATGCCAAAAGACTCACATTAGAATCTACATATTGGCACAATAGCATTTCAGAGTTGGTGACATCACAAGACTTACCTTGGCCAACATGAGGAGCCGCAAAGTCTGGCATGTCCGTATCCATGTTGGACACGCCAAACACCTCCACAGCCTGCACACACCCCTGTGCCAGCTCTTCTAAGTCTGTCAACTCCAATGACACAGGGGTGGGACCCCCACCTGTCCCCCTTGCATGCCTAGCCCTGTCGGCAAGTTTTTGCTTGAGACGATATTTGAAGTCTGCCCATCTGTGGAATGAAATTGGAACCATTATCCTTTTTTTTACAATGGGGTTTGTTTATAGGATGGGAAAGTGTTTACTTACCGCCGTTTGACATCCCGGGCTAGACGGACATAATCACCCACCCTATTGACAGCAACGGCGACCTCCTCCCACATTCTCCACTTCTGGCTTTGGCTCATATTCCTGGCTGCCTGGGGCAGGATGTCAACGCACTTCTGGATCAAAACCTCCATCTCCTTGCTTGTGAAATGTGGCTGCCTTTTTTTTTTGGCAGCTTTGGCGGGTTGACTGGGGCCAGCAGTCTCTTCCATGTCATCCTCCTCACCTATTTGGGTAAATATGCAGATTTAGCCACTTCACAACTTGCACAATATTATGTTTTAAAAGAATCATTGAGACAAAATGCATGAAGGCCTTACCGCCGGAATTTTGGCCATTGTTTCCCTGGTCTGAAGCCATGTCTCCAGAATGAAATCAACCAGAAATTAAATGTGATTTCGTGACGTATTTATACATGCGTCCTTAGTTTGCGGCCGCATCATTGATTGTGCGTCCCTATGATTCCTCCTTAATTTGTGCGGGAAAATAAACACTATTTATGGCTTGGTGTGTGTGGAGTCGAGTTTGCGTTGTTGGATTGTTGGCGGTTAAGTTGGTTGGATTTTGTTGTTTGCGGTTGGAGAATTTGGCGGTGTTTGGATTTTTTTTGGTTTGCTACAGTTGTTTTGGTTTTCCGTTCGCATTTTATGGGGGGGTTTTTTGCCATCGTTTCCTGATTTGGTAAGTTTTGTGCAGTCTAATTTGTGGCCAATTGGTGTCTACTTCTGGTTTTTTGTTTGATATTTTTTTTTTAACACTAATTTCATCTATTTTAGTTTGTTTTGGCTTTCGGACCCAAAGACCTTTTTGAGGGAAATCTTATATATTCGATTTTGGTAAGTCCATTATTTTTCTTGCATTTGCGAACTAATTAACGCATTTTTGACTGTTGGTGTAGTGACTTGCATTTTCGAACTAATTAACGCATTTTGGACTGTTGGTGTAGTGACTTGCATTTGCGAACTAATTAACGCATTTTGGACTGTTGGTGTAGTGACTTGCATTTGCGAACTAATTAACGCATTTTGGACTGTTGGTGTAGTGACTTGCATTTGCGAACTAATTAACGCATTTTGGACTGTTGGTGTAGTGACTTGCATTTGCGAACTAATTAACGCATTTTGGACTGTTGGTGTAGTGACTTGCATTTGCGAACTAATTAACGCATTTTGGACTGTTGGTGTAGTGACTTGCATTTGCGAACTAATTAACGCATTTTTCGAGGCTTATTCATCATGTAAACCAGTTTTGCTTTTCCCTTTTCCATTTTTGGGGTCCATTTGACCCCTATTTGACGTACGGTGTGCAATGTCGTTTTCATCGATGGCCAAATGTGTGTTTCGCCTATTTTATGTGTTGGCTTGCACCAATTTGACAAACATAAAATCACCCTCTAAATTTTTGATGTCTCATTTTTTGCTTTTTTACAGTTTATACGTATCATGACAATACCCCGGCATGTAAGCAGCTATGGATGGTATCATAAAGCTAAGTTGTTTTATGTTACTTTTGGGGTGGCTCAAAAGCCTTACATTGTAAACTTTGAATTTCAGGTAGATCTGGGGCAAATTGTTCTGGCCCTGCTCCCGGAAGACGACCAACCTCAAACTCGTCCCAGGCATAGGTATCGTAGGCATGCAAGGCCCCAGATATTTCGAACACGTGTCACCCTTTTTGGAATGCCGGATGATGAGGTTTTAAGACGCTACCGTCTACCTCCCAAAATCATCATAGACACTCTCTCATTAATAGAAAGTGATCTTGAGCGGCAAATTGACAGTCCAACAGCAATACCACCACTGACGCAATTTATGGCGGTGTTACATTTCTGTGCCTCAGGATCGTTTCAAACAACGGTGGGAATAGTGGCGGGCATCTCCCAATCCTCCTTTTCCCGGATCCTGAGGGCAGTGATGGAGGCACTTTTCAAGCACCTCCATCATTTTATTAAAATGCCTTTGGATATGGTGCCCTTAGTGTGGGCAAGGCCAATTTTTACCAAATAGCTGGCTTCCCACACATCATAGGGGTTGTGGATGGTACTCACATACCACTTCAGCCTCCAGCACGGCTGGAGGCAATATTTAGAAACCGTAAACACTATCACTCCCTGAATGTAATGGTGGTATGTGATGCCTCCCTCCAGATCCTGTCCCTGAATGCTAAATTACCAGGAAGTGCTCATGACTCCTTCGTCATCCGGCAATCAGGGATATGGCAGAAATTAACCAACCTACAAGCTGGTGATGCGTGGCTTTTGGGTAAGTGGAGACCTTTAGTACATAACAATGTTAAGCTTGATACACAGTGTTCCTGATGTTGTCTATTTTTTTTCACAGGAGACAGTGGATACCCTTGCATGTCCTGGCTGCTCACTCCTTATTTGGCTCCCACACCAGGGCCACAAAGTGCGTATAATTCCGCACTTACAGCCACCAGGCAAGTGGTGGAGTGCTGTATCGGCCTTTTAAAAGGCCGATTCAGATGCCTCCACCGCTCTGGTGGCGAGCTCATGTATGTGCCGGATATGGTGTCTAAAATTGTGGTCCTGTGTGGGATATTTCACAACATTGCCATAAGGAGTGGTGTCCCAATGCAGCCAGAGGATGCCTTACCTGAGGATGGCCCCCCCGAGGTTGGTCGGAGGTCAGTATGTGGGGGGGCCATACGCGATGATGTTGTTGCCAGATTTTTTAGGTAAGTTGTAACAAAACTACAGTGTTTATACCTAATGTGTTTGTGTTTGTTTGCGAACATCTAATTTTGTGTTTTTTTCTCACCATCTTCTGTTTGTTCACATAATCTTTGGCACTCCAACGCTCACTACTTCCTGCTACCCTTACCAAACCTGGATCTGGTCCTTTTGGGCATATATTCTGGAACCCATATCGCAACGCCATGTTTGAGGAATCATGTTGGCATGGTCCTTCGTCAACCAGTTCTTGATTTTTTGTTTTTATTTAATTATTTCTGGGTATGTGTTGTATTTGAATTTATCACTGTGTTCTTTTTTTGGGAGTGACCACTTTGTTTTCTCTGTTATGTTGTGAATAAATGTTTGGAGAGTGAAATGGTCTTCCTTTTTTGGGACGTTAACAGCAAGTGTAACCAGGTTAACACAAGTTACATTTGACTAAGGGGTAATCCAGTACTGACGCCAGTTGAGCTAAACTGAAATGTTTTCAGCTTCCCAACCCACACCAAAAGGAAGCCTGGCCCAACCTTGGGATTTGTAAGATTAGCCTAAGCAGCTTGCGCACCAACTAGGAACCTGTAAAATGTAGAAATATGTAATTGACACTACACCCAAAAAGGGAAATGACATTGTTACTGTTATGTGTTTCTTGTGTCTGTTTGACATACAAAGACAAAACCCAATCTAACTTTTAAAAAAAGGGAAATCCTTGCAGGAACAGTCTACTTATGTCAGGCTAAACTATCTTGGTTTTGGATTTAAAAAATGAGCCAGAACGTATATTTGTATGAAAAAATTTATTTTGAAAAGTTAACCAAACTAAAAAAACTACTGGCGAAGGAGGCCAGACAGCCGGTCGAGGGCCACAAGAATGCCAATTACATGTTGGCGCATCTGGCCAACACTATCCGCCACCTCTTGCCGACGCCTCTGTTCCTCTGTGGGTGAGAAAAGTGTGTGGGTTAATACAACAATAGGGAATCCACATTAAAAAAACAAAAACACAACGAAATCACTCCTAAACCTAAAAAAAAATAAAAAAAGGGGGTGCTGCCAAAAATACAAGGCCTATGTACAAATTCCCACAGGTGTGATATGTGTATGTTGAAATCACCAGGAAGAGGTAAAGGCAAACTGCGAAATCACCAAAAGTCAAGCCACAAAAACACAAAGAAAGGCACGACACATGATTACATACAAACAGTTTGTGCTTTAAAAAAAAACAAAATAAAAACATACCGGGAGCCAAAACGGGAGCTCCGGAAATGCCTCCATGATCCTCCTCGGAGGATCCGTCATTCCCCAAAGAATGGGGAGGAGTTATGATGGACTCCGGGGAGGGGGTAATTGGAAGAGGGGTGGGTGGAGGAGAGGGGGAAGTGGGACGGAGGGGAAGGAGGCCCGACATTTCCGGGACAGGGTCTGGGAAGGATGGGGAGGAGTGGGGAATAGGGGAAAGATTTGGGGTGGAGTGTTGGCTGGGGGTTGGGGATAGTGGCCGGGAACGCCGTCTGGATGGACGGTGACGGCGGAGTCTTGGCTGTCCCCCTAAAATATGTCAAAGAAATTGCGGTTAGTTTATGGACAAATCCGGGGACCAAAACTAAAAAAAAAACACAACCCAAAAAATAAGCCAAATAGGAGTAGAATGAATAAATCAGAAATAGAGGGAAAACATGCACACGCAGATATGAGTACAAATAATAAATATGACAGACAGGAAAACATGCACACGCAGATATGAGTACAAATAATAAATAGGACAGACAGGAAAACATGCACACGCAGATATGAGTACAAATAATAAATAGGACAGACAGGAAAACATGCACACGCAGATATGAGTACAAATAATAAATAGGACAGACAGGAAAACATGCACACGCAGTTTGCCCCACAAACACAAACATGAAAACCACAATACATAACACTTACTTTCCAGTATCTGCATGCGAAAGCATGCCAGCAAGCGGGGCATTCGCCGTTGCAGGTCGGACCACCTGCGCTCCAGCTGCCCGATGTTGCGGCGTGAGCCGAAGGACCGCAGGCGGGACCGTGCCTCCGCATACGCGGAGCGCTTCTGCCGGTTGCTGATGGGTGGAGGCTGGCTGGTGATCCGGCGATCCATGACCTCCGTAAGCACCAGCAGCTCGCGCCTGGTGAATGCGGAGGCTCTCATG
Source organism: Taudactylus pleione (assembly GCA_031769625.1). Lineage (NCBI taxonomy): Eukaryota > Metazoa > Chordata > Amphibia > Anura > Myobatrachidae > Taudactylus > Taudactylus pleione. The sequence goes on along the minus strand of JAUIMM010000061.1, from coordinate 8,031,458 downwards.
ATGGCAATGGTGTTTTTCTTAAAAATCATTTTTGATAAAGTGTGTAAAAATTTTCTGATTAGCTAATGTATTTTGGAAATTAACAGGAGCAATTTTATTGGTTAGTGTATGAGTCATGTGTTCGACAGGGCCAGAAATCTCTGGAGAGTTATGATAGGCTTGATGCAGTGACATGCGTAAGCAAATTTAAATAAAGAAATGAACCCAGGGAAATATGCGGGGATCCACAGCAATAGAACAATTGTTTAATTGTGGTTCACATGTTTTTTGAACAATAAAAGCGAATGTTTCATCCGTACGTATTCTGCGGGTAAACACAAACACGGACAAGAGTAAAGTTTCTTGCATTGTGTTGAAAAAAAACAAACAATTAAGCTAATTGATACACTGATTGGCATGATACGATTGATGGAGGTAGACAGAATAAAGGAGCAGGTAATCGACATCTGACAAGGCCACTTCCTGTTTATACTTGTGCGTGCGTTCCTTTCAAGCCATTTCGGGGATGTACGCTCGCTATTTCGTACGCTCGTTAGTTAGAGGAGGGGTCGTCAGAGTTTAGGGAGGAATTTTAGATGCGAACGAAAATACGAGCGAGCCATTGAATTTAAATATTTTTGTACGTACGCCTAACGTACGTGCGCCCGCTTGCGAGTGGGTCTGAATCAGGGCCATAATACCAATGATATAAAAGTTTATAGTTATGTTCCTTTTATAACTCAAATGAACTTGTAGCAGTGTTTTCTATAAATTCTTCCTAATTATCCCCATCCAGGGTCTCCCCCAAATTTGTTTTACAGGCAAGTTTATCAGTGTCTTTATTTGGATGAACAATGGAGATGAGTTTATAATAAATTATTAAAATGAGGCCCTTGGTACATTAGCCATATATCAAAATAAAAGTGATTCTATAATAGAGAGGTCATCAATTATATGATCTTTGATTGAATTAAAGAAGTGCCTGATTTGGAGGAATTGGAAAAGAGGCTATTGGGGATTTAAAAATTAAATTAAATATCTGCAAAGGTTGGGGAATATTTGGGAAAGCTGCAGGTCAGTAAGGTACTTAATACCCTATTCACAAGGAAAACTTCACTGATTTGCAAAAGCTGGGCTATCAAGAGAGGCATATCTGGACTGGGGAACCATGATATATTCTCTAAGTTTTGTTATATAGTCAGGGAGTATGGGACCATTCTATGGGTAAATACATCTTTAGGTCTAATTCTACATGAGAGCCAGAGAATAGAGGAGGTGGGATCTTCAACTCTATCATAGAACAGACTCTAGAAGAGATGGTATTGTTCCAGAGCATGCAGTGAGCAAACTGCGCAGAGATAGTAATATTTGAATTGGGTAATTCAAAAGTTCCCCCTTGTGTTGATCACTGGAAGAGTTTTAAATCAACCTTAAGTAATTTTTTCATCCAGATAAATGGATTGGAAGAGCTGTAAATATTTTTCAACATAAGGTGGGACATTGATCAGTAGTGCCTGAAAATACTAAAGAAGTTGGGGGAAAACATTCATCTCAATAGCATTAGCATGACCTATCCATATGGTATAGGGCTCTGTCCATGTACTGTGTGCATCTATTGGCAGTTGTTCTGTGACTTAAATGCTGCTATAATGCCTTTTCCTGGGGGCATCACATTGAGCTGAGATGCTGACTGTTATTTCAGTTTGACGGTTTGGGAGGGATACAAATGGATTTTCTATTGTCAGAATAATGTCATCTACATACAGGGATATATTTAGATTTCACTTTAATGCCAGAGATGTTGAAATTTTGCTTGGTTTTTGCTGCAAGTTGCTCGAACAGAGGAAAAAAGGGACATCCTTTCATCTGCCATAATTAATTGGAAAGTGAGCCAAATGCCATTGGCCTACACCATTGTTGAGGAAGTGTCATGATTCGAGATTGAAATGTGGATTCTAACTATCCACTAGAATTGGTATAACCAATAACAGGGGCATGGAGTTTAACATACTGGTGGTTTTCACCAGGAACCCTTGAAAGAAGGTATGGACTTATTTTCATCCTGAGTTGGTTCCAAGTGGGATAGCAAATAATAGTCAGCAAATCACAACTGGTAACGGAGCAGGAATATGAAAGCCAAAAAGGGTATATCAGAAGAAAGGTCAGGTCACAAACTGAACTTAACAACAAGCAGGTCAGACCAAAGTCAAGGAATAACACTGTAGAGAAGTCAGCAACATGCTACAGTCAATCATAGGCATCACAAATAAAATATGCAGGAAAGTTAGAGAATAGGGCCTTTATTCAGAGGAGGATGTAGTTGCATTCACAACTGTAATTTTTGACACAGAAGGCTTTACAACTATGTTAATGTTTTAGCTGATGTCATGTGCACAGAGACACCTATCCTCCAGCACACATCAGTCACTCATTGAACATCTGAGCATCCCTATGCTGTTTCAACATCTCTCAAACAAGCAGGATTGGGTGTTATATATACACAAGTTGGAATACATGCTATTGCATTAAAAGGAGGTCTTCTACATGGAGGATATCATCAAGTCGCCAGTCTCATTGAAGGTAATACTCCAGCTGATGGATGTATTGTAAACTGGCTTTCGTACACAGCCAAGACAAGCCTTGTAAGTAATGTTGGAGGCTTCCTAGTTTAGCAGGATATAGTTTTAACAGTTACATTATAACCACATCATTGGTTACTACACTGGTAGATTGTTAGTTTGTTGCATTATTATTTTATGTATAGAATATCACATATTTCTGGCTTTTGAATCATTAACCAACTATTTTCTTGTTATGTGAGCTTAAAGAAGCATTTATATAGCTTTTTTGTAAGTAGATACAGTTAAAAGTGTGCTTAATCAGAAGCAGATTGTGGTGGACAGGAGCTGCTAAATTAATGAGGTCACCAGTCACCTTTTGTTTAAATACATTAGGTTAACACTATTGAAGTTCTTTTCAAGCTAGCGCTCATCTGACTTATATGTAAATGTGGTAGTGCCTATAGTAACAATGTCACATAAACACCAAATTGGGCTAGCAATGACAATTTATTATCCAATTATTGCAACTAAAATAGCAATACATATGAATAAATTTGTTAAGATATAACAGCGGAGTCAATGTTGACTTTCTATAGAAAATATCACTAATTATAATGTAATCTCATACAAATACATGAAATTATAGGTTAAAAGACATTTTGGTGATGCTTTTATTATTAATTGAGCAGTCATAACTAAAATCCATACCAAATACACATAAATAAAATAGCACAGCTAAGATCCTTGGGTATCTTACAGACAGGTGAAAGGATAGAACACAATAGAGTAGGAGGTGAAATGGTGAGTGATAGGTATAACAGAATTGTTAAATGTTTCAATTATAGTAATTGTTACCTGGATGGGGGTATCATTGTCAAACTGCTTCTCCTCGTATTGTCAGTTTAAAATTACTCCTGGCCCTGCATTAGACACGGTCATACCTTAGGTTGATTTATGTTCTTGCTGAGATCAACATTGTCGCCCCCTGCTTGAAAGACTGAACTTTGCCGAGATGGGTGTGTGTCCCTGGGTCTGCTAACACTGGTGCTGGCAATATGGTTCTTTTAACCAACTACAACAGCAGTGAAATGGATACTGGTGGTTTGCAGCTCTGCATGAAGTGCTGTGTGTGATCCTGCTGATGAGGTCTGACCAGACAGCAGGGATGCTGCCATATCTGTCAGCGCACCAGTGGTCACCACGAACCATGCTGCTTCAACATTCAGAGGTGGACCTTAAACCCTCTGGAGCTGTAAGCCATCGCATGTAGCGGGAGTTCCAGTCTTCAGCAGATCTTAAATGTTGCAGTCAATGTAAATGCTGGCCTTTGGTATATGTTTATTTCCCTGTCCGGTCCTTCAGGTAGCTGAAGAGAGGGGGCTTGAAATATTTGCCTATATGAGTTCTTGTGGCCCAATGCATTTTGGCCACCACAAGCAGCCTTTTTCAAGGTGTCTCATGTGTGTGAGAGGTCTGTATAATTAGTGAATAAAGTTCCAGGTTCGTTACTCCATTGGATTGCTCTGCTAGTATGACACAACTGAGGCTTGATTCTGATTGGCCTTTGGCAGATGTAAATAGAGGAGTCTATTGGTTAGTTTCATTGTCAATCTTTTCCAGTGTGGATGTTGGTGCTGGGTATGGGACAAAATATATGAAGGAAAACAGTGAGGTCAGGAAAGGGAAAACATAGGAGCAGAGACATGTATTATTACTCAAGATTAAAATGAAATTACACAGATGTTACAGATTAGTTTGTAGTATGAATCTGTGGTTTAGTATGAGCTCAATATGAAAATAGAAATCCGCAGTTTAATCAAAATCTGGAATGAAGGACATAAATAGTGGTGTCATTGTACCCACTATGGGGTAGTGTGATATAAGGTATATAGATATGTGGCTTGACATGAGGTGAACCTGAAACCCATAGTTTAATTTAAATCAAGAATGAGGGACATGAATAATGTTGGAAATACACATAGTATGGAGTCTTTCAATGGTAGTGGCATAATATAATAATAATAATTGTAGATGCTCTGCAATCCCTGATCTATGATGATATATATAAAAGATGACTTAGTTTAAATAACCAATGCAAGGTATGAGAACAAGCCACTCTTTCTTCATCAAAAGTTTTGTCTTATGATATGTCATAGGTATTAAACTCTAGATTGAATATTATACACTTGCTTCTTAGTATTTATACTGTGACTCATTGTTTCTGAATTGTGTCCTGCACATTTCAAGGACTATATTTATTCCTGAAAATTACATATCCTATTTGCACAGGTACGGGGTGGTGGGAGCTGTACCTTCAATATGTATGGGTACGGCAAGCTAATAGGGGTTCAATGATAAAACATGGTCTGGAATACAAAGGACATTGGTGGTAATGTGATGTTCTGTTATCATAGTCACTCTGACCTTGTATTCAACATAGATTACCATGATCAAATATGTTATGGATTATATCCTGGTCCAGGCTCATGGTCATGATACTAGTGGTGAGGAGTTCCTTTCACAAATTCCATTCTGTATTCTCAAAGGATGGTTTGAATTTCCAAGTCTATGTTGAGGCCATCTGGAATCAAGGTTTTCAGGTTAATGATCCATTTTATTTCTTCTCTACTCAGGATTTTGTTGAAATGTATGCCTCTCCAATTCTGCTTAACTTTTTTTATTCCTATAAAAGATAATTTTGTTTCATCCTGATTGTGCATGGTTTTGAAATGGTGTGAGATGCTATGTTCTTCGGACCCATTTGTAACAGTTTTCCAGTGTTCATTAATCCTTTGTTTCAATGGTCTAATTGTTTTTCCAATGTATTGTTTCTTGCATGGACATAACAAGAGGTAAATCACCCTTTTATTTCAATGTAATTATCTCCTGGATTTTGTAGTTGGCATTCATTTTGCTTGATGTGGGTCTAGTGCTTTTGTGTTTGGCGGTTCTTCATTTCAGGCACTTTCACAATTAAAGAACAAGTTCGGCTAGGTGTATAAACTGGGTCATACCTCTCAAATATGATTTTAGTAGGTATATAGCATTTAATCACAACCTTGACACTTGGTGAACAAGCCTACAGATTGCAAAATGTACATTCAAGGAAGGAGTCTCTGAGTCCAGTGCACAGGACCAGGATAAACTGCAAAATACTCTGTGCGTCCGGATCCACGACACCAGGAGTTATCCAGCTAGATAAAGGCCATTGCCGAAATGCGTTGCTGTTACTCTCCTTCGCATTTACTAACCAGCACCTTGATATACAAAGTTATCCAGACATCCTTCAGTTCCAGTGCATTTCTTCTAGTATGGAGATTGGAGGCTGCTTTCCATACCTGGACACGCTGATTGCTAGTGCCGCTGATGCTATGGTTCACACTTCGGAGGCATTTGGCTGATACTTATTGCCAGCTGTGGTGACTCTGTATCAGTCCTGCTCTCCCACTCCGCCAGCGGAGAAGGAGCAGCCAGATAGCCACCGGATTAAGCCATGGTCTGCCTGGCTGCATTGCCGCTTACTAAGATCTGGGCTGGAGACGTTCCATAACTGTAGTAGGATACCATTGCGGGGGATTAATCAGTCATCTCCAAATTGGCCCAATAACCATTGACTGGTTGTGATTAAATACTATATACCTACTAAAAATCATATTTGAGAGGTATGACCCAGTTTATACGCCTAGACAAACTTGTTCTCTGGATTTAAATCAAGTGTTGGATTCTATTAACATATTCACACCATATACACTCCACTAATCCACGAATAGCTACTTTTATATTTGTATGGGACATTGTTGCTATTTGAGTTACCACTGGATACTTGATGTTGCTGTTTGTAATGCAGATGTTTCAAGTTTTCAGGTTCGTTTGGTTCATATACAGTACAGTAGTAGTGGCTGCTTCAACATCCACATTCATAGTTGCAGACATACAGTACTGTACAGTAGTGGGTGCACCGTGCATTGATAGACAGGCTTCTACTGTACATCTACTGTATGGTTGGAACGACGGTCCCTTCGATATCAGTATCAAGTGAGAAAAGCATTTTTGCTAATGTTAGTGCTCTGTTATCGCATTCATATGAATCTTCCGATACTTCTAGCTCCCTGACAGTTTGTTCTTTGGGAAACCCAGGGCCACCTGCTGCTACAGTAGGGGGGGGGGTTGGAGTTATTTTCACTTTTGACCTCAAAATGGCAACTGGTGTTCACCTCCATCTGGGGCACCCAAACACTGTCTTGTTTCATGTATTTTTTTTTCTATTGTTATATGGGCTGTGGGCCTTGGGGCACTGCTTACAGTATTTCACCACCAGGCTTAATTATAATACAAATTCATTATTAATAAATTTGTTAGGCTGGTTAGTTAGGGCATACAGTATATTAATGTGGAGAAGTGGATTAGTGTGACACTGTTAGAGCCGGAAAGGGCCCTGCACAGTGTATTCTCTCTCCTACAGTACAGGGTTTGTGGGATCGAGCAGGATGAAGAACAAGAGCATCTCTGGTGAGAACCTCTGTGTCTGTCTTTTACTGTCTGTTCATCTCTGCCTATCCTCCTTTCTTCAGGGCGTACAGTGGACCTTGCATTCCGATGCAAGGTAGAGTCTGCACCTGGTATAGGTGACACTCTGGATCTGAGGCCAAAAGTGCGAGTGATGATTTTAACTTAAAAGCCTAATCTTTTTGTGTAGTCCTCGGTCCAGTAGGGCGTATCAGTCAGCATTGAGAAAGGACAGTTCTCACGTCATCTCCTTCCTCCTAGGTACTGTACAGTAGTCATGTCCATGTCCAGCTTGGAATTCGAGGACATGCCAGGGGCATAAGAAAGAAGCGGGGACAGTAGATGACTATGGGGGTGGAAAGATAAAGAAGTCCCCCCGTCTGTACAGCATGTTACTGTAGGTTAAATAAAAATTGTCAATAATTTATAAAATTGGTGTTTGTACTGTATGTAATTCAGTCTTTAAGTGCGCCTGAGACCCAAATCGTGCATCTGTCATTAAAAAGGTACAAAAAGTCAATAACACACAGATGCAGGGGTGTATCGTCCTATTGGCCAGGATTTCACTCACCAGGGGCGCGCCGGCCGATGGGGGTTGCAGCCCACAGTCATATACTGTACAGTATCCCTGTTGCCCATCCCAGTGATTTCACAGCTGCCCGGCACTTACAGTAGAAAACAGTACAGTAGACATACAGTACTGTACACACTGAGGGCCGTTTTCAATTTAGGGGTCTAGTTACTTTTTTTGCCCGGTCTTGTCTTTTCACTCCAAGGGGTCTATTTACTGTACTAAGCAGTGTTAGGAGACAGAGTGAAAAGTGATAAAAAAGTGATAAAGGTGTCAGTCAATCAGCTCCCAACTGTCATTTTTCAAACACAGCCTGTGAGATGACAGTTGGGAGCAGATTGGTTGGCACTTTTTCACCCATTGGAGCGAAAAGACGTCATCGGCTAAAAAAAAGTTTCACAGATTACATCATTTCGCCAGGTGTAAAATTATCGCTGTATTCAATTTGAAAGTTTTAACGCCTACCGTAGGCGGGAAGTCAATGCAATGTACAGCAAGACAGTATGTGACAAAGTTTCGCCTACTGTATGAATAGCAGGCGGAAAAAATTGATGAATTGGGGTGCAACGTTGCAGAAAGCCTTCAACGTGCAGCCTTAAGACAGTCCCCTAAAGGTACTGTAAACTGCGTAACTTTTTTTTAAAAAAAACAGTCTGAACACACCAACAATTTACTTTCATTTTGGGGGCGGAAGAAAAAAAATTGGGGGGAAAAAGTTAAACATGTAGGGGTAAATTTACTAAGATGGGAGTTCTATTTAAGAAGTTACTGTACTGTATTTTGCCAATAGCAACCAATCAGATTCTACTTCTTATTTATCTACAGTAGCACCTTCTAGAAGATAATACCTGGAATCTGATTGGTTGCTATGGGCAACATCACATCTTAATAGAACTCCCATCTTAGTAAATGTACCCCCTAATATATAAAATGTACTGAGTTTAGTAAGGGTTGGATAACAATACTGAACAAAAGTAGCGAAGACTTAAAAAAAAAAAAGCGTTACATGGGTATACCGTAGATATGGGCATGCGCCTGAGATACGATGACGTACAGTATTGTAGGACACACTCAAGCCAGGTGCAACCTTGGTATTGCAGGCGGCTGTAGTGTAATGGTAAATAATCAAACCGATACATTACGTCGCTTGTACAACACTTTTGCGGGTTCAAAGCTTGAAAGGTTACACTTTTTATTTTTTATTTTTATTACACAGTCAAGGTTACACTTTTTTGTCATAAAGTACTGTGGCATAGAAATACCAGAATTTCTGAATAATGTATTAGTGAAGATTTAAAACAAAATTAAATTACCATATACAGTATATATTTTAAAGGTCTCGAACCAGCGGCACATGAAAATGGTAGATGCAGTAGGGCTAGGCATTAGCCCCCTAGACTACTGCATCTACTGTACTGTAGTTCCTAGAGTCATGGAATCACTATAATGTCTACCGTAAGTCCGGGACAGGGTCAACAGTATTGTACTTACTATAATACACACAACTGGGCATGCACAGTGCTATGAGACTCAATACGCCACAGTGTAGCGCGCAACTAGCAATGCGGTATATGGTGTACCATATGGAGCTACAAACTACAGTACTCTAGCTGGGCACATCTACAGTACATACAGTATAATATATTGAGTTTTGTAAGGGTTGGATAACAATACTGAACTACAGTACTATAGTGAACATTAAAAAAAAAAAAAAATTATCAAGGTCTCGAACATAAGGAGAGAAGTTTAAGCAAGACGGATCACCTAACCCCTTGATCACAAGTCTCTCCTAGTAAGAATTGCATCTGTCCTCTACAGTACTTTATGTGACATCTACAGTACCATACGATGAAGTACTCAGGCGTCTGTAGCATAGACGTAAGAAATCGAACTTCTACATTGCAGACATCTGTACAACCCGGTTCCGGGTTCGAAACCTGGAAGGTTAAACTTTTTTTAATTTTTTTTTATTATTATTAGACAGTCAAGGTTACACTTTTTATTTTTAATATTATTATTACACAGTCAGTGTGTAATACGGAGATCCCACTTTCACTGTGTGTGAATCATGACCGGCTACTGTATGGTCTTCCATACTGTACGCCATGGCATAGTGCTACAAGGGTATGGCTATGGTGCAGCACCACTGGCAATGCATTGCAACCCCGCCACTGGTCACACGCCAGAGATCCTATTTGTACCATAACCCCTCAGAACTGGCTATAAGTCACCACAGCACCAACTGTGCAGACATTGACACAATTTTGCAGTTTAAATGCAGAGTCAGTTTGTAGTGCAGGGACCTCTCTCTCAAACAGCGTCAACTATCAGTTACTGAACACATTAAATCACTAAAGTTTCCAAGTCTGGGACAGCATTGCCATTGATGCAAGTTTGCGCTCTAGAGCACAGTCTGTTTGCAATACAGAGACTTCCCTCCAAACAAAGTCCACTACTGTAGCACTTTCTGAAGTCATGAATTTACTATTGTGTATACTGTAAGTCTCGGACAGTGCAGAATGACACAAGTGTGAAAATTCAACAGTACTGTAGCAATACAGACAACTGGGCATGCGCCATGGCATAGCACTACTTGGTTTATGGCTTGGCTCCACTGGACATGCGTCACACATTCCATTGTCATTGCAACCCATCCACTGGGCATGCACTGACATTGATGCAATTTTGCGGTTTAAAGGCACAGTCAGTTTGTTATACAGAGACAACTCTCTTTAACAGAGCCCATTACCACTTGATGGTCACTATAATGTCCATGTATGGGTCAGCGCCGGCATTGATGCAAGTTTGCATTTTAAGGTACAGTACTGTATGTACAATAATACTGTAAAAATCCTATTTTCGCTGTTTGACTCCCGAAGCACTGGGCATGCGCTCCACATGTACTGTATTGAATACTGAATATTTTAAGTGAAGATTTTAAAAATAATTAAAAAAACATATTTTCAAGGTCTCAAACCCATGGAACAAGAAGAGGGGAGAAGCAGTGAGACTAGGCATTAGACCGCTAGGCCACACGCTTCACCCATTACTAGAGTTCTGTAGTTTGTAAAGTAATGAAACCTCTACAATGTCTATATCTGGGACAGTGCCGACAGTATTTACATTTGCGCAAGTACTGTATGATTTCAACCGCACAGTCAGTGGGTAATACAAAGCTTAATGATTTCAAACTTTATTAGACATTCTTCTACTGCTTTATTATACCGTACATTCCTGATTCCATGTGGAAAACGCTGTAATACTGTATAGTGTACTGAATCACCGCTTCTGTCAACCAATCATCGGGTGGTGATACTGAACATACCGTACGGTACATTGGAAATCACACGCATGCGCTATGTAGTTTAGGAAAAGTGACACCTGGTGGGCAAAATGTTGTATTACACGTAATGACTTTTTTCATTACTAAACTTTCTTTGTGGCGTGACTCATGGTGTGGTGTGTGGTGCGCCATGCATGGCGTGAGGGATAACGCTGTGATGCCACATTATAGCTGGGCACATCAGTATTTAATAATGTTTTTTATTGTTAGAAACATTGTGTAGGTACTCAAACTATAGAATTGAGATTTATTATGGTATAATAATTAGAACCATGTTGCAATAACAGATATATTTATAGTGCTCAGAATTACTGTTTATTATATAGGATTTTAAAACAAATCTGTTAGTACTGTATTAAAAAATATTTTTTAATAAATCAATGTGATTATAAATATGTGTATATGTATGTTCTTTTTACAAGGACATACCAGCACAGTAGTTTTTGATTAAATTATTTTTGAGGTTGGCATACCTCTTTTCATACTGCTGCAGGGTGCCTCTAAACAAACAGATTCACACAGGTCCAGTATACACTTAACTTTCACAATGAATGAAACCTTTACTCCTCCTCATTGGTAGGCAAGTTTATTTTCATTATTTTGGAGGTAAAAGGTTGTAGACTTATTTCAGCTTATTATCAGGTGCTTTCTTAGGGCCTTTTAAGTATAAATTGGACCAACATAGTGTCTTTGGTGAGGATGTTCCAGTGTTTCCATAAAATATGTTTAATGAGTCTTGTTGAGGATTTGTATTCTGTAAAAAAACATGGGATAAAATTGATGTTGACATTTTCTTCATTTTCATTCTTTATTATACATCAGGAGATGTTTCATTTTTTTTTCTTCTAGTACCTCCTGGAAGGCTTTATATTGTTTTCCTTCTACAGAAACTGCTTGTGTTCTTGTGAAATATAGTCCTCCACATTTGTACAATGTATTTCGGTGAATGACCCTATGGGTATGATAAAAGGCTGGGTAATGTTCACTGGATGAGAGTATAAAACTATTGACATGTCATTTTATTAATAACAGCAACACCATAATGTCTTTTAACCTATCATTTTATATATTTATATAAGATTACATTATAATTACTGATATTTTCTATAGAATGTCAACATTGACTCCACTGTTTTACCTTAACTTATTTATTCATATGTATTGCTATTTTAGGATAGCAATCACCTCGAACTTCGATTTGTATGTACATAACACTTTTTCCAAACTTCCTCTGTCCAATGTCTGTGTTCTTTTGCCCATATTAATCTTTTCCTTTTATTGGCCAGTCTCAGATATGGCTTTTTCTGGCCACTCTGCCTAGAAGGCCAGCATCCCAGAGTCGCCTCTTCACTGTAGACGTTGACACTGGCATTTGCAGGTACCATTTAATGAAGCTGCAGGTTGAGGACTTGTGAGGTGTCTATTTCTCAAACTAGAGACTCTAATGTACTTGTCTTCTTGCACAGTTGTGCACCGTAGCCTCCCACTTCTCTATCTACTCTTGTTAGAGCCTGTTTGTGCAGTTCTCTGAAGGTAGTAGTACACACTGTTGTAGGAAATGTTCAGTTTCTTGGCAATTTCTCACATGGAATAGCCTTCATTTCTAAGAACAAGAATAGACTGTTGAGTTTCACATGAAAGTTCTCTTTTTCTGGCCATTTGGAGAGTATAATTGAACCCACAAGTGTGGTGCTCCAGATACTAAACTAGCTCAAAGGAAGGCCAGTTTTATAGCTTCTCTAATGAGCAAACCCATTTGCAGCTGTGCTAACATAATTGCACAAGGGTTTTCTAATCATCCATTAGTCTTCTAATGTGCTTAGCAAACATAATGTACCATTAGAACACTGGAGTGATGGTTGCTGGAAATGGGCCTCTATACACCTATGTAGATATTCCTTTAAAAAACAGACGTTTGCAGCTAGTATAGTCATTTACCACATTACCAATGTATAGCATGTATTTCTGATTAATTTAATGTTATCTTCATTGAAAAAAGTGCTTGTCTTATAAAAATAAGGAAATTTCTAAGTGACCCCAAACTTTGAAAGGTAGTGTATGTCCTATTGGGTGTTTTTATACTCCTCTAAATATGGTCTCCCCTATCTCTGGATGCTAGTAGTCACTGAAAGCTAGAAGGTCTATACATATTTTGCAGTATATGTTTTCTGGTTGTTTAATTGATGCAGACAGTTTTGAACTGAATGAGATCAGAAAATAATAGCACCATAAAAAATATTTTTGAGTATTTTAAGGATTTTCTTACCAGCGACAAGGTGTTATTAAGTAATTTGTAGAGAAAATTCATATTTTGGTGTAAAAAAATAATTAGAAGTTTAGAGTAATTTAGTCAAAAACTTGTATTTTTGATCTTTTAGATATGTTTGTCTTTCAGGTATACACTGTTATGTACTGTATGCTTATGTGGCAGCCTGTTTTCTGGTATAACCAATATACAGGGACATGAAGCATGTGCCTTGCCTTAGGTGGAAGAAAACACAGGAGGGGAGAAACAGCCACATAAGATTGATTGATTAATCAGTTAATTAATTAATACATACATACATACATACATACATTAACATGACTTCACATGTAAGGCTGCGTTTTCACAAGTTTCTTACACTTGATCAATAACCACATTCAGTCTTGAAGTGCCCTTCTCCTATAGTAACCCATATTCCAGTGGAATGATATGTGTTCATCTGTATATTGTTGCCCCGGACTTAAAATTAAGGTAGTGGTAATATATCTAATGCAGTTTTCTAATAGCAGGAAACAATACAATAACAGTTGATGAACCATATGGTAACACAGCAAGGCGCATGGTGATGTTATGCAGAATACTCACCAAGTAGGGCCAGTGAGTACAGTTCAACAGCAGAGAGCAATAGGTAAACCCAAATAAGATAGGAGCAGTTGACTTAGAGACCACAGGCAACAGTTGATGGAAGCAGCAGAAATTAAGCAGAGTTGGGGTACACACGCAGGGGTTGGTAAAGAAGAGTTGGGGTCAAATCAGTAATCAGTCAAGGAAAGCATAAAAATGGCAATTGCAGTGATCAAAGTAAAAGAAAACAACAGACAACATTATAGGAACAGGATATCTTGCAAGTCTATCGACACTATGACAGTTAATTATCTAGTGCTAAAGCTACTCTTTAAATCAGCTAACACCAATCAACATGCAGCATGAGACAAGCCTACAGATGAAAAAAAAAGTATGACAAGTGACTGCATGCTTGCAAGACACATGACTATGTAATGAAAGAATTGCTGCTCACAGTCTATGAATAACCACAGTCAGCCTTAATGCCCCAGCAATAAAGCAGTCACCGGCTATTCTTAGCAGACTCATCATTTTTCTGCTTTAATATTTTTCATTACAATAAAATAACACTTTAGACATTACTACATTGTTCAGTTCAGCAACAGAATGTTGTAGCTAAATCTGAAGGATGTTGTTAAATTGTAGTTATAGAATTTGTGAAATTAAATTTGTACAGTTAAACTGAAATGCAAACAAGCAATAGAATGGAATTACAATATACATTTCATGCAATTCAGACATAAAAACATGCAATACTGTATGTACAATATGAGATTAGGCAATGTAAGCAAATGGGATGTAGTTTAAATCCTGGCAGTTCGGAGGCCTGTGACAGAGTCCTGACACAAGTCAGAATCCTGTTGCCAGCATCCCAACAGCAAGTAGTGGGGTTAGGGGTAAGGGTTAGGCACTAGGTGGGAGGGTTAGGTTTAGGCACTGGGGGCAGTGGTTATGTTTAGGGTGCGGGGAGGGAGCATTAGGTCTAGTGGTAGGGATCAGGATACTTACTGACACGTGTCAGTATTTGAACACTGTTGGGATGGCGGTGTCAGTGTACTGACTATTAACACATAAACATAACTGTTTTGAATTGTAAACAGATCTAATGGTAGCAAATGAAAAGCAAAGATTCTGGCCATAGTTGCTGCTACAAAGGGATAATAAACTGCACCTCTTGAAGTGAACATGAGGCTACAAAAATGGTGGACCTGTGTTATCACATACCCTGGGTGCATTGGGGAGCTGTGGTGGAAGCCTTTGAGGTTCAAACTAAACTGGTAATAGACAGACCACTAGGTGAAGCTTACGAAGAACAAGTGCATACAACAAACATAAATTTATGCTGAAAGCATGACAATGTTATAGAATAATGGCATTTAAAGATATATTTTTCCTTATTGTCTTTCTATTTATGTATCTTCATTAAGTATGTATGTTATATAAGAAATATTACATCAAGCAAGTTAATTATTTGTACAGTACAGGTTGAGTCTCCCATATCCAAAATGCTTGGGACCAGGGGTATTTTGGATAACGGAATATTCTGTATTTTGGAATATTTGCATATCATAAGGAAATATCTTTGGAATGGGACCCAAATATACACACAGAATGCATTTATGTGTTATATACACCTTATACACACAGCCTGAATGTCATTTTATACAATATTTTCAATAATTTTGTGGCTCAAGCAAAGTTTGTGTACATTGAACCATCAAAAATCAAAGGTTTCATTATCTCAGTCATGCCAAAATAATTCTGTATTTCGGAATATTTGGATATGGGAGACTCAACCTGTATATAGTATTAAATGTGTGAACATTTACTCAATGGGTGCACTGAAAAACAAGGGCAACATTTGTTCAGAATATCAATGTTCAGTACTGGAAGACCTACTAATCATTTGTCTACAGAATATGTTAAGTGTCACACTTCAAATGGCTTATGCAAAAATTAAAATGTTTTGCCATGAAGTGAGCCTTCCTTAATTAAACATGTCACAAAGGCTCTTAAACTGAAGAGTACAGGATTAGTGAATGTACCTGTGTCTAACAAGTTGGAAACACAATAATCAAACTGTCCCAAGGAAATAAAATCAAAATAGTGTACTATAAAGCTTTACAGCATTGTATCATAGCTTAGGTAGAGGTTATTTTTGTGTTCTATATAATCACTGTATACTTAAAATATAATAAAGACAGGGAATTTTTAACTTTTTTGTGATTTGTTTGTAATCAGTGTCCCTACATTATAATTATAAAATATTAAAAACCAGTGCATCATAATTTATAATATGTTTAAGAGTTTGTTTTTCAACGTCCATTTGGCTGCAACATCCAAATTTCATCAGAGCTATTCTAGTTACAACTTGTTAAAACCAAAAAACTCCTTAACAACTACCCTTATTTTTAGTCTATTCTCCCATCTCTTATTTTATTTCCTAAATCAAATGTTCAGTGTAATTACAGTGGTGTCATGCTACGTGATGTCACTTGATGCGATAGTTTGCACGCCATCCATCACCAACAATCGGTGACACCATCTCGGGGGGTTACATCAAAGTAGCAGAGCAACTCTGCTTTTTTGGTGTCACCACCTCAGCTGGTGTCACCCAGTGCACGCAACACCTTTCTAGTAACACCATTGTGTGATTATATTGACACACCAAAAGAGTAATCCTTAAAAATGACATTGATTGTGTTGAGCAAAAAGTCTTACACCTTATTATGCATGTACTGTAGCTTCCAATATGTACGTAGAATGGGTAGACCTTTAGACAATTATGTCTATGCACAGCAATGACCATGTTTCTGAATAACAACGTAAAATGCTATATTTTTATTAAACATGAAGTAAACATCTAATGAAGATCAATAGGTGATGAGGTCCAATTTTCCAGTGTCAGTGGGGCTCTCTAGAACATATTTTAAAGCAGAGACATAATAATATATGGACATAAAAAATGCAAATAAGAAAAATCTAAATTTCTCCTTATTGAGATGAGTTATATAAGACATAAACAAGGGTCCAACATCTGTTATTTACATATGAAAATAACTAAAAATAATTAATTAAGGGTTGGCAAAATGTGTGTAGGCAATACTGTGATGAGACTATAACTTTTCTCAATATGCACATTTCTGTGAAGTGGAATATCTTATACAAAGAAAAATAAAACTTTGTGGCAGCCATCATTCTATGCTCCCAGTGTACCGTTAGGTGCATTCTTGTGGAAGAGTGTGCTGAGCCACTGAATTATTTCCAATTCATACTGTAAATATCTTAAAACACTTTGGGACTGATTTATCAATTATTATCAGGCATTTAGACAGTAAAGTATAATTTCTTATTGCCATTAATCATGACAATAATGTCAGAAAGTATTAAGAATGTTTATCTAGAACAGCCATTGCGACAATGTTTGTCCCAATGATTTTGAAGCTGCTTTACCACAGCTGTGAAAGTCATTGTCTTCTTCAGATGTTCCTTCACATGCACCGATCACAGTTCAGGCATGCACAATGTATAACATTGAAGATCCAGAGCTAAATTAACAGCCGTAGAATGTTTGGAGAGGTAAGTAATAAAAAAAAAGTAAGTAAATAATAATTTTACTGTAGTGAGGTTATTTAAATTAATTTTTATTTTATTTTAACACTTGAAAGTCTGGTACATTGCTGACAACTGAAGAGAGCAGGGGAATAGGACAGAGCCATGGGGGGATCTTAAAAGATCCCCCTCATGCTGGACTCTGATGTAAAAGAAAAATCACGACAGCTGAAGGTGCCTTAATCTATCACATGTAAACTCCAAAATAAATATTTTCTGTGAGGTTGATACATTTCAATAATATTGCAAGCACCATTGTATTCTATAGTTCTGGCCATATTATATAATAAATTGCAGCTGTTAAAAAAATCTAGGAGATAGTTGCGATATCTCCTACAGTACATTTCAGAAATTAAATAAAGCGGTACAACTTAAAAAAATGGTTTATACATTGACACCTATCTTTGTGTTTGTTTGTTTTTCATATTTTTTATTCTTTATTCCATTTATCTGATATTTTTTTCTTGTCATAAACCGACATTACTACCTGCATAAATTATTTATTTGAATTTAGCATGCAGTACCAAATAAATAAGAAGTAGGGAGATAACTTATCCATCAATGCACATACTAAGAACATGGACTAAGAGTTTTCGCAAGAAATCTGTGCTATAGTTGTAACTCTTTGCAAACATAAAGTAAATGTTATATCTCTGTTAAAATAGAAGTATAATGAGAAATAGGCCAGTATCTAATAAGCCACAATCGGCGAAAAACAGGGTTTTTTAACCGAAAATCCTCTTTTTGCTGATTTTTTCTATCCCCATATCCTATTTTTTTCAGATAACAAAATAGGATATTTTGGGTGAAAACACATACAATCCGTGATAAATTAATGGACCTTCTGTATATGTTTTCACCATTGTGGCAGCAAAAAAACTGAACTTTTCATGGACTTTTTTTAGGGACACGTCAGGTCCCGAAAAAAAAGATAAGTGCTGGTTGCAGGTTGGATCTGTAATGGAAGCAGGAAGCAGGATGTTGGTATACAGTGCAGGTGCAGAGATGACTCTGTCAGCTGAAATTTATCAGAAGTCATCAGCACACTGAAGTGATGCTTGGAATATGCACTTGTTAGGAGATAAAGTTAGCTTTTTGCTGGAATATACTTAGGAGACTTCTCACAGAGAACCATAAATCTGCAGGTAAGATAGGTGCAAGAAGTTTCCAGGATGTAGATATAAGCTGTATTGAATATGGCTTCCAGCAGTTCTTTGAAGGAATGTATAGAAGCCTGAAGACCACAGGAGAACACAAGCACAGTGCAGTGAGTAATCAGGAATGCTGGTTGCATTCAGCAAGTGACAGGTGGCAGAAGGAAGTTAGCAGATGGAGTTGCTGACCAAGGTCCATGAACTAGTAATGAAACAAGTTGTACTTGCAATGTGCTAATGAACTTGGGGAATTTAACTAGTGCTCTCCAAGTGAGGATTAGCTGGGAAGATCATGTGGATTGTCTAGGTTGGGAATAGGATCAGAAAGGTTATGTGATGAGAATCAATATGGCAGCACCCATGCCGCATTGAGACTCCCTAAATGCTGTCACCTGTGATCCATGTTTGGAAGAACATGTGGAAACCGGGCTGCAGGTACGTGCCATGTGAAATAGTGACAGCACCAGGTGAGGTAGGCAGGTTTAGAGAACCGCAATGTGACAAATAGTAGACAAGTTTGGGAGGGGTTCAGAGTTTATAGTGGTTATGAGGCAGAGTAACTGCCTCTTTGTTCCAGTCTTCCCACCCTCCCACTCTTTGTTGTGTGTGGTTTGGTGATTGTGAATGTGGTGGTTGTTTAAGTCAAGTTTTAGGATTAGTGGGTGTGCTCTTCTTGCTAGTGATTATGTTATAAACCAATTGTCCTGAATAGGAAATGGTTACACCCCCTAAATGAGTGGGTTAAGGTAAGTGGAGAGTTGAAGAACAAAATTTGGTTCTGTGTGTGCATGTTTGGTTGTCCTGTCTGTTCTTTAGTGTAGCCACCATTTCAAAATTGAATATATAAATGTATTATTTACTAAAAATGAAGAAACTTTTTAAATGCCAACCCTGTTGTCCATTGTCTGTGTAATTATTATTAGGTGTTAAGATATATATAAGTTCAGGATAACATTTGGAGTGCAAAGGGAAAAATATGGTTAGTGAGTTTAAGAATGCAGAGCAAAATATAATTATTGGGGATGAATTATGAATATAGATAAATATGCTGATATTGTCTCTAACTTTCTGTATCTCTATGTGTGTTTCTGTGTATAAGTGTTTGTTTGTGCCCCAGTCAATGTCTATGTGTGTCTCAAGGCATGTCTCTAAGTTAATCTATGTGTGTCAGTGCATGTTGATGATTCGCACCTGCATGTCTGTGTTTTTGCTGAGGGAAAAACTAATTTAAGTTATTGAATAGAAATTAGAGGGTAGAGGGTAGTGGGGAAGAATTTAGACAAATTAGCTTGGTAGTAATGAATTAGATGATAGTGTGCAGGGAAATAAATTAATATTATAAGACATTCATTGACTGGAAGGGGTGCATAAATTCATCTATGGGAGAAAATAATTACATTTAGGGCATGACTGTATAGGGTACAGGGTCAATAATTGATTTTGGAGTGACATACATTAACACTGTGCAGGGGGACTCTTTACTTGCTGAGTCAGCAGCCCACTTATGTGATCATAGGATTGTTGGGGTGGGGATTGCAGGGGTGGGCTGTTTCTGCAAGTCAACAGGTCCCTGTTTACTGAGAGGCATGAATTGGTATATAGGATCCTGCTTTCCTATGTTACCTAATATAATCTACATTAAATTCAGTTTAACTGATGCAGGCTCTGACTTATGACCCAGAATGAGATTATGGATCCAGTCCATCATTATTCTGTCAAGCAACAGAGGCAGGTATTTATATGTGTGCATTTTCAAGGAGAATAGAGAGGAACATTCCCAAGGAGAATAAAAAGGAAATGGGTTTGTTCAATCTATTACAAGACATGTCCCCTCTATTACTTGGCCATGCCTCTTATGGTGTACTTATTTCCATTCTGATTGGTTTTACTTCATGTCTGTCACTATCAAACTGACATGTAGGATGGATCCAATTAGTGCACATAGTAAATAAAGTTACTTTTGCACTATTGTATTTGGATATGTGTTAAATACATTTTTATATGGAATTGGTCTGACATCCTCTTTAGGTATGAGCATGTAAGCCCGTTATAGAAATATCCCACAAAGCTGCCACAAATTGTTGGTGGCTCTACCATCTAACACCTTCTGTACTAGCATATCACTGTGTCTCTCTTTCTCTCATGAATGATGACACATTGCTCTTAATTTTAGACTTTAGCGGCCCCTCCTCATCTTAAATGCCCCAGGCCCTCCAAAGTCTAAATCAAGATCTATATTTAATGCAAGTTTTCCATAGCAACTGCCATTTCTCAACATTCCTCCCTTATTGTTGCAGGTCTTTCAGTTCTCTAATAAACTATCTGTACAACATGAAATGATCATATGTGATACAGGGTACTTGACTTACTTGTTTGTAATATGCAGTTTTAAAGCCTGTAATAGTATTGTAGCACATGAATAATAATATACTGTATGGGATAGCAACAGAGCTTTAAGTGCTATAGGATAAACCCTGGCTTTGCTCAGAACATGTTTAACCCCCTTTTTTAATGTATAACATTCACCAAAATGTAAATATAGTCTTTCTATCCAAGCTGACAGCAAAACAAGGTTGCTTTGTATATACATACTGTATGAGTTGAAATACAACAAGTTACAAACTTCTATAGTTTTGAACAGGAAAAAAATCCACACTCAATTAAAGATATGTCAAAGATATAAGCTGCAGTAGAATGTAGTTCAGCAGTAGCCATAAGGAAACTGCCAGAAGCATTGGGGATAATGCAGCAGTATTACTTCACCATGATCTGACATTTGTTTCCAAAAAAATCCTTTGCAAGAACTGATTTAATCAGTGCTGCTGTACAAGACACAATAATCACTTAAGGGCAAAGACAACCTAAAATTAGCTAATTTATCTTAAAATATGCTAATTGTCAATAGAGTTTGGTAATAAATTCTGGAAGTGAACACTTTTCTTTATAAAACTGTCTAAAGTGAATATCTGCTATACACAACTTCCCCACCTTTTATATGCCTCCACAGAGCTGTTCCGAATACCTGTTTGAGCGAGGAAATGTATGACAAGTTGATAGTGGCATTCTAATGACAAATGAAGTAAGCCTTGTTATAATTCTGGATTTATTATTTAACTAGATATGTTATATTTTATTCCACTTTCAGTATATTTCATTATTAATATTGATTACAAAATAAACAGTATTAGTTTGGGAAAAAAAATGGAATTCACTGAGGTCAGCGGAATATACTATGCTGACCCCCCCACCACATGCAAAATGAGATTGTATTTCATCTTAATGTACAGTAAATTGAAAAGTAAGATTTGCGTATAAAATCTGATGTTATACAGAAACATATACAATGATCCCTTGTAATAGAAGCATCAAAGTAAGCTATTACAGTATCCCTTTGTTTCAAAACTGTAACTTGAATTTAAGCATGTCACATTCTATTTTGTTCATTAACTATTGCCAATAGTGCTCAGGAACTAACTTTAACATTAAAGTCTGTGCTCAGAATACAAAAAGGTAATTTGAGCCGTGTCTGTTTTGGATATCATACACATATTTATTAATCATTAGCTGATGTACCCGGATTCACCGAGGTAGACCTTAGACATTTACTGTTTCCATTTCCATCTCATTACTCCAGTAACACATTAATCCTTCACCTCTATAGTAGTGCATCCTTTCCCTCACTGCTATAGAAAGACATTACATTCCCTCACCTGTGTACTAAAACATTCCACTCCCTTGCCCGTGTTGTAACACATTTGATATTCCCCTCCCTCAACTGTGTAGATAAACAATCCCTCCCTCACACCAGTAGTAACACATTATCCTCACTCACACCTATAGTTACTTATCACCCTCTCTCATCTCTGGACTAACACATTACCACTGCCCACTCCTGTAGTAACAAATTCCTCTCCCTCACCTATGTTGTAACACTTTCCCTTCCCTTGTCAGGGTTTAGGAATGCACACATACTAGTCTAGAGTTATGGAACTTTAGAGTTCAGATTACATTTAAGAGTCACAGAGGAGTTTTCTATTCATTCTGGAAATAGGAAGGTAAATCTGGAAGAATTGACCAGGTGTGTGAGGCTGCTTTAGGAACACAAAAACTGCAGACCCACACTATGTATACTACTTCATTGATGCAATTGCAGCAATTTTGTCCACAGTGCATCTAGCTTTGCTTGATGGTAGATCCAAATGCCAATGTGATTGAGGTAAAAGGTGAAACACCACTTGAAAGTCCAGCCCACTTATAATTTATCACCACCATTTCATTACTTTAAAATAAATAATGATCAGTGTAACACAATTAATGTCACAATTGATTGATGTTTCTTTATTTTATGTGTGATTTGTGTGGTTGAATATTTTTATTTCTGTACATTAATAAAAGCACTACAGTGCAAGAGGTAGATGTAAGTGTTTTATTAGTTTAGTACAAAAATAATCTCCATAAAAGGACTGGGATTATCAAATAATTTTGTAGAAAGGCAAAGCAGGTTCATCTTCATGCAAAGCAGGGAACTGCCCAATATATACAGATGTTCTATCAGGGGCATAACTAGAATTTTGTGGACCCCATAGCAAAATCTTGCAAGCCCCCCCTCCTCCCCCTTCTCCTCCCCGCCCCTTTTTAAATGCATGGCACACTAAACAGGATTTTTAAATTGCCAAGGCAGACCATCAGTTTTTTAAATCAAACATAATATATAATAACAAATGTCAACATATATTTAATACATTTTTTAAATTGGTAGAAATAAATAGTTTTCACTTACATAAGAATATCAGTGGGAAACTTGTGCTTGGTGATGTCTCATTATGTCTCTTGTCCAAGTACGGATGGTTGACAAGCACTGGCCACCACAGAAATAAAACACCTTTCCCCCAACAGTAATAAAAATTGTCCCCCACAGTAATTACACACACATTGCCCCCCACAGTAATAAAACAAATACACTGGCTTCCATAGTAATAAAACATATTGCCCCCCTAGTATTTGTCCCCCACAGTAATGACACACATGGCCCCCACATTAGTTACACATATTGTCCCCCACAGCAATAAAATAAACAAAAATACTCTGGCCCCTGCTTGTGAGTCAGTAGCTGTGAAGGAGTTTAGTTTTCCTCTACCTCCCTCAGTGGCGATAATTTATACAGTGGGAGTGTCAGAGCCTATATCTCTCTGTCACAGAGCAGTGAGAAGCAGGGAGCAGCACTTGGCATGCATATGGGAAAGAGACGTGGTGTACTTGACCTATGAATCATAGGTCACGGACCGGGCCACATCTGGGCCACCCGGTAGAGTTCAGTGCTGCCCGAGCTTGATATTTTGGTGATGATCTGCAAGCATCTCTGGCAGCACATTTGAGAACTGCTCGTAGCTAGTGTGCTGCGGCACAGCAGTTGAAAAATGCTGCAGTAAGGTCACTTCCAGGCAGCAACAGCAGAACATGGCGGGTGGTATAAAGCAGTGGCTGTGTCCCCCTTACTATGGCCCTTCATTCCTTCCCATGTATAACCAGCATGGCCAGTGTTATGCATAGAGCCTGTGCAGGGGGTGGAGCATGTCTGAGCCAATGCAGCATGTCCCTTGTACACAGTTTTCCAATCTATGTATAACTGGGTATAGGGGGCTGTTAGGTGTTATTTAAATTCAGTTGCCCCACAAAACCAATTGTTTTTCTTTTAAAAGTATAAATAGAATTTTTGCACTTTTTCCGCAATATAACCCAGGGGGAAATTTATAGTGGGGTTTCTCCAAACCCTCTGGTTAGCTTTTTATGTGCAGTTTGTACTATCTGCTAAGGGGCAAACACTCTAAAACACATTATGTCAGACTATTTGATTTGAATCTGTACTGACAATTTTTATATATGGAAAGTGCACAAACTATGCAATGTAATAAAACAGCATATCAAACAAAAAAATGCATACATTTCAGATGTGTCTGAAATCAAGATTGGCAGATTTCACATATATAAATGACATTGTTCTGTGGTGTGAGAGGAGTGGCTTTATGCTGAGGCTAGTGACTAATCTAATTTTTTTCAGCAACAGATGGTGCACAATCAATGTTGATAACATGGAGAGTAATGAGGTATCCTCGTCTCACTCTGTAGGTGCAGTGACAGATTCTTTTACATTTTGGTTCTGTAAATGCAAACATATATGTAAGGATTCCTTGTTTGGCCACATGTCCTAATATTGTATTAAATAGCGGACTCACCATTTGGGGTAGGATTGGTTGAGTTGCTCTGGGTTCTTTGCATGAGAAAACATGGGACAATAACATAATTACAGTATGAACATTGTTATAGCTTTATACACTTTATGGAAATACATGTTAAACACATAGGGGGGTATCCAAATAACTCAGAAAAAAATTTCAGCCGTAAAAGATGGGGTTTTCTTTGCCGATGTTTGGGTATTTTTCGCTGATTTTTTTATCATGCTATCCAATTACACCCCATTTATTACGGCCAAAAAACTTCTATTATTCTCATGAAAATACATTGGATGCACGAAAAGTCATGGACTCATATTTTCTCTGCCGCGATTAGGAGAAAAACACCTTCTTATGGGGGATTTGGTTTCACCTGCCTGAGACAGGTGAAACAAAATCCCTGATAAGTGCTGGACCACCCTCTCCTTCTGCAAATCCTTCACTCCCTTGGTCTATGTGACACTGCCCTCTCCTGGCTATCCTCCTACCTCTCTGACCGATTCTTCTCTGTCTCCTCTCATGACTCCTCTTCTCCCCCACAGCCTTTTGCAGTAGGTGTTCCCCAAGGTTCTGTTCTTGGACCTCTCCTTTACTCACTTTATACATCCTCACTAGATGAACTCATCAGCTCTTTTGACCTCCAATATCATCTCTATGCTGATGATACTCAGATCTATCTTTCCTCCCCTGACCTCTCTCCCTCTCTCCTCAATCGTGTCTCCAACTGTCTCTCTGCCATCTCTTCCTGGATGTCCCAGTGATGTCTTAAACTTAATATGTCTAAGACTGAGCTAATCATCTTCCCACCCCCCTACATAACCACACTTCACACCATTTCTGTATCAATTGATTGCACAACTATCTCCTCTAGCCCCAAAGTGTGCTGTCCTGGAGTTATCCTGGATTCCTCCCTCCACTTCAAACCACATATCCAGAATCTCTCACAGTCCTGTAGTTTTCATCTTAAAAATATCTCCAAGATCAGACCCTATCTCACACCTGATGCCACTAAAACCCTCATACACTCATTGGTCATCTCCAGATTGGACTACTGTAACCTCCTCCTATCTGGCCTTCCCAACTCCCTTCTCTCCCCTCTGCATCTGCCTCCCCTCTCCTACAAGCTCTCCACTGGCTCCCCTTCCCTTTTAGAACCCAATTTAAGGTTCTCACACTCACTTACAAAGCCCTCAGCCATTCCTCTCCCATTTACATTTCTGATCTCATCTCCCTTCATTCTCCTGTCCGCCCTCTTTGTTCAACAAATGCATTCCACCTCTCATGCCAATTAATTACTTCCTCCCACTCCTGCCTCCAAGATTTTGCCCGTGCTGCTCACCACCTTTGGAACTCCCTCCTGCTTCCCATCAGACTCTCCAACTCTTTTCAATCCTACAAACAGGCTCTCAAGACCCACTATTTCATCAAAGCCTTCCAGCTATCATCTTAACTTGCTGCTACAAACTCCTTCCTCCCCGCCTACCGCATCTCTGTCACCCTTGTTTGTCTGTCCCTCCCCTTTAGAATGTAAGCTCCTATGCAGGCCCCTCTACCCTCTTGTACTTCTCCTTACTCTACCTTCATCTACTTCTTACTCTCTACCAGGGCACCTAACACTTGGTTGCTTTGTATTGTTGCTTATCTGAGTGTTACGATTGTGAATGTAGCAATGTATATTATCCATGTCCTATATTGTATTGTATTGTACTGTGCTGTAAGTCACTGTAAATCAACCTATTTGTTTATGTACTTTGTAAGGTGCTGCGAAACACTTGTGGCACCATATACATAAATAATAATAATAATAATAATAATAATAATAATAATAATAATAATAACTAGCCCTTCTTTTGACAATATTTTTGTCTTTCAAACAGTTCCTTAGTGCTGTGTGCAATCGGCCAATTCTTTGATTTCAGGGGCCTATTGTACATTTTAGGTTTATTACAAACTCAATTCTTATTTTCCCCCTAATGGTTGTATTTTATCATTAGGCCACATCTAACATTATTTTTGTATACTTCTTCCCACTGTGCATACAGCAAACTGATTATAGCAGTTGTACCTCACTGCAGCTTCATTAATAATGTAAGGTTGTCTAATACCATCTCCTCACATTGTCATATGCTTATGTGATCTTATGTAATCTAAATGAATAACCCAGAATGGCAAATATGATCTGTACTTTGAATTGTGTATAATTGTGTATATATGCGATAAATACAAGTTTCATGTTTCAGGATGACATCCAGAAATAAATTAACTGAACAGGCAGCTTGCCAACACACAAGCCTTAAAAACAGTTCATCCACAGGAAAATATGTTCTTATGGATGAACTTTATGTTTAGAGTACTTTGCTTATTAAAATTGGTTCAGTCCTTTAATATAATGTTCAGATATGTTCTCCTTTCTTACCTTTCCAAACATTTTCATGTTGTGACACCCCTGCCAACACAACATTCTCACATTTTCATGATATCCTTGTGTTAAAGTATGAGAAAATATTTAAATAAAAATATATAGATTTAGAAATATCCAATTAATATCCAATTAACATTTACATAAGATATCAACCCACTAATTGTATTTCAAAACTTTTTACTACAATATATCAGCAGAATTATTAATTTTGTGATAGAGTGCATCTTGATACATTAGTTGGGAAATAGTGTTTTAAACTGATAAATAAAACACAAATTACAAAATTTTGTGATGCCTGGAAGGGTTAAGATAGCTCCAAAAAAGAAGTATTTGATTTAATTGTATGGATTTTTTCTCATAGCAACCAACCTCCCAATTTATCAAAGAGCTAAAGGTATCAACAGCATCTGTCAGCTTTCTGGAAAAAAAGAGACAACAGTTGGCCTTGTATATCTATGCTACCTCTGACTGTCATTTGTGTTCATCAACAGTGGCAACAATAATTCCACAAAATGTATGAGCCTGTTGTGTGCTTAATAATGTTATTATCACCAAGCCAATTAATTCATAAGTTAATAATAGGCACTACAAATTCAATCATATCATATTTGATACTCTGCTAAGTGTCACAATTTCATTATTTCAAAAATGCCGACTGTATGATAAAATAATTTATTTTTATACATAGAAAATCTGCAGCTTGAGAAATGTTAAAATAATCTAAAAAATAGGTTGTTTTTTTTTTACCAAATCATTCAAATCAGCTTCAAACCTCAGAAAATTGACCTTTACTTTATGATTAAATTGTCTAACAACATTGCATTATGCCATGTCATTTTGTATTTTGCTGTAAATTAAAAAAAAAATCTTGTAATAGTTATTGCATCTTTGTGTCTTTCTATTCCTTTGCATAGATGCTGTGCTTGCTAGATTAATTAGATAGACATAATTTAATTCATACATATTAATGGCACATCAGCAGTCTTTCATTCCTACTACCTTAATATACAATTTAATTTTCAAAACCTTGTATTGCAACTTTCATTACAAGATCAAGAGCTATGCAGAAGACTTCACAGAACAGTGAGATCCGTGAAGGCTTCTGTGTGAAATAAAAAAAAACATGTGGGATTCTCCCCTAAAAGCATAACCAGTCTTGGGCTCTGTTAAGCCTGACTTCTTAAACCTGGTTCTTAAAATACAGGGGAAACATGTGTAATGTTTCCCTGTATTTGAAGCACCAGTACCAGGTTCTGTTGAGCCAGTCCTGGTTGAGAAATACAGAGAAATATGACTAAGGGGTCCACCATATTTTCTTCAACCAGCACCAGGCTTAGTAAGCTAGTCCTGGTTGTGGAAATACAGGTTAAAAATAATTAGTGGTCCCCAGTATTCTCTGCAACCTGCACCAGACTATTTCTAGTGGGGTTGTAATGTCACAGCTTGGGTACCCTTTCACCAAGTTCCCCAGCCAAAGCATCAACACCTGATTGCTAGTTAGCCCAAGCTGGGGATCCATATGGAGGTGGGGACTCCTTAATTAAGGGGTAACTCCTTTCTAGGGCACCCCAGGCCTGGGCTGACAGCCTGGGCTATCCCCAGCATCCCTAGACGGTGGATGCCAGGTTGATTGTGTGATTTAAGTGGACATGAATGGCTACAGGGATTATAGGTGAGTATGCATGAGAAAGAATGTGAGTGTGCATGTATATTCTAATAAAATTATACTTTCACAGTGTGTGTCTTGTCTTTATTTTAATATTTCTTTTGCAGTTGAACTAGAGGTACCAGCAGGCCCTTAATACCCCATATGCTAGTAATTGTGGTTCTCCAAGAACCAGGACTGGCTCACTGAGCCCTGTGCTGATTGATGAAAATACAGGGGACCCCTACTCATTTTGTCCCCTGTACTTCCCGATCCAAGACTGGCTCATTGAGCCCAGTGCTGGTTGATGACAATACAGAGGAACTCTATGCTTTTTCCCTTGTATTTTCACAACCAGGACTGGCTCAGAAAAGCCCCATGCTGGTTGTGCTTTTAGGGGGAACCCAACATAATTTTAATAAAAAATTTTACATTTTAATATTTTGTCAAAAACACAGAAGCAAGCACGGATCTCACAGATCTGTGCATGTTTCTGTGTAATTCAGACCTGTTCAGGTCAGACTCACTAGCCTGAAGCAGGTCTGTTTTTATTCTGAGTTTAAAGATAGTAATAGTGTGCGAGTTAAACACTTGCACTCTTTTACATTGCCCGAGTTGTATCCTCACAATGTAAGCAAAACATCTGGATATGTGATTGCCATTGCAAGTTGCAGGGGTGTGAGAAACATGCAAGCTACTCTAAAGTAATAATAAACATAATAAAATACAATGTAAAAACAAATTTAAGTATACTGTGCTTTTTAAGTTACAGGTACATTTTATTACTTTTTTCTCATCATTCTCAAGTAAGATTTTTAATAAATGATAGACAATATTCTGGTTTAGCTATTTTTAGAATAGAAAATGTTACTTTAAGGTCAAAACAGCAAGGTAGATTAATGTAGCCAGATATTTAGTTAAGAAGTGCACTTTTTCTATATTTGTTGAAATAATGATTTATGGGTAGATTTCTTGCAAATGCAAGAAAAGTATTTGATTGTGCTATAAAATGGTTTATTGCAAATGAGAAAAAAAGCCTTTGGCCATGGAAATGGCAAAGTAGTGTGGCAATAAATGAGTTAAATGTCCTTTCATCTGAAATGGTTCTAGAAAGCATGTAGTGCTGCTTATGAGTATAAAAGTATGTTTTATCCTAATTTGATTACATTTGGCAGATAACAAAAATGGTAATTTTATGATTTTACGGAACTTAAGTAAATGATAGTTAAGAGGAAAAATTTAGCAAAACTAGTTATTCGGTATAAAAGGGCAGTATATAACATTCTGTGATAGAATATTTTTTTAATATTACTTGATCCATAATACATATTACATACTGTACAGTATATTGTATAATTACTTTATCAATTTCAAAGAACATCAGCATTATGTTTCACAGTGACAGGTTGTATTATACTTTGGTGCTAAACTAACAACTACAGTACAAAAAAAATAAGTATTAAGAAAATAATAAATATTTGAAAGCATTAATGTATTAGTAACAGTATAAGGGGAGAGATCCATTGGCTAGCTCCATTGCTAGGAATAACTTTTTAGGACACAGCTACTAATGATTTTTGTCTTAATTAAGTCATTGTTCAACATCATTAAGATAAGGGATACATATGTACAATTACTGTCTGTGTATCCACCGGTCACTGTGAAAATGCGCTGAGGTGCATATGAAGCAAGTGCACCTCTCATTCTTCACTTCTTCTGCCCAGGGTACAGTAGCTCATGAATGTGGGTTTCTTGCTCATGAAGGTTTTGAAGCAAAGTAATTAAGATGTAGACATATGTGTTTTTACAGGTGTCACGGTCGCATTGCACACACGCCAAGATACCTTAGTGATGTCACTCACTTTGATTGACATTCAGGGACCATTTGGGAGTGATTAAGGGAGTGATGGCAAAAACACAGGTGTGTCATGACCATTTTTGGGGCATGTATCTGCCTACATCTACTATCATGTATGCAGAAAACATGGTGCCAGCATCTCAGATCCCATTCTGCGTGACTTAGGGTTAGTTAGATTGGCGATTATTGGAGGTTCTGCAGTCGCCACTGCACATTTTTAAGCACTTGCTTCGATCTTTGAAGCTGCCAGTGGGCATCTCAGTACATATCCAGGCAACTACAGTATTAGCATATTTTCGCAGAGCAGCTGTATACGGGATCACAGCTGTAATTGCATATATATCTGCAGATGATGGTTGTTCATACACACTGAATGGCCATCATCTGCTTGCGTCCTCGGGTCCCGGTGGCTGGGGGGGTGGGACCCGGCGGCCAATGGGCATGTCGGGGGGGTGTCCAACCCCCTCCTCGTGGCTGCCGCTGTGTGTGTACAGGCAGTCTGCAGACATATCTGTCCATTGGCTGTACAGCACAGCCAATGCTATAAGTTGGTGAATGGTGACTTTCACTGACATATTGTGGGTACACACTGGCCAACGGGCAGCAGATACATTGGCCAATCAATTGATCGGCCAATGTATCTGTCAGTTTGTACCCAGCTTAAGTCCCATCATGATGACATCTGATTACTTTTAATTAATTTTTAAATGAATCATTCAGTTTTTTTCTGGTTTCAAGATAAATCTATCTAACACAGTTAAAGCCAAGACAGAATTTTGCTTTATGTAAAAAGAGGCTTCAAGTTAACTAATAAACCAGTTAAAAACATAATTAAGCAAATTTCTATTGACATTAAAACTTTCATCACTTGAATATATTTCCACATATATTAAAAAATAATATTAAAAGAGTTATCTTTTTTACTGTTGCTTAGTTAATACGTTCTTATATTTAGTCATCTAGAATTAAACTAATATTGTAAAATCTGAAAAGAACAAGTAACAGGTAAAACATAGGGGTTTAACACATTTTTACTGCAGTAATTTGACATTCAGAATCCATCAACAGATGATGTTAATAACATAGCTCACATTGGGATTGATTAAGAGGTTGACACATTTCTGTTCGCAACTGCGGTTTCGGATGCAGTTGACTTAAATATGGTAATGGCTCAGCCTGCTGTTTTGTGTACAGAGATGCCCACTTGTTGCATCTCAGATTTTCTGCTTCCGTACAAAAGAGGCAACATCTGGAATATGGGTTGTACATCAGTTGCACCAACGAACTTCTGAGTATCCTTATGGTGTCTCAGAATGTCCATCTCAACAAAGATGCTGGGACCAGTCCAACTGCAAACAAATTTGCAGTGGCACTCTAGGACATGCCTAGAAAATGGAGGCAACATGTCTGCATTTTTGTAGCCACACTCTGTTAACCTGTCACTACCTTACACTCACTTTCATCCACCATCACTAATCAAATTTCTGATGTTAATCAATTGACTTAACACTAACTCTGCCATGATCTCACATTTGTGTGAATGTATTTTCCTTCTGTTTAATTGAAAAGTCTTAATTGAAAAAAAAGTCTCCAATAGTGCAAGATTAAACTTCATGGACAAGTGAACTAAACTAATTATCTTCATTTCAAAATGGCTGAGATCTTATATCCCTGGTGATACACAATTTATGCTGAATACATTTTGCATATGTAGATTTTCTTTACTTGGTTATGTTTTGTTTTAATTATTTGTCCAACAATGGCTGAGATATAGAACAAATTGATCCTGCATTGCTTGAAACCTTGTGTATAACACAGAGCTTGTTTGATATAATATCTCCCACATTACACAACAGAAGAACTTGCAGCATTTGATGGAACATATTAAGTTACAGGTATGCGATTGACTCCAACAAAAGGCTGATTGGTTGTGATTTACATTTATTTATACTATAAATTATGCATAAAATTGCTCCAAATTTTACATATTTCATAATAAACTTCATAATACATTATATGTAAAGATGGCATAGTCTGCCTTTTCAAAATTCTGTATATTGTACTATAATAAAAATATAATAATATCAAATTACTTATTGAACATATAAAAGCATTGAATATGCCTCAGAATAACACACTATGTGTAGGGCACTGGTACAACATGATAGTGCACCCTGTGCCCTGAGTTTTCTGTTTGTAGCAAATCACATGCTCTGACCAATCAAAGAATCCCCATTCATTCTTATGCAGAGTATCTCCAAGTGACCTATAAATTATGACACGGCTCCCTTAGGAGCAGTAGCTGTATTATATTGTTTTGCCATGAATTGGGATGCTACAGTGAATAAAGAGGAAGTGACTCATTCATATTGTAAGTAGGGGTGAGCGGGTTCGGATTTCTGAAATCCGAACCCCCCCGAGCCCCCCTGATCTGAGGCCAATCCGAGTCAGGCTCGACTTTTCCCGCCTGACTCGGATCTGAAATCGAGGCAAAACGTCATCTTCCCGCCATCCGGATCTTGCGGGTTTTGGATCCTATATGAGGTACCTGCGTCGCCGCCATTTTCTCACTCGGCTGTGGACAGTGAAGAGGGAGGGTGGGAGTTAGGGCTGGCTGGGCTGTGTAGTGTAGTGCAGAGTAGTGTTGTGCTGCGCTGTGCTGCTGTTGTCCATAGGGGCTGTGTCCACTACTTCAAAGTCCATAGGGGCTGGCTGTGTTGTGCTGTGCTGCTGTTGTCCATAGGGGCTGTGTCCACTACTTCAAAGTCCATAGGGGCTGGCTGTGTTGTGCTGTGCTGCTGTTGACCATAGGGGCTGTGTCCACTACTTCAAAGTCCATAGGGGCTGGCTGTACTGTGTTGTGCAGTCAGTTGTCCATAGGGGCTGTGTCCACTCCAAAGTCCTGTGCAGTGACCCAGTCCTAAAGGGGTGCTGTAGTGTTGTCCATGGGGTGCTCTGTCTATCAGGGGTGCTCCCCCCAAGTGCTAAAAAAAATATTTTTTTTCTGTGTTTGTGAATTGTGTGCGCAGTAGCCGCACATGCATCAACAAAGTAGTGCCAAGCGTGCGCCTGTGTCATAAGTAAAGGGCCAGCTGGCTTGACCGTTAAAGGGTGCTGTAACCCCCAAAGTACACTCCAAACCAAATAAAAAAATATTTTCTGTGTTTGTGAATTGTGTGCACTGTGGCTGCACGTGCATCAACAAAGGAGCAGCGCCAAGTGTGCGCCTGTGTCCCATAAGTAAAGAGCCGGCTGGCTCATTTCTTAAAGGGTGGTGTAACCCACAAAGTGAACTATTTTCCAGCAAAAATAAAAAAATATTTTCTGTGTTTGTGTGTGCCTTAGCCGCACGTATATATCAATATAACATAAATGGAGGACCAAACTTTCTCCGATAAAAATAAAATAGGGAAATATCAAGAACCACTTCCTCCTAGTGCTTTTGCTGCTGCTGGGAGTTGTTCATCATCCCAGAGAGGAAGTAGGAACACCCCTACTTTTACTAAACAATTGACCCTCCAACAGTCCCTAGCGATGAGGATGAAGTACGACAGCAGTCATTCTGAAGCAAAATGTATAACTGAGACCTTGACAGCTATGTTGGTGTTAGACGTGCGTCCGGTATCCGCCATTAGTGCAGTGGGATTTAGACAATTGATGGAGGTAGTGTGTCCCCAGTTCCAAATCCCTTCTAGATTCCACCTGCATCCTCAAAGCAGCAGCGACATGCATGCATCTGTCTGTTAAAAGGTGGTGTAACCCTCAAAGTGCGCTCCACAAACAAAAAAATTCTTTTTTTTTTCTGTCTTTGTGAATTGTGTGGGCTGTAGCCGCACTTGCATCCTCAAAGCAGCAGAGACAAGCATGCGTCTGTATGTTAAAGGGTGGTGTAACCCTCAAAGTGCGCTCCACAAACAAAAAAATTCTTTTTTTTTTTTCTGTCTTTGTGAAATGTGTGGGCTGTAGCCGCACCTGCATCCTTAAAGCAGCAGCGACAAGCGTGCGTCTGTCTGTTAAAGGATTACATCGGTGACAACATCCAAGTAGACATGTCAGACAGTCCGTACCTGTACTGGCAGGAAAAAGAAGCAATTTGGAGGTCCTTGTACAAACTGGCTCTATTTTACCTGAGTTGCCCCCCCTCCAGTGTGTACTTCGAAAGAGTGTTTAGTGCAGCCGGGAACCTTGTCAGCGAAAGGCATAGGAGGTTGCTTCCACAAAATGTGGAGAAGATGATGTTCATAAAATGAATTATCAACTCTTCCAGGGAGACCAGCCTCCTGAACATACAGAGGGACCTGTGGTTGTGGATTCCAGCGGGGATGAATTAATACTCTGTGAGGATGAGGATGTACACAACACTGAAGAGGGTGAGGAATCGGTGGATGAGGAGGATGAGGACGACATCTTGCCTCCGTTGAGCCAGTTTGTGCAGGGACCGATTAATTGCCAGCTTATTTTGTGGGGGCCCAAACGAACCAATAATTTCAGCCACAGTAGTGTGGCAGACCCTGGCGCTGAAATGTTTGGTTTGCAAAAGTGTGCATGTCCTGTTTATACAACATAAGGGTGGGTGGGAGGGTCCAAAGACAATACCATCTTGTACCTCTTTTTTTTCTTTGAATTATGTACTGTTTGGGGCCTTGTTTTTCAAACTGCCATCCTGTCTGCCACTGCAGTGTCACTCCTAGATGGACCACGTGTTTGTGCCGCCCACTTGTATCTCTTAGCATAGTCATCCAGCTACCTCGGTGCAACCTTTTGGATACAAAAACACTATTGTGAGGTGCGAGGTGTTCAGAATAGACTGGAAATGAGTGGAAATTAAGGTTATTGAGGTTAATAATAGCACAGGAGCAGAAAAACACACAAATTCTGTGATTTTAGCTGTTTTTATGCTTTTTTAAAAAAAAATACAGATCCAAAACACAAAACCCAGAACCCAAAACACGGAAGGGTGGTTTTGGCAAAACCAATCCAGATCCAAAACACGAAGAAAGATCCAGATCCAAAACCAAAACACAAAATGCGAAAAGTGGCCGGTGCACTCCCCTAATTGTAAGTATACACATTATAATAGAATCCCAGGTTTAGGTGTCTTTCTGGCCTGTTTGGGTTTATCTCTTCAACCAGTGGATGGATTTTGATGGGGTTTTCACTATTCTACACAACATTGGTCGAGGAAGGTTTAGATGTATGAGCCATTCATCTGTGACAAAAGGGAACTAAGTAGTGATGATTTTAGTGAAGCAAGTGACAGAAAAAAAATCTTTCACCAACCTTCTGTATAGGAGCATGGCCAGAGTTCTGAAACAGCAAGAGAGCATCTGAAACAGAGACTTGAAATGAAGCAAGTTACAGAGAAAAACTGTTGTACTGTGTGTGTGTGTGTGTGTGTGTGTGTGTGTGTGTGTGTGTGTGTGTGACTGACTGCTGCTACTGCAGGGCAAAGGGCTGCACTCTGATTGGCTCAGAGATAGCAATGTCCCCTGTTGCTTAGCAGGAACCTAGAGAGGAAAGGGAGTCAGGGATTGAGCATGGTCATGTCTAAAGCAGACACAGTGTGAATTACAGCCTCCTTCAATCCCATGAAGATGCCCTGATGCACACACAGTAGCCAGGGGAAGTATAGCTATCAGGAGTTTAAAAAAACAACAACCATCAGAAGACCATCAAATGATTTCCATTTATATGTGGCAAATATCGGACCACCACTATCAAATGATAAAAACACTACCATTGGAACAAAAACATTGATGGTTAGTAACAATTGGATTCTGATGTCGATCCCTACACTGAACCTGCAGTGGCCCCCACTCCTCCACTGTGAAGTGCCCCCTCTCCAGCATGATGTTCCCTCTCAGCCACATGCCCTTGGTGAAAAGAAAACACCTCCCATGGAAGTCAATGATATTCTCAGACAAGGGCACCACAGCAAGTAAACCCAAAAAGAAGCCTAGGAATTACAGTGTGCATTGTGCAAAGAGGACATTGCTCATCACCATGTTCAGCAGCCAGGAGGGGTGTGCATGGAGGCTGCAGGTGCTCCAGCCCTGGGGACATGCTGCTGATAATGCTTACAGTAGCTGCAATACAAATCTTCCCTCCATGATCCCCCTGCCCTTCCAAGCTTTTCCCAGTGGCCGTGAACCAGCCAGCTGCAGGACAGCAGCAGGGTGGTTTGTGGTGACACTGGTGAAATGCAGGAGGTAGAAGCGAGAAGCAGGGGCTTGTGGTATGATTCAGAGGCCCATGGCATGATGCAGGGGGCTGTGGTAAGAAGCAGCAGTGAGAATCAGGGAGCTGTTGTGAAATATAGGATGCTGTGGAGAAATGCAGGCAGCAGAACTGAGAGCAGGAGTCTGTATTGAGAAGCAGGGAGCAGAAGTAAGAACATGGGGCTGTGGTGAGATGTAGGGGATTGTGGTGACATTATATAGTTTGTTGTGAGATGCAGAGGGTTATGGCGAGATGAAATTGCTCCCATGAGCAGCCGGAGTGGGTTGCTTGTATATTACAATATTAGCTATCCATATCCTGTCTTGTTTAATATTTATTTACAGTCTGGGCCTACTGACACTTGTGGTTCCATCATAATCAGGCAGGCATGCTGAGACCTTTAGTCAACCTGAAAAAATAATTTTTCATTTTTTTGTTTTAGCTATTACCTCTGGATCTAAAGCCCCAGGTGTGTAGAGAAGAGCCCTGGGCTTTCATCCAAGTACTGTTTGTCCTTTTTTTGGGAGGGCCACCATCTCTAGGGTTTCCAGCCCTAGACTGACCAGTTTGGGACTGGTTGCTTTTATGGCATCCCATCCCATGGTTGCTAGCATTGGTATGTGCATACACACTTGCCGCTGCCAGTGATGGCAGGGGCCATGCTACATTTAGCTGCATGGCCCCCATTGAAAATATTGCCCTTTGGACCTGCATGAGCGGGAGCACACATCGTCAGTGACATAGCAGGTACACACTGGCCAATGTGGACAATATATAATTCGATCCACTGGATTGGACGAGATATCATCTGGTGTGTACCCAGCTATACTCTCCCCAACTCCACTCATCACCTAGGGCTTAATTCAGCTCATTCTGAAAAGCAGCCAATGCAATTTAACTGAAATCTAGGAACACTTATATAAATACATTTTGCACTGTGACTCTGCTATTTTGCACTTCATGTTTTGCACTTCTAACACACATGTTTTGGTTTTGGTTCTAAATCATCATCATATTTTGGTTTTGGCAAAATCACCCTTACATGTTTTGGTTTGGTGTCAGTTTTGATTTTGAATTTCTTTATAAATTGATAAAAAAACTGCTAAAATTATGTAATTAGGACATGTTTTTGTTTCTATAGTATTATTAACATAAATACCATTATTTTCCAGTAATTTCTGATCATCTCACAGCAACTGAAATCGCAAGGGAGGGACTTAAATGCAATTCAAAACTTGTGAGATCCAGATTTTAGATCCGATTTCCGAACTTGGTGAGGAGATCTGACTCAGTTCGGCTCGGTACCCCAAAATTCTACATTTGTGCATAAATGACATCTAAAGTATGTGTATAATTTATTGTAGACCAATTTTAAGTTCAGTACTGTGCACACAAATCAAATAAAATTCAACAATACACAATAAAAAATGTACTAAATACCTTCAGGTTAATATAAGAAAACTATGAATTACAATGGATTATAAAACATTTGTTTATAACATATCTGCTTTAATGTCTACTATTTACAAATATATATCATTATATTATAGCAACCCCATGTTGATATGTGAAATATAATTTTGCTAAACTTAAAAAGCAGAACCATGGACAGCAACTTTAATGCATCGCAAAGAGCCTAGCTGATGCACTTCAAAACAATACATTTGTGTGGTCCTACAAAAATGTCCATGATTTACTTTGGTGTGCTTTTCTTGTTTCATCAGACAACATTTTAATTTAGCTTAAAATTGCATCTCTATTTTTGTATGTTCTTTATTTGCAAGACTGTACCTGAAGTTTGGAGCCTAAAATTACTGGTTTGTTTGCTTTATATGATGCACCTCATATTTTTCCTATGTAATTAAAAAGCATTTTAACTTTTCATTCCCTGGTGTCAGCTATACACCATATTATTTTGTTTGCAGATAAATTAGAGTTCAGGATTTATCATTATTTCAAGAAGGTAATAATCATTTCAGCTCTGATTCAATATGCAAAATTATTAGGTAAGTGTGGAGCTTGCATTTAAAAAATTTACCTTGGGGGTTCATTGATTTTTAAGCAGCAATATCAATTACATTGTGAATGTATTTAATGTATTTACTATAACACATTCATCATGGACAGTTAAAGTGTGTGTCTATCTGTGCTTCAGTGCTCTGGAGTTTGATTCTAAAATATACAAATATGTGTGCATCCCAATTGTGAAGTGTTGTGAAGTGTTGTAAAGCATGTTGATGTTAAAGAGTATGATTAAAGAAATAAACTTGCTGGTATGGAATGATATTGCATGCTCTACTGTGCATTGAACCTACTGTATCTGGATGCTGTGCACTTGAACAAACACTAAATGGTGGGTAGGCTATTCAAATAAGTTCAAGTTTACATCAAACCTCATGCTGCACATATTATGGTTAATTATAGGAGGCAGGGGCGTAACTAGAACTGTTTGGGCCCCATAGCAACATTTTTAAGGGCCCCCCATAACTTAGGTCTTACACAATGCCCATAGTAGTTCCCCTAAAACATTAAATTCTCACTGTAATGGTGCCCCTTATGCAATGCCAACTGTAATGGTTCCCCTTATGCAGTGCCCCCTGTAGTAATAATACCCCCTATAGTAATGCACCTGGCAACAATGCCCCCTGGAAATAATGCACCTAAAAGTAATGCCCCCTGTAGTAGTGCCCCCAGTAGAAATGCCCCCTGCAGTGCCACCAGTATTAAGGGCCCCTGTAGTGCCCCCAGTAGTAATGCTCCCTGTAATGCCCCTTGAAGTGCCCCCAATAGTAAGGGCACCTGTAGTGCCCCCAGTTGCAATGCTCCCAATAGTGCCCCCAGTAGTAAGACCCCTGTAGTGCCCTCATATGACGCCCCCAGGAGTAAGGCCTCTGTAGTGCCCCCATATGATGCCCCCAGTAGAAAGGCCCCTGTAATGCCCCCTGTAGAGCCCCCAGTAGTAAGGCCCCTGTAATGCCCCCATATTATGCCCTGAGTAGTAAGGCAGGCTAGTGTCATGACATCACTCCCATAGTGCACTTTGGGACCCAGAAGCCGGAGCTCTCGGGAGTGACCTCCATCCTTTGGCTGCCACTGCTGCTGGCGCCGGAGGGGGGAGAGAAGAAGCCGGGCGCCCACTGGTAACACAATCTCAGTGGGCACCCGGCAAATGAAGGGTGCAGGGGGTGTGATCGCTGGGCCGGCGGGCCCCTTAAGCCACCGAGCCCCATAGCAACCGCACCCCTGCACCCTCCATAGTTACGCCACAGATAGGAGGTAAGACTTTGTTTTCACTTGCACATATTTGGGGTGTAAGCAAAAATGAACTAGGTAACCATCCCCAGGTATCCTGCATTATTGTAGTGTGAGGTTCAGATGGTAATTCAGTGCTAATTGAATCTGCCCCTGGCAGTATGTATTGCATTGCTCGGCAGCCCTTATTGTTACAAAATTACATTAGTATGAATCATTTTACAGCTAGCTTGCCCCACAGTTTAATATAAAGTAAAATTTGGAAGAAATGAGAAAAAAAATGTAGTGATATTTCTGGTCTGTTACGTGGTGGATCATGCATAAGAGGACAGCTTTTCTTCAAAGTTTTTACAGTTGGCATTACTCAATCAATACATACACATGGCTTCCCATCATTTTCTCATTGCCAGTTGGCACAATGACAAAATTGAGCATAGAAAGATGTCTTTTATCTCTTACAAAGAAAACCATTATTTTAGTGTTGTTCCCGTGCAGTGGAGACATCACATTACTGATTGCAGATGATTAACCAAGTAGATATAATCAGACAATTTTGGACAATCTTGACATTTGAGCTGAAATAAATGTTTGTTACTTTTTGCAAATTCTATTCTACTTTGAAACTGCAATTGATTAACCAAAAGCTGAATAATTTGATACATTAAATATAGATCACCCATATAAAAGTTGAAAGGATTACTTGTGTCAGGAAGCTCAGGAAGGTTAGTGTCAGCACAAAATATTAAAAACAAAACACAGTATTCACTGTTTCCCACATTCAGCTGTAAAAATATGCAGTTTAGTATGTTTCCAATTATTTTGTGTGATAGCTATAGTAACAAAGACAGCAAGAGTCTAAAACACTGGAAATCAATATGGGTAAAAAGTGTATCATGCTTTGGAAATCATATTAATTTAGCAATTTTTTCCAAGCAAATGCTGCTATAAGCATTAAAGAAATATATAAAATATTGAGACTAAAAGAAAGCAGTTGATATGTTTTATCCCTCCTATTAATTGAACTACTCTTAAGCTGTGTTCACTCTTGCCAAAAACTTTTTCTTTAATTCTGGAAAATCATCTCATACAACCATCATAATGTTACACATTGTAGCCAAAAAATCTGTTTTTACTTTGGATTATATTACTCATTTCTCCTATGGTGTGTAAACTTGGCATACACCATGCGTGTTGATGCAGGAGGTCATCTACTTTAGCAATAGTTTGTTCTAAAATGAAAATCTTAAGACTTCATGAAAAGTTATAGGAAATTAAGAAATTGAACTACTCAATAGATAATAAAATACAGCCATTTCTGTATGATTGATATAAAAACAGTAAATTAAAATTGAAGTGTTTATAGGAGGCATCACAAAATCTAGTAATGATCTAAACAGATGTTATTTAATATCCATTTGAATAGTACTGAATTCTAGTTTTTTATATGGAGAAATTATTGAAAATATGTTTATTTAAAATTTAAAAACAAGATGTTTGTTCTTTTATGTGGTGGTGAGAATCAGGGCCCCATTTAACAATGAGACATAACCCCTTTAGCACTCATTAAAGAAGTTATGCTCTTCTTTCAATATTTAACAAACAGAGGTAAACTAAGATTACTACTGTTTGTCGCTGTATTTCTTATGCCATCTTTTGAATACCAGTGGCATATTTCTTAATGTCACTGCAATACTAAACAAAATATGCCACTGGTAATACGGTATGTTGGTAAATGGGGCCCTAAGACTGTTAACTTATTTATGAGTTAATTCAAGAAGCATGGCTTTGAATAATTTGTGGAGAAGATGACAGATGTAAAATGCTTGGAATCATATTATTTATCTAACCTGGTGATGCTTCATTTAGAATAAAAGATAAAACATCAAATTTGTCAGTGAAAACCTGAAGAACTGGAAAACTGGCTTACCATCACCTCTGAAGCAGGTGGAGACAATTACATCATGACCATGTGCACACTAGAAACTGCTTCAGTGACAATTTTGTTAATTTAAAAATAAGATAGTGACA
This sequence comes from Taudactylus pleione, assembly GCA_031769625.1. NCBI lineage: Eukaryota > Metazoa > Chordata > Amphibia > Anura > Myobatrachidae > Taudactylus > Taudactylus pleione. The sequence goes on along the minus strand of JAUIMM010000061.1, from coordinate 7,989,248 downwards.
CACTGTTTTTTACAGCTTGGCACAGCACAAAGCTAGTTCTGTCTTGTTTGATGCTGTAAATTATTAACATCAATAAAAATGTTCTTGCTTGTCACGTTGCACCCCTTATACACAATCCAAATTGGCATTATTTTAAAAGTTTTGGCTTTTAGAACTTATTTATTTCAATGTGCAAAACAAAGGCAACAATTTTATACTGCTATTTGTAAACATGCCAAAGGTATTTGAGCAGAGTAGGACATTTTGTATATAAAATTAACTGTTCATTGATTTTATAAAGGTTTTATTTTAATAGGGATAATGGTAAATATCCAGAGGTTGGTCAGACAGCCATATACATGGATGTGGCTTAGTCTCCTTGCTTTCCAATTCAATGTAAAGCTTTTGACACAGGTCATTATGCACCATCATGTCAGTAACTTAAGCATAAGATATAATGAATGCAAATGACCTTAATGGCTACACAACATGCTTTAAAAATGTCAATTACATAAACATTTTTAATTTATTGTAAAAATTATAAAACATATGAAGTTTAGAACTGTATGTTGAAAATGTTGTAAATTATCATAATTATAATCTTTACTACTGAAATTCTAAAGCACATTAGTCTACCATAAAGTGTAATTGGAGTCAGATCCTTGGGATATATGCATGGATCCTAATATGTAGAATTGTAGAGGGATATGTAAACTGGGAAAATGTCCTTCTTATCTGAACATTTGCCACTCTGGGGTATATTTACTAAAGACAGAATTTTTAGAAGTGGAGTTGTTGCCCATAGCAACCAATCAGATTCTAGCTATTATCTTCTAGAAGGTGCTAGATAAAGGATAAGTAGAATCTGATTGCTTGCTATGAGCAACATTTCCACTTCTAAAAACCAGCACTTTAGTAAATATACCCTTTAGTTTCCACAAGCCAATTACTACTACCACAAGCCAATTACCACTATTGTAACACAATTAGCTTATACATGGAGTTCTTCTGCAGAATACTGGTTAGTATTGACTGCTCTACTTTTGTGAGAGTCACTGAATCTAACATAGAGAGTGAGAGATGAGACCCCTCCAACAAGGTTAAGATCCAAAAAATAGAACATTTTTACAAGAATGTTCTTTATTAGCAGGGTTAAAGGAATTAATATGAACATTAATGTAAATACTAATCTGCCAAACAGGGTAAAAAAATGCAAATAACTCTCTACCTAAATGTATATATATATATATATATATATATATATATATACATATATATATATATATATATATATATATATACACAGTTCAAGTGGTGCAGGCACTCCCTTCAGATTGCTCCAGCAGTGGTGCTCACTAATGTCAGCCAAACAATGTAACAAAGAAAGTGTCACTCTTCGGGCTTATCAATAAGGCAATACACTGAGACCTCAGTGTATTGCCTTATTGATAAGCATGAAGAGTGACACTTTCTGTGCTACATTATACATATATATATATATATATATATATATATATTAATCATTGGCAGATAGTATATATATTTACACTTAATTTACAAGTTAGAACACTAACCCTGATACAGTTCAGACTTAGCATAGTATAATAAATATTCAGTTTTGTTTTAGTTTTCAGTTGTCAAACTATGTTATTATGATAGCTAAAGAATCTGTTGTGCATAAGTTCAAGCAGCAGCCTATATCTCTCCTGTAGGTTTCAGGAAATATGGGCTATAATGGGCTAGTGATTATCATAGAATGAAGTTAGAGTCTGTGGGGTATATTTACTAAAGTGAGTGATTTTAAAAATGGAGATGTTACCCATAGCAACAAATCAGATTCTGCTTAACATTTAACTAGCACCTTCTAGAAGATAATAGATATAATCAGATTGGTTGCTATGGGTAACATCTCCATTTCTAAAAACTCTCACTTTTGTAAATATACCCCTGTGTCTTTGCCTGTAATATTAGACTATTGTAGACCTAGCTGTAGCTCAGGTAATGTTGTTCTCCAGGGATATTTTTCTAGAAAAATAGTTTCAGGAATTGTGGGTGGAGCTACTGGTGATAGAACTATATATATTTTTTTTAAATATATTTATAAGTGCATATATATATATATATATATATATATATTAGTATTTAGAAAAGAAGGCACTCAAGAGAGACTTTAAAATACAACTTATTTTATGGAAAATACATTTTGGCCCAAAACATAGTTAATGAGAGGTTTCGGCTTGTAGTTGCTGAAAAATAGCACTGGTGATCTCTACAATCACACTTTGCTTTCCTTACTGTAACTTCAAACCCTGCTATCTAATCAGTTCTACCTGTGTAATTCTTATATCATTTTGTTGTACTTTAGGTTTGCATAGTATACTTTCTCTATAACCTGCACATATCTAATTGTTCTTTTCCTTGACTGCTGCCTTTTTTTAAATCCCACTTCTATTATTTACCTCTCTATTCCATATCTTATTCCTCCATCTGTGCTATACACACTTCTAAACTGGTCCATTCTGCTGAGCTACAAATCCTCTTCTACATACAGTATAATCTCTCCATACTCATTGCTATTTCTTGCCATCTCTCTCTGGTCCTTTGTTCTATCCAGTGTCATTGTGTTCTCCATCTCAGGCATCTGTATCTCATATATTTCCCCTCTTGCTTGTTACACTCCTGTCTATTTATTACTCTCCCTTATGTTTGCACTCTCTTTGTCACTACTTTTTTCTCATTCCCTCACTCTACTCTCTCAACAGCTACTGCTTGTTCTTTATATTGCTGTCCAGCATTGTAAACTACAGTACTCCTCTCACACACACACACACACCCTAACTCTGATTGGCTCTCATTCTGGGACTGATTAGAGATCACTGTATACTGCTCCATCACAGACACCACTTCTTACATATACAGTAGATGCAGTGTTATTAGAATAAATGTTTACTGTAGGTAAAATGTTGCTTAATATATACTGTTAGTTTTATAAAATTATCGTTTTATTAACAGGAAAAATTATATGAATGTCTTTAAAAAATCATTTTGACAAACTCTTCTCATATTACTGTAGTATTCAGTACCTGTAAAGATGGAATGTTACATATCTAAGGGAAAAATGGTAATGTAAGAAAAGTCATTCTGCAAAAGGTATACAGAGTATCTTATATACACTTTCAATAAAGTAAATGGTTAACTATGAATAAGAATCACTTACATGTAAGTAGACATTGTATACTTACGTATGCAAATGTTTACTCATTTATGATGTTTCTATCTTGTTTAGACTATTTTTAAATTGATTTGTTGTTGCTTTTACATGTTCAGTTGTAAGTCTATTTGAATTAATTGTATTCAACAATGGTGGACTTTTCTTTTTTAATCTTATTTTTCTCATAATAAACATTTTAATGTAATCCAAATTGTTAATGTTTTATTGGGTGATGATATAGAGTACTCTGAAAAACTAACTTCTGAAATTGAAATTTTATTTAAAGTTTCATGACCTTGGTTTAATCAGTGGTTTGAGGGAGAAGTCAAAGAACAAAAATTACAATAAAAGTTTATGGTTTCACCAAATAATTTAGCGAGTTTTATCCAATGCTATAATGGGGTTTTGATTAATAACCATACTTTTTAGCTCACATAAAGCAGAGGGCTTTCAATGCCTATTACTACAGTATAATGATGAAATGGAAGCATATGATTTTTTATGTCAATGTGCAATAGAAAACACAGTTAAGGTTTTAGAACACCAAATGTGTAACTTTGCATGCAATCATATTATATAATGAAGAAGCTAATTATTTAATAAAAACACATATATAATAACATTCAGTTTTACTCATTCATTCAACTTGTACAAAACCTCAGCACGCTCAGTATTACAAATTTGATTGTGAACCTAGTTAAAGCATTTAGCAAGTATACAAGTATGTATTTTAAAGTAATAGTAAAGCTATAAAACAAATGAAAAGAATACATAAAAAGGGCAAAGGCTAATGCTGTGTACACATTATGCAATATATTATTTGTAAAGCTGACAAACAATATATTTTTGTAGATATTTTGTGCACATTTGCCAGTGTGTATGGGCGAACTACGGACTGACCTGTACACTGACCACATGAACTACCTACAATATTATCACAAATGGTTGGGCAGTTGTGATGGTACACACAGGGTACCCACTTGCAAAGTTAGTTACAGGTAGTCAGCATTTTGGGGGTGGTAATGTGGGAGTGGTTAGAAACATGCAGGCATGTCTGGTCATTTAAATGCCATTTCATGGGCGTGCACAAATTAGGCATTGTGATCTCTTTAGCAGCAAGAGAGCGCACTGCGTATCAGGACAGCTGCCAAGTCAGCGGCTGGTCAGACCTGGTGAGAGTATGTAGTTGTGTTTGCATTACAGTCCGTCTCTGAATCAGACCCATAGAGTTGCCAATTGGTTAAGTGTGTAGTTTACTAAATTCATTGCTCAGTATGTGAGGATGGTCAGTAGCCTTTGTGTAGCTTAAGTGTGTCCCAAGCATTACAAATAAATTAAAGAAAACATTTGTGAAACATGTAATGTATATAACTATTATATTAAAAACATATTGATTATTTGTCTACACAAAAGAGATAAATGGATAATGGCACTCTTTACATTTTACATTAGTGCAATGATTTAGTAATGGAAAATTAACATAAAGCATCAAAACGTTTAAATGGGAGAAGCATTAGGACGTTTGGCTAATGTTTCAAATGCAAATCCTTTTTTATGATGATGAATACCCAGGCAATAAGTGGCAAAGAGAATGTCTACTGTACATTGACATATTCAGATACTGTATAAAACCTTTGTTTATTATGTTGTAGCAATCTTACTTCTTCGGTGCTTTTCTATAGTGGTTATTTGAAGTTTGAGTGTTACAAAACTATTATTTTGTTACATTTATAATTAAGATTATTTGCTACAATATCTTTGGAGTTTATTTTAATTTCCAGTTAAAACAATTGAGTTTTCCCTAAATGTGCATAATCCCTTCCCAGAGAGTAGTATGGAAGAATAAACAACATAGAGCCCCTCAAACACAAGTATACAAGTGAGTTATTTACACATGGGTCCATTCCACTAACAAATATACAGTATCAATGTCACTAGCTATGTTTGCATAGCCTAACATGAAGGTTTACTATTTTTATAATGTTGTCATAACAAAGAAACATTGATTTACTGGCACATATTTGTGTAATAGCCAGAATTGGTTGATTGTACCTACCTTTAGATGTGAGAGGGGTTATGTCCAAACTCAAATCTAAATTGCAGTGTAAAAATAAATCTGTCATGCATTTGTGGGCTACATGCAAAAGTAGTCAGTATTTACCCCACATGCAAAAATAATTAATGTATTTGCACCTCTTGCATTGCAACATGGATTATCCAGGTGTAAAGGTCCTATATTTTTTATTTTGTTTATTCTTTTTATTTATTTTTTATTTTATTTTTTTTTATTTTGCTCCCAATTTAGAAACAGCCCCATTTTGTCTAACTATTAAACTGTTACCAAATAACACAACAAGAGTGCTATTCAACATGGGACTGTTTGACTTTGGATGGATATGCATGTTTTATGTAGGCTTGTTGTCTCTAGAGACTGCAGAATCAAATTGCAGAGGCTAGATCACACAACTCATCATCCTATTTTAGTGTGGACACACCATCGTGCTACATATGTGTCCACGTACATCTATCCTCTGTGCGCTACAAGTCACGTTACACATAACGCTTGAACATGTGTGACTCTGTCGTGCAGAGTGTCTTTTCATGTGACTTTTTCTCTTCAAATGCATTTTATTTGCTTTACAATATGAACAGGATGCAAACGCAACTTTTGCTGATAAAAAGATTCTTTCCCATGGTCATATACATTTCACAGTTCTTATAAACTCTTTATATTTTACATATGTACTGTAGTTGTGAATATAATTTGTTGTATATCTATATAAAGGAATTGTTTTATTTTAGTCTTACTGTCTCTTTAGAAATAATTTCATGTCTCAAAGGCAGTGATAGGTGGATGCAAGGAGAACTTATAAGTAATAATGAACACAAATGGAAAAGTAAATGAGATACTAAAATGACAAAAAAGCAGTAAAATGATATTTATACAAATTATAAATTTCAACTGCCTCTTTAAATAAAAGTGTTTCTTATGGGACAAAAATGAGTGTCATAATAGAGGAAATCTATTCATTGAATATTTAATTCAGATATGTAAATTTCCCAAACTCTCCCAGAAATAAATCAATAACTAATTTCTTAAACTCCCCAATTTATTAAACATAAATATATTTTAAAATACATTTTGTGTAAGTTTACTCTACTGAAATTCGCCATATTGTCAAATTATTATAAAAAGTAAATGTATGTACATATTCCACATTCCACAAGGGCATGGTCCATGCCACAAGAGCGAGCTCCTACCTTGCTCTGGCAGTGGGTACTGCAGTCAATGAGAGTCTGTCTGATTCTCATTGGCTGCCAAAACAAACACACTGTCATGGGGTAGTACGAGTGAACTAGTCGGCGGCGGTGTTTGCTACTGTGTACTGCTGACTGCACTCCGTGAGGTCCACAATATACTAACCAGTGTCCTGGACCATGACCAGCATTGCCTCCCCCATGCAGCCATTCCAATTTCACCCAAGCCACAAGCCCTGCTCTACCCCCTCTAGATACGCCACTGATTTTAGGTGCTTTGAGGTGGTCAAAACTCAAAATTTACCGGAAATTATACTATTAATACTATAGGAACAAAAAAGTAAAAGTTACATAATTTTAGCTGTTTTTACCAATTTTTTAAGAATTCTCAAACCAAAACTGAACCCAAACACTTGAGGGTGTTTTGCCAAAACCAAAACACAATTATGATTTGAAACCAAAACATGGGGGTCTGTGCACATCTTTAATTAAAATTTATTACAAGAGAAATGAATGAAAAAGACTTAGCCAATCATAAGCAATGTTTACATACTGGCTGCTTGTGATTAGCTGAACTGGTACTGAATTCCAGCCCATTGAAAACAACCACATTATCTTGTTATTAAAGCAAATGCTTATATTTTTTTATTTCATGGAGTATATACGATTAATTACAATTTGAAATGTGTTTACATGGGCTTTATGTGACCATTGAAGTGCATTATTCATTAAAATTAATAAAAAATCATATTTATCTCATTGTTTGTCAGGCAGTAAAATTATGTTTTGCCAGTGGTGGTTTTGTAAATTACCATTTAATAAATTATCTTTGCGCTATACTGTATAATGCAGAAGTCAAGCATTTTATTTATTGTTAATGGTAAGCCATTTTTTGTAAGGTTTAAAAGAGGGGATATTTCCATAGCAATGTGTCAGTGGTAGAGTAGGTGGTATGCAAATCACTAGACAAATCACAATGCAAATCACCATGGAAATCAGTAAAAGAAAAGAGAAGAGCATGAAAAGTATCACAAATAACACATTGATGGAGTTGTATCACAACTTTTAAAGAGGTGGAGGTGTTGCAAGCAGCAATCAATCAGATTCTAGCTATCATTTCACTAGTTTAGTTTAAAAAATATAGCTTTGATCTGATTGGTTGCAATGAGCAACATATCCACTTGTCCTTTTTAGAAGGTTTGATAAATCTCCCCTTAAGTGTGATAGTGTCTTTCTGAAATAGAAGAAAACAGCAGTAGGCTATAAAACATATATTTTTGTGTCTCTAAGGGTGTGCATTAGGGATCAGTGGGTAAACCATCAGTGGTCACCGTTGGTGGTACTATTGGTGGTTAGCCTCGATGGTATGATACTATTGACAGGGGATCTATCAATGGTCAGTCTTGCCCCAGGTAGAAAAATCGGGGAGCTCTGTATCATTAATGGCAGAGAACCATTGGATCTCTGCCATCTATGGTAAAAAATACATTTACCATTGGTGGTTAACAATCAGTGGTTGTTAATCATTGATCGATGATGGCCATCCCTAGTGTGCATTTTATCTTTACTGTTCAACTTTTTCTTAGCTTAAGTGTATGTTTTCAGTTCCATTTATCTGCAATAATACTGTATAATTCTTTTTAAGTGTTCAAATATACATTACCTTAGCTTGTTTATTTTAATTCACAAATATACAATATTGTTTGCACACTATTCCCCTGTCTAATGATACACTTTTTACCATCCAATATATTCTTCACACAGTGTATTTAGGCATATTCCAATATATGCCAGCATTTACATAATACCAACTTCATTGTAAAATTAGTTTTGGCATGAGTATTAGGCTGGCATTATAAAGAGGAAGCACTATAACATACAGTACTTTTGGCTGGGATTGCAGGTGTGAAAGGCATATTATGCATGATAAAATTTTATTTTAATGACATTGATGTCTAATGTTGTAAGGTTGTTAATAGAGTGCATGTGTAAAAGGAATATGCACTTCATTATTTGGAATAATCAAGATCTTTAAATACAGCCCTCAATTCCTTTTGTATTTACAAAGATCTCACTGTCCACCAACACTGTATATTGCTCAATCCACAAACATTTAAATATAGAAATTATAAGGAATGTACCTCAATAGATACTTTAAAATAAGACCAGGTAAAACTTTACAGAAAAAAAATCCTGTTTGCAAAATATGCCAATACCATATTATAATGGAATTGACCTAGATAGTTCCTAATAGTAAATGCAAAAGAACATACTCAATTTCTTTTGTACCCACTTTTAATTGCTATCCACAAAGGTCAATTCTATTAACTAGAGGAATTGACAATGCGTAGATCTAACTTCTTTGCTTCAGCACATAATGTATTTCTCTAAACATACAGTACTGCATTGATATTTTTATTGAACTAAAACAATTGGTAACATAGAAATAGCAATATATGGTGTCAGTGAGTTTGCAGAAACATGCTTGGTCTTCTGAGGACTAAAATGAGAAAGACATAGCATTTTAAAACACTCACATAATACATTTCCTTTTATTAATAAAGTAGAAATGTGCAAAATATAAAAGTATAAGAAGATTGTACTAGAGACTCACCTCTTTTTCAAAGTCATTATTTATTTGTTGCACTACCTGAAGGTCTACTAGATTGATAGACATACATTTAGAAACATCACATTTGTTCTGAAAACATGAAAGTTGTTTTATGTAAATGTGGAAGCAAATTACTCTTTGAAATAAAACTAGCCACAGTGATGCAATGACAATTTCAAGTAGCTAACTATGAGCCTGACTCATAGTTGGGAATACTGTAAGAAATAGAAAGTAATTGTATACCTGGACAAAACATGTTGCAATGCAAGGGGTACAAATTGTGTTGCATGCAGGATAAATAATGGCTGCTTTTGCATGTAAAATGCTGGACAGCTTTATTTTTATACTGCAATTTAGATTTTAGTTTGGACACACCCTCCCAATGTTCTCCTCACATTGTAAGTCTGCCCCACCTGCAGTGCAGCACGGTTTCACCAAGGTGCGCAGTTACTTGCTCTTTCTTACTCTATTCCCAACTCTGAGGGCTTGATTCAGCAGTGCACGCAAGTGCACTGCTGAATGCAGATTCCCAATTACCGAGAATCTGCACATGCACAGGACCCATTTTGAGAGTGTGCAGAATTGGTCCCACTCAATCACACGCAACTCTTGAATGCCTCTGTCTGATTGACAGGCAGAGCCATTTAAGGGGCAGTGCATGGGTGGCCAACGTTTGCAGAAATGGGGCTTACTCAGCTGTCCGGCCGCCCAGCGCTGTCCACCATCGCGACCATTGACCACCGATGGTCGCGATGATGATCCAAGCCTGTGACCTCCATTCCAGTGCCGGGATCACAAATGCAGCCCCACCTTGCCTCTCCCCTGCCCTTACTCTGCCACTGCCCTTCTCTCACTCCACACTCCCTGTTAGAAAGCAGTACGCTCCTGTATTGTCTCCATACTGTGCATACATGCTGGGTACTAGGACCCAGAGTCTGCAGGGAGGTGTGATCTCCAATCTGATGAGCTACTACTCCTGCACTGCTTCAAGTTTGAGGTATATTCACCAGCTGGTGAGCTGTATGAAACCCAGCTTAATGCAAGCTCCACTCTAGTACCAGTGTGCATGTAACAGTCAGTATGACTGTACCTGTTATCTATCAGTAAACCATCACCACTTGTTCAGTAACTGGACTGTTCATAGTTTGAGTAATCCCGAGATTTGTGCCTATATAATTCAACAATATTAACACTTGTACACACATAATTTCCAACATCCCCCCTCACCTGCTGGTGTCTGAGAAGGAGTACAGATAGTCCAACATAGTTTTACACTTGCCAAGTGCCACTTGGTACATGGATGGGTTTGAGGTTTGCTGATCCAGGTCATTAGTGAGTGAAAGTCTGGTTTGGGCTGTCTAAGAAATGTGCACACCTCTAGTAGAGGAGTTTGTATTTTATTAAAGCTCAGCGGCACTGTACATGTTAGGTTCAATGTTAACATACTGTATGAGCCTTAGCATCATTTTTATCACCTATTAGTGTTATATACAGATATGCCCAGCAACATCCTTGCCTGTAGCGCAGTGAATTGCACCATGCATTATACAATATGGACTCCCACAATTGGAGACGCACATTTGAGTCTCCATAGGAATAAATTGATGGTTTTTTTATATCATCATAACTTGCTGCTACATGCTCCTTTCTCCCCTTCTACCCCATCTGTGTCAAACCTGTTTGTCTGCCCCTCCCTTTTAGAATGTAAGCACTTATGAGCAGAGCCCTCTACCCTCTTGTGCTTCTCCCTACTTTAGTTTAGGTTCATCTACTTCTTACTCCCCACTAGGGCACCTAACACTTGGTTGCTTATGCTGTGTTGCTTACCTAGGTATTATGGTTGCTAATGTAGCAATGTATATTATCCATGTCCTGGTCCTGTATTGTATTGTACTGTAAGTCACTGGTCAACAATTTGTTTATGTACTTTGTAAGGTGCTGCAGAACACTTGTGGCACCATATAAATAAATTATAATAATAATGGGAGACGCACTCCCGCGATCAGATACATGCATTCGCATCTCCATAGGACTTAATGGAGATACACTTCCGTGATCAGAGATGTGCCATAGCGTATCGTGGTGCATAGCGCGACACACGTGCACGTTTGTGGTGCGATCAGCCACAATGAACTTGGGCACATCTGTAATAAATGTTGTAGTTCAGTTCCAAGATAAACATAGTAACAATAGTACATAAAGCTGCAGCATGGCTGTACAATCATTATATTTTTGTTTCAATCAATGAAGCTTTATATCCAAAGCAGTCATGTTTTCAAATATTTTTTTCCAAACTCACAATGAGGTGATTATTCTATGAAGTCTGGTCCCCAAATTGGATAATCATGTTCAAGTTACCCTGCTGCTTTATGCCCATGCACATATGCTTTAATGTATGCTACAGCTGTTACTATAAATACTGTTTTAATGTTGAAATCTACTGAAGAAGGTATCATGTTTCACTTACAATATGGTTATACAGCTCTTACACAGGATTTGCAACTCTCTTGCTCTCATGGCTTCATATTACATACTGTATATTCATTAGCTCCACAAATACACAGACATTATGGGCTATTTTGTAATACATAGTTACAGACAGTGGCAGCTCCAGAGGTGGGGCTGCCGCACAGTCCAAAATTCAAATCGTGGAGCCAAACAAACAGCCAGTGAGTCCTGGATGGTGATGTTTGGCAGTGTTTGGGGTGGCAGTTGGTGTGGCTCCCCTATTTGAATTTTGAAGTGTGCTGCAGACCCACCTTTGGAGCTGCCACTGGACCCACAGACATGATAAAAAACTATATGGTGACTTTAGCCCGAGTGTATCACATAATCCATCTAGGATTTCTTTTATTATCAATATTTTTTTTTTCAAAATAAAAGTAAATTCAAGTGTAAAGATTGCTGGTAGTAGGAGATACTTAAGTTGATTTTGCATTTTTAGGGTACTGATTTCTCTAATTAGATAGTTTACATTTTTTATGCCACAAAAGTTTACTAGAATCAATTTCCTTCTTACTACAAAACTATTTGTTTACATGGGAGCCGATATATAATGTACTACATATGTTTACACAGCATACTGTACATTAAAAATGTTTGCTCTACATATGCCCAGAAAACCATGGTGAATTTCAAGATTAATAGATGCCAAACACATGCAGACCAAGAAACAGGTGCATATTCCTTATTTGTAAGTGGTCAGGAAAAGTGCATATAACTGATGATGATGATGATGATGATGACGACAGTGGTTTCCTGCACTTGGAAGACACAGCTAGAGTCACCAGGAAAGTCACCACAAGAACAATAAGGCTGTTTTATCAACATCCCAATCATGTTAATCGTAGCCCAGTGAGAACTGCTCTATGCCGTGTTGCGTGACGCTGAGCGCACGCATTGCAGCAACGATGAAGGTGGGTACATCTATAGAGCTGTTCTTACTCGTGGGTGAATGGAATTTGTACTTGATCCATTATAGTACATTCTAGGTACTATTTTTGCAGTCCCTGTGCTACCATGCTGCTGCACTTAAATGCATTCTTGTCTTTCTAAGCAAATAAAGCCCATATGAATTCACAGTAGCTGAAATTTGACAGAGTTTATATTGTCAATAGCGTGTAGTGATATTTGTGTGAACAGATTAATGCAACTGTTGCAATAATTAGTATAGAATATTTATTTTTAAAGTAGGTTTAAAAAATGGTATAGTAATTTTTTGGCCTAAAAGTCTTCACTGAAATTTTAACATCTTAATTATCATTGACTATTTACAGTGCTCTGTGCTATATAAAATATGCAGCTGCAGACTGAAACTACCTGTGTAGTACTCAAGTCATGAACCCCGCTTGGTTTTTCATGCCTATAACCTTTACACTTTCATAAGAGCACTCAGGAAGCCCCTCAGTGTAACTTGCACAGCACACACATGAGTTGGATTATGGAATTATGTGAAAAACACTTGATTGAACAACCCACTTCAATATCCTGAGCTAAACATATTTTTTTTAAATAATCAGTTTCTTGTAATAACAATATACTTTATTTCAGAGCTGAACTGAAATACAGGGTTGTCTGGCTTATGATGACTCTTATTAAAGTTTTAGGTTTTTGATTGTAATGGGAGTCATAGAGAGTCAAATAACTTCTGCAAAGTGTTCAATTTGGAAAAAAATATTGGTAGCAGTACCGGATGATTAAAAGGAAAAATTCAATCTGAATTTTTATAATTTTAGACCAATTGCTGTTATCAACTCTTTGAAAACACATACATATAAACTTACAGTATGGGTGCTTTATGTGACTAATTTGTTCTCATATTAACTTACATAAAACTGATACCATGCAGGTCAATAATCAATAATAAGTTGCCAAATCAACAGATTTACAGTATATATGTCAAATATGTCTGAGAATCTTCATCAACTTGATAAACTTATGATAACCTAATAAGATAAATTTCTAAAAGTACTTTAATTCTTGTTGCTTGCAAATTACCTAAATTCAAGGACAGAACATAATGTTAAAACTTATTATACTTCACAACTATGAAAAATAAGTTATTAAATACTATTTTAAATATTGTTTGTTGTCTTTTTTATATATATCATTTAGTAACATTTCAAAATTATAATTATGAAAAAAAAATTATATTCAGAACAGGTTTAATTAATAGAAGAAAATATTTTTAACCCTATTACCTGCACATTATTTACATAATGAGGCACAGCATGCACTACCATAGAAGTTGAGACACTTAGGGCTATATTTGCAAAGCAGCAGCTTTCAGCTTAAAATTTAAACTGGCACTCATATTCAGTATAATGCCCTACATGCTTTACACTGAATGTTGGTGTTGCTTTAAATATTCAGCTCCAACCCGTCGATAAGCATTTGCTTACAAATGCTGCCACTTTGTAAATATAGCCTTTAGAACCTTATGACATATGGAGCCTGATTCTGGGTTATAAAGTAAGAAAGTGCAAGTAACTGTGGACCATAGTAAAACCATGCTGCACTGCAGGGGAGGGGGCACAATTAAAATGTGCAGAGAGATTTAGATTTGAGAGAGGTGTGTCCAAACTGAAATCTAAATTGCAGTGTAAAACTAAAGCTGTCCAGCATTTTATTTGGTTGCAGCCAGTACTGTATGTACCATGCATATAAAGAAATGTTTGTATTTGCACCTCTTGCATTGGTACATGGTTTGCCCATATGCACAGTTACGTGCTCAATATTGCTTTACTCCAAACTCAGAACGAGGCCCATAGGCCTTTATTTGTGTATGTTTTATTCATACTTACTGACTTTTGTATATTGCTTTCCGGGAAAAGCCCATTCCAGGGGGCGGGGCTGGAAAGGTGATGTAATTAGGCCCCACCTCTTTATCGTAAAAGTCTGCAATTTGTGGGGCTGTAATGAGGGGTTGGGCTAAATGACACAAAGTTGCCCCTTTTAGTCCCGCCCCCTCCTCACGGACATGCAAATTCCCCATTGAATCTCCCCATCCTGCTCGCTTCACTAGGAAATGGGCAGGATTCGGGAGATCTGCCTATACTTCTGGGGGTGTGGGGGCTACCTGAAAAATCGTGAGCCTCCTGCAACTTCTGGGAGTGTAGGCAGGTATGGTTTAAATATTTACTTTATTAGCATAACATTTGCATTTCTATGCTATGCATTTGCAACAAACATATACATGCATACTCCTGTATTCAGATTTGGTTATATCTTATACTTGCAACTGAAGATACAGAATTAGGAAGGTAAAGCTGGGTATACACTTACCAATGTGTGTACACAGCAATGCAATGCCCGATAGGCTGACATATAGGGTGGTCGGTGCACATTACACAATCCGGTGCCCGACCGCCTGATATTTTGGGCACCAGCTCCATTCACCTGTCTGGCACCAGCAGCTGGGTCTTTCCATCAACCCTACATGTAGGATGATGGAACGACCCCAATGGATTACCTGCGGGAGCATGCATGGTCGTCTATAGTGGGTACACGTTTGCCGATGCTGGTGATATATCGGCTCGATCCACCAGATTAGACAACATATCATAAAATGTGTACCCACCTTTAGCGGTGGGCAGGGCAAGCAAATTAAGTCTTGGGGCCCAGTACAACAATGTCTTTGAGGGCCCCCTGTGAGAGACAGAGAGAGAGAGAGGTAGGTATGCATGTCTATGTGTGCGTACAAGCTCCATACCAACAGAAGCCATGAACGGACCCTGTAGCAGTGTTCTCAGCCCTCTCAACAACCCGCCAATGTGGCTCTTCCTGACATTGTGCAAAACCAGCAGCTCCATCACCTGGCAGCAGCATATCCTTGACATCGCTTTCTGGGGCATTACCATCCACCCCTGGAGGGGCCCCACTAAACCTTGGGGCCTGGGACAGGAGTACTCATTGTACCCCCCCAGCCATTGGGCCTTGGGGTGGGCCATCATAAGCCTAGGACAGTAAGGGTGTTTTCACATAGAGGTAAACCTGTATGCTGATGTATATACACGTGAGGCATAATTGTTACTGGTCCTGTGGGGTCAACTGTATGTAATGAGATGATTGTAGGCACTTTTTGTATATCTGTGGATTCATTACTATTGTGGCTGCTATATTATATGAATTTGTCACATGTTTATTCACATATCAATATTTATATTTGTAATGTGGCAGGAAAGGGTTTGCAATGGAAGAACTAATAAATATTTTATTTCACTTAATTTAATTTAATTTTAAGTTATTTTTGTATTTAATTATATTTTACATAGTAGATGTAATGTTCACATTTATTAATAACACAGTCAAGGCACTATTCTCTTTTGTGTATATGACACTTTATTATAGAGATGTGCAGGTTCTATTTTATCACATTAGCACAAGTTCGGATTAGTTTGGATTTTTCTTATTGGCTATCCGGCTCTCACGTGTTTCGGATAGCCAATAGGATAAATCTTAACTTATACGAACTTGTGCTAATGTGGCAAAAAGTACCAAGTAAAACTGAACCCGCACATCTCTACTTTATTGTAATATCTGTACTGAAATATAACACACAAAATCTGATACTGTCTTAATGTTCTTCTATATTTTTCCTAACTGCTCTGATTGTTTCCAATATATTTTTCAACAAGTCCGAAGATATTTATTAAAGTGAGAGTTTTTAGAAATGGAGATGTTGCCCATAGAAACCAATCAATCAGATTCTACTTATCATTTATCTAGCACCTTCTAGAAGATAATAGCTAGAATCTGATTGGTTTCTATGGCAACATCTCCACTTCTAGAAACTCTCACTTTAATAAATATACCCGACCATTTAATAATATAAAACATGGAATTCTTACTTGGGTGCTTAGCTCTGCCCCATAAAATAATAGGATACAAGTTACTACAGTACTTGGTGATCCTACTTGGTGATATTAAACTACGAGATTTGCAAAGTGGCATTATTTCTGTAATTTAGCACTAAGATTTGTAGCAGCAATTTTTACTGTACAAAATTAGACTGTTTTGCACATTATTATTATTTTTATTATTATTATTATTATTATTATTATTATTAATAATAATAATAATAATAATAATAATAATAATAATAATAATACATTTCTGATATGGAATAGTTTTTGTCTACTAAGTTTCCTCATGCCCTAAATTGTTGGGATAAACTTCCAGACAAACCCCTAGTTTCAGATATTGCTTCAGTATTTCAACCAATAGTTAAGTTTAGCAATTTATAGTTCAAAATATAGTTAAGGAAATCCCTACAAGTTTTCAATATAGAACTGATTTCTATAGAGAGTTGGTGGATTGAATTCATTTATGTAATGTAATTTATGTATTTTCCTGCTATTGTTTATTCTTGATTACTTAGATGTAGTATTAGATAATACTGTACTTTTTTAGATGGGATGATGTTTTTATGTGCAAACACATAGAACTAATATGACAGCAGCAGTATCTCAGTCTTTGTAAATATTTTGATGCAATCATTAGAATGTAAAAGTAATTACAATTATTTTGTAACTATCTCTGAACTTGCAGGATAAAAAAGCAAGAGGTCAGAGAGGCAGACAGAGTCTGAAGTCTGCATGCCATATTGAGAATAGCAGCAGCAGATGGTGAACTTACAAACAGTAAAGGTCAGGATTTCAGAGTTCAGCATAGCCTGTAGTCAAGCTGTGGTCACAAACATGAGTTCAAGTATAAAATAGGCATCTGCAGAAACAATATATCAAAGCACAATAATATGACAATAACTAAATACTACAAGCTGTTTAACATTCACTGGTATAACTAGGAAGTCCATATCCACTATAGACAGACTGAACAGAAGACTTTTGCTTTAGGCATGCTCAAGAATGTGGTTACTGTCTGAACAGCTTGTTCTGGGCCTGCTCAGGATATTTTGAGAATTTCTCAAATATCACAGCACATTCTATGCACACACACGTTAAATAAAAGAAGAACGGTATGATATACTGAGATATAGAGGGTTTCCATTAGTGGTGTAACTTCATCTCAGTTGCCCTGAGGCAAGACAGATCTTGTTGCTCAGCCCCAGTGGTCTAGAGTAGTAATGAGGTGTGGGTGTCCCACTGGGACCTTTCCTGCTGTGAGATCAAGGCAAACATAGAGTGTTGCCCTCTGCACGGCCCTTCCCTGAGGGCCAGTGACATTCCTCAGCTTGCCAAGCATCGGATCCTCTATTGTCTCTGCTTACTGTCTTGACTCCGCTGGCAAACTGACTCTCGCTGTACTTTATCTGAACAGCAAAGATGTTAGTATGTGTGTTCCGGTACGGCATTACCTACACGGACTGATTCACTCCTATCACTGTTCTGCTGACCTTTTATGATTGCTTTTGGCTATATACAAACCACAGCAATTGTCTTGAGAAAGGTTATTAAATATAACTGAAACGTCAACATGACATTGTTTATATCTTGGAAGATTATGAATACTCTATTATTGCTTCAATAAATGAATTAATTTATCATTAACCTAAGTTGGTGAGTGCCTCCTTCTAGAAACACTGGATATCACGCATACATATTTGGATATATTCTTGATGGGAGTGCAGGACAATTGTGGATATAGATATTTGTTTATATATATATATATATATAT
Organism: Taudactylus pleione; assembly: GCA_031769625.1. Classification (NCBI taxonomy): domain Eukaryota; kingdom Metazoa; phylum Chordata; class Amphibia; order Anura; family Myobatrachidae; genus Taudactylus; species Taudactylus pleione. The sequence continues at coordinate 7,971,054 of JAUIMM010000061.1, read as the reverse complement.
ATATATATATATATATAAATATGTGTGTATACAAAGTCAGAAATCCACTGCACTCGCCATACCCAGGCATGGGGTGCAAGTGGCTTGTGACCACATTGCTTAAATGAATGAAAACAGAAAACTCAGCACTCACCATTGTTAAATCACTCACAATAATATATAAATAAATAATGGGGTTTTGATTCATGGATTGATCAATGCATTTAAACCTGCAGCCCACATCACGGGAGGACCCCATTTCTCTGTAGGTCCTACACTATCTGTCATAGTTATGGAAACCTGGTAGCTGCTATCACATAGTTTAAACTGAAAAAATGTTAACTGGGTTAAAGGTCACCTGCCAACTAATGGCTTTTAAAGGCAAGACAGTCACCAAACATAGCTTCTATCATACTACCAAAAAGTCCATGAACCAAAACCCCATTATTTATTTATATAGTATTGTGAGTGATTTAACAATGGTGACTGAGTATATATATATTTTTTCTGGTATATAATTCTTTTGATATATATCTTCTTTCTTGCACATATGTGATATCTTGTTTGAACAGTCAGGGGTCCTTCCCTTTTTTTTGGATCCAATTTTGATTCTAGTAGTCACGCTTTTTTTATGTCATAGGGTAGAGCATTTATAGTGGATGAGGTTTTGCTACATGAAGCAGAGAGTTTATTGGTATCTTTGACAGATGACAATGCTGAAAAAATTTACTTTGATCAAATAGAATTTAATACTTTGTCAGCTGAGACATCAATAGACATCTATCATAAATTATTGAGACTCAGACGGGAAACTGACCTGATTTTGCATGGTCAGTTTCTCTCCGAGTATCATAGGTCCAAAAAAATTCCCTGTGGCTTTAGAGTTGCAAACGTCCCCACCATTGTCAGGACCAGCGCTACTTTTTGCACTAAATGGTGCAGTGTTTTAAACAAATGTTTGTTGGATTTAATCCTGCTAGTGGTGGAGGAGGTTGGTCTGGAACTCAATTAGATTTGAGAGGATATTAAAAGATAAAAGATTGGAAACATCTAGCCTTCAATTATTAACATCAGATAAAACCACTAATTGGTGTGATAAGCTACATGGACAGATTGAAGTGTACAAATGGGATCTTTTAAATTTTAAAAGAAAAAATTTATTATGGTGAATAGTGATTACTCCAATCACCAAGTGTACAGGTGGCTATCTGGTGGTACTAGTGGACCTTCTAGACACCAGATGACATATAGACAAAGGGCGACATACTCAGTTGAAACAACCTCATCACAATCCCCCTCAGATGGTGAAACTTCTCCTTTATTACCGCCAAAAGGTTTATAGGACCAATCCAGAGACCCCCAGGAGAAACCCCAGACATAGGCCACACCCAAGTAGGGGTGGTTATAGCAAAAAAAAAGACAGACCGAGGCGGAGGTAGACTTGGTATTTAATTTGTCTAGCCGCACATTAACTTAGGCAGAGATGTCACTCTTATCCCTAGGTCTATCCTTTGTACCTTTTTCTAAACACAACAAATTTGATCTAATGATAGATCAATATAAATGTAACCGTAAATTGAGGTTTAGAGAATTTTTCTCTGATCGTGTTAACACACTTGGTGAAATAGAAAATACTCTGTTTCGCAAACCAGGTACCTTTGACCCACCGTCTACTAATGCCAGAATCCGTTCCATAGATTAATGACTCAGGATATTGATAAAGCTAAACCGGGGTACCAACATGATAATTTGACCAAGGAACAGAGAGGTGCATTGATGGCTTTGAAGAATGACCCCTCGATCATGATATGCCTGGCTGGTAAGGGTGAGGCTATCGTGATCCAGGATTGGGAGGCCTATGACCATGAGGCTATATGTCAATTGTCTGATAATAACGCATATTTAAAATTGTCTGAAAACCCTATGCCTGCGATAGAAAAGATCATCGAGTCTGTGGTTTTGAATGCTCTACACTGTGGGTGGCTGGACGAGAGGATCTCTAATTTTTTATTAGTAGAATCACCACTGTGTCCAATTTTTTACACATTGCCGAAAGTTCACAAAACTATTATAGACCCCCAGGGTTGGCCGATCATTTTGGCTACGGGTTCGCTCCTCCAGCCAATTGCTCAACTGATTGATAGCTATTTACAAGAGAAAGTAGTGTCTATTCCCAGCTATGTGAAGGACACAGGTGATTTCTTGTGTAAAATTAAGGATATAACTGATCTTCCAGATGACATTCTATTGGTGTCTTTAGATGTATCATCGCTATATACCATTGTCCCACATGATCAGGGAATAATGGTGGTGAGAAATGCATTATTGACCCATCCTATATAGGATCCTCCAATTGAGTTTGTCTTGGAGCTGCTAAATTTAGTTCTTAGACACGATCATTTCATGTATGGTGACGAATACTTCCTCCAAATATCCGGGACTGCGATGAGTTCAAACCTTGACCTGGCATACGCTAATATCTATATGCATGAGTATGAAGAGAGTAACATCTTGTTTGGAGGAAGTATTTGTCACTACAAGAGATATACAGATGATTTTTTTTATATGGACAGATTCCATTGAAAGTCTGGAACAGATTGTCCAACATTTGAATCTGCTAGACAGTCCGGTCTGCTTTACGGTCCAAGTGGATAAAGAGTCATTGGAATTTCTGGATGTAACTATCTTCAGGAAGGGATCCTCTCAAGGAACTACACTTTTCTTAAAAATACAGACCGTAATTCCCTGTTATTTGCTATGTGCTGTCACCCTCCCGAGTTGAAAAATAGCTTATCGACATCACAATTTCTCCGGGTTCTACAGAACAATACTGAGGAGGACTTGGCCGAGATTCAGATTATGGAGATGAAGCAAAGGTTTGCCCAAAGAGGTTATTCCAGTAATGTTATCGAGGGTTGCCTCACCAGAGCACGTCAAAGACTAACCAGCACAAAGGAGACCACAAGTAATGCCAGGATGACCTTTATCAGCCAATTTGACTATATGTCAAAGGTGGTATGGAAGTCATGAGAAAAAACTGGCACGTTGTGGCATCTGACCAAGTGTTTATAGGGAGGATTAATGATTCACCACTGATGGCTGTTCATCGTGCGCATAACTTGAAAGAGATTCTGATGCATCCAACAAGTCGCCCTATTACATCTGTCAAGACCTGGCTCCAGACTGCTAAACCTGGGTGCTTCAAATGTGCAAATTGCATGACATGTAGATCTCTGCTAACGGGTCCCACATTCCTGCATCCTCACAGTGGAAGACCGATTAAGTTGAGATATAAGATACACTGTCTATTAGATCATGTAATTAATTTACTTGTGTGCCCTTGTGTTCTGGCATATGTGGGCCTGACTACACGTGCATTCCGTGAAAGAATGGCCAACCATCGTTGTTCCATCAGACAGGCCATCGCCTCCGGCAGTTCGGACCCACCGGTGGCAACACATTTTGAGCAAGTTGGTCACCAAGTGGCATCGTTAAAATGCAGCATTATTGATTGGGTGCCTAAACCCCCAAGAGGAGGGAATCATGAACTAAGTTTGCACAAGTGAGAGGCCAAATGGATATACCGTCTGGACACAGTGGCCCCTAGGGGTTTGAACGAGTTTAATCCCCTTAATATTTTTTTGAAATGATTACCTGCCTTGGTACCTTAATTAAGTCCATTCTTTTTGGTTTATTTAGGATTTTGATATTTTTAGCTTGATAAGATTTTGTGTAGGTGGGTATTTGAGGATATCAATATTATGATTACCTTTTTTTAAATAAGGTTAAAAAATATATAAAGATGAATAATGCACTACAAAATTAATTTTTATTATTATGAGAATAACTCACCAGTGGTTTGGTTTATTATTGAATTGTTAATGACATTGATTGTTTATAAATTTTGGGTTCCTGTAACTCTTGTGTTGCCTTGCGCCCCCTTGTGGTCACTATAGTACTTTGTCTTGTGCATTTATATGTATATTATATTCTGTCCCTGCTCAGTATTTGAGTGGATTGAATTATTAGTGCTTATTTAGGCCAACTTTGATGATTATTTGATGCCTGACGCGCTTTGATTTTGAGTGTACCCTACACCACATGACCGGCTGGTCCAGTGGTGTTTAGGCTGACATCTGGTGGAGACATTTGTTGTGTTGTCCAGGTTGTAACCAGGAAGATAAGACCCGCCCACTGGGTTACATGTGACCGGAGGTTTACTCACTTCCAGCCTGCGGGTCCCTGCGTTCCAGATGATGGAACGCACCTCATTTCTGGTTTAGCGCTTTTTGGCCACGTGACATGTGGGGGTGCTGGCTACATAAGGGGACACAGTTTAGGAGATTTGTAATGCTATTCTTTGGACATATGTTGTCTTTCATTCACATGTTGTGCTGTTGCTGGTCTTGATAAAGGTCATGTTGGACCGAAACATCGACTGACACATGTAAGCTATTAAATCGATTTTACCTGCTGGAAATGCTCTGGTGAGTGCCCCTTATTCTACTTCATTATATTATTCTGGACCAGAACTTTGCTCCAGGGTGAGCACCCAAACAAATTATTTGTGATGCGGATGTGAGTGTGGACACTCTCCAGGATATAGAAATATATATATATTTAAATATATGAAGTTTGTTTGTTTGTTGGTTAATATCTTCCACAGCTTTTTTAAGGTAAAGCTGCAAAATCTTACATAGTTATTTAGTATCAAAAAAGTAAGCAATAAGACTATATAGTGACAAAGCGACAGAGCCACAAATCTTATACATAAAATTAATTGGTCTGTTTATTTGTTTGATTAGCAGGTTATGCATTCAGACACCCCTGCATTGATTGGGATGAAACCAACATGAGGTAGTCCAGTTGGATAGTGGCCAGGTTTTAGGAGGTTAAGGTCCCAGTCGGACCTCCCATTCGTGTTCACTGGGCAGAACTTTGAAATGGGGAGCGTGCTCTGAGCCTTCCAATCGATGGATTAGGATGAAAACTTCACAGAGTGGTAACATTGGATCCAAGAAGACATATTAGTGGGTTGAGGGTCCAGTGTATGCTGGCCAGAACTTTAACCCAGGGAGCCTGTTCTGTGCCTTCCACTGGATGGATTTGGATGACTTCACAAATTAAAACTTAATAAGTTGAATATTTAAACTTGGGAAATGCCGGGCACTTCAGCTAATATATATATATATATATATATATATATATGTGAGAAAGTTTGTGGAAGACAGGCACCTTCAGTGTACCTGTCAGTTGGACAAAGTTCACAGAGGATTTTTAGATCACAGGATCCTTTGGGAAAATTCCTGAAGTGTCCTCACATAACGACCTTCTTGATGTGTGACTCAAAATAAACAGACAAAAAGAAAAAAAACATAGTGTAGCTGGTAATATATGTGTAAACGGTGCTCATTCACACTGGAAATAGTGAAAATGCATTTCAGTGAAAAAGCATTTCAAACGTGCTCACAACAAGCCAGTTTCCCGCACCAATAATATCAAAAACTCGTACCGACTATCTGTCTTTGTACTTAGCATATATCAAATTCTTTAGTTATCCTGGACTTCCTTCAATTCCATATATATATATATAGCGCTTAAATACAGGACAATATAAAAGAATAAGGAAAGCCTCCAATAGTGCATTACATTTAAAACACAAAAAAATTTAATAGAAAATAAAAGACTCGTACTTCAATAACAAATATAAACAGCTTATCTGTCTGGTAGTAGAGGGTTAACAGCAGAATATCCCGCTCAACGCATTTCGTCCCGCTTGGAATTCTGGGGACTTCTTCAGGAGTAGGATTAGCGTTGGTATTGTCAGGCACTTCATATACTTATATACCACTATCAATTAATTCAATCACTGCCATCTGACGCTCATTCACATCATGTATGCTCTTTCGCGCATGCACGGGATCACGCATATCTCGCGAATCCAGGCCCTCAGTGTGAAATCATTTACAATCGGGGCTTACCTCCTGTTGCTTACATGCATTCTTATGGTCTGCATACTTCAGACACCTGAATGCTGACTCACACACTAATAGGAGAGCAGACAGTTTTACCTCTAGTGGTAGTCAAGTACATATTTTAGGCGGCGGCCATGATTTTGTAGTCCATAGGCGGCTGCCATTTTTGTTTAGTCCGCATTATAATATATATATAAAATTTGTGGTGGATAGTATACAATTCGTGCCCGAATATATCAGATGCTAAAAAGACAGGATTGGACATAACAATAATTATATACATATATAAATAAATACATAAATAAAAGATCCAAATAGTAAAATAATATGAACCCAAATATAACCTTATGAAAAAATAAAAACTAGATAAAATACAAAAAATTCCATGAATTAAGACACATAAAACAAGGATGATAAAAAGACCAATTAATAAATTAGCTAATATTAGACGAAAGGTGCGATCTCATATCCCTCATTTAAACCATTAGGATTGAGTGTATCCAACGCATAAATCCAGTAAATCTCACGTTTCGCTAATTTATTGTCAATATCTCCACCTCTCTTATCTAATGAGACACGTTCAATATCCTTAAACCTGAAAAAATCCAAGTTACAAATATGAAACTTACTAAAATGCCTAGGTACCGTGTGGAATTCCTGCTTATTTTGTATACTTCTTATGTGTTCTTGTATTCCTACTCTAAGAGGCCATTTCATTTTTCCTACGTATTTATGTCCACATTGGCATTCGATAAGATAAACAACATAAGTAGTCGAGCAATTGATAATCTCTTTGATCCTGTATTCTTTCCCGGTCTTATTTCGAAATATTTTAGTTTCTTGACCAGAAAATTTACATACACAACAATGGTTGCACTTGTAAAACCGTTTTGGTTTTTGTAACCATCCTACAGCACTTGTCCTGGGTACAGTACTCAACATGCTGGGGGCTAGTATCTCCTTCAGGTTTCTAGCTTTCCTAAAGACCACTACAGGTTTGGGAGATAAAATCGTACTCAGGATTGGATCCAATTTAAGGATGTTCCAGTGTTTATTAAATGAGGTTTTTATTCTCCTTTCTCCCTCACTAAATGAGGTAACAAAACTAAAATTTTCTTGTTTACTCTGGACATTCTTATTCTTGTACACCAGGAGTTAAGACCTAATAGATGACCTTGCTTTTAGTACAGCTTGATCTACAAGATCTTGTGGGTAGCCCCTATCAGTAAATCTAGATGCATAAATGCTCAATTGTTCTATTGGAGGCTTTCCTTATTCTTTCATACTGTCCTGTATGGAAGCGCGATATATATATATGGAATTGAAGGAAGTCAAGGATAACTAAAGAATTTTATATATGCTAAGTACAAAGACAGATAGTCGGTACGAGTTTTTGATATTATTGGTGCGGGAAACTGGCTTGTTGTGAGCACGTTTGAAATGCTTTTTCACTGAAATGCATTTTCACTATTTCCAGTGTGAATGAGCACCGTTTACACATATATTACCAGCTACACTATGTTTTTTTTCTTTTTGTCTGTTTATTTTGAGTCACACATGAAGAAGGTCGATATGTGAGGACACTTCAGGAATTTTCCCAAAGGATCCTGTGATCTAAAAATCCTCTGTGAACTTTGTCGAACTGACCGGTACACTGAAGCCGCCTGTCTTCCACAAACTTTCTCACATTCACATTCTGATGGTTTACTGATTTAACTATCACAGGGACGTTATCGGCTGCCACCTCAATTTTGGGAGTGTTTAAATTGTTGTATTTATATTATTTCATTGCACTGTATATATATATATATATATGTATATCTTTTTGTGTTTTACTGAGCTTTGTGCACCACTTATACCATTGGTACACTTATCTTACATTTTTTCAGCAAAGGGGCTGCACCCTTAGACTCCTACTAGTACTTACTGTACATAATGAGTTTTTTAAGGTTAAGCAAATGAGGGGACATGTGGGTTACTCTATGTGAAAAGATTTTTAATGATCAGCTTGCAGAAATGCCCAGCGCATTAAATGAGACTAGTATAGATGAGGATTTTTGGGACCTAGAGAAAATGTTAATTAAAGAAACTAAACTCTGGTGGGATATCGCAGGCCTGGAGCAATATGTAAAGGTCAATGGGATCCCACGTGGTCTCAGACTTACTAAACAACCTACATTTGGGTTAGACAATGAATGTTTTATGAAAAACTGGGAACAAATTTTAAATGATTGTTCTATTAAACTAATACAGCTAATCATAGAGGAAAAGAAAAGAGAACTTGAGATGGTTGAAGCAGAGATCAAAAATAAAGATCAGAAACTTGAACCATTCAAGAATGGGGAAGTTTTTAAACAAAATGAAGTTGTCCTTGTGAAAATGGTAGAGAAAATAGAAAGAGAGGTTATAAGCAGAAAAGAAAAAAAGTTTTTAAGAGATAAGCAGGATTATCTAAACAATAAAATTAAGAAATGGACCAAACTGGATCCAAAAAGGTATCAAAAACGATTTTCTTAACCCAAGCAATATGAATAATGGAGTACAGTCCCTTTTAGACCAAAGAGAACACAATGGTGTGATTCTCCAAGAGAAAATGGCCCGTTAACTAAGGAATAGATACTCTACATTGACCCGTTTAGGCTCAGAATCAGAGAGCGATTATTTATCACCAAGTACACCAGTATGGAGAGATCGTTACAAAAAACAGTTAATAAAGGAAGTTACACACAGAGCTTCCCCGATAAAAAGGAGCCTAGGAGAAGAAGAGGAAATAGAGGGGAAAGTCTAAACTACAGAAAAAGAAACAGAATGTAGAAGATAAAATGGACCCTAAAGAAAATGGGGTCTTTAATTTATCGAGCAAAGTATTAACAGACCCACAGATAGCTCTTCTGAGTAAGGGGCTTTCATTTGCTCCTATTGCTAAACCTGATTATTTTCAACTATATATTGATCTTAATAAATATGTTAGAAAATTAACTTTAAAGAGACATTTTATGAAAACAGATACAGGCATGATAAAGAATTATGCATCTACATTAAATAAATCAGGTCTTAAACCACCCTCTAAATTTTATCCCCTTGAATCTAGAAGTAGTCAAATCGACCTCTTTTATGAACTGGTAAAGAAAGATCTGTGTAAAGACACATTATGCCCTAAAATCAGAAGTAAACCTTACTAATTTTGAGAAACAAGTCCTCAATCAGCTAAAACAGGATCCAGACTTAGTAATAAAATCTGCTGACAAAGGGGGTGGTCTAGTAGTTATGAACTGTGTGGACTATGAATCAGAAGCATATAGACTTCTGAATGATAAGAACTCATACAGAATCCTTATCAAAGACCCCACGTCAGAATATGTGTCGGAGCTAAGGGACCTTTTGTTTGAAGGATTGAGAAAAGGAAACATTAATAAGGATGAGTTCCAGTATTTGATTATTAACAATCCAAATATTCCTATCTTTTATTTTTTGCCAAAAATACATAAAAGTATAGAGAAACCTCCTGGTAGACCCATTATTGCGGGTATTAACTCAGCAACATCACACATATCGGAATACGTAGAAATCTTTTTGAACAAATATGTTAAAATATTAGAGTCATATGTAAAAGATACTACAGCTATTCTTCAAAAGATAGAAGGCTTCATTTGGCATGAGGATTTTAGATGGGTTACAATAGATGTACAATCACTGTACACTTCTATTGTACACACAAAAGGAATAGAATCTTGTTTAGAATTTCTGAGAACAGATCCTGCTATTGATGAGGATCATAGAACATTTATTTGCCAGTTGATTCATTTTATTCTGAAGCATAATTATTTTAACTTTTTTGACTGTTTTTATCTTCAAATATGTGGCACAGCTATGGGGACGGTGTTTGCTCCCAGCTTTGCAAATTTACATATGGGCAGCTGGGAAAAGGAAAACATATATACAAACAACCCCTATCTGGAAAACATTGTGCTATATCAGAGATATATAGACAACATTTTATTAGTATGGAAAGGTGAGGAGGATGTTTTTAAAAATTTTATTCAACATATTAGTAACAATACATTTAACCTCATGTTTACTTATAAGTTTGCAAACCAGGAAATAGAATATCTAGACCTGGTATTATCGGTGAGTAGCAATCAAGTAAGAACTAAGAATTTTATTAAACAGGTAGACAAAAATAGCTAACTGCACTATAAAAGTGGTCACCAGAAGAATTGGAAAAACAATATTCCCTACTCACAATTTTGTAGGATAAAAAGGATTTGTAGTGAGTTATCATCATGCGAGGAACAATTGAGCATTTATGCGTCTAGATTTACTGATAGGGGCTACCCACAAGATCTTGTAGATAAAGCTGTACTAAAATCAAGGTCAACTATTAGGTATGAACTCCTGGTGTACAAGAATAAGAATGTCCAGAGTAAACAAGAAAATTTTAGTTTTGTTACCTCATTTAGTGAGGGAGAAAGGAGAAAAAAAACCTCATTTAATAAACACTGGAAAATCCTTAAATTGGATCCAATCCTGAGTACGATTTTATCTCCCAAACCTGTAGTGGTCTTTAGGAAAGCTAGAAACCTGAAGGAGATACTAGCCCCCAGCATGTTGAGTACTGTACCCAGGACAAGTGCTGTAGGATGGTTAGTAAAACCAAAAGGGTTTTACAAGTGCAACCATTGTTGTGTATGTAAATTTTCTAGTCAAGAAACTAAAATATTTCGAAATAAGACCGGGAAAGAATACAGGATCAAAGAGATTATCAATTGCTCGACTACTTATGTTATTTATCTTATCAAATGCCAATGTGGACATAAATACGTAGGAAAAATGAAATGGCCTCTTAGAGTAGGAATACAAGAACACATAAGAAGTATACGAAATAAGCAGGAATTCCACACGGTACCTAGGCATTTTAGTAAGTTTCATAATTGTAACTTGGATTTTTTTAGGTTTGAGGGTATTGAACGTGTCTCATTAGATAAGAGAGGTTAGAGATATTCACAATAAATTAGCAAAACGTTAGATGTACTGGATTTATGCGTTGGATACACTCAATCCTAATGGTTTAAATGAGGGATATGAGATCACACCTTTTGTCTAATATTAGCTAATTTATTAATTGGTCTTTTTATCATCCTTGTTTTATGTGTCTTAATTCATGGAATTTTTTGTATTTTATCTAGTTTTTATTTTTTCATAGGGTTATATTTGGATTCATATTATTTTACTATTTGGATCTTTTATTTATGTATTTATTTATATATGTATATAATTATTGTTATGTCCAATCCTGTCTTTTTAGCATCTGATATATTCGGGCACGAATTGTATACTATCCACCACAAAGTTTATATATTTATTATAATGTGGACTAAACAAAAATGGCTGCTGCCTATGGACTACAAAATCATGGCCGCCGCCTAAAATATGTACTTGACTACCACTAGAGGTAAAACTATCTGCTCTCCTATTAGTGTGTGAGTCAGCATGCAGGTGTCTGAAGTATGCAGACCATAAGAATGCATGTAAGCAACAGGAGGTAAGCCTCGATTGTAAATGATTTCACACTGAGGTCCTGGATTCGCGAGATATATGTGATCCCGTGCATGCGCGAAAGAGCATACATGATGTGAATGAGCGTCAGATGGCAGTGATTGAATTAATTGATAGTGGTATATAAGTATATGAAGTGCCTGACAATACCAACGCTAATCCTACTCTTGAAGAAGTCCCCAGAATTCCAAGCGGGATGAAACGCGTCGAGCGGGATATTCTGCTGTTAACCCTCTACTACCAGACAGATAAGCTGTTTATATTTGTTATTGATGTACGAGTCTTTTATCTTCTATTAAATTTTTTTGTGTTTTAAATGTAATGCACTATTGGAGGCTTTCCTTATTCTTTTATATTGTCCTGTACGGAAGCGCGATATATTTATATGGAATTGAAGGAAGTCCAGGATAACTAAAGAATTTGATATATGCTAAGTACAAAGACAGATAGTCAGTATGAGTTTTTGATATTATTGGTGCGGGAAACTGGCTTGTTGTGAGCACGTTTGAAGTGCTTTTTCACTGAAATGCATTTTCACTATTTCCAGTGTGAATGAGCACCGTTTACACATATATCACCAGCTACACTATGTTTTTTTTCTTTTTGTCTGTTTATTTTGAGTCACACATCAAGAATGTCGTTATGTGAGGACACTTCAGGAATTTTCCCAAAGGAGCCTGTGATCTAAAAATCCTCTGTGAACTTTGTCCAAATGACCGGTACACTGAAGGCAGCCTGTCTTCCACAAACTTTCTCACATTCACATTCTTATGGTTTACTGATTTAACTATTGCAGGGAAGTTATCGGCTGCCACTCAATTTTGGGAGTGTTTAAATTGTTGTATTTATATTATTTCATTGCACTGTATTTATATATATAACTTTTTGTGTTTTATTGAGCTTTGTGTGCCACTTATACCTTTGATATATATATATATATATATATATATATATATATATATATATATTCGGTTGTCCGGAACTCAATTGAGATTTATTTAAATTACACCAATGTCAACTTCAATGTGGTATCCCCACAACAATAGCTTCACAAATAAGGATGCACTCAGAGGATTTCCAAAAAGGCATATAAAATTGTATTAATAATTAATGTTAATCCATAACGTTTCGGTGCACTCAGCACCGTCTTCAAGATGATACATGCATAAACAGTGTGCTACACCAACATAATGACAAGTACAGCAATGAAAACAGTGACTTACCCCACCTTATATAGACTTAAACCAAACTCACACACCTATGTGCAGTGACCCATGCCCCAGTCAGCGTCAGTGGGGTGACTCTCAATGACATCATGCCATTGCCACAGCAACAGGAGTTGCAGTCATGTCAGTCCCCCACCCAGCATCACTGGCCACCTCCCTGGAGCGCTCGCTCACTGCAAAAAGTAAATACACACAACATCATTAAGTATGAGCCACTGGTAAAGAAAATAAAGATGTTTAGTACTTCAAAACAACTATTTGCATCCAACCCTATATTTAACTACCACACATATTCCTACTCCTAGTATGTTTGATATTATTCATACACATTCATACACATACACATACACATTCATACACATACACCAACATTTTAAAAAGACCACTCTAATTATAGATCTGAACACATCATTACATACTACTATTCCAGCAGATTTTATCATTTAATCCTTTGGGTTAGACAGTGTCCAGGCATATAATCCATTCGGCTTCTAATTTCAACAGTTCTTTCCTGCACTCTCCTCCTCTTTTCTTCTCAGGCAAGTGATCAATGATCATATACTTAAGACTGGCCAAGTTATGCCCCTTGATGGCAAAATGGTTATCTACTGGATGATCGCTTACATCTTTCATCAATGCAGTGCACAATGTTGTGCTGCTCACTCTTTAAAGGGCATATGGTTTTGCCCACATAATAGTGACCACATGGGCATCTAATGAAATAAATGACAAAAGCAGAGGTGCATGTCACTGCGTGCTTAATAGATATATATTTGCCACTATGTGGGTGACGGAATGATGTTCCTTCTTCCAGATGGTTACATGTCACGCAGTTTACACACCAATAACAGCCATTCTTCTGTATAGATATCAGTCTTGACTCAGCCTTCCCAAAATTGGTGATATCAGTTCTCATTACTAGATCCTTGAGGTTCCTATCCCATCTAAAACTTGCCATTGGGGTGACCATCTTGAAGCCACTTAATTCCTTATCTGTACTCACTATAGGCCACAATGCCTTCATCGCCCTTTGTACCATACCACTGCTGGTAGAATAATCCGTAGTCCAAATAATACGATCCATCTTGTTCTTATCACGATTCTTACTGGAGAGCAATTTTTCATGTGGAATTTGCAGGACTTTGTTCTTATTTTTCAACAACATCTGTTCCGGGTAACCCTTCTGCATAAATTTGATCATTTGTTCCAATTGTACTTCCACTCTCAACATTTGTGAGTATGGCAGTCCAGCTTTTAATGCCACAGGGTGATGGCTGGTATAATGTAACATGTTATTCCTATCAGTTGTTTTCTGAAATAGTGTAGTTATCAATAAGATACATAACATAAGTCTTTCTGTTTTCAATGTTTCAATGGCTATGCATTTTTGTCCTGATGAAAATGAATAGCCAGTGAAATGTTGACCACAGGCAGACTTCTGATATGTGTCTTATTGACGCCTCTGAGTGCTGGATATATGACCGCATTCAGGTCTGCTCGCAAGCACTATGTGCTCACAAGCGGGTCCATGGTGAGGGCCTGTGCACGCGCAGCGCTCAAACTGCACGTGCACAAGCCCTGGAGCAAGTGACAAATGCACTCGTTCTGGGGCTCACTACAAAAGGGATGGCTGTCGATGTTGAACAAACGGAAGGAACGCCTGCCATTTCTAGGTGGCCCTACTGACATCACCAGTGATGTCAGTAGGGAGCTTTCTGCTCTGTTAGAGCAGAAAGCTACCTGGGGCTTGCAGAAGATGATACCCTACCGCAAGCATTTCGTCGCAAGCCCTGATGGTCACGATTGTCTCGACCATCGCGACAATCACCTAGTCACTCACTAAAGCTGTGGGTGGTAACCCACAGCTTAGCGAGCGGCCAGGAGGCTTCCAAAAGAAAAGCGGCCGCCCTCATTCAGAGCGAGCACTTGCATTTTGCTTTTATATTATATATATATATATATATATATATATATATAGAGAGAGAGAGAGAGAGAAAGAGAGACCAAAAAGCAGTTGCACTCGGAGTCTTCCAGCAGGTTTAGAAAAGTTTTTTACTGTGAGACAGTAACATAACCGGTTATGTGACTATCTCACATTAAAAAAACTTTTCTAAACCTGCTGGAAGACTCTGAGTGCTGCTGCCTTTTGGTCTCTAGAAATTGGATGTTCAGAGGGCACCGGATCAAGTGAATATCTCTAAACAGAGTGCCAGTCTGCTACAATCACAATATATATATATATATATATATATATGCAAAGTGAAAACAAATAAATCAACCTACGCAATGATCTTACAGTATTGCATCTACAAAGAATAAGTTAGGCTTAGTTGCTAATTCAGGCAACTTGGTGTCAACATATTAAACATTTAAATTGATTGACTTTCTCTCTATTATAATTTCTGACCATCTTCACCCCTTTGAAGAGTAGGAGTGCAATTCACTGGCATGAACCAAAATTCTAAAATCGAGTTACTCTTCTCTTTACAGTCCACAGAGCTTCTGGAGATGTGCTCTGATCTACAGCACCTGATGATCTGTCTTTTACATTAAATTAAGTATTATAATCCTCTACTTAGGCATGCATATCAATTTTCTAGATAGAGTAGTTGGCACAGGTAAACAATAAGATAAATAATTAATCTGGTATTGCAATCATTTCAGTATTTGAGGTTGACGATTCTTTGATTTTTTATAAAAAAACAACAATATTAATAACTATTTTGGGTGCCAATCACATTTATATGTCTAAAACTCTATGAATAGTCAATATGATTTATGTAGAATAACTCATAAATAGCAGCTCCTAACTGAGAGGTGTATTCTGATTCCTCTCAAATAAAAACATGTGGAAACACTAAACCGTGTCAATATAATTAGTAGGTAGTAACTCAATGTAAACCAGTATAATAAATATATAACTGATTTAAAAGGAGCGCTTATATGTAAAGATATAAATTTATCACATCTAAATACCACATACAATAGATAAATAAAAACAAAGTAATAAAAAGAATAAACAGTCAAGTTGATCAGGACAGGCTCACAAAAATAAAAATATGAAATATTAAATCAATCATAATCCACATCAATCAACATATGGCTATGTCACAACACCACACCCCAGCCTGCGCTCAGATACACCAACCTGACGCAGATGGGCAGTTGTGACGTGGGTTTTACTAAAGCTGCCCCCACGAAGAGTATTAGAATAGCACTCTTGCATTCGCCAGAGACTTAAATTCACAATTATTCAAAATGTAGCATGTGCCTCTCCAGAGCACAGAGATAACACTGATAAAGTTTTAAAATTTATTGAGAAAATATCTACAGGTTAAATAGCAAGTAAAAACAGGTGAATAAACAAGACATACAGTTAGAAATGCACAGAATGATTTCAAGTAAAAGAAAATGATAGAGTCAGAATCCTAAATTATCTGATATTAAATCTTAGGGGATTAGTGTGGACAAATATGGGGAGCACTCATAGCTCTCAGCTACTCCCTTGAAGAGTGAAACCAGTGGAACAGGGGCAGCTGGCTCTTATGGTTCCCCAAACACCCTATACCCCCAGCAGCACCCACCCTTTCTGGGCTCAAAATGCACTGTAATTTGTTCTACCCAGATCTGTGTAGATGTAAACCAGAACTTAAGTTGGAAAGGTCTGTTTGTGGCAGGAAAACTGATTAAATACAAACTGAGCAGGGCTGTCTGTGCATAGGCCTGTAACAAGGGCCCCCTAGGGTGAAGAGCAGAGCACTCCTTTCATAAACCTTTGTCTTCAAAGTAGGGATGTGTAGGCTTGGATAGGTTCGAGTTTGCACGCCGAGTTTGGATTTTTCCCTCCAAAAAATGGGAATCAGAAAGAGGCAAAACGTCATCTTGCATGGACAAACATCATCATTCCTGGACTTTTGTCCAGGAATAATGATGTTTCTGAGTCCCATTTTTTGGAGGGAAAAATCCGAACTCGGCATGCAAATTCGAACCTATCCGAGCCTGCACATCCCTACTTCAAAGGCTAGGTAGCACTAGGCCATTTGGTTCTCAGTTGTTGATGCAATGCAGTTTTGACATACTGTCCAAATTCATAGAAAGCAGACATTCCTGAAATATATTCTTATGGGGAATTATAATAAAACACACCACTCTCATGGTCAGGTTGTGGCTCACAGACCATGAGCACACTTTACATGGGGCTCACAAAATACATACAGCCATGACATGTGGCTTTGGTGATGTGATGGTCACAGGTTAAATGACCACAAGCATATCAAAAATCTCATAATATTAGGACTCTAATCCTTCTGCAGTAGGTGTCTACAAATATGGATAAGGCATCATCTGCGGAAAAAGACAATAGGATAACTGATATTTAATATATATCCCTTCTGACCCTCTTATTAGATAACGGTCTTTTATAGACCCCTGATTTCAGCAACAGCCAGTTACCTCCTGTCCTTGTGAATAAGTTTCTGAATAAGTGTCAATATATTTAACATTTGAAATACATTTGTAGCAGCACAACACTTAGCCAGCACATAGCCAACACATAGTCAGATTTGATAATGTGCAATGTCTGAGGAGAGATTTTACCATCCTAGTAGATGAGCTTGAGAATGTACTTGAGCTAGATAATGTACTTGAAAAAAAATCATACACTCTGTCAGTTCATCATATTTCTATCAAGAGTTATGTACTTAATGATGGTTTCATTTACTTTCATTACATTGCATCCATATTCAAGTCTCTTTTTTTCCAATTTTGCAAATTTATCAGATAAATCTAAGGGATTAGATATAATATGAGTCATTCTTATTTGTTGCTTTTCAATGGTTTAGGGTAGAAGCTGTCAATGGCCTAAATTCTTTGATGTTTTAATATACACTGAAGCATTAAACCTGCCACCAATAATTCTAATTGAGGCCTCTAGAGAGTTGATCATGTGGGAAATATATTTAAAAAAAAATCTAATCCTACCAGCGTGCATATTGAGATTGTTAACAAAGCTGATCAGTTTATCCTCACTACTAGTACATACCATTATTAGGGCATCTATATAGATGAAAATATAGAAAAATGTATTTAGTATAAATCAGATTACCCATAATGTGGACCTTTTCATAAGAATTCATTAAAATATATGATGGGGCCATATTAGACCCCATCACCATGCCCTGTAGATTTTTATGAAGTATAATATCAATCAACAACATAAAGTAGTCAACAGGTAAACCATAGTAGTGGGTGCTGGTAACAGAAATATGTAGGGGGTTCAATAGTATCTTTATGCAAATAATTTTAATAAAGGTAAAAAATTGTTCATCCAGAAAAACATATCTGGCATTGTATAATTTATTGCTGTATCCTGGTGTAATCTCACAGCATTGGTCACAGTATTGCTATCATATGTCACAGTTATCCACCTTGATCCATGGCTTTTTACACTGGAGATTACTGCATTTGTCCCATTCCATATATATTCCCAATTCATTTAGTCTTTGATGATTTCAGGGGATGGTGCTTACCCTCCAGCAGTAACCTTATATAAATGCTTTCATTCAACCTCTACCAATCATTTAGCCATATGCTAATCTCATATTAATCATATTACTGCATTCTGATCTACAGTGTACACCCAATTTCTTCCAAAATATACTGTAAATATAAAAGTACAGGTATTTAAATTTACACACTATTACCATTGCAGAAGAAAAAGTAGCAGGTGGTGCTTCTCACACACAACATTGGAGTATTTTAATTAGCACTTTATTGGTGCATGAAATAGTTTTAATCATTTTAATAAAACAATAATCATATAAAACTCCTGGGAGTGGGGTTTCAAATATACAAAAATATATAAATAAAACATGAGTTTCTTTATAAGAAGCACCATAATAGCTAGTGGCAAGCTAAATATATTCAAGATCACTCTTAGTATAAGAACTCACTGTCAATAAGAGCCTTTGTAATTCACTGGTATACCGCTTTATACTGCCAATATATATCTACACACAGTTCACATGAATAACTTTGCATCCAGTAGTGACATCTTTGTAGCAGGTTTGTAGCAGTATGTAACAGCTTAAGGTGAAGGCACACTATCACCATTCCATATGTTCCAGGCATATGTACACTCAGATATTCTTACATCCAACCAGGTCATCATAAGTAAGAAACATTTTGATAAATATATTCTCTTTTAGAAATTAATTAAATTAAAATGCTATAATAAAACTGACAATTTCCTTCTTTTATATAAATCAAAGTAGAAAAAATACACTCAATATAACATACAATGTAGTTATGAGCAATGAAGAATACACTATCAGCTTCAGAGGTCAATCTTCAATCAACCAATCAGAGACCGGTTACTAGTGCTGACAGCTTTCATCATCTTTGCATATTTGCATCAGTCCACAGGCATCCACAAGTGCTGATGCCTTTTCTGCCTCTCTGTGGGTCTGCATCAGTTTGCAATTATGCAAACATACTCTTACTGTACTCTGTATTTGTATGCTCCTTTACTCCAAATTCTCCATCTCCAAGTATAAAGAAGCATATGTATCAAATTTGCTTATATCTTTTTTTGTGAACATGCACTGAATAAATGTAATGGTCATGATCCCCATAGTCCCTGAGAGGTTTATGAATCATAATAATTAGCAGTAACTTTGAGATATAATATTTCATGAATTATACTGCATTCTCCTTAATTATCTTAATTAAATATACATGGGGCTTTAAATGTGTGAGCAAAGTCAAGCATATACAGTATTAAGTTTTAGAATATAGGAATATATTGAATCATTTATAATAACCGAGTAAGCAATTCTTTCCAAACAGTTTAATCTGCAATCCCAATTTCATGTCATTTAAAGTACAGGTTGAGACTCCTGTATCCAAATATTTTCAGAAATACAGAATAATTTTGGCATGACTGAGATAATGAATCCTTTGATTTTTGATGGTTCCATGTACACAAACTTTGTCTAAGGCACAAATTATTAAAAATATTGTATAAATTTACCTTCAGGCTGTGTGTATAAGGTGTATATGAAACATAAATTAATTTAATTTCTGTACACTAACTTTGTTTGAGCCACAAAATTATTTAATAAAATGTATAAAATTACCTGCAGGCTGTGTGTATAAAGTCTATATAACACACAAATGCATTATGTGTGTGTATTTGGATCCTTTTCCCAATATATCTCATTATGGTATGCAATTATTCCAAATTACGGAATATTCTGTTATCCAAAATACCCCTGGTCCCAAGCATTTTGGATATGGGAGACTTAACCTGTAATTAACATTGTAAAATTTGGTGAAATAGGGAGAGATTTGCAAAAAAACAACAAGCCCAAAGAGAGATGTTCTGGATTTTCAAACTGAATATCATGTCTTGTTCAATTTTATAAGGTGTTCCCAGATTTAAATAATAGTGTTTCCTTTTATGTAAAGTACTTCTCCCTTTATAAATATGGATGCATATATTATTGTCCATACTCTATATTACAGTGAAACCACAAAAATAGCCAACAGAACCTGGCCACATTACATTACTCTATATAATATGCATTCTTATCTATTTCAATTTTGTTTGCAGCCCACAATTTTAATGTTCTTGCCTGTAAAAATGTATTAATATTGTGGAGCAAATTAGTAATACACTGCTTGTGTACTAGTTATATTTTGTATATACTGTATAGGGAAAATTACCACTGTAATTTGGCCACATAACAGCATTAAGTGTGTCTTATTTTACATTATAGATATGCTTAACACAATTATTTTTTATGTCTTAGGCCATCTTTAGATTGGTAACATGGCTGCTATAATTTACCAAGTCATACACTATTTGTAAAACTGATACATGTGTGATATATTCTCCATATATACATATATTTGTGTCATATTTTTATTGTGGTGATCAGTATGCTTTTGCATCCTATGAAGTGTGTTCAGAGTTATAAAACTATTATTCTGGGTCTGCCATACTGAAAGAACTCATTCCAAATCACACATACTAGCTCGTGGAAGCACATTATTAGAGAAACACAGACTAATAGCTAGTACTGCCAGACTAACCTTTGTATCCTCTTAGGAATTATTGTCAGGATGAAACATGTAGAGGTCCTTAATTTGAAAACAATGACCTTATCTCTCAATAAAGATTATTAGTATAATCATCATAAATTCATAAGTTGCCACAAAATTTGCTATGCTATGCAGTGATGAAGTGAAGTATAAAACAATGAAATGCTTACACATATTTGTGTGTATAACATGTAATAGGAAGGTTGTAGAACCGGTGTCATAAAGACCATCCAGGATGCAAGAGATAAGGATGCACAGATATACAAGCTGGGAGCATACGTTAAACCATGCTTAAGGAAGACCAACTCATGAAAACTCAAAATACTGTATACCGTACTAAAAAGTGGGAAGTCTGAGACAAAATAGGGTGGAGTAAGAATGTGTGTTTAGCAAGTCTGTGCCAGTGAGAGTGAAGATAAAAGTAAGACTTGTAGGCTTTGATAAACAGGTGGGTATTTATGGAGCATTAGAAGCAATGGGGGCTGGTGGAGAGTCTGACTAGATGTGGGAGTGTGTTCCATGGGTTTTTATTGACATGATGGAAGGGGATGTATTTGACATCCCAGCACACTAATGCGATGGGAAAGTTGGGTTAGGGGAAGGGTTAAATTACTTCGCTGTAGGTCTGTATTTCAACCATCAGGATTCCAGCTTTGGGAATCTTACCGCTGGCATGCTATGTGCCAGCATTGCATACCCAACCAGGTAGAATTCTTGGAGGTGGTGCATGATGTAGTAATCAGTTGGCAGTTGAGATGGCCATTACTGACAGAGCTGAGTGGGTGGCAGTAATTGTGGAGAAAGTTGAGGTACAGTAAGGAAAGTAAGAGTGGAAGGAGATGCTCAGAACTTTCTAGGTGAGTGTGATCAGTTTGAATTTAATTCTATAGGAAATAGGGAACCAAGTGGGCAGTGCAGTGATTGGCAGAGCTGGGATGCAGAAGCAAAGTGGCAAAATCAGTATTGTCAAAGCTTTGAAGATGGATTGATTTTGGTAGAAGAGGGTGAGAGGGAGGCAGGGCAAAAGAAAATGGCAATTGTTGAGGGGCATATAGTAAGAGTGCTTATGATTTTTGTAACATCCTAGGCAAGAAAGGATCTAATACTGGCAATGCTTTGGAGGTGGAAATTACAGATTTAGGAGATGGACTGGATGTGGAAAGTAAAAGAGATGTAGGATATGAGGATGACATCCATACAATAAGTATGAGGAACAGTGAAGAGAATAAGAGATAGAGGTGAGGAGGTTTGGTGAAATGAAGTTGATAAAGTCTGTTTTCTACATGTTGAGTTTAAGATAACATCCATTTGGAGATAGCAGAAAGACAGCTGGACAGAAAATAGAAGACAGAATGGTAGCGGCTGTGGTAAGAGAGTTGTCATCAGCATATAGGTAGTACTGGATTCTGAAGTAATTAACTTGTTCTCCAAATAATCAGGTATACAGAGAGAATATAAGAGGACCATCAGAGCTTTGTGACACCCATATAGTAGAGGGAGAGGAGGGCAGTTTTCCTGAAGTGAAGAGGACATGAGCCAGACTGGAGTAAGTGGAGGAGTTAAGAGGTTGTAGAAATGATGCTAAAGTAATTTGAAGTCAAATGGGAGGGGAAATATTGGGCAGTGTAACTATAGAGTTGTATGGTCAAGAGAAGGTGTTTTGAGAATGGATGAGACAAAGGATGAGGTAGCTCAATGGGACTGAAGAGCATGGATCTCATCCCCAGAGGTGGGAGTGAAAGAGCACAATATGTGGATGAGGTGGGTAGATCAATGGGGCAGTATAAGATCATTTTTACAAGTATAGGAGCCTTGTTACAAGTTGGGGTTTAGATCAGTGGAGGCTATAAATAGTAGCTGAGGCAACTGAGTCAAGTTTTAAGTTAAGAATTTGGTAGACAGTCTGATTTTGGTATGATAAAGCAGTTACAGCATTGAGGGGTTGCTCAAGTGAGGAAAAAAATGACACAATAGACATGCAAATGACCATTAGAATGTAGTGATTAAGGTGATGGGAGCTTTGCATGGGTGACAAGGAAGAAAGTGAGATTGTGGTCAGAGAGTGGGAAAGGTGGGTTGGAAATGTAAGAGATGGTTCAGAGAAGAACAAAATCAAGATCATTTTACAGTGTTTGTGACAAGAACTCCACTGCTGGAGTCCAAAGACATCAAAGTTCTTAATAATTTGGGAGACAGGACCAGGACACTAGACACAGTGACATCAATATGAAGGTGGTCTGGTTAGAAAAGACACATGAAGGGCACCTCAAAGGATGAAAAGTATGGTAGCAGGGGGTCAAACTGATGAATTTATTAAAGGAAAACCTCAGAAAATTGATGCAAAATGTTAAATTAGAAACAATACAGACCACCATATCAATATTTTACATAGAAATAACACAAATCTGTATATACGATATTAAGATGTGATTTCAAAAACTGTAGAAAAGCCCACCAGAAAGACCACCAGAAAAAAGGGTGACTATGACAGACAGGATAGGTCAATTTGCATGCACTTTGGTTGTAATATTGTTTCAGTATAACAGAGAAAGAATGTTGCAGTGCCTACAAATTACCATAGGTGGCTATCGAGTGGAATTAGTGTCATTTATTACTCTGCACCTGTAAAAATGTAAGATGTCACTTTGTGAAGTTATAATATGTCTTACTGACTGAATTGTCTATTACAAAAAAACAGGCAGAAACTTTATCATGACCTTGCTGCTAAAAATGTTTTACACCTTTACAGTAAATATGTACTGCAAGACAAAGACAGTATTTGCATAATTTGGCCTTGCTGCAATGACACATATTTGTGGCATTGACTATGATAATGAGCATGCTGTTTGTGAGAAAGTGAGGAAGTCAATAGATTATTTCTCAACCACCACAGAATATTTAACTTAATACAGTTTTGCTGCAAGACAGGCAATACACTTTCTGAAAAATTTAGCGTGGACACAGATTGGACATCAGAATCATTTTTCTTAATTCACCAGGATGTCATTAGAATGTCTACATTCAAAATGTTGACACTATAATATTAATATAGCCTGATTTTAATATTTAACATGTTGATATCACAATGTCGACACTTTAAAAATTTCAGTTTTATGAATGTCGATAGTTAGGGATCAATTAGTCTGCAATTAGGGTTAGGCTGTAGTTAGGGTTAGGCTGCAATTAATGTCCGGGTTAGGCTAAAATATCATTATCTACATTCTGACTGTCGACATTCACAATGTCAACATTCAAAAATTTTCAACATTATGTCACTGTCAACATTGTGAATGTCATCATGTTCAATATTACCATTTTGAACATGTTGACATTCTGTTTGTTGATATTCACACCATGTCAACATTATGGTGTCAACATAATGATTGTCGATATTTAGAATTTTGACATTACATACCTCACCCGAATTCACCTTAGAAAATGTTTCACTGTCAATAGTTTGACTACAATATGAACACCTTAGTGATATTTGCAGCACAATGATGTTTTCATTACATTCTCATTGTTTTTTTTTAAATTTTCCTGAATTATTCAGTGTGCCCCAATTCAGCCAGGCTTAATTATTTGAAAACACAAATTATAAATGCGGTTTTATTCATGAAAGTAAATATTACATTCTCAGCCTATTCCATATACACTTGATAAAGCTTTGAGGTGGTTTGCCAGTGCATTTGACCGTGGTATTATTAAAACTCATTGCAAATTATTACTTCATCCCTGAAAATTTCATTATGCAGCATTAAAAACAATCCATGGCAATAATCAACCAGTTAGGAAGAAATTGTCTTAAAGAATATAGTTTGGAAGCACTTCTGATTTTGCGATACAAACTGTATTCTTTAGTACAGTATATATGTACCATTGTTATTTTCTTAGCTGCTTTTACCATATGGCTTTTGTGAATTTGATATATGTCCTAACAGATGTACTGTATATAGAGATCTGTAAACATTATACTTACTATCTATCTGTGATGACTGCCTACTATGATTCTGAGCCTGCAGAACTAACTTGCTGAGTACTTAACTTATAACAACCCCCTTTCCTGAAACTACTATCGTTCACTGGTAGTCAGCTACCACCATGACTTAATAGAGTTTAAGTGATGGTGATAGCCGAGTACCAGTGAACTGTAGTAGTTTCGGGAAAGGAGCTTGTAGTGCAGACTCAAGATGATCACAGACACATACAATATATTTAAAGGGAACAGGACATTTAAAAATTATTGAATGGCATAAGAAACTAATAGAGGTATTCAATATGGGAGCGATAACATCGTTTTTGCGTTAATATAAACTTATGACATCATTATTGCAGGTTTTAGTTTTACACCGTATTCAATTTCAAAGACTTATCGCAGTTTTGAAGTCTTTGATAAAAAACGGTGATAACTTTTCACCATTGAATAGGTGTCGAAAAAAAGTGCAGAATTGGGGTTTAGGGGTGCAGGCTTAAAAAAAATAGCCTGCGCCCCTGGGAATGACATTTAAAAAAGGATTGTGTCAAAAAAAGTTTTAAAAAAAATAGGGACACCGCAAAAAATTAATTTAAAAATTGGCGTGAAAAAAAAAAATGGGAAAAAAATTATTAACAATAGGGAAATAGGTTCAGGGCTATTCTGCAAGTATGCAGCAGGTGTTTTCTAGAATAGATTTATAGCGGCAGGTGCACTATTGCAGAATTTTGAAAAACTTACTTTAGGGACATCAAAATATGCTAGTACCCATTTTCATGTACCCCATATTTGATGGGACCACTTAAAAAAATGAAAAAAAAAACCTAAGTGCTCTTCTGCATCACTTCTTCAATGTTGGGAAAAAACACCTGCTGCGGCTATTTAAATCCCCGACTTTCATTTAAAGGCTAAAACGGGGGTACCCATAGTGATCCCCAATGTTTTTACAACTTTAGGAGGGTCTTACAATTTTTTTAAGGAAAAAATCGTAACTTTACGCAAATACAACTTCGGAGGCTCCCGTTTTCGTTAATTTTATATTGAATACAGGGATAAGCGGGCGCGCACCCGATACTTTACTGCAGGTAAAAACTCCAATATGAAACGTTAACTTCGACAGTGAAGTTAACGTTTCATATTGAATACCCCTCTAAAAGTACTAGCTAAATGTATAATTTAACTAGATGGCACCAGGAACTTAATGCACTAGCTAAAAATGCCAACTTAATAGGAATGACTAGATAATACTAACATAAACTATATATAGGAAACAGCTAATCAAATTTTCAGAATAGCTCCGGTAATTACACTGTAGAATATGCTAGCAGGTTTTCTGAATAGCACAGATAATGGCACTGCATGAGAATGCTGGGCAGATATTTCCAAATAACACATGAATTTTGCACAGTGGAGCAATGCTTAAAGGTACTCTAACAGGTTTTCTGTATATCACAGATAATTGCTCTGTAGTGTAATGCTGGCCAGCTTTTCAAAACAGAACAGACAGATAATTTACAAGATAAAAAATACTGAACAAATCTTTCAAGTAGCACTAGAAATTTGTAGAGTTGAAATGTTGGCAGGTAGCATGTTTTCTGCATAGCACAGTTAATTACACAGTAGAGAAATGTTGATTAGCTCTTCTAAATAGAACAGATGATTTACACAATAAAGAGACACTGAGCATCTCTTCTGCATAGCCAAGATTTGTTGCACTGTAGATAATTCTGTAGATAAATAGCACCAAATAAAAGAAACTCCAGCAGCTTAGAACAGGTATCCAAGTAAATGCCACGACTGACTGGATCAGACTGATTACAACCCACAAAGGAGTGTCAGAGGGAAAACCCTAAAAAGGCTGAACAGCCAAACATCACAGGTCCAGAAACCAACAAGTTACTGAACTCAGCTGCAGCAATCAAGATGCAGAACATAGCCCAGCATGATGACTCCTGGTCTGCACACCTGACTGGTTGCCAGGAGACTGACAAAATCCACTAGAGCCGACCTCACTATGAGCTGTTTGACTGTTTTTCTTCTGGATTCTAACACTATCAAGCTATTGGATAGGGAATACGTTTCTGTCTTTCTCCTTGTGAATGCACATACCTCAATAAGACACATTTGCAATGCTGTGAAAGCACACTTGTGATGTTACATACATACATTTGTTAAATGTACCTTGTTTACATATAAGTGACTGGATTTGTGGGTCAATACAATGCCACCTGCATAAGTACAATACTTGTATGGTTGCGTGGAAGGTTTGGAAAGATATAGGGCATATATTGCTTAATAGGGATACCCATGGGGTAGACTACATTTGTACAAACATGCAAACATAAATGTAATTTTGTTGAACAAGATTATTGAAATGAGTCAAAAGGAAGGCCTCCATGTATTCATAGGAACAATCCCTGTTCTATGAAGGGACCACAGTATTTGCTATACAGTGCATCTGGAAAGTATTCACAACTCTTCACTTTTTCCACATTTTGTTATGTTACAGCCTTATTCCAAAATGGAATCAATTATTTTTTTGTCCTCAAACTTCTACACACAATACTCCATAATGACAACATGTAAAAAGTTTTTTTGAGATTTTTGCAAATTTAATAAAAAAAAAAACTAAGAAATCACATGTACATAAGTATTCATAACCTTTGCTCAATACTTTGTTGATGCACCTGTGGCAGCAATTACAGCCTCAAGTCTTTTTGAATATGATGCCACAAGCTTGGCACACCTATCTTTGGGCAGTTTCGCTGATTCCTCTTTGCCTCACATTTAGGATGGGAAACATCAGTGCACAGCCATATTCAGATCTCTCCACTGATGTTCAATTGGATTCAAGTCTGGGATCTGGCTGGGCCACTCAATGACATTCATATAGTTGTCCTGCCACTCCTTTGATATCTTGGCTGTGTGCTTAGGGTCGTTTTCCTGCTGAAAGATGAACCGTCACCCCAGTCTGAGGTCAAGAGCGCTCTGAAGCAGGTTTTCATCCAGAATGTCTCTGTACATTGCTGCATTCATCTCTCCCTCTATCCTGACTAGTCTCCCAGTTCCTGCCGCTGAAAAACATCCCCACAGCATGATGCTGCAACCGCAATGCTTCACTGTAGGGATGGTATTGGCCTGGTGATAAGCAGTGCCTGGTTTCCTCCAAACATAACACCTGGCATCCATGCCAAAGAGTTCAGTCTTTCTCTCATCAGACCAGAGAGCCCTTCAGGTGAATTTGGCAAACTCCAGGTGGGCTGCCGTATGCTTTTTACTAAGGATTGGCTTCCATCTGGCCACTCTAATATACTGGCCTGATAGGTGGATTGCTGCAGAGATGGTTGTCCTTCTGGAAGTCTCTCCTCTCTCCACAGAGGAATGATGTAGCTCTGACAGTGTGACCATCAGGTTCTTGTTCACCTTCCTGACTAGGGCCCTTCTCCCATGATCACTCAGTTTAGATGGCCGGCCAACTCTAGGAAGAGTCCTGGTGGTTCCAAACCTCTTCCATTTATGGATGATGGAGGCCACTGTGCTCATTGGGACCTTCAAAGCAGCAAATATTTTTTTGTACCCTTCCCCAGATTTGTGACTTGAGACAATCCTGTCTCGGAGGTCTACAGACAATTCCTTTGACTTCATGCTTGGTTTGTGCTCTGACATCCACTGTCAAGTGTGGGACCTTATATAGACAGGTGTATGCAGGGCTGGTGCTACCACTAGGCAAACTTAAGCAGCTGCCTAAGAGCGCCGGCCCTGCAGGGTGGTAGTGTGGACCACACATAAGTGCAGTCCGCACTACACTATTAGTATAACAAACACACAGCTGCTGGCAGCTGTGTGTTTGTTAGAGCAGCCGATGAGAGTCAGTCAGACTCTCATCGGCTGCTGCACCCACTGCCAGAGCCGGATGTTTCCGGCTCCTGCATTGAATGATGGGAGAGACATCATGACGTATCTACCCTCATGCAGAGCATGCCGGCCCAGGAGGATGCTGGGCGGAGGAGCAGATGCCAGAGTGTGGATTAAGGTAAGTGGAGGTTTTTTTTCTGTGTGCGTGCGTCTGACCGGGAGGCACTGCTGGGGGGGACTACTACAAAAGGGCACTGCTGTGGGGGGACTTCTACTAAGGGTACTGCTGGGGGGACTACTACTAAGGGCAGTGCTGGAGTGGACTACTACTAAGGGCAATGCTGGGGGAACTACTACTAAAGGCACTGCTGGGAGGGCTACTACTACTAAGGTCACTGCTGGGGACTACTACTAAGGGCACTGCTGGGGGGGCTACTACTAAGGGTGCTACTGGGGGCACTGCTGGTGGGACCACTACTAGGGGACACTGCATAGAGGGGGATTACTACTAGGGGCACTGCCGGGGGTACTACTAGGGGAACTGCACACTGATGGGACCACTACTGGGGAACACTGCATAGAGGGGGATTACTACTAGGGGTACTGCTGGGGGGTACATATGTAAATATAAAACAGAAAACAAAATATAGATAATAAAATACTGCACTAACAGATATTAAAACAGCTTGCCCAGATGTGGGCAATTAATTGCGGACAAAAAAATCAGTGTACATGTCAGTCCAAGGAGTGGTTATAATTTTCAAATGAAATCAGCAATTGGTTGCCTAGAGAGTTAGTCACACATTTTGTGGGATTTCCCTTTAATATGGACAGGTAGCAGTCCAGGAGTTCTGTATATCCTTATGTATATCCACTACAATTCAGGCTTGTGCAAATTAAATCAATGTTTGCCGTTTATTAATAAAAGAAGAAAAAAAGGTTCCTTGTGGTGCGCGCACCTCTTACCTTAGTCTGTGCTGTGGTAGCTGGTTGGCGTGGGAGAATGTCACTCTCATTTAGCTTACAGTGGGGTAGATTTACGATACCTAGAAGCAGTATCAGTGCACGTTATGTGCACTGATACCGCTTCTCCCCAATGTATGATCGGGGGTCTGGGAGGTAAATGACAGGGCTGTTATGCGCCCCTGTCATTATTGGCGCTGCTATCTACAAGATAGTAGCGCCGAGCATCAGGACCATGTATGAACGGTCATACCGCATGACCATTCGGCCGGCTGTAGCTGTCGTTACAGACAGCTACAGCCTGGCGCTAGCCTATCCCCACAGCAGGGACACCACTGTCCCTGCTGGGGCTGCTGCCAGCTCCAGGGCTGCATGCGGGGATCTCATGATACTTGCGAGATCCTGTGCATGCCCAGTGGAGCCAGCTGGGACAGGAAAAAGAGGGCATCAGCACTAGGCTGATGCGCTGTGGTCTTTAGCGGGCGGAGCCAGAGGGGGCAGTTAATGCTCACCCTCTCCGGCTGATAAGATGTTCTTACATCTCATCGATAGTGCTTCCTGCTTCACCTCGGTAAAGAGGCGAAGCGGGAAGCGTTATAGCGGCACGTTAAGTGCTGCTATCATACATCTACCCCAGTGTACTTTGTCCTCTATGTTGGCGAGTTCAATATTAATTGCAGCTTCTGTGTGTGCTGAAGATGTGGGCAGCTGAAATCGGCAGGTGGCTAATTCCGTAGTTTGAGCAGCAGGGACAATCCCATCCGGCAGAGCTCTTGCCTCAGGCACCATCCTGACTGCTAATGCAATGCTCTGTTTGGTTTCACAGATGGTGGGGGTGTCCGAGGTGTGTGTGGTTAACGCATTTCTCCAGGTCGGGCTTCGTCAGGGACACTGGTTTAGGCTTATGGTAACATGCCATTTATTTGTAACTGTTCCTTAATTGGATTCTGTTCATGGTCATTAAGCTTCTAATCAAGGAGCCTCAGTTATTGAGTTGTAATGTTTACAAGACATTATTTCACATGTTAAACAGATTCCTGCTCATGAAAGAATAGGAGTGGCTGGCACAAAAAATACAGGCCATATACTTGGATTATCAATAATAAAATAAAAAAGAAAAATAAAAAATATAAAAATATATTATAAAAAATATATAAAAATTGAAAAATATACATTAATTTGAACATACAGGTGATCCGTAATGTGTTGTGAGAACTGGTAGTACTGTCATAATAATAATGGTCTTTGAATCAATGTGTTTTATATAAACAATTATTCATATTAAATACCCATTTTATTTACATTATTCATGTATCATCATCCATTCACTTTTTTTACCCTAACCATATTCACCAATACATTCTTTGTGCGCTCTTAAAGACTCAACCCCATAATCATTTCTATTGTCTAAGTGATCTAGGAAGGGATCACAGAGGTCTGTGGCAGCCGCCTTCACAACAATTTTTTCTCTCCCCTCCCCCCTCACTCATTTCCCCCTCTCCCTCCTTTCCCTTATCACCTGAGGAAATGGCGCGGACACCCCCCATTTCTAAGTGTACTGCTGGGGGGGACTGCTACTAGGGGCACTGCTGGGGTGACTACTACTTGGGCACTACATGGGGGGATTACTGCTGGGGGGCTACTACTAGGGGCACTACACTGGTGGGACCACTACTGGGGGCACTGCATAGGGAGGGATTACTGCCATGGACACTGCTGGGGGGACTACTGCTAGAGGCACTGCTGGGGGAGGGCTGCTACAGGGGGGATTACTAATGGGGGCTCTGTTGAGGGGAGACTACTACTAAGAGCACTGCATTGGGGGGACCACTACTGGAGGCACTGCAAAGGGAGGGTTACTACTGGAGGCACTATATAAAGGGCACTGCATAGGGGGGCCACTACTGGGGGCACTGTATAAGGGGCACTATATTGGGGGGACCACTACTGGGGGCACTGCATAAGGGGGACCACTACTGCCGGCACTACTGGGGGCACTACTAGGGCTCTGTATAAGGGCTTGTGTAGCTTTCGGGGGGGTGTAAGGCTGAAGAAATGCCTAGGGTGCCAAGAAACCTAGCACCGGCCCTGGGTGTATGCCTTTCAAAATCATGTCCAAACAACTGAATTTACCATAGGTGGACTCCAATTAAGCTATAGGAACATCTAAAGGATGATCAGCGGAAACAGGATGCAACTGACCTCAATTTTGAGCTTCATGGCAAAGGCTGTGAACACTTATGTACATGTCATGTCTTAGTGTTTTTTTATTTATTAAATTTGCAAAGATCTCACAAAAACTTTTTACATGTTGTCATTATGGGGTATTGGTTGTAGAATTTTGACAAAAATGAATTTGTTCCATTTTGGAATAAGGCTGTAACATAACAAAATGTGGAAAAAGTGAAGCTTTGTGAATACTTGTGAATACACTGTAAGTAAAAGCCCTTGCATTTACCATTACCACTGTGGTGCAATAGATCAGATCTCTAATTATACTTTAGGAGTTTTGTACCTTTCAGCTGCACTCATTTGAAAAATTGATGATTCACTCTTTCCACCATACTGTATGTAGTTTCAGGAGTGGTGTACCATCTTGGAGTATGTACTCATTGTAGTTGATACAGTAAATCACCTTTAATGTACTGCATGTGTCCAATAGCAGCCAGTTAACTTAATTGTATCAATTGCTACAAAGCCCAATATAAAATGTTTGTACCATCACTATGGCCGTATTCAATTTGAGGTGAAAAGTCCAGATTTTTTGCCTGCTGGACTTTTCGCCTTCTTTGCCTGTTTTCCAGGTAGAAAAGTAGTGCGCGTGTGCCTGCTATTCCCCTTTATTCAATTCCAAAGTAGGCGAAAACGGGAACAGGTAAAACTTGGATCCATGATAAAATACGGGAATTTTCAGGAAATAATTGTAGGGCTCCCCTAAAGATGTCCAGACCTGGGGGATCACTATAGGTAGCCAGGTTTTTGCCTGCAGACGAAAGTCGGGTTTTCAAATACCCGCTGCAGGTGCTTTTTTCCAGACATTGAAGAAGTGATACAGAAGAGCACTTAGCTTTTTTTTCGTTTTAAAAAGTGGTCCCATCAAATTTGGGGTACTTGAAAAGGGTACTAGCATATTTTTAAGTCCCTATACTAATTTTTTTAAAATTCTGCAAAAATGCACCTGCTGCTAACAGCCTATTCTAGAAAACACCTGCCGCATACTTGCAGAACACCCCTGAACCTATTTCCATATTTTTAAATACTGTTCCCCTTTTTTTTCACCCCAAAATTTTAATACCATTTTTCGGTGGGTCCTGAGGATATTAAAAAAAAAAATTGACACAATTTATCCTAAGGGGACTTAATAAAGGCTATTTTTTTTACCCTACACCCCTAAACCCCAATTCTGCACTTTTTTCCGCCTGCTAAAGGCAGGTAAAAACTTATCCCCGTTTTTTTACATTTACTTTTCGCAGCGGCGAAACGTCAATGTAATTGAATACGGGGATATTTGAAATAGGCAAAAATGACATCATCGGTGAAAAATTATCGCCAATTTCGACATTTCACCTCAAATTGAATATGGGCATTTATATTAATATAATTGTTATTCTTAGCCTTTTAATAAAAAATACAATCATTTTTACAATGTGCAATAATTTATATAATTCTTTTGCTACCCATTTAGTTATTTCAAAGTTTTATGAAGATGCCCAAAATAGATAATTATTGCATTGTTCAAACTTCTGTACTACATAATTCAAATAAGGGTTGTGGTGAATAAATATTATGTATATGAATTAGGCACTGTGCTTATAAAAAATCAAATAGGATTGGCATGGCAGAAAGAATCAATTAAGACACAATGAAATGTATATATTAAACATTTAATAACTAACCATAATTATATGAATCATATAGAAAAAAAATAATAATACAGAAATATTAAACACAGCTACCTTTAGAAATGCATTAATGGAAAATAAATTAGTCCATGCACTAAACTGTCTATCCGTCACTTTGAAGTCATATGCTGAAAAGATAAAAGTCCAACATGATTGAAGTGCCAGAGTCCCAATATAGTAATGCATATATATATATATATATATATATAATATATATATATATATTATATATATATATATATATATATATATGTGAATGTCCAGTACTTACAGAGGGGAGTCCTGACTTTTCAGCTCAATTGTCCATAATTTGTGT
Organism: Taudactylus pleione; assembly: GCA_031769625.1. NCBI lineage: Eukaryota > Metazoa > Chordata > Amphibia > Anura > Myobatrachidae > Taudactylus > Taudactylus pleione. Next base: position 7,937,206 of record JAUIMM010000061.1, on the reverse strand, counting down.
ATTCTGGTGTGTACAAGGCTGTGGGTTGGGCACCACTGATCTAAACCAACATAATGAATGTTCTCTTTGATGTATCTGTAGGTAAAATATAGATATTGGGCTACTACATTACTAATATGTAGCCACTTGATGGCTGATTACCTGACATAAAACCTATTTTGTGTACTATTCTGTATCTTCACTCCCCAAGATACAGTGTGATAACTCCTGACAAGAGAGAGGAATGATGTCATTTGCTAATTTGCTACCTACTAGCTGACAGCATTTGAACATTATGTGAAAGCAAAAGATGTTGGTTGTCACACAGGAAAATTAAAACAATGCTGATATTGTTATGAGTCTCTAAATATCTACATAATAAGTCATTCTCATAATGAATACAGTAGTTGAGGCTGATATACAAAATGGTGGAGATAGACAGACACAGAACTCTACTGGATAAGGCACTCTGAGGTTAGAGATAAGCATAACATATAGTTTTTGTTATGATTATGTTAAAATATGATATGAATTGAACAAAACAAATAAGTATATAAAGCCACGGTACACAAACCTTGTAGAACATAGAGAGCCCAAGAGGACCACTAGAAGTAGAAGAATACAGTATATAGAGGTGAGAACACCACAGTGGACAAGTCAAGGGTTTCTGTATGTCCATGTAGTAGTGAGACAAAATATAGAAAAATATATATATAGCATGATAAAGTGTAAAAGTTCACTCATATAAAAGTATTATACACCAGGGTCCAAAGTATATCCTATATAGAAGAAATACTGTATATATCTGACCAAACATGAGATATAAATAAGTACCTAGCCATATGTAAGCTGTTTTCTTTCTAGAAATGCTTAAGTACTGTATATCAATAATACCCCTTTTATACCAGAGCAAAAACCTAGGTTGCAGCTCAGTGTAAAAGGGTCCCTCAAAAATAACCAACCCAGGTAGCTACCATGGTCTGACCAGGATGGACTTAGGTAATGGTGCAGTGTAAACTGTGCAACCCAGGTTATCCGACCTGGGTCATGCCTAAAATGAGCTGATTGGTGGTTGTGGAGCAGTCACCTCCCACCTTACAAGTTTAGCAGGGTAGACCCAGGTTCAATGTGAATGGGACTGACCAGAGAATAACCCAGATCGATGGTGCTGTGTAAATGGTGTCTGACCTGGGTTGGACCCAGGTCTGAAACCCAGGTCAGACCCAGGTTATTGGTGGAAAAGAGTTATAATTTAGGGATCACTCAACTGTAGTATGAAAAAGAGGACTAGTTTGTAGCGCAGGTCTGTTTCTGCTTTAAATTGTGTATAAACAAGTTGCAGTGAACTGTGAATTTCATAAATTTCAGGTAGAAAATATAGTGATAGAAGCATCTGGTTTTTGATCACTATCTTTGGAGCATAATAGTTCCCAAGAGCTCTTATTAGGCTACAAAGACTTTGCAGACCCCTGCACTAGATTCATCATGGTTATGCTCCAGATACACTTACCTAAAAGCAGATGCTTCTATCACCACATACTAAACCTAGCACTTTAAGTGAGCTATTTATAATTACCTCAGTAATATGCAGACCATGCAAACAAGAAGGCTAATTAAGTACAACATCATTATTACAAATAATAATAAAAAAATATTGACATAAACTGATGTCATAGATTGATCGTGGTGCTTTTGCAATTTAGAATGTAGAAATGAGTCATGAGAATAATCCTCCACTGATGCTACATTAAACAATTTGATTACAACATGACTATACGTAATCAGTAAGTACAAATGGGCCTCTTCAAGAAGCTTAAAATGTGTTAAAATGGATTAACAGGAATATTTTGTATGGGTTACATTTGCTGTTCTTAAAGGTAAAAGTGAACCTTGAAGACAAACATGAATATCATTTTACTTATTTCTGATGCCAATAATCAGTTTGTATACATTGGTTTTCTTTGTACTAAGGCATAGAGTTTTGAGTTTGAAAATAATAAAAACCTTGCTATATTACACTGCACATACAATATTTATGTTACTGTATACTAAATTCAAGGCAAGATATTTGTGGCTACTTGTTGCAAGGAAGGTGTTAATGTTCTGTGCAAGACTACATTTATTTCTGTTGTGTATTTAGGCCCTTACATCATGGCTGTGTTATGAAGCTTGGCAGAATGCCATGTTTTAAAGCTGTTTGCTCTGTGTAATTTTTGGCAACAGGGAAGGAAACTTCATTCATGGAATTTCAGGCAGATCAATGTGCTACAAAATGCTACTCCCTTCGCTTCAGACACAGCAGGAAAGAGCAGTGAAGCACAGCTCCTATCCTGGGATTTAAGGGATTATAGAAAATAAATTCCCTGGACTGAAAGTTTGATTAACCCATTACCTGTTCAGATGTATGCTATGAAAGTATTTTTTTTAATCTAAAATTAATTTACCATTGGTAATACTGTGTTCCTTGAAAGAAAAATGTAACAGTAACTGTTAGCAGCCAACAAGACTTGTACATGAGATTGCTCTAAAAGATGTGTGAAATTGGTGCAAAGTATGAGTTTTAGTAGCAGAGGTGTGAGGTGGTTAAGTTTTATTGCAAGTTTCAGACATCAGTGTGTTTTTTGTTTTCAAGCTTTGAATCAACAGACCGTTGTCTGCACCATTTCATGTTGAGAAATCTATTGGGATTTCCATTCCTACAGCTTGAGAAAAACAGAATGTATGATTACAGAACTACTGAGAAAGCATTTTAAGTGATCCGTACCTACAGATGGTGCTACACCAATGGAACACTGTGATCTTGGCAAATGTTGTGACATATTTTTAATTGCAATGTACTAATTATATATATATATATATAATTATTTATTATTATTACCAGTTATTTATATAGTGCACACATATTCTGCAGCGCTTTACAGAGACTATTTGGCTATTCATAAAAGGCCCTGCTCCAGTGGTAGCTTAAAATCTATATTCCCTACCACATGCGCATACACATACACACAAGGGTAATTTTTTGTTTGGGGCCAATTAACCTGCCAGTATGTTTTTAGAGTGTGGGAGGAAACAGGAGTACCCGGAGGAAACCCAAGCAAAAACACAGGGAGAATATACAAACTCCACACAAGTAGGGCCTTTTCTGGTTTTTATGTTGCAAGCCTAATACACACATTGGGGTTTCCTGAAAAGCTGGAGCACCGTGCATATCTTCACTTTATAATCACCACTGGTAGCAAACTTCCACCTACCTGCAGACCGGAGTGACCAACTACCTACTAACCTTGTATATACTATAGTAAAAAAGATAAAAAATAAGTTTATCAAGTTTGTTCTTCCTAAATTTTTAAAAATGTCAATCCAAAGGAACTCACTTGCCAAATAAAACATTCTAGGTACAAGCATTTTTTTTCTCTGTAGCTATCGCAAGGTACATGTTTCATTGCTGGACCTAGTCAATATGTAATTACCTAATCTTATACAAATATATATAAGGTTAGATCTTTTTTTAAATTTACCAATGGAGATTTTGGTGTGGTCTGAGAATGGGATATAGTAAATATCCCGGCAAAGGGGATGTTGGCGCTTAGTCCCTGCAGCTTAAGGCTCAGTAATTGGCTGGATTTATTAATGGCCAATAATTAATATTTATTTTACATTTGTTTTAACTGAGGTATATGTGATATAATGCCTTAGCAAAGTGAACTGGCCATTGCTCACTGTGAAGCATACTTGTAGGATTTTAACATTCCTTATTGTTTATTTTTAATATTATTGCTTGTTTAGATAATGCAGCACCTATCATACAGTACAGAAAAGTTCAGTCATTCACATCAGTCCCTTCACCATTGTAGTTTACAGTAAAATTTTGGAAACACTTGACTAATCCCATATTCCAACAAATCTCCTGCATTACAATGGATGCATGCCACATGGATGCTTTGCATTCATACTCAAACTCCAAAATAAATGCATAATTTAGGCAAAAATGAGTTTTAGAAGTGCAATATATTTTAATACAAGGGTAGAGGAGCAGTGGCTATAAAAAACAGGAGCACAATTTGGTAAAAATCACAGATACTGTGCACACTGGAATAACAGGAACAGGTAATTATAGGTTATACAAGGGGTTGCCATACCCGGTCTTCAAGGCACCCTAATATGCTGGGTATAGGGATATTCATGGTTGTGTATAGATTGCATAATCAAACTGACTACTAATTAAGTCACCTGTGCTTATGTATGGATATCCTGAAATCCTGGACTGTTAGGGTCCCTTGAGGACTGCATTTGGGAACCACTGGGTTATACTGGGGTAAATAATACATATAGTCCAGATTTGTGCCAGCAGGAACAAGTGGCAGATAACATGGGAAAAACCAGAAGTCCAAGACAGAATAAATATTGCAACAAGTAGATAGAGGAACAAGGCATAAACTTCAGATAATCTTGATATAATAAACTGAAAAAGGCTGATTGCTAGAGAGTTATTTCACAGGTACTGTAGATACAAGTGAAGCTCATTAGCTAGAGAAAAACCCATAGTTGTAATTGTTAGGATAGCTGGCAAAAACTACAATAGAGTAGCATCCCTGGTGAAGAAGTAATACTGCAGTCAGATTCCAGATCCGCACTGCCCCCCTTTGTCAAGTGGATTCCCTGCAAAGTGCAAAGAATAGAAAGTAACCTCTTTGGGTGCATTCTTCCGTATTTGTTTTTGTTAACAAAAAGAAACCTGAGGGTAGTGGAGTATGTATGTAGTTGAAGGAGGGGAAAGGAAGAAAGGATTGATTTGTTTGTAAATTTAAGTTAGTTTTCTGATTCCAAAGCAAATTTATGAGGGAGGAGGGGAGTGGTTTACAGAGAAAATTTTCCCATTCACAACAGTCCCTGCCCCAGTGGAGTTTACAACAATCTATGTTCCCTATAAAATGCACACATAAATAAACACTAGGGTTAATTTTTGTAGGGAGCCAATTAATACCCTACCAGTATATTTTTGGAGTGTGGGAGGATAAACGGAGTACCCATAGGAAACCCACGTAAGCACAGGAAGAATATACAATATCCACTCATGATCAGTGTTAATAATTTAACCAGAAAAGAGCAAATTAGAGAAGTGGAAAACATTGTTTAAAACAAGTAACTAAAATCCCAATGGAGTTGATTCCTCAGGATTTAAGGCCTAATCAAATTGAATAATTAATTATATAATTTGATGATACTAGCCTGCATCTGCTGAGAAGCTGCAGGGAATGGGGCCTATATGCTTGTATGAGAAGCTGCTGATGGATGGCATTGCAAGACCATGAATGCCCCAGTAAAGTAAAGTACAGTTATATATAGTACACTGTCTGTCAAACACACACAATATTGGCAAAGTCTACCCTTATGTTGTATATTAAAAAGGACATGCACAGTTTAACAAACCAATCACTTTAGTGATAGGGACTTTCACTTTTGTGGCTGAAGTGATTGGTTTGTTTGGGCCCCCACGAAACAAGCTATTAATGGGTAGCTAGCAGTGTTGTTGTTAATGATGGGCTTAAGGCAGCTAAGCTAACAGTGCTCTCAATGATCTCAACAGTGGCAAGATGTCATTATCATCCTCACCCTCATCAGTGTTTATGTCATTGTCACACAATATTAATTCATCCCCGCTGGAGTCGACCATTACAGAAGTCTCTGTACTTTACCATAATGGCTGGTAAAGGTCTTCCTCATGGAATTTATAGTTCATTTTGATGAACATCATCTTTTCCACATTTTGAGGAAATAGCCTCCTAAGCTGATTGCTTAGAAGGTTCCCGACTGTTCTGAAAACTCTTTCTTAGTACACACTGGAGGGTGGACAGCTTAAGTAATGCAAAGCCAATTTCTACAAGGGCTTTCAAATTGGCTTTTTTTTACTCCCAGTAGTCAAAGGAACTGTCTAAGTTGTCTATTTGTACATGGTCATTATAATAATCCTCCACTATTCTATGGATGGTGATGGTGTCAGATTGCATTATGGTAGAGGTGTCACTAATTTTGGGCAACTCTTTTAGACCTGACCAGATATCAAAATATAGTGTTGACTCATCCACATCACCAGTGGGTCTCTTGGGAAAACTATTTTTTTTTCCTGGCAGTCGCAGTTGCTGGAGAAACTGAAGGAGGATATGTTTGTCATGTGCCACTTCAGCTGACAACTTGCTCACCAGGAGCTCTTTGCATCTTTTAAGATCTGTGTCAGTTAGAAAGAAATACATGATGTATGGCTTAAACCTAGGATCAAGCACAGTTGCCAAACTGTAGTGATACAATTTCAAAATGTTGACAACCCTTGGACCAGAGTCAGGAGCTGGCACCTGTGATCAGCTGTGTGGTCTAAATAGACAAGTTAATCACTTAAAACAATAAACTTCATCTAATGCAGGGACTGTGACCCTGCTCAGCTGCTGCATAGAGCAGCTGACCAGGATCATAGTGCAAGAGACTGGAGATCAGCTGAGCTGAGTCCCAGAGAGAGGACCTCACTGTAGCACTGGTCATCAGCCAGGTAAGTAAGGGGGAATTGTGGGGGGTTCAGCCATGAGGGGGTATCAGGAACCAGTGTCAGTGCATGTGCAGACACAAACTCACTGGATATTTTTGTGGTTTTGCAGGGACAGAGTTTCATTGCAAGCTCTGACTCTGCATGTCATTTTTGACAAATCCTTGTGATGTTTTCAAATATCTCATTGTGATATTGGGCAATTTTTTCACAGTCAATCCACATCTGAGATGTGGAATATGATAAATATTAGTCACACCCATAGGCCTGTGCATGGGATGCCACTTCAGCACTCCCACCCCACTGGGTCAAGGACAACCCCATCCACACCTTCCAAAGGGTCATAGACTACTCACTTGGATGACCAGGTGAGTCCAGGTGAGAAGTGTACATCCTGGAGAGAGGGGGACAGGGTAGTCCATGACTCAACAGAGGGGTAAGTGCCAATTTGGCATCCCCAGTGCTGGCACTTGCACATGCCTATGGTCACACCATGTGTCTCTCACCATATAATAAGTGAATAAGGACACATCTTTAGGCTTGATACAGATCACATATTGAAAAAGATTGCCACAGTTGGAAAACATTGGTTTAACCTCATTTGCCCCACAAGGAAAATTCTAAAGTTTGTTGATTATGTCCTGTGTACCTAGGCATGTACTCCATCCTGAGGGCATAGAGCAGACTTTAAAGATTTTTGCAACATCATTGTTCAAGTAGGTGGCAGGTGTGGCTATTCAATTCTAATTTTGTATGTGCTTGTCTCTTGTGGAAAATAAAAAAAACATGGTTTTGAGTGCCTTCTATACTTTGTCATTATGTGAGCTGTTTTTTCTGAGATAATAAAAATTGTTGGGGGAGTTTCAGCAAAGGAAGATAAACTGTCATGTATACAGTATCTGTGTACATTTCTTTCTTTTAAGTGCTTTTTAGGGCTTTTTGAGACGGATACATTACTTCAACTTTTACACATTATTCTCTGTATGTTAACAGGGCCTGATTCAGATTGGGGAATAGAGAAAGTAACTATGTATCTGGACAAACCATGTTGCAATGCAAAAGGTGCAAATACATAATTTTTTTGCATGCAGGGTAAATAATGGCTACTCTTGCAAGTAGCCCACAAATGCTGGACAACTGTATTTTTACACTGCAATGTAGATTTCAGTTTGCACACACCTATCCCAAATTTAAATCTTTCTGTACAATTTGCATCTGCCCCACCTAAAGTGCAACATGGTTTTACAAAGATGCACAGTTACTTGCACTTTCTTACTCTATTTTCAAATCTGAATCAGGCCAACTGTGTTTACTAAAGAAATTTTTAACCATATTACACTATATTGTTTCCTTGTCTCTCTTTTTCCTTTATGCCATATGGAATAAAGTGGACTTTAACACAGAAAACTTGATTACTCACTCTGGAGAAAAAGAACTTCAATTTATTTTGGATTATTAAAGTTCAACAGTAGTATATATAATTCTGAGGAGTGCCAGTGGAAAATGTCTCATTATTTACCAAAAAGGGTTTCAGTTAGAGAAGATGGATATACGGACTAATTATAATGACAATAAAATTCAACAACACACTCAAACAGACTCCAAGGAGTGGGAAATTTGAATGATACATTTACCCCTCATTGTTCCCGATTCAGATCCGGATGCTAATGCCATCGCACTTACAACCTTTCACGGAACGCAATTACAAATATATGATAATGTCTCCAAAGCTTTCCCATGCATAGGGATGCCCACTGCTGCCATCTCATAACCATCTGATGACGTGCATCAGCATAAACATTAGGAACATTGATGCAACCCAGGCAGTCATGCAAATTCTTAGTAAGTCAATTTTTAAATAGGGACAAAAGATAGTGCCCCTGAAAAAGGGCCATGGCCTCATGGGGAAGGGCCAGGGAAGATAGGGGAGGACAGGAGATGCTGGGGATAAAAGAAGAGGAAGCTACAAGTGAGAATGATAATTAACAGGAAAATTGAAAAGCCCAAACAGCACCCCCTGCCCTGCAGTGTCCTGTTCCATGGCACTGGTTGCACTACCCTAGTTACAGCCCTGTTGCAATGGTTCATTTATGCATGCCTATGAAACAGACTTTAAATGGTTTTGACATGTCTGTATTTGCCTAGCCACCCAGTGGCAAATGCAGGATTTTGAAAGGGGGGTTTCCAAATAATTAGTTACAGAACCAATGACAAATGTCTAACCAGAATAAGCCTGTACACACAGTCCCCTTCCCTGCTCCATCTGTACCTTCCCCAAACACTGACTACCTATCACTCACAAGTGAATCCTCTGTATGAACATAATTGCAAATAAATAGCAGCATGTGCAAAGTGTGGCTTACACGCAAGTACAATGGCTAACAATAATGAAATCTGCGTAGACATCTGCATTTGAGTCTAGATCTATATCAGGCCCAAAGTTCACTAAGTTGAGTTGGGGCTTGAAGGCGCAATTAAAGTAATGTCAGGGATGTGACTATTTCAGTACACAGAAGATATAAAGTAACCCGCACAGATCAATATGTGAATAGAGGTCTTTCCTATGAATATTGATGCTATAAGTGTCAGTTAGAATCACTAAATATAGTACATTTCAAATAGGAGGTGCTCCCTGGAATATAATAAACAGTATGAGAAAAGGAAGCAAAAAAAGCAAGATATTCCTTGATGGGGCACACACAGACCAATATGAACCAATAGGATATGAGTCTCACCTTGGAGAAATCAACAAATTTATAAAATATAACTTTTATTAATATACCAAAATTAAAAGTTGTATGCAAATTTTAACATGATAATAAAGTCCAAAAAATATATAAATACACAAATAACAACAATTAAACCACTACGTATTTCCTGTGTATAGATACCGAAATATATAATTATATCTCATTCAATGATGGTACATATATAACATGGGTGTCTGCAGACCTTGAGGACAAATAGATAACATCAAATAGTAATAATGGTGGTAATCTCTCAATTTAAGACTCACCACTCGTGCCCAGTATATCCGAATTGAGGTAAAGAATACAATTATTCTGATGATAATATCACTGGAATATAACTGTATCCATTCAAATAAATATTAGATATCATTATTCACACACCCACATGCGGCTCGGTGCCTAAATATCTCACAATATTATATGATATGGCAATGATAAGCCAGATGTATACTAGGGGATAGAAAAATGTCCCATGTGTACCCGCATATGAGCCAACGGTGTGTAATTAACCTATTATATATCAGATTTAACTGATTAGCATAACACCTTAATCGCTTGCGGAATTTAGTAATAATTCCGCATAATGGATAAGATATAGAATAAATGTATTACAGCAGAGTGACCCCAGGTTAGGAGGATGTTTCTATATTACCGCGTATGTCGATCAACACCTCAGGTATACAATAAATGAAATAATAGTGTATCGGCCCCTTATTGACTGAAGAAACTAGTACATACACGTCCCTTATGTTAATACATGGGCACAAGTGTTCGGGCATACACCAATATATTCAAATGGTAGCAGGCACGATATAACTGTAATGGGCACGAGTGTTTGGACATACACCAATGTATTCAGATAATAACGGGCATGTGTTCCACCTTTATATGTAACATAATGTAGCAATATGTCACAGTAACAGTGTGACTGTTACAATAGTGTGTACTCGGAGAGTCACGTGCTCCCGCTAATTAATCCTCCTGTCTAACAGACATCCTTTATATAATTAATAGAATCGACCGATATAACTTTCATGGGCACAAGTATATGGACATACATCTATATATTCAAAATATAGCGGGCACGTGGTGCGCCTTTATATATAGCATAATGTATCAAAATGTCACAATGTAACTGTCCCAAAAGTGTGCACACGGAGGGTCACGTGTTCCTGCTAATGAGTCCTTCTGTCTGACAGACACCCTTTACATAATTCACGACAGCATACTAATAGTGGTTATAACATAACAATTTTAAAACAAAGCACGCATTTACAGAGCGTGTATAGCGTGTCTCTGACGCGCGTTTCGCCTCCAGCTTAATCATAGAGATCTGCATTTGAGTCTGGATCTATATCAGGCCCAAAGTTCACTAAGTTGAGTTGGGGCTTGAAGGCGCAATTAAAGTAATGTCAGGGCTGTGACTATTTCAGTACATAAAGATAGACTACTTTTGCCAAAGCTGCATTGTGGTCATTGGAGGAGCTATCCTGCTTGCTGGCATGATTCACATTCAGGGGATAGAGTGTTAAAGTGATCATCTGTTTCCCAGGTGTCGTCAGGTTGTGTGATCCCTAGATTCTTCATTATTTCAAACCTGATTCCATTTGGGTCACATGTTCTGAAACTTCCTATGGATCACAGACCTCTAGTATAAAGCCTGTTACTAACTGTGTCTCAGTGTCTGTGCAAAGTTGCATTCGGGTCTTTTCTTGGACTCCTGCCAGATTCCCGCTGTGCCTGTGGATTTCTGTGGACTTTGTTGTATTCCAGATGAACTTCTGATGTCAATCACCCACTGCACTACAGGGCCCAGCATTCCTATTGCCTAAGTATTGCTTATTGCTCCATCACTGCAGTTTCACCATTTTGCTGCACTATTTACTTTTCCTGTTGTTTTTCCGTTCCTGTGGATATTGAACTCATCCTTGTTACAGTTACAACTGCACCATTACCATGTCATCTCTGCATCATAGGGCTCAACCCCGCTCTGTACTCTAGCCACACCACAGGGCCCAACCCTGCTACAATCTTCTCCGCATCATGGGGTTAAATCCCGCTACATACTTCTTTGCATCACAGGGTTCAACCCTGCTGCAATCTCCTCCGCATGGCGGGGCTCAACCCCACTATAATATTCTCTGCATCATGGGGCTCCACCCCGCTACAATCTTCTCTGCATCACAGGGCTCAACCCCGCTACAATCCTCTCTGCATCACAGGGCTCAACCCCACTCTGAACTCTAGCTACGCTGCAGGGCTCAACCCTGTCCTGGAATCTCATTGTATTACAGGGCTTAACCCTGCTCCGACTTCACTACTCCACAAGGCTCTTACTGCACCGCAGGGCATGGCCCTATCCCAGAACTATACTATTTTGCAGGGTCTGCTCTGCTCTGGATTTCCATTACTACAGGGTTCTACCAAAGGTCCTTAATGTCATCCTGAGGTGTTAGCCTCATTCTGGACTCGGGGTTCCCTACCATATTAGTTCTTATATGCTAAAGACTACTTATATATATTTGGGGATTTTCTCCTATACATGTTATTGCATATATGAACCTCTGTGCTGTTTGAGACTTTATTTGAGAGCTTGCTGTTTATAATTCTTTGGGAAAGATTTCTGGGCTGCACAACCTGACTCTATATACTAAGGGAGGTGCTACCTGATGAGACTAATTGCAGACACAGAAACAGACAAATCTCAGGTGCACAACTCCAAATTATTAATGATATATATATAAATGCAATAAAATTTTGCAATCAATAGAGGTTTTTAGCATAATCATGGCCAAGCTTATGGGCCTACCCACCAATATCCAGGTAATCTCTTTCGGGTAGGTCCCTAACATACCAAGGTTCAAATCCAGAGCGCAGGACCCCCAAAAAAATGCCCCAGCCAAGCTACTATGCTGCGCTCTGGATTTGAACCTTGGTATGTTAGGGACCTACCCGAAAGAGGTTACCTGGATATTGGTGGGTAGGCCCATAAGCATGGCCATGATTATGCTAAAAACCTCTATTGATTGCAAAATTTTATTGCATTTATATATATATCATTAATAATTTGGAGTTGTGCACCTGAGATTTGTCTGTTTCTGTGCCTGTTTAAAATTCTTACGTGAATAAATTCTATTTTACTTTTATCATGTGCTAATGAGATTCATGTAATTACTAAGACCACCCCAGTTTATTGTTCCTAGTAGGCCTGCCTCCCTCCAGGTGTCTCAAGTGTCAGCAGCCATGACAAGTAATAAATACATGTCTCTGTCCACATTGCATAAAGATAAAACTGTTGTATGTTTAACTCCTGGATGTTGCTCATACAATTAACATGTCTGTTAATATGAAATCCATCTTCTAACAAAAAATACAAATGTATATAATACATGTTTATATTTAAATAACATTGTTAAATCTAAATTAATTTTGCAATCAAATATATTATTATTTTTAGATATTCAAAATGCATCTCTTTATAGCCAATTTAGTTTGTTTATGGGACACATTGGGCCATATTCAATTAGAGGCAAAAAGCCAGTTATCGGCGATAATTTATTATGTCATTTTCACTTGTTTCACTTATCCCCATATTCAATTACAAAGACTTTTTGCAGGTGCGAAAAGTCTTTGTAAAAAAACGGGGATAAGTTTTCACCATTGAGTAGGTAGCGAAAAAAAGTGTAGAATTGTGGTTTTGGGGTGCAGACTTTAAAAAAGTAGCCTGCACCCCTTGGAATGTTCCCCAAAGATATTCTGTGTCAAAAAAAAGAAAAAATTTCCTCTGGACACCTCAAAAAAGGTACTTTCTTTTTGGGGGTGAAAAAAAATTGGGGACAAACTTCTAAACTAGCAAAATTGATTCCAGAGGGGTTCCCAAGTATGCGGCATGTGTTTTCTAGAATGCGGGTGATTGCGGCAGGTGGATTTTTGAAGAATTTTAAAAAATCACTTTAGGGACTTAAAAATATGGTTGCACCAATTTTTATGTACCCCAACTTTGATGGAACTAGTAATGTTTTCCCCCCCAAAAAAAGCTAATTGCTATTCTTTACCACTTCTTCAAAGCCGCATTTATGCACCTGTCGTGGCTGTTTGAAAACCCCAATTTCCTTCAGCAGGCCAAATCAGGGGTACCCATAGTGATCCCCCATATCAGACCATCTTTTGGGGGATGACAGGTTGATTTCCCCAAAAGTGACAGGACTTTTCAATACTTACTTTTCCACCAGGTCCTGTTTTCGCTGATTCCTAATTGAATACAGGGATAAGTGGGCACACACCTGATACTTTATCCCAGCAAAAAACGGCGATGATGGCGAAAAGTCGGACCTTAGACTTTTCGCCTCAAATTGAATATGGCCCATTGCATAGCATAAATTTATTAACTTCGCTATTTTTCAAAAGCTTTGTTTAAGGGATAGATTCATACATTTTGTTAAGGTATTCCTGACCGGGAAACATTCTGTAAATTATTGTTGCAGAGCAGTGTGAATTTTTATAAGAAAAAATATTTAATTATTTATTTCATTAGCTATTTATGGCAAGCTTAAGCTTTTGTTAAGTTTTATATTTATTTTAGAGCTTGAAGTTTATTGCACTTGCTTGTATACCTGCCATAGTAGATGTGTACTTATAATTTAAAATAAAATATTTTACAGTATAGTTGATAAATATTTTCTTATTATTATCATTGTTATTAAATTTTTTTGCGATATGTATTTAGTTTTTTTCTTAAACATTTATTCAAAGATGAACTCTAGTTTTCAGAATTTATATAAAATCCCTTTTTGTCCTAACTTTTTTAACTCAAGACTGCACCAGATTACTCAATGCTAACTTCTGCTTTGTGTATTCTCTAGGCATATGAGACTGGTGAATGTTTAAGTTAGTGGGCCTGACAGTGATTTTTTTTCACATTTATTTAAACATCCAAAAATAAAATGCAGTTTCTCCAATCATTTGTGATTGTACCCTTTGGACATCACTTTTCCTAGACTGAAGTAGGTGAATGTGAGTACTGGGATACTTGCAAGCTCCTCGATAACATGCTATTATGGAATGGAGTTCTGTTTTAAAAGATAGTCAATGGGAATTGTATTACTTTTTCCTGCATATACATTTGGATTAGTCAGTAATACTTTTTTCAGAAACTTTTAGTAAGTTGTAAACATTGAATTATGTACTTAGAAGACAAATAAAGAGGTATACAGCTACAATATAAAAAGATTTTTAACAAAGAAAAAGATACTTGACTACCCTTAATTAACCACTATGTGTATTTAGTACAGCTTAGAGCTTAATTTTCACTAAAAACACTATAGTTATAATAATATAAATTTTAATTGTTTTATTTTGCTATTTGCCAGATGATACAAATTGTTTTAAACAGTTTTAAACATTTTCTCTGTGGCCAATATTGTAATTGACATTTCCAATTTTTTGAGTTTGGGCTCTTTAAACCTTTAGTCAGTAAGAACATTGAATTCTCTTCTTAGCTAATGGGTTAAGATAAGGTCTATTTAAGCTTTAGATCCACAAACAGAATTCTTATTAAGTTTACCTGAGATAGGAGTTTCTTGGTTCTATGTTCAGAATCTTGAAATGTAATCTTGTTCTAGACACTTGATGCCTTCTTCATGCAACAATAGCACATTTGAGTCTTCAGAAGCTCAAAGAGTATTGCAGTTTTACCTGCAGCCATATATTTATTGCAGCATGTAAAATACACAAGACTAATTTTAATTCAATTGTTCCAGTACTGTAAAGAATCTGAAATTAATAAAATTTATATTGTTGATTTTTTTTTCTTGAAAAATGCCTCTCACAGTACTACCAATTATTTTATCTAACTAGCCAAAATGAAAGTGTCTATAAAAATTTCTCCTTTTATGTGGGTATAATGGTTCCAAGGTGATTGTAGACAAAAAATATAATTATTATTTTAATTTATATTATACAGATTTACCTTTTGTTAACATGTTGTTTAGTCAAACAGTAGAACTAAAAACTTAATTTAAGAAAATTGTTATGACAATACTTGATACTAAAAAAATATCAAATTCCAGAATTGGCAGAGGCATAAAAGGATTATCGATCAGACTGTTGTCAGCTAAATATCTTATATATGAAATTAATTGGTCTGTCTGTTTGACTGTCCGATTATGCATTTGGATACCCCTTCACCAATTGGGATGAAACCAACACGAAGTGGTCCAGTTGAATCCTGGGCTGGTTTCAGGAGGGCTAGGGTCCCAGTTAGACCTCCCATTCATGTACACTTAGCAGAACTTTGACCTGCAGAGCCTGTTTAGAGCCTTCCACTTAATGGATTTGAAGTAAACTTCACAGAGTGGTAACATTGGATCGATGAAGACATACTAGGGTATTAAGGTGTCAGTCAGACCTCCAGTTGGTATATACTTGGCAGAACTTTGACCCAGGGATGCTGGGCAGAACTTTGATCTGGGGAGCCAGTTATGGACCTTCCACTGGATGGATTTAGATGAAAGCTTTACAGAGGGGTAGCAATAGAACTGGGATGCCTAATGGACTGGTTAGGATCCCAGTCAGACCTCACAGTGAAGTGCATCCTGCAAAACTTTGACCCAGGGAGCCTGATAAGGGCCTTCCACCTGATGGGTTTGGATGACATCTCACAACAAAGCTTAATAACATGAAGTTTTTAACCCAAAATGCCGGGTACTTCAGCTAGTATGTTATATATTTAACACTAGTTGTAATTTGTAGATACTAAAAATGCTTATTAATTTCTGCAGCATCTCTTTTTAATTGCTGAAAATACAGTGTATAATCAAAATACAAAAATTGGTTTTACCAGCCTCATTTATTTGCTTTTCTAGAGTAATCTTAAACTCATACTTTTGCTATTGGAATTTTGGCAAGTTTTAAAATCTAATATTGCAAAGTTTTGAGTGGCAATTTTGAGAAACACTCTCTGAGAAACCATAGAAATATTAATTTTCTTACGTGTACTGTAAACCTCAAAAATTTGCAGATACCAAAACAGAACTGTCTTCTCCTTGTTTGATGCGATGCACCAATTATTTCACAGGAAAGAACATGGCTTTTTTGCAACAATATAGTACCAATGGGTGAAAATGTAAGGAAATTAAATATTTTGTAAACATGTACAATAAGCAAATAGGAAGGTGGCCCTAAACATAGTTTACTGATTACTTTATATCTCCTTACACACACATGCTATAATCTACACAGTTATGTACTGTATATATACAGATAGATAAAGTACTGCACAATTTAATTTATCTTTCTCCCTATCTGCATTTATGAAGTTACCAAAAATCACAATCATGTAATTCATCAATTAAGACTTTCCTACGGAAGGTGGACAAGTAGATGAATGCTGAAACATCTAGACAACCTTCAGTAGAGTATGATCTCGCTATTGATGAAAGGAAAGCATTAAAGAATCTTGGTGGGAATCCAGCAATTATCTTCTGTTGCGCAGATAAAGAAGGAGCCATCAGTATTCAAAACCTTGCAGATTACAAACAAGAATTACCCAGGCAGTTGAGTGATAAATTTATCAAAGGATCCAATGTTGGCCTTCAGAAAACAACTAGAAAAAGTATTAACAGAAGCTGTTGACAGCCATGATATTTCTAAAAATAAAGCAAAGGCACTTGTCCCAGTTCATCCATTTGTTCCATTATTATACACAAATCATAAAATGTTTGAGCCAGCCTCCTGGCCATCTGATCATAACAGCAAAATTATACTTATTACAATTGGTATCCATCTATCTAGATACACTGCCACAACTTTGCATTCAGAGACATAAGAACTACTTATTGGACTTGATACACCCACATCATTAAACAAACTAAAACAAATTACAATCTATTTCAGAGAATTGTTGGTTGATTAGTGTGGATGTCACTAGTTTATACAGTACACAGTTATACCACATGAGCAGGGCTGTTGACAGTTATGAGATGTTTACAGAATAATCTTGACTAGGAATGTACTTAATTGCATTGCTTTGATTCATAGGATACTAGAAATTATTTTAAATAAGAATTATTTCTATTTTGATGGATCTTTTTATCAACAGATCAAGGGCTGTGCAAGACATACTGTATGTTCTTCTTCACTCACTTTATAGATGATTTCTTGATATTCTGGTTAGGCTTACAGTGGGCATTTGTTGGGTTTGTGGGGATAATGCAGATATCAAGGAAAATTTACCTATAATTTGAGTCAAATATCTGTAAACATTTCAGATGTGAAGATGTAGAAAGAAGCAACCTGTTTGATTACTCCTATATATATTAAAGGACACAGATCATAATACACTTTTGGATATGCAGAGTTTTCATCCTAATCTTTTGTGGGTGAGGTGGATTAATAATAATAAAGATGAAGCTGGCTAGCAGATGGATGTCATGACAAAAGAAATTATAGGAAGAAGATATGATGTCAATTAACTGTTGGCCACCAAAGAGAAAGTAATGAGATTAAATAGAACTCAATTATTGCAGAAAACAACTGCTATTTATAAAGAGAAATTATCCAATGGCTGAATAAATTTAACTAGGCCGGCAGTATGAGTAATCAGACAAGGAAAAACTGGCCAATTCTGCAATCAGACCAAGATTTAAAACTGGAAAATACATGATTTATGGCATACTACTGAAGGATATGTTGGTTAAATCAGATATTACTGAACTGAATCTTCCCCTAAACATTTCCTAACTAAATGCACAAGTGCCACTTCTAGGTATATGATTATGGGTAATACATTTTGTGATCAATATTCTGGAAAAAATAAATATTACATTTGACATCATCTAACTCTAAATATGTAGGGTACAAAAATAATTTGCTCATGTGGCCTGACATACACTGTAAAACAAATATTATTTAAAGAAAGAATAGTGCTATATAGGTGGGCCATTCATGCTATGATGGCTAGTGTATCTAGTGATCAGCCAGTTACCAGGCATTTCGTATCAGCAGGTCATAGTCTGGCATCAATCAAGAATTGCATGATAGATCATGTCCCATGCCCATTTAGGGGTGGTGATTGATCAAATCAATTATTGCAATGTGAAACAAGATGAATCCATTTTTATAGACATTAGGATATATATACATAATAATATGTATAAAGGTGATTTATGAAATTTATTGAAGTATTGTTATAAAATATGTAAATGTAGTAATTCATTGTTGGCATACTGTAGGTCAGTGGTTCTCAAACTTGGTCCTTAGGACCCCACACAGGTCACATTTTCCAGGTCACCCAGCAGGTACACAGGTGTATTCATTGCTCACTGATGCATTTTAAAAGATCCACAGTTGGAGCTATTTTTTTCACTTGTGTTTCTGTGAGGAAACCTGAAAAACACGCACTGTTTGGGTCCCCAAGGACCAAGTTTGTGAACCTCTGGCATAGGTTATTGTTTAATTATATTTTACAATTGCTGATATGCTTTATTGTGGTTAATATAAGCAGTAGTATTATCTTATGGATATTGTTTACATTCTGTCACTTAGGGCAATATATAATAGGGTCTTAGTTTTTTTGTACGATCAATCTTGTACCTTCTCACACATTTGGAAGGTGCGAGTTTGTCCCTAAACTCGCAAATGTTTATGGGTCCCAGTTTGACTCGCATAAGAGTGCATGCACGTTAAACTGTGGGTAATCTCGCACCTTGCAACATGACTTTCATTACAAGGTGCGATTTACACAGAAGCATGCACAGATCAGTGAGATTTAAGCATGCTTCTGTGTGAAAAAAAACCTATCAAAGCGTTCAAATAAAAAAAACGTGAGGTTTGCCCCTAAAAGGACAACTAGCACAGGGGTTTTCTGAGCCGGTACTGGTTGTTAAAAATGGGGGAAAAAAGATGTAGGGGTTCCCTTGTATTTTCATCAACCAGCACCAGGCTCAGTGAGCTAGTCCTGGTTGTGGAAATACAGGGGACAAAATGAGTAGGGGTCCCCTGTATTAGCCTCAACAAGCACCAAACTCTTTCTAGCGGTGATGTAATGCCACAGCTGTGGGACCTGCTTCACACAGTCCCCCAGCCAAAGCATTCGCTCCCCATGCTCAGTATCAGTGGCTGTGACACTATAATGTTGCATTTCATATGCACATACACCCCCAGTTGCACACATAGTCATGCCACATATAATTTTTCCAGCAGAAGCTTCTTGTGCATTCTATTTGCATGGTTGTGCAAATAAGATGCATTTGAAGGTAAAAAGTCACGCAAGAAGATGCTCAGCAACACCGAGTCACGCTATGGTATGGTGCAACTAGAAGGGCTGTTAAACACACAAGAAGCCTAGATGTGTCTGGACAAATCTGTATTTCAGGGATCATCTATGCACTATGGGAATAAATTAGAGATGTACGCAAAGCTGATATTTACACAGAGCAATTAATTGTTTGCTATTCTGCATGCGTCTAAGCCGCAATGCACATGTGCCATAATTGCTTTGTGATTATGCCCACACAGAGGATCCATTCGCAAAGTGAGTGACAGGTAGTCAGCATGTGGGGAGGTAACGGGGGCTGGCTAGGCAAACACAGGCATGTCTGACTGTTTAAACCAGGGGTCTTCAAACTTGGCCCTCCAGCTGCTGTGGAACTACACATCCCAGCATGCATTGCCACCTTTTTGATATAACAGCATGCTAAAACTATGTGCAGTGCATGCTGGGATGTGTAGTTCCACAGCATCTGGAGGGCCAAGTTTGAAGACCCCAGGTTTAAACACTGTTTCATGGGTGTGCATAAATTAGCCATTGTGATTTTCTTCACAGTATGAGAGCTCACTGCATGTCAGGAGGCCTGCAGTGTTTGTGGCTGGTTATATTTGTTGCTATTGCTGCATGGCTACTTGATCTGCATCAATATTACCAATGTTTATGCTGTTGTACATCGTCAGATGGATATGAGAAGGCAGCAGTGGGCGTCTTTATGATTGGCTGTGCTTTGGAAGGCATTTGCATATTTTAGGAACTGTAGTCTGTGAGAGAATGCAGTTGTGATTGTTAAAGTGTATATCTCTGAATCAGGCCACAAATCTACTCTGTCCTGTTCCTACTGTAGCTCTCCAAAGTGTACTTGGAAATTTTACATCAATGGAGCTAATAATGTTAGTGTTTCTTAAAGAAGCTAATTAATTTTCATTTATACTGTACTTTTTAGTTTTACTTTTTCTTAATAACATTATATTTCTTTATTCTGAGTTTAGGATATATTTCACTCAATAGTAATTTAATTTATGAGAGAATTCAGTACTTACTATAGTAATGTTTTGCCAGATACCACCACAATGTCTGTATGTGCATGTTACTGTCTTTTATGGAAGAAAATTTACTACTAAGTTTCCTGTGCACCAATACTGTATGTGGTGAAAGAAAACATTTACAAATATACTGCTCACAAAAATGCCTTAAACCAGCCATTTTCTGAAGCACTTCCCAACCATCATGGATAATTAAATTCACTCCTATGACCCTACAAGTCAAATAAGAGAATACAAAACTGATGGAGCTGTACACAGACACCGCAGTGCTCTCAAGTTCACATTTGTGCTGGTCCATGATTGTAAGAGTCTGTAGAACTGCATTTCCATGATGCACACCTCCTTTGCTGTAATACTATAATATGCTATCTTACTAAACACATTATCTTGGAACCAACCAATAAAATGTACAATGAAAATATGTATAGAGCAGCAGATCAGAATAATAATAATAATAATAATAATAATAATAATAATAATAATAATATATAATAGAAAACATAAAATATATAATCTTGACATAGAAATATATAATCCTGGGAGACAGAGATAGAATACATAAAAATAATATTACAACACGGAATGTGGGCATGATTTTCACTTAATACTGTGTTTAGGACAATAGTAATTCTTTCATGTCCATGGGAAGTATTACAGTACATCTGTTTTTGGCTACTTTTCCTTGCAAATCCCAAAGGCACTTGTTACAAACTGAATCAGTTATCAGCTAGTTAGGCTGGCAGTTTCCAGTGTTATTGCATGAATACTGATAGAGGACTATGCATTATTCAGTGAGAAGAGAAGAGGAAAATGAGCAACACATCCAAAACAAGAACAGCAGTGGCAGTAAGGGTATAATTAGAGAGCTGTCACTTGTCCCTGTCAGTATTCTCAGCCTCAACACATTGAGGGGGGAAAATGTAAGATCATTGTGGATGCTCTGCTGTTAAAGTGTAGTTTGCAGCATAATAAGAAAGGGAAAAAAAATCACTTTTATCATATGAAACCAAAACGAAGTGACTCCATTTATATAGAAATATTTGTTTTATTATTTTACACTTTATGTCCAAATGGTGTACACTATAAATACAGTCAGTGTAATTTTGTAGTTAAATTTTTTATGATACTGTAGGTCCTTGACCTGTGTAATAGAATAATGTTAATACACTTTCTAAATACAAATAAATGGCTATATACTGATTTTTTTTAACATGCTATACTATATTTCTGCATGGTCTGAATGTATTAGTCTAAAATGTTGCCTTCTGTCTAGATTTTTTTACTAAAAGAATGGTATCTAAAACATAATAATAATGTAAGATATTGCAATTATTTACAGACAAATGTAACAAAGAGTGTTCTAACTCTGCTCTAACAGACCTCTTGCTTTACCAATTATCATAGCTAAGCAGGAAGAATTAGCACCAGGATGTATTAATGTATAAGTCACCAGAACAGTAGTGTGAACACCAACCAATCTGCCAACGTCTGGTATTGCATCTGGATTCCAATGTTATGATATGGATAGAATAGATACAGCTTGCACTGCGCATGTGCAATGTCAGATGGCTGCATATTCACCTCTATGGCCTCAGCGAAAATCCTTTCTGCTACAAGATTGCCATCATAGAAAACTATGGTGGTACTCATTTCACTGTATAATAAATTGACTTGTTTTTAGTGAAAACTGCGATTTTTGCACTTATCTCTCTTTGACACATTTGCTTCTTTGCCCCAAGGAAAACCACTTCTGTTGCTTTCTAGAGAGTTGTGGATACTAAAGATGCAATAGTCTTACAATACAATATAATTAATAAAAAATATGTTTTTACATGACATGCACCTAAAGTCATACCATTGTCAGTCATTTTGTCAACATAATAGTGTCATTGAATCTCTTAAATGTATTGTCCTACATATGGGTGCACAATTAGGCATTTACTTTAGCATTTTGCAGACCAGCCCGCCATTTGATGTGCCAACACTATAGGCCTGATTTTGTCAGATTCATTTAAAATTGCAGACAGATGTCATAGATTTCAGCATACTGTGCATGTGCTAGAGTAAGGAAATCGGCATCTACTTATGTGCCAGATCAGGCATACACTCACTGATGGAGATCACTATTGTGAATATCACTCTTAAGACAGGCCATCATTTCCAAGAAATGGTATTTCTGGGCATTAAGGGACAGCAACAATATGATAGCATGAAACGGTCCCATCTCGTAGGAGACAGGAAGACCAATTGTGCTATTCAGCTTAAGGCTGAGTTGACCTGTGCCTCTATAATTTTTGCAAGTCTGAAACCCAAAGTTAATTCAGCCTTATACTGAGCAGACCAGGCCTGAGTTAATTTTATGGCAGGGGAACCTCATGTTGTGAGCTTACGTATTAAAGTGTGATCACCAATCAGCTTAGCTTGGCAATGTTTGGTGCTATACAGTACTGTATGTCACTTTCTCTTGCTTGTTGTTTACCTTCTTTAATCAGACTAAACTGCAACATTTGTGGTGGTCATGAGATGGGTGGTTATTGGGGGATAGGAGCCACATTATTTTTTTATATTTTAAATATATTTTTATTCACAAGTTGATACCTACTGACACTTAAGAATACTCCAACAGCAATGATTTTGTATTTCTCAACTGCATTAAAAAAAATGTATATTTAGATTTTCAAAGCAGGATGCCTCAAACCACCTATTAATGAAGAATTGACACATGCATATCACAAACATTTTCACTCTCTACTCTTAGGGGTATATTTACTAAGAATCTTGTTGGTCACTGGGGAAAATTGCCATTTTTACAAACATGAGAATTTACTGTATTTTCTGAATCTCTAGAGGTGATCATGGCCGATTTTGAAGTTAAAATGCACCTAAAAATACAACTTGAATTGAATACATTTGAATTAATACATCATCATCTCAACACAGCAGTACTTTCCCTAGACATGAATACAACACAGGAATTTACCAAAAATCATGATTAGAATCACAGGTGTAATAAAGCAAACACGATGTAAAAATAGAACTTACAAATAAACCTCCTCCTGAGCAGAGTTTCTAGCAGAAACATACACAGATCAGTGTATGTTTCTGCCTTTTGGTGTTTAATAAATGTTTAATTGAAAAAAAATTATGTGTTCCCCCAAAGCATAACCAGCCCTGGGCTCCTGAGCCAGTCCGGGTTAAAAAAATATGGGGAAAAAATGTGTAGGGTTTGCCCGTATTTTAGGAACCAGCACTTGGCTCCCAGAGCCAGTCCTTGTTTTAAAAATAGGGGAAACAATTGCGTGGGGTTCCCCAAATTTTTAAAACCAGCACTGTACTGGTCTCCTGTAGGCTCCACAGGACTTGGCAAAACAAAAAAACGAGTACCTGATGCAATTCGGACATGTACTCTACAGTTAGCAGCCGCTGTTTGGCTGTGACCCACGTGACTGACAGTCAACAGCTGGCCGGTGGGTGCAGGGAAGAGCTCCTGGCTTCAGCGCAAGCCTGGGGTGCTCGGGAGAGGAGTGACCCCTTTATTAGGAGGGTCCCCACCTTGTCTGAGATCCTTGGCCTGTATTGACTAGCTTGGGGTGTTAATGCTTTGGCTGGGGAGGTACGGTGAAAGGGTTCCCTGGCTGTGGCATTACACTCCAGTTAGATTTGAGTCCGGTGCAAGTTTTAAAAATATGGAGAATGCCATGCAATGTTTACCCCTATTTGTAAATCCAGGACTGGGTCTGTGATGGTTTCTAATATATGGGGAATCCTATTCATTTTTTCCCCATATTTTTAGAACCAGGACTGGCTCAGGAGCCCAGGGCTGGTTATACTTTGAGGGTGCATGCATTTTTTTTTATTAACCATTTACTTACACACACACAAGCAGCCTGCATGTATTTCACTGACATGTGCAGGCTGCTTGTTCAGGAGGGAAACATGGACATGAAACATGGGTATTAAACACGGGTAGGAATGATCACATACACCATCAGGAAACACAATCCTGACAAACACGGGAGCTTGGTAAATTCCCAAATTATTTTTTTTTAAAACCACCCAATTCTGATCATTCCTACCTGTGTTTAAAAGTGGATAGATATGGGCAGGACATGATTCTTAGTAAATTTACCCTCAACTATCAATAATATGGATAATTTAGCATGTAGATTGACTATCAATACTTTGAATAACTAAGGTTCTGTTTTAAAACAACTATTGGAGTCCCAGATTCCTATGTGCTGTTTTCATCATTCCACTCATATTGTAGAACTTACTGTAACTAAAATATGACTATTAATTTTTATTATATAGATGTATCCTCTTGTATGTTTGCCGATTAGCCGTGGCCACGTACGCCACGCTACGCAATGTTTCGTGCTGCATTCACACCATGCAATCCTATGAAGACGTGGGTGTGAACACAGTACATTTACCCATTCGCGAGTACGCGACTCATGCCAGGCATGGCGCGATTTGCAGCACATGCAACAAAGATGCAAGAGGACATTTCTGTATTTCAATTGAACATTTTACATAATGTGATACAGTGAAAGTGAGATATAAAATATATGCTGATCAGAGTTTCTCCATCCTATATAGAAGTTATAATATGATGACTGCTTGTTCTACAAGGCTAAAATTACATATAAACAACTAATTACAACAAATTCCTCTATATATCCTCTGAGAAAACAATCATATAGAAACAAAGTGTACATTCACATGCTGACATGGTTTTAAATAAATCCAAATGTGTTTTGTCGACTTATGTTAGTAGTCTGTTGTAATTTGACTACAAACAAGCATATTTCAATGAGGCATCACATTTTTTGCATGCTGAATTAAACACAGATGAAGTACATCAGAGACATAGAATACCCCATGTTTTGTATATCACATTTTGGCAAAATGTAGACCAAAGTAAATTCCACCAATCATTTTGTATATACAGTAGTTTTCTTGATAAGTTCATGTTTAAAGGACATGGTCAATGAAAAATAAGTTCACATGTGGTTACTCAAACTATACTAATGTATGTTATGAAATCTGGAATATTGTCATTAATATGCAACACTGTCTTGTGATTAAAATTGCACAAGTATTGAAACACACTGGGCCTAATTCAGATTTAGGAGCAGTTTGCACCGGGAGGGGGGGTGGGGGGCAAACCTTGTTGCTATGCAATGGGTGCAGTCATCTTCTTTTAAGCATGCAGGATGAATACTGGATGTGTTTCCATATTGTAGACAAATACAACTTTATTTTTACACTGAAATTTAGAATTAATCTATGACTCACCTCTTTCAAGCTCTGAATCAGCATGAGCATTATAAAGATGCCCCTCCTGCAGTGCAACATAATTTTAACAAGGTACTGTACAAATCACTCCATCATGTCACATGAGCCAAAAAGGTAGTAAGATTTTTCTACTACTACTACTACTACTACTACTACTACTACTACTACTACTACTACTACTAATAATAATAATAATAATAATAATAATAATAATAAATCTTATGATTCATAATCACCATAATCAATTATATTGTATATAAATGTATATAGAACTACAAGAAAATTTGAAACTGCATAATCCAAATTATAATCTTTATCCTGAGGAAATGTTTCTCATTTAACTGCTGGCTTTTATTGTAGTCTGCTGTATCCCTCTTTCATTTTACTCTTTCTGTCCAGGGGATAATTTTTCAGACTAGTTTTTTACCCAGCAGTCAGACTGTTTAGTCTGGTTTTAGTGACCCTGTCTGACAGTTAGAGAATACAGTCTCAGATTACTTTTTCAGTCACAATTCTGTTTTTATCAATGTAACAATGTATTTTTTTTTTTTTAAAAAGTCGTAATCTGACAAAACAGAAATGATCGATAGAGTCAGATTTGGTGAAGGGAAATGTACCTTTTAATGTTAATGTTGTCACAATTACAGCAATATTTGCCACTTAACAATAAACAGAAATTCACATGATTGGAATCCTGTCACTCTGGAATACATGGTGCTGTTTAAATAAGACAAGGTGTAAATGTTTATGTTCAAACAAGATCAGTAGCTCAAAGCATTTGGCACAACTCCCAGTAGATTCAAACCATCCACAAAGCACCGTGCATTAAAAAAAACTACACTAGTAGAAATCCAATTCCATATTCAGATTCTTAATCTGTGAGAAAAGGAAAATGTTATAGGGCACATAAATGGTGTGAAAACTATGTTTGTGTTTTTTTCGATAGGTATTATATAATGTGACATAAGGTAAAATATATATTTTTTATTGCATAATTGATAGAGTTGAGCACTTAAGCCTGGTACACACTAGACAACTTACAAATGATGTGATGTCATTAACGATTCCCTTGAACTCCTGGACAAATGATCTAGTGCATACACACTGTGCAAGCTTACAAATGACCAATAGATATAAATTGCATTGGTTGGTGGTTAAATCGTTAACTATATAATGCAACCATATCGCCTGGTCATTTGGTAGTGCGTACAAACTGCACGATCTGACAAGAGATTGACACATCTTCCTGTATGTAGAAAATATCTGAAGATGTGACGGACGACGCCACGGGGGTGCACATAGTGCGAACACACTTGATGATTTGAGAGATTTGACATTCCGATGCGTCAGAATTGGCCAAATCATTCAAAATACCATCTAGTCTGTAGGGGGCTTTACTTTTCAAGGAGGCCATACAGATGAATGACAAAATCTATGGTCAATTTGTGAAATATTTTGGTTGTTTTCTCTGTAATGCTTGTTTCAGAAGTTGTTACTTTTTAATACAAAACATTTTCTAATCCAGGTACACAACTGAGCAGCAGGTTCTAACTTTCACAGCCTCTTGCCAGAATTTAGAAATCTATATAATATGCAAGAAAATGTGTGTGTCTGTCTATCTGTTGGTCTTTATGCAGTCAGAGTTTTACCTAGCTCTACCAAATTTGGCAATGTAGTTTAACCAAGATTAGGTTTTTGCCTTTGTTTGAACTTTGTCAGGACCACACACTATCACACAATCCCATAAAACCAAGACAGTCTTAAAATACAAAGATTCTGGGGCTGAGTGGCAGCTTCATACACATACTGTCATGCTCTGGCAGGCTCATGAGCAGCTCAGCACTTAATACATTTATAGATGAATGGGTCCGGTTCTCAGAGAACTGGACCCACCTGAACTTCACGTTATGAGCCAAGATCCGAGCAGTTCCCACCTTACTCGGATCCCTTAACGAGGCAAAGGTTTTGGATACTATAAAGGTACTCATTTATTGGCGCCATGTCACACTGGCAGTGGAGAGTACAGTGAATGGATGTGCTGTGTCCATCCAAGGGCTGCTGTATCTGTCCAGGGCATGGGCTGTTGTATCCATCCAGGGGTTGCTGTGTCCATCCAGGGGCAGTGGCAGCTGTGTCCATCCAGGGACTGCTGTGTCCATCCAGGGGTTGCTGTGTTCATCCAGGGCAGGGGCTGATGTGTCCATCCAGGAGTTTCTGTGTCCATCCAGGGGCAGTGGCTGCTGTGTCCTTCCAGGGGTTGATGTGTCCATGCAGGGCAGGGGCTGCTATTTCCATTCAGGGGTTTTTGTGTCCATCTAGGAGCAGGTGCTGCTGTGTCCAACCAGGGGTACTCTGTCCATCCAAGGGTTCCCAGTGTATAAAAACAGCTAATAATATAATTAATAAAAAATAATATATATTTTTTGTGCTGTACCCCAGTTTACTATATTATTATTATTATTATTTTTTTTTTTTTTACTGTGACACTGCCAGTCAGACCGCAGTGTCATATTCATACACGTATTGTTTGTGACACTGTAAGTGGTAGCACAGTGTATAATAAATATTGTGATATTGTAAGAGCAAAACGCAGTGTATTTGTAAAAAAAATTGTGACACTATTAGTGGAAATGCAGTGTATTGATTAAAGAAAATGTGACACTTAGTGGAAATGCAGTTTATTTAAAAAATAAATTGTGACACTGTAAGTGGTAGCGCAGTGTGTTATTCTTTTCTTATTCCTAAAAAATCTTGTGATGCTAAGTGGTATCGCAGTGTGTTATTATTTTATTATTCATAAAAAAATTGTGACACTAAGTGGCAGCACAGTGTGTTAACTTTTCTTATTCATAAAAAAATCTTGTGACACTGTAAGTGGAAGCGCAGTGTAATATTCACAATTATACAATTGAATAACACAAAAAAAGCAATAAAAAAATTAAACTTTTCACTTCTTTCCTCAATCATGAATAAATGATTAGTCTACACGCCGACTACAAGACCACAACAAAGTGCTAAATAACATGTGTTAAAACATAAACATAAAACATAATGACATCATTGTAAGTGGCAGCGCATATTCTCTTCTTATTAATAAAAAACTTGTCACACTGTAAGTGGTAGCATATTGTGTCATTCTTATTCATGAAAAATCTTGAGACACTGTAAGAGGAGGCAGAGCTGTGTGTTATTCTTATTCATAAATAATCTTGTGACACTGTAAGTGGTAGTGCAGTGTGTTATTCCTATTAATAAATAATCTTGTGACACTATAAGTGGCAGCACAGGGTGTTATTCTTATTCATAAAAAATCTTGTGACACTGTAAGTGGTAGCACAGTGTGTCATTCTTATTCATAAAAAATATTGCGACAATGTAAAATGTAGCACAGTGTGTTATGCTTTTCTTATTCATAAAAAAATCTTGTGACATTGTAAGTGGTAGAGCAGTGTGTTATTCTTATTCATAAATAATCTTGTGACACGAAGTGGCAGCACAGTGTGTTATTCTTATTCATAAATATTCTTGTGACACTGTAAGTGGCAGCGCAGTGTGTTTATTCTTATTCATAAATAATTTTGTGACACTGTAAGTGGTAGCGGTGTGTGTAATTATTTTCTTATTCATAAAAAAATCTTGTGACACTGTAGGTTATTGATACCACAGTGTAAAATGTAAAATTGGTGCAAATAGACGTATGTGCTGTACCCCACTTCATTCATGTATGTTGTTATGGCTTCTTGAATAATAAAAGCATTTGTTTCCTGATGTGCTACGTATGTTGTAAGTTGAACTGACACTGCTGCTGCAATCTTTGACATGCAGTTGCTGAATGCCAAAAATGTCCAGAAATGTTTATGGCCACAGACAGCATCTCCTGAATGCCCCCTTAATTTTGAAAAAATATTCTAAACCACCAAGTTGATTTTGTGGGCAAAACATGGGACATATTGTTCACCAATGCTCTACCCTCCTCTCTCATAAATTTGCGTTTGAATCAAAAAATGAAATTAAATTTACTACCAAACAACCCTTCCTGTCCCTGTCTTCAACTTCATACATACTCAAACTCCCTCAGGCCTCTTATTTAATGAAAACATATGTTTCCTTGTTTGCCATGTTGGAAATTGAACTGCCACATGTTTGTTCTGCCCACTGCTGCCACTTAGCTTAGTCAGCCAGCAAGCTTGGTGCAAATGTTGGGCCTAAACTGGATGAAAACAATATTGTGAGTTATGCGGTGGTCAACATTGACTGGAAACGAGTGGAGAATAAAGTTATTGAGGTTAGTAATACTGCAGGAGCAAAAAAAAAATTATTATGTGATTTTAGCAGTTATTATACATTAAAAAAAAATACAGCTTCAAGACCAAAATTGAAGGGGCAGTTTTGGCAAAACCAAATCCATATCCAAAACACGGGGTGATACAGGTCCAAAACCAAAACACGGGGGTCGGAACACATCCCTAGATACATTCCACTTAATACTATCAGATTGTGGCAGACAACATAATCAATCCACAATCTTTGATCCTGGCAAAGCTGAGCATATTATAAAGAGCATGGGAGACTGATCACAGTCACACAGTGCCACTGCGGATGTGCCTCCTTCTGTCTATGAATGGGACTCCCATCCCAACATTCCCCCCCTGATGGCAGCCCTGCTAGACATGGTCTTTAAAGTTGGTCTGTAGAGTGATTTCAGGGGGTTCTTCAGCTGTGGACAAAGTGACAGGGATCATTCAGATTCCTGGGAATCTGTGAATGCACCTGAGCTGTACTTAGCATGTGCGAGACGCCAGGAACTCCACTGACTGGCAGAGATTTAATGGCCTCTTTTACTCATCTGCGGCAGCCAGCTTGCGTGACCCCATGGTCAGTCAACTGGTTGTAGGGATTGCAGATGATCTGATGCTGCATCCTTGGACACAGCTTGGATCAGTAATGCATGCAGAATGTGTAATGCCTCCTGCTGCATCACCATATTACAGCTATAGCTGCTACTACCATGTTAACAACTGTGATAGCATATCCATCCGCAGCTGAATCACCCTCTCTGTTCTGCATTGATTTCTGAAACTCAAGTGCTTTTGGAAGCTATACTGATTTCTGTTCTGTAAGTCAGTCTACTCCTGATATACCCCATTCCAAACGGTATGAGAATATGCCTGCCTGCACTTTCAGTTTCTCCTAATTTTCATAGTTATTCAGGTTATTGACAAGGACAATGTAAAAAAATTAAGGCTGCAGGTGTATTACAGGGTCCAGTCTTCAACCCATGCAATGTAGGGTATCCCAGCTAGATACAAATAAAATGAAAACTGTAATTTATTGGTCTTTCCTAACAGCAAATTATATGTTTTTTGTTCTTTACAGTGTTCATTTATGAAAATATTACTATTGTTAACTGCAATTTAAAATCCCCATTTACATCAACATCCCATTACATAGCATAAGAAATCTCACATTTACCAAGATGAAATTGCCAACAATGATATACATAGCAACCCAGCTTTCATAAATGTTATTTCTGTGAGACTGTTTAAGCTGATCAAAATCATGTCATAATTTCATGGTAATTGAGGGCCTGATACAGAGTTGTATGCTATTCTGATGATCACGCAATTCAGCGATTATCAGCAATTTGTGCATGCTTCACAACCGCAATGAGCACCCGCAGTGATTATAATTGCAGTGAGAATTAATTTGAAAGTGATTGACAGGTAGCGAATGTTTTGTGGTAGGCAATGCAGAGTGATGGCTAAAAGGGAGGAGTGTTTAAGCCATTTTTGGGCATGTTTCTGGCTGTGTATGCAATCCAGTATGCAGATAACATGGCTTTGGCATATCAGTTGGGGTGCCCAGTCTGATTGACCAAAGACTCACTCAAGGAATCAATGTTTGCAATATTTGTGTCCGATCCTGTGTAAGTATACACAGTTGGGGACAGCTATGAAGGCTCCAAATAGGCATCTCAGTACAAGTCCCAGGTGCTGTTCCATTACCAAATTTTTACAAATCCTCAGCTGCAAAAATGGTAGCTGCAGCAGCATTGGTGTACAACTTTGAAACAGGCTCTGAGTGCAGACACATAATAGGATTTTGTAGAGGTGCAAAGTTATTCATTACACAGAATACTATTTATTTATCTATCAAGTTTGCATTTCACATAAAATATAAAGCTGGGACATTTTGCTATGTGGTTTAAGTACACAGAGGCATATTTATAATAGGTGCACATGGTCCCCTGGGTCCAGGGGGTGCCCTCACCGGACACCTTGCATCCATATTATACCTACTTCTCTGGAGTCCCACATCTTCTCTGGTGTCAGAACTGTAAAAATGCTTGGAAAATGGGCGCAGCAGCATAATTTTTGTGCATGCGCAGTACAGGGCAAATGGCCACCACAGACATTTTCCTGGTGGCCTGCGCATGCGCTATATACTCTGGGCACACTCTAGTGCCCAGAGTCTATCAGTGTGGTGCTGCACTCAGTGCAATGCTGGCCACCGGGACTGCGAGGTTGGTCCCATGATGAAGACTGCACACGGGCCCCTCTTCTCTTGAAACGCTCCTATAAGTACATCCTCGAACATTTAGGCCGAATCCTGCATGACAAGATTTGTGGAAATTGGCTGTTAAATGCTTATGCATTAAGTGAATATTTTCAGAACATTTTTGAAACTTTCACATCTACACCATCCCCATTTCCTGAGATCTGTGTGGGTCAGTATATTATATCACTTAGGGGGAGCTTCTAAAGAGGAAAAGTTGAGAAGTTGCCAAAAGCAACCAATCATCTCCTAGTTATCATTTATCTAGGATATTTTATAAAATGATATTCAGAATTTGATTGGTATCTATAGCAACTTCTCCATTTGTCCTCTTAAGGAGGTTTAAATCATCTTGCTAGTGGGGCAAATCAATTGATTTTTATTTTGTGGTAATTAATGGGCACCACTGTTAATTTGTATTGGGCACCCATTAATTATGTCGCCTTTTGCAGGTTATTAGATTGGCTTTAGCTAAGTAAAATAAATAAACCCATCTAAAGTCCAGGTTAGGCCATTTGACTGCTCAAAACCAGGATTCAGTGCACATTTCTGCTTGCCTCCTCAGGAGGGGGTGAGCAGAAATTCCGGCACCTGTTCATGCCATAACAGAGCAACACTTGAATTGCACCGTTGGGCGCCTGACACTACCAACCATCAGTGAAAACAATTGAATTGACCCCTCATAGTCTAGTGTGGGAGGCTGTTTGGTCATCTGGCTAACTGCTCTTGTAGTGGGTCTTCAAAACAATAATTAATAAGCAGATTTAATTATTCAACATCTTTATAATTAAAATAAACTCACAACTTTTTTTATTTAATTCTAAATTTTACATGTGTGCAATGTCATATTATGCCTGTTTTTATATGTTTATTTTACAAAATACAGGACTCGTGCTCATTTTGAATTCTTATTACCCCATCCCTACCAGGAACATTTAATAAACTCAGTAAACACTCCAAGTGCTTAAACAGAGGTTGCCATACTTTGCAAAATATCTCTCTCTCTCTCTCTCTCTCTCTCTCTCTCTCTCTATCTCTCTCTGTGTGTATGTATATATATATATATATATATATATACATATACATCTATCTATCTATATACATCTCCAGATTCACATCAGGATTGTAGGTATCCAAGGTATTAGATGAGGTTCATCTTTGTCTACACTGCACTGAAAAGAGCTGTCAGAGCAAAATCCAAAAGTCTGAGATATTTCTTGCTCTCTACCACATATATGACAGTTGAAGGGCCCATAATGTATTAAGGTTTTTTTGCTTTACATCATGTCCTCATGATGGGTTTCTTATTCAATGTGCACTGTCCACACAAAAAATGCCAACTGGAATATTGAAACACTATGTTTCAATATTTATGTGGCTCAGAAAACTCTTCAGTGCAAATACCAATTGATAACCTTTTTAGCCTTGGCTTTCCTAAAAACTACAGACACAAAATTATTGGGAACAATATTTAGTAGTGACTGAAATTACATAAAATATTAATTTGTGTCAAAGACAAGAAAAATACTTTTAAGATATATTATCAATGTCAAATTTTCCCTTCTAAATTATATTTGTTAAATCAAAATAACTATGTATGATTGCTAGTATTGACTAGGTTGGGAGAGGGATACCTTGTTTCAGATTTAGTGGTTCTGTCCCAAATTAGTAAATATATGAAAACAAACCCATAATCTAAATATAACATAACAATCATAACCCTTCCAACATGTGCATCCTGTTCTGTTTTACATCAACCTACTCAAATATTCCTCTACAATTAATAATTCATAATTAAACAAATCTTTTAATTTCTTCAAATTGGAAAAATTAGTAAACACCACAAAGCTAATTAATGAAATATGGCAACCCTATCATCTACCATCATTAAAAATATGTTAAATGACATATAGAATACATACTTCTAAATATGGAGACCATAGGTAAACCATGCTAACTTGCTTTTTACTATTTCTAAATGTTTGTTTATATTGAATTCTTAAAATCACAATAAAATTTTATTTAAAAAAAATAATAATGTTGGACAACATTTTATTATTGTTCACAATTGAATCATTGGTATTCAACAGGGTTTTGGTATTCAACAGGTTTTTTTTAACCTGGTAATGTAGTTCAGTGCTTTTCATTGCACTATATCATGGGGGTCAAACTTCCAACTATTCATATTTTTACTAAAACAATTAGAAAAATAATTGTTTAGTAAAATACACCAACCTATACTGTGTGATGTACAAAAGTGAGCAACAATGGGTTTATACCACTAATTATTAAGTAATAGTTCCATTACATTTCAGTTAATTTTTAGCCATTTGCTTATGAAAGCAGAGGATACAAGTCAGTTTATTGATTTCCCTAATGGCATTTATAAGGAGAGCTGAGATTGGGGATAGGGTATAGGACAAAGCAAAGTACTTCTTAACATTACTCTTTATTAAGAGCCTAAGATATATAATAATAGTTTATTTCAAATGAATGCACATAGGCAAATAATTTCAGGCTCTTCTGAAGAACAAACAAAACTAATTTTAACAAAATCCATTGTAATGTCCCAAACATTCATAGCTATTTGCTACAGACCAAATAGACCATGATATGTTAAGAAGCCAATCCTCAAGCAATAAACATATATCTCTAGCCTTATAAATCCTCAGACATTCATTCTTCCTGGATTGTGCTAGAGAAAGTCTGTTGATACTCATTCTAACTGTGACTATCAGTAGCCCAGACTGCAGTACATGTATTTACAAATTATTCATAGCTGTATCAGACAGGCAGTGTTGCCTGTATGATTTTTCTTTTCTGTTTTTTTTCTTCTTCTTTACATTTTACACTCTAACTACAACACACTGACCAGAGCAAAAAACATTTTTTTTGTAGTTAAAGATATCATCATTAGCCATTGAGGTGAACAAATAAAAATATAAATTGTAATATCAACAACTGCATTTTTTTACAAAAATGAACTTGAACAAAATATATTAACTTCCCATGCCTTTTGTGACATTACTTATATCAGTGTACAAATGCAATTTTACCTTGTCAGTTGGTGTATTTCTTACCACACAATGACTTTTGCAAAGTATTATTAATTATTTATTTATAATTGTATTCAATATCTTTCCCTAATGCAATGTAGAAATACAGTTGCATTAATTGAGAATATAACCTGCCAAAAATATATTGGGTGCTAAAAATTGGATAATTTCAGTTAATCTTAATGGCTGATAGTGACCACACTGCCTAGCATACCGCCCATATGCATCAATAGGAACTTGACAGGATAGCTCCATTGATATTAAATTGTTCCAGCAAAGTATTTACTTTCAAGTTTTACACCTGAGAATTGTAATACGTAAGTATGACCATTGAGCTGAGCATATGCAAGCAGCAAGTAATAGAGAATGATCCAAAGGTTCCCTCTCCAAAAATATTTGTAATATAGCTAGTAGGCTACAATGGCTAATGTCATCAAAAGATGGTGTTTGCTATAAAGGCTTAAATCTAACAAAGTTTTAGCTTTTCAGAGCTTGATACATTCTAGCAGATTACAGTCCTCATTGAAATCTATAGGTATGTTGAAGCAGGATAACTAGATAGCAATGGAAACAAAAAGCAAAAATTGGACAGATATGATTTTGGCTATTGTGATATTTTAACTATTATTATTTTAGAGCAATTATTTGGCTGTATGTGATAACATAAAGAGGGTGATCTGTTGGTCAAACAAGAATTGTTGATGAGAGTCACTAATTGATAATTAGGATGAAACACAGGTAGGAGATAATGCTTCCGCATATGGTATTGAATTAGCAGCTAGGTTACACAGTAGATTGTTATGCATGAAACTAAACAAGCATGCTAAAATATCAAGAAACTAGGCAATTATAAAATGGATCCACATAGGTGAAACATGGGGAAAATTATGTCTTATTTAAAACGGGGGCAGTGCTTGTGAATTGCAAATTAATTCTATATATCTTTCAAAAAACTAGACACAGAGAGCTCAGGATACAGGATAGAGACAAGCCAGTGAATAGAGGGCTTTCTTTTACAGAGGGAATCAAATGTAGAATGGTTAACTCTATTTCTGGGATCAGATGAGGTCATTGAAAAAATTGTTACCATCGGCAAGACAAGAAGTAGAGAATGAAGAGTTAATGCCCAGAGTAAAAATTAGGATAGCAAAAATGCGGATTAGTGGAGAAAGTTCACAAGTAATGCTGAAAACTTTGCTGACTGGAAGGAGATAGCTATTAATGGGTGTGATTTCACAGCAATGGTGCAACAAGAGTTGATAGCCATAGGAGAGACTTATGTTTATAATTATAAATATAATCTAATTTTGCTGCCTCTGTGCATACAGTGTATTGATGCTTTTCTAGGTTCCAGATGTATCTCCTGACAGTAGAGTAGTCATGGACCTTAATGCAGTGGTTGCCAGGAACTTGGACTCTGTGATCTAATTTTAAAGCTAAAGATCTTCCATGATCTATTATCTCCATGTTCTCACACCATTGGTGTGTGCCTTGGAAGAGGGGCATTGTGTGCCAAACAAATGGGGTGTGACCTTTCAGCATGGCACCTGGGACTGTCCTGCTGAAATCACACATTGCCCCCCCACAGTAAAAAAATGAAACACATTGGCCCCCATGGGAAAAAACACACACACACACACATTGGCCCTCAAAGCATAAAACCCAAACACAATGTCCCCCCACAGGAAACAAACCAAAACATTGTCCCTCAACAAAAAAACCCATATATTAAATTGCCCCAGCCCCCCAAAGAATACTGACATGTTTGAGAAAGAGGAGCTCTAAGTACTCATTCGTGGGCGACACCAGCAGTCCAACAGCAGCCACAGTGCAGGCCCACAGTTTTGATATGTCTACTCCAGGGTGCAGGACTGCACCTCCTTATGGGTATAGCACCTTTAAGCCAGCCCTGCCCCCATGCCTCCCTGCCCCCCTTAACCCAGATCTAGCACCGGCACAATGGAGGCTGTTACATGTGAAAGCCGAGAGAGACAGCCACAGCTTCAGCTAGCTGCGGTTTCAGTTCAGCACAGCAACCAATAAGAATCACACTGATTCTTATTGGACACTGCTAACTGCTGCTGGATAGGCCAATGCAATCTACTGGTCGAGTGTCTGTATGTTGAGTGTCAATGCTTCAGCCACTTCTACCTTAATGTGTACTAGAGCTGCTCAATGTACAGTAATTTGATAAAATGAGACAAAAACCATCATGCCTGAATATTTGCAACAAATTCTGCTGTTATTCTGTATTTCAAAACTTTTTCCTGTGTGAAAATTGTTCTAAATTGTTGAAGGAGCAGCAGGTAGAAACTTCTATAGGAGGGAATCCTGCTGTTTTTTTGTTTTTGTTTTGCAGATACAATTTCCTTGGAGTCCTAGCCTTTGTTAAACAGCATAGTACTGGGGAACATTATGGCAGAGGGACCTCATGCTCCTTGTTCCCTTGCTATACTTAACCAACCATGATCTGTGGGCATCCCAGGGCTCATACACTCCATAACATGATGGAGCACAACGGTAAAGCTGAGGTAATCTTTTGCATATTTCTGCAACTGCTATTGAGAAAGTGGCTATGATCGCAGCTGTATTAGCATAAATTTCTGAATCAGGTCTATATTCATCATCAAGACCCTATGCAAGATAAAGACATGTTGGCTGGAAGATTAGTTTAAAAATAAAGAAAAAGTTGAATGTTTTACCTGTAACCGGCTCTGGTACATACTATACTGTATGTCAGCTTTGATTATAGCAAACAAATAGTTGTTGCAAAGAAGAAAATATATCTGTAAGGTCCTCCAAGATCTGTGTTCACCAGACCTCCTGAAATTTGGAACAATAACGCAAAAGCAATGTAATTACTAAAATAGTAATAACATAAACACAAGTGTATCAAAATATTTCGAAAGAGGAGTACAATTAAGATACATTGTACATATGCACAAATTGCTTCAAATTATTATTTTTTAAGTGCTACCAAAATAAATTTATGTTTGTTATACAAATATATGAAATCCACAATAATAGAATAATGAGTAGAAACGTCACTGTCATTTAACCAGCATGTACTGTAACAAAAATGCTAAAATGTGCCTGTTCACAAACTGCAAAGTGATTTGGCCAATAAAGGGTTAATATAAAAACCTAAATGACTGTTACAAGGTCAATCCAATTTATCAATGTCATCCTTACAGTGCAATTCATTCATTTACTTATAGAAAATCTATTTCTTAAATTTGAAATTCAGATTTACTAGAAACTGAGATTGTTATTTGATCATATTAAGCCATTAAACCAAAAAGAAAATGTTTGTGATTTCTTAAGTGATTCGATGAAAAATAATCTCTTCATCTTTCTACAACCACCTTGAAATCTTTCAAGTGGAGGAGCCTGGAGCTAAAACAATAAACACCTCAACCACAACCTGTGCCTCATTTACATAGTAGCAGCTTTAATTTTGATGAAATATGCAAATGTATGCAAAATGAAATTCATCTTCTAATGACACAAGACGATTAAACAATTTTTATGCTTAAATATTCTGTTTAATGAAATCAAACAGACCTGTGAGTGTGTGACAAATTTGCCTCAGACTGAGAAATTAGTGGATATCAAAAAACTAACACAGAATCACAAGCACTTCCCCTGATGTGATAGCCATTTAAATGCACTTGCCTTGTAAAATTAAACTTCATGTTTGCTAATTAAAATGATCCAAGAATATGCTATTGAATCTATATCACAATATATATCCAATCCATCCATGCCTTACATCTAAGAAGCATAATGCATGCATAACCATTTTGGTGTTATAAATTTCAGAAGCTTGACAATCAAGTGTGTAAAAGCACTTACATTTTTAAGTAGATAAACATTTCTACTTTGCTTGAATGCACCCATTTTTGCAAATTAATATTTTAGTCTTTCCTGTTATATGGAGCATTATGGCAAATTGCCCCCCCCCCCCCCCTAGCCCTCTTGAAATAAATGTGTGGCCCTATTCCTAATAGATTAGGTTTAGGTCAGTGTACACCTAAGTAAGAGGGTGAAGCCCCCGAAGGTACTGTTTTTTTTCCTTTATCATATTGCTGGAAAAATAAATTAGGTCTAATGAGCGCATAAAATGCATCTTTGGCTGTCTGCAGTGTTGTGCAGACTTAGATCAGTAGAAAAGTGTTTTCCTGTACAACACAAAACCATTTATTTGGGAACACTACAAAACTTCTAAAGTAATGTTATGAGAATTTAAATTACATTTTTTACATAGCATATTAAAGGCTGATGCATGATCTCATATATAATATAGGTTTCCAGACTGTGTTAATTGAGAGATATTTGTGCACTCTTATTCTATAATTGTAATAAACAGTATGAGATTATGCTTATTGTCATGGATTTTGGAGTTAGAGAAGGCATCATTGCTGATTTACAGTGATAGTAGTCACATCAGCGGACACAATATTAGAAGGCATGTAAGCCAGGTATGATAAATCCACTTCAACTTTGAAAGAAGCATGCAAAATATTAGCTGATATATTGGAAGATTTGTCGTTTTGAGGCAAATTGGGACAAATTGTTATCATCATCCAGTGTGAATGCACTATTGAGTGCTCCTGTGCATCGTTCATCGCATCTTCAGATCTGCCTGCAGTGCAGGCAGATCTGATGATCCAGCGGCCGACACCATGCTTCTGGATGTGGTGGGGTAACAATATATTGGACGCCCGTACACCAGATTATGCAGTGTGTACAACTCACCCGATAGATATATATATCGTGCTGTCACATCTGCTGTTCTTGGGTGCACACATCATCTAGTGTGTAACTGGCTCACTAGAGCCTAATGTCTAGTAAATTAATGCTTCTTGAGAAATTTAAAGACATTTCATTTGAAAGTAAATAAAGCATGGACATATTGATTATAGTTCATAAATATATTTTTTTATTTTTACCCTGACTTTCCACTGTAACTTTTTGATAGAAAAATAAAGTTTCAATAAGAGTTCCCTTTCCCTCCATTACAATCATATTTAGTCTCCCT
Source organism: Taudactylus pleione (assembly GCA_031769625.1). Lineage (NCBI taxonomy): Eukaryota > Metazoa > Chordata > Amphibia > Anura > Myobatrachidae > Taudactylus > Taudactylus pleione. Next base: position 7,896,682 of record JAUIMM010000061.1, on the reverse strand, counting down.
CACAATCTTATGTGGTGTATAGAGAGTATATGATATAGGATAAAAAGATCAAATAAAGCAAAGCATCTCAGTTGTGACTTCTATACAGACATTGACAGTGGCAGAGTATTTCTGCTACAAAGGACATTAGAAACCAGTCAGGCATAGCTTTACATTATACTCCAAAATTATGCAAGGTTGTTCAGTAAAATCATTCTAATTTATTGTTTAAGTGTTTGAGTTCAAAAGAAGCTTGAAACAACATGCACATAAATAAAAAATAATTTGTAATTACTCATATAAATCTATTTTTGTAATTCTTAGATATTTATACTTTACATATCTTGGGAAATGAATCATTTTAACATAAAGTCTTTAGGGTGGACTCACACATGCATTGACATACTGGGTCTGTATACTTCTGAATGTCTTTCTGTGATCCAAATGTAAATTTTTCCACAGATCATGATACAACTTTTCCATTGATTTGGGCCAGTTGTCACGATACTGTAAGTTGCCTTTGTGATCCCCAAACCTGCATGAGTCTGCTACTAATTTACACATTGATATGAGTGCTAACTGCCATTACCTCTTCAAATGAGCTATGTGTGGTCATTTGCACAATTTTACAACAGGGTCTCAGATAAGTACTTACGTTTACTCAGAGTGTCAAATATATTGAGGTGAGGAGAGCCCTTAATGATAGAATGAATGGAATGAGGGATTTACAGTAAGTTCTCTCAAAGGCTGACTACATAAGCATGAGGGACATTAGATAACATTTGCCTTTTGATAAAACCCCTGTATAGGGGAGAAACGCATCAAGGATCCAGTTAATCCAGTGAACTGCCGTCATTATTGCACACCTGCTGAACAACTTGCCTTACTGTGCCCAGTCCGGGACTTTTGCCCACACGGCTCTGAGTGGCCGGTTGCCTCCTCCATCACGAGTGGCTGCGCCTCTGCACTCCCAGTTCAAACGAATGCAGCCAGACCAATACCCGGCATCTCGTCCAGGAGCTCGCTCACTGCCCCAAGCGCTCCACATATAGACCCCTGCACCTCTACCCTAGTGTGGCCAGGAGCCACTGGAGCAGCATGACCCAGCTTCACAACACTGCTGGTGCTATTACTCCTTGGGAACCAATGACGAGGAAGGACGTATGCAGTTGGTCTTTACAAGTTTGGGATTAGAGAGCCTCCGTGATACCAGACAAGTCTTCTATCCTTTTGCTTCACACTCCTGCTGAGGAGCTTATTCCAATGTATGGTGAATATCTATTTCAATGTGATATTGGAACTTATTGTGTATCTACATTTACCAGCTCAATCCTTTCACAATATATCATAGATGGTTAGATCATCTATTTAGACCATCTCCACTCACGATCAGTGTGTTGTTGGGAACTTTTTGGATACAATATTGCAATTCAGTCAGTAATGCAACTTCCATTATATTGGTTTGCATCAATGGCATAAGTTGGACATTGAGACTATTTGGTTACATCATTTACATTCAGTTACTAATGCAAATTGGTTCATTTATTTGCCTAATGGTTATTAGCCTGCTAATAGCTTATTTATCATATTGTCATGTATGTGTGTCAATTTTAATATTCTTGAACTGCAGTTCATATTACATGCTTAATAAAATTTTTGTGTTTACATATATTAGATTTGTGGCTTGTGTAATAACACCAGCGCAGACACATGGAATGGGTATGAAATACCGCCGGCCACATGGCCAGCGGTTTGATTCCCATCAGCGGCAGCTGACATGAGCAGAGTTCGAAGCAGCGGAAGCCCAACAGCGCTGGAAATCCCGATCGTGGATAGGTGAGTATCTACTAACCTAACCCCCCTAACCCTAACCCTCCTTAGGGGTGCCTAACCCTAACTTCCCCCCCAAGTGCCTAACCCTAATCCCCCCTCTAAGTGCCTAACCCTAACCACCCCTTCCCCGCTGCCTAAACCTAAGTCCCCTGGGGGGTGCCTAACCCTAAGTCCCCCCCAGGGGTGCCTAACCCTAACCCTCCCTCCCCCTAGCCTAACCCTGACTCTCCTGGGGGGTGCCTAACCCTAAGTCCCCCCTGGGAGCCCTTAACCTAACCATCCCCCCCAGCGGCTGTCCGCTCACAGCGTCCGGCATCACTACGATCGGGATGCCAGGCACCGGTCTCCCCGCGTCGGGGAAATGTGGGCATCTACATATAGACGCCCGGCATTTCACCTTTGCCAGGATATGACAGTCAGGAAGCCGGCTGCCGGTATTTAGGCAGTCGTCTTTCCGATTGCATACCAGACACATTCTCTCTCTTGTCTATTTTTGTGTGAGGGTTGATTGCAGGAATACCTCTGGTGTCAGCTGCAGGTGTTTACATTAGACAGCAATTGAACAGTTAGAGCACCATATATTTTTTCTCATGAGGGACATTAAACCACAAGGGGTTTTGTGTGTTGCCACTTTAAACATGTGCTGGCAGTTTCCCCTTTAAGGTCAGCTTTGTGAGGAAGCCAATAGCTGGAGATGGGGAGGGTTTTTAGGGGTTCATAGTGATGTGAGGCAGAGGATTCTGTCTCTTTTTTCTAGTTTTCCTACCCGCCCTCACTTGTTATGTGTGTTTTTGTTTAAACAAATCCATTATTCATCTACATCTATATAAAATATATTGCTGTAGTCTAATCAAAGTTTAACATAGTTTGCTTCTTCAAATAAAAATGATATATTTTTATTATAGTGAATGAATTGTCATTTTATTCATAGTCATTTATATACATATATAATACACAACTACAGTACAGCCATGGCCAAAAGTTTTGAGAATGACACAAGTATTGGTTTTCACAAAGTTTGCTGCTTCAGTGTTTTTAGGGCTTTTATTAGATGTTACTATGGTATACTGAACTAAAATTGCAAGCATTTCATAAGTGTCCAAGGCTTTTATTGACAATTACATTAAGTTTTTGCAAAGAGTCAATAATTGCAGTGTTGACCCTTTTTTTTCAAGACCTCTGCAATTTGCCCTGGCATGCTGAAAATCAACTTATGGGCCACATATTGACTGATGGCCACCCATTCTTGCCTAATCAATGCTTGGAGTTTGTCAGAATTTGTGGGTTTTTGTTTGTCCACCCACGTCTTGAGGATTGACCACAAGTAGTAAATGGGATTATGGTCTGGGGAGTTTCCTGGCCATGAACCCAAAATTTCAATGTTTTCTTCTCTGAGACACTTATCTATCACTTTGCCTTATAGCAAGGTGCTCCATCATGCTGGAAAATGCATTGTTCATCACCAAACTGTTCTTGGATGATTGGAAGAAGTTGCTCTTGGAGGATGTTTTGGTGCCATTCTTTATTCATGGCTGTGTTCAAAATTGTGAGTGAGTCTATTCCCTTGGCTGAGAAGCAACCCCACAGATGAATGGTCTCAGGATGCTTTACTGTTGGCATGAAACAAGACTGATGGTAGCACTCACCTTTCCTTCTATGGACAAGCATTTTCCAGATGCCCCAAATAATCTGAAATGGGATTCATCAGAGAAAATAACTTTACCCCAGTCCTCAGCAGTCCAATCCCTGTACCTTTTGCAGAATATCAGTCTGTCCCTGATGTTTTTTCCTGGAGAGAAGTGGCATCTTTGCTGCCCTTCTTGACACCAGACCATCCTCCAAAAGTCTTTGCCTTACTGTGCATGAAGATGCACTTACACCTTCCTGCTGCCATTCCTGAGCAAGCTCTGCACTGGTGGTGCCCCAATCCCCCTGCTGAATCAACTTTTGGAGATGGTCCTGGTGCTTGCTGGATGTTCTTGGGTGCCCTAAAACCTTCTTCACAACTATTGAGCCTCTCTACTTGAAGTTCTTGATGATGGGATAAATGGTTGATTTAGGTGAAATTTTACTAGCAGCAATATCCTTGCCTGTGAAGCCATTTTTGTGCAAAGCAATGATGAACTGCACATGTTTCCTTGCAAGTAACCATGGTTAACAGAGGAAGAACAATGATTTCAAGCTCCGCCCTCCTTTTAAAGCTTCCAGTCTGTTATTCAAACTCAATCAGCATGGCAGAGTGATCTCCATCTTTGTCCTTGTCAACACTCTCACCTGTGTTAACGAGAGTCACCTGTGTTAACGAGAGAATCACTGACATGATGTTGGCTGGTCCTTTTGTGGCAGGGTTGAAATGCAGTGGAAATGTTGTTTTTGGTATTACGGTCATTGTCGTGGCATAGAGGGGCTTTGCAAGTAATTGCAATTCATCTGATCACTCTTAATGACATTCTGGAGTATATGCAAATTGCCATAATAAAAACTAAAGCAGCAGACTTTGTGAAAACCAATACTAATGCCATTCTCAAAACTTTTGGCCATGTACACTGAATAGATTATAATTCATACATGGTGTTCCAAAGATGAGATGCCAAGTTGGTCTTTTTTTAACATATTCAATTTGCAGTCTCTAAATTCCATAGTCATTACTAAAATAATATTTATTAGGAGGCAAACTGACCTATCTTGGAAATAGGTCAAGTATTTTAGAGTCCGGTAGTTAGAGACTTTGCTATTATTTGCCTTTTTGTTGATATCATAAAATATAAAGTGTGTAAGGATGACCATATACAGTAGTAATAGTGCAGCTTTACAAATAGAAGGAGCATGGAATAAAATAAGGACCCAGCTTCATGGAAAAACTCTTTATAAGGTTTTCTTAGAAATTGCTGAGCAAAATAACATTCTCACATTAATGCTATTGTTGTTGTGTATGATTGTGATTTTGTTTAAAGCCAAAAGACATGGTGCAGAAAATCGTTTTTCACAGTTTTCCCATGACTTACTAAGATGTATCATTCAGACATCAAAACGTAAGTGAAGTTTAAACTGCCAAAGGTGTTCGCTCACCCCTTGTGTCCCAGCATCATAAAGAATGCCTTGCCAGTTCTTGGCATTTCCCCAAATGAGAATGGGATCTCTAATGTTTCAGGAGACAGTAAAATGTGGTGAAAAGCAAAGATGCAGCAGAGCGAATGGGATTTTTCTTCTTGAGAGCGAGAAGGTCACAGCTCTTTAAATCAAGTTGCACGGTTGGCAAATTCCTTTATTAATATGTGCCTCAGTCTGGATTTAAGGGGGTACCATCAAGTATTCATTTGAAATCTTGACATCAGAAATAGCATTACTGGCCACATGCTGGGTAACCACAGGATAATGTTTTTTTGTTGTCAGCCAGTTTCTTATACAGAACATTTACACTGTAATTCCACAGACCTCTTTGTTCCCAAATTGTGACAAGTTAGAGAATATATTGCTTATTAGAAAAACTGAAGATTTATTTTTACAGCAGTGTTGGCCCCTGGATTTTCTGGAAAAGACATGCTTTTCCTATGTGTTATAAAAAGTTTAAAATGATTATTTTGCACCTTTAATGTATCTGTAATTCTGTATAACTCCATGCAGTCAATGTAATATTCACACTGCATTAATATATTACAAGCAAGTACATATTCGTAAGGGCACTAAATGTATAGTAGCATATTATTCTGAACTCTGTTGTTCCTTTGTTTTAATTTTTTTGTACTAACAGTTTGTAGAACATTAGTTAAATAACCTGGCGTACGTTCACAATATTTATATCTGAAACCAGCATAAAGTGATTAGAAAAACCCTCTTAACTAGATTTATTTTTTATATTTTTTAAATAAAACTTCAGCTTAATAACTTAAGGTAACTGTACAGCTTTAATTTCCTTGTAGTACTAAACTCCAGTGTAAATAAATATTTTACATTGTCGGCCTTATTCGGAGTTGGATGTAACTTAATTGAAAATTACATCCAGAAAAAAAAGTATTTTCACAACATATTCTGAGAAGCTCAGTGAGGTGCAACATACTGTTTTTTTTTTTTACATTCTCCTTACTTTTCACTTAGGAGATGCAGTGAAGGCTCAAAGTGTACTACAGATGCTGGGTTGCGACTTAAACCACACAGGAATTATAATTATAATTTTAAACACATGCAAAGTCACAGATGAAGCACAATGGAACTTGGTGTGAGAAAAAGCCATGGCCTCTGCATCATTTCATTTCTTATGCTGCATACACACGGGATGATTTTCCTGAACAATATGAACGATTACTATATCAATCAATGATAAATCGTTCTTATCATTCATTGTTATGCAGTGAATGACCAATGAAATTCCAACGATGCACATGGACAATAACAATATCTATGGTTGATAGTACATGCAGGCCAACTTGGATGGTTTTGTTAAGATTTGCCTGTAAAGAGATGACTTCACTGATAGATATCTATCATAGATATCTATCGCTGTGTACAACCAAAATCGTTTGCCCTGCACTACAGAAAGTTGAAGGGAAATCTATCAGTGATATCGTTGCTTGTGCAAGCTGTACCATGTGTATGCAGCATTACTCAGATTCAGACTCAGGGCCTCATTCAGCAGTGCATGCAGGTGCACTGCTGAATGCAGATTCCTGATAATTGGGAATCTGCACAGGCACCAGACCTGAACTGTGCATGTACAGTATGGGTCCTGCGTGATTGCATGCAGAGCGGCAGCAGACTGTAAGTGATTGACAGTCTGCCACAGTCTGGGGGTGGGAAGGGGCAGTGATGGCTCGATTTCCTAAAATGGAGGTGTGTCACTGCCATTGGGGGAGAGGGAAGAGACCAGGATCTCTTTAAGCTAATGGAGATTCCTGGCCTCTTTCACTCATCTGCGATGGCCAGTCTGCGTGACCCCATGGTCACTCAGCCGCCGAGTCGCTGCTTGGATCATTAATGCATGTAGGAAGCAATGAAGCCTCCTGCTGCATTAACTTAGTTGCAAGGACGGAATTGCAAAGCTGCTTGCTAATCTCAGAGACATAAAAAAACAACCATTTCTCCTGTGCGAACATGAATATATTAGCATACGAGGGCACCACGGAGGACCCCATAGAAAAACCTCGCAGTTGCTGAAACATGTCGGCATCAAATATGAAATAATTGCGATGTAATGTTAATTCAGAAATAAACCATGATCAAATACAGTTGGTGACAAGTTCATTACTCAATGCACTGCCATTTGCTTGGCATTGGGTGGTAGATCCATTGATCAAACCATTGCCAAGCACTTTAAAGAATGAGGACATACTTTGGTGTCTCTTAAATATTTTATTATTGATCAGGTCCCACCTTCAACTAGGGTCGGGGATAGAGCCAAAGCATTATTAATTAAGGAAGCACAATGGATTCTGCATTTAGATATCATCAACCCAAAAGGTCTTAATAATAAGATAAATTGGAATTGAATTATTTAACTTTGGTGGATGTTATTACCCAGGGGAGGGTTCTGATATATTTGGTTGTATGTGGTAATTGATCTCTGATTCATATTGTCTATGATTGTAATGTATTTCACAATATATGTATATTTATATAAGTATCGGTATCATGAGAGGATAATCTATAGATTAGTGTTTCTATTAATATTGTTCATATGTTGTACTGCAGTATTGTTTTTAAGTTGTGTTACACTCATGCTGCTTGTCTATTGGTAACAGGTCCACCCTTCCTGAATTTTCTGGTGCTGCTGTCTGTGGAACACGGATGGAGTTTTATGGTGGAACGCAAACTGTGTGTTGTTATGGCAGCACTCTCAGCCTGGTACCCAAATGTGCAGCTGTGGGGCTTCTGGTGGGCAGTATAGGTGAGCCACAGCAGTGACCTGATGTCTGGATATCCAGGGGAGTAAATATTGGGGTAAATGTGTGTATGTTCTTTATGTGTATGTGGACCTGACAAAGGGGTACTGACCCCAAAAACTTTGATGCTTTGGAATACATTGTTTTTGCATATTTAAATCTCAGAGTGCCATTTATTGTGGCACATATATATATATATATATATATATATAGGTGTCTTCCTGATCACGGGGCATGGAAGCCATGAAATGTTGAAGCAAAGTTTATTGCCTTTGTATGTATTGCAGTGCCGTGTGGTTATTTGCCCTGAGGGCTTATTCAATCTGTTTATATATCACACTATTCCAAGGGCATGCATGCGTGTAGAACTTACTTATCTGGAGGGCCGAGCCAACCTCACTATAAAATATATATATATATATATATATATATATATGCATATATAATCTTTTAATTTTAGAATTGTGTGGCCCTACAGTGCCATACACAGTGGAAAAACATAGCCGCATTACAAACGACAAGGGTCTTGAGATAGTTAACATATTTAAGCTGCCAGGTCCCGTGCTTGCACCGAGCATCTTTTTTGGCCAAAAATCTTATTTGCAATGCAATGTGAATAAGATGTGTCATGAGACTTCACAGATTATGTTGATATGCAAAACTTATATATCTGTGTGCAACTGAATCTGTATGCATACCACAATGGAACTTGGCATGGAAAAAAGCCACGGCCGCCTCATCGTAGCCCTTTGTATACAGATTCAGACTCAGTCACCCACATACTGTATATATAATTTTCTCATATCAGATTACTCAATACAGTCTCTTGGTGCATCTGAGCCACATCGCATTGTGGCTAAAATGCATTTTTGGGTGAAACAGATGCAAAAAGCTCAGCACAAGCAGATTCTCATGGGACCTGGGACCTCATTCAGACCTGCTTGTAAGTGCTATGTGCTCGCAAGCGGGTCGATGGTTGTGCATTGCGCATGTGCGGCATGCACAATGCACGTGAGCAAGCCCCATAGCAAGTGAGAAATTCACTTGCTCCAGGGCTCGCTACAAATGGGGCGGCTGTTGATGTTGATTGACAGCTCACCCCTTTTTGTAGGCAGGGTGGTGGGGTGGCTGGACAAATGGAGGCATTCCTGAAGGAACACCTGCTAATTGTGGGGGCCCTACTGACATCACCAGTGATGTCAGTAGTGAGCTTCCAGCTCTATTAGAGCCAGAAGCTCACTGGGGCTTGCGGCAGATGAGACCCTAGGGTCTAGTCACAAGCCCAATGATCTAAATGGTTGCGACCATCGTGACCATCACCTGGCCACTCGCAAAAGCTGTGGGTAGTCAACCACAGCTTAACGAGTGGCCAGGAGACCGGATTAAAAAAAAGTGGCCGCCATCATTCAGAGCGAGTGCTCGCTTTTTGCGAGTGGCTCTGAATTAGATCCCTGGTGCACTGAGAGAGGCTATTTACTGTGACTACAGCAATAGTTTGACGACACATCTGTAGAGTGAAGGGGACTAGGTGGAACATAAATAGGCCTGTGAGGAGTAGGTAAGTGCATGAATAAGAGTTTCAGTGGCTGCCAAGGTGACATAGGGGTGGATTCTGAAAATACAATTAATGGTAGAAAAAAAGATGAGTGAAAAGGACTTCACCATTGGGGAACAAAAAAAGGAGGTATTGTCAATGGTGAGGGTCAAAAGACAGGAAGTTGTGTATACATATATAGCACTCTTGGGTATGTAGTCATGCATTGTTATATAAACATCCACCCAAGGCTTGCATATATTAGAGCATGACCACACACTCAAAAGTGGTATATCTATCTTATAAAAGTAGTTCTACATGCAGACGATGTACAGTGAAACAGATATAGAATAGGAGATTAAAATAGCTTAATAAAGGCTGTTTAATTTGAATTATATTTAATGAATAAACAATTAACTAGATAACAATGTAAGTGAAGAAAACAGTTGAACATTCAGAATAGGCTGTTAAAACAATTGAACATTAATGACTACTGTCACTTTAAGAGTGGTTAACTTTGGAAAGAAAATATGTGTTGAACAGTGAATTGTACTGGTAAAAAGTCCTTAATGCTTCTTCATGGTCAATGTTGGAATGTCTACTAACTGTTTGCAGTGTTGTATTTTGGAGTGGCTGTTTAGGTAAGTCCTGTTCAAGTTCTTTGAATAGATCACCATTGTACCAGTCATATATGATATGTATTAAGAGTTGTTATTTTTTACATTTGTGGAATGATATAGCTGTGGCTTTGTGATGAGGTTTTCCTCACAGGTGGAAGTAGATCAAGCATTTGGTGTGCGGTTGTTGAGAAATAATGCATGTACATTTGATCTAGTGTGCCAAATTAAGACCTCTGACCTCTGAAGGTATACTATGGTATCTGGCACCAAGATTTTAGTAATATATTTGATTAAGTTATGTAAGCTGTGATTTCAATTCTTCATGGTTCAAACTTGTTTTTCCAGCACAGCCCACAGATGGTTGATTGGATTGTGATCTGTGGAATTTGGAGGCCAAGTCAACACCTTGAAATCTTAGTCATGTTCCTCTTATTATTCATGAACAAATTTTGCTGATAAAGGCCACTGCCATCAACGAATACCATTGCCATGAATGGGTGTACTTGGTTTTCATCATTGTTTAGGTAGTTGTTAGATGTCAAAGTAACATCTACATGAATGCCAGGATTCATGTTTTCCCAGCAGAATATTGCTTCAACTTCCCTTCTTACCATAGTGCCCCCTGGTACCATCTCTTCCCAAGGAAAATTACACACATGCAGCAGCCATCCACATGAAGTAAAAGAAAATGTGATTCATCAGACCAACGACCTTCTTTCATTGCTCCATGGACCATTTCTGATGCTCATGTGCCCATTCTAGGTGCTTTCTGGAGTGGACAAGGGTCAGCAGCAGCTCCATTTGCAGTTATCTGAAATGCACTTTGTGTTCTGACATCTTTCTATCATGGCCAGCTTTAACTTTTTCTGCAATTTGTGCTGTAGTAGCTCTTCTGTGGAATCAGACCAGATAGGCTAGCCATCTTTCCACGTGCACATCAATGAGCCTCAGGCACCCATGACCCTGGCACCAGTTCTTCCTTGGACCACATTTCCATACTGAAAACACCCCACAAGACCTGCCATTTTGGAGACGCTCTGATCCAGTTGTCTAGCCATCACAATTTCAAATTTGCTCAGATCCTTATGCTTGCCCATTTTCCTGCTTTCAACTAATCAACTTCAAGAGCTGACTGTTCACTTAATGCCTAATATATCTCACCCTTTCACAGGTGCTATTGTAAGGAGATAATCACTGCTATTCACTTCACCTGTCAGTGGTTTTAATGCTATGGCTGATCAGTGTATAGAAATACATATATACACTCATAGATACACATAGTAAATACTTGTTTGCACTTGTAAACCTGCTCTTAATGCAGATATTTAATCAATATATGCAGTAACCAATGCATAGAAGCACGCAGAATGGGTATAGTTGTTGATTCGCATGTACTTAGGAAACAAGCTTAAATTTGCTTCATACAATAATTTTGTAAAATAGCCCCAAACTTCTAATATTTTTATTGACATTCATGAAAACTGATAGAGCATAAATTTGCCTGTTCTGCTCTGCAAGATCTGTCAGAATCACACTAAATACAGATATTATATAGTGTTTGTTTTTTAATGGAATTATAATTTTATTAATCTCAATTGAGTACACAGTAAAATTACTATTTATTTTAACTGCCATGTGGTATTAAATGTACTATAGTTCATTGTGTTTTTTTTTTCTTAAGATCAAAATTGCACTAAACTAAAGCTATTAGTATGATAAATGTAAATGATGAGGGCAATTATTCTTGAATCATCATGATACATAATGTCCCAAATGCACTGCACTGAAGTGTAATGTAGATCCGATGTACCCAAATCACTCCAGACAAAATTATTTACTTCCCAATATACTTGTATCCTTGTGTTTTAATTAAGTCACAAACTTCCCATTGCTGTTACTCATTCCACTCCGCTAATTATAATGGCTTTGCATTACAGGCTTTGATTTAAGCATGCCTGAGGATGAGGCACTGGAGGGCACTTACGTAAAGCTGAAAAGTCTGCAATACACAGAAGGCATTGGAATTCAGTGCTTATACCCCACATCATCTGCTATAAAATCATCCCATACTTAATCTGCTATCGTAACAGGCAGTGTAATGTGATCATTTGTGTACAGAAAAACATGTGGTGCAGTTTATTTTAATTTTCTTTTTGGGGTGACAAATGGACTGTTTTGTTGACTAAGGAGAGAGCTTTACTTAGTTTGCATTTCACCTGTTTAAGTATTTATAACTTGTTTTTTTTACTACTTTTATATATTTTCTGAAATAGGAAATTTCACACTGAGGAAGATTTTGCACAAACTTTGTTTATTTACTGTATATGCATTTATAACTTATTTATATTATTTTAATTAGTAATAATGTTATTATTTCTATTATGTGTATTATTACACTATTTTAGCAAAGTTTGTATGATCAATCCCAGAAGGGGTTGGTTTTAATAAAGGACACTATTCCTTAAAGAGAAAACTAACTAAAAACATATACAGGTTGAGTCTCCCATATCTAAATATTCCGAAATACAGAATATTTTTAGCATGACTGAGAAAGTGAAACCTTTGCTTTCTGATGGTTCAATGTACACAAACTTTATTTAAAGCACAAAAATATTAAAATACAGTATAAAATAACCTTCAGGCTGTGTATATAAGGTGTATATGAAACAAATAAATTTCATGTATGTACACAAACTTTTTTTGATGCACAAATTTTTTTAAAATATTGTATAAAATTACCTTCAGGCTGTGTTTGTAAGGCATATATAGAACATAAATGTATTCTGTGTTTAGATTTGGGTCCCATTCGCAAAATCTCATTATGGTATGCCCATATTCCAAAGTACGGAATATTCCGATATCCAAAATACCTCTGGTCCCAAGCAATTTGGATATGGGAGACTCAACCTGTATTTCTAAATTAAATATAACAAAATAATACATCCTTATATGTCAATCTTGATATTTATTATAGTAGACTATACACAATATCAATATTGTCCCACCTGGAACTGCAGAAACCAAGACATACAGTATGTGCATCTTGCCCATAAGAACACTCCTCCACCATCATCAGAGTTTGACGCATCAACCAGTATTATTCCATGGTAGGCCCCATTTACACTGAACCCATGTTTACCCTACAAAACTTGTGTACAGTAAATTATTAGAAATGGACATTTTTCCGGCTCACTAAGATGAGGTTCTAAAAAGTGGGTGGCGACTGCTCACTACATTGTATTTATCATGACCGACGAGTTATCACTGTGTAGCCCAGAGTTCCTGAGTTTTTGCGGATTGCTGCAATTTGACACAGCAAGTGTGAGCATGATGCAGCTGCTTACACTGTGCTACCTTGTACACAGATATTTCAGGAGGAGAAAGGTGCAAGTTTTGACTGAGAAGGCTAGTACTCCACAAGAATATTTGTGCAGGAGGAGAGTTTTGGTATCGTCTACCATTTCTTTATCTTGAAAGTAAGCATTGTGGACAAATAGAAGATTTTGGGTCATAAAGCAAAGACATGGAGAAGCTTTCAAGTTGACATAAGCTCCAATCAGTGGCTTTTTGCTTTTCCCGGGATGGATAACCTGGGTTGCACCATCACACCGCACCATTACCTGGGTTTGATCCTGGTAGCTACCAGGCTTAGATTCCTGTACAACATGACCCGGATTTACCCTTTCACACCAAACCTTGACATGGTTTGGCCCGGCATTAACCCGGGTTATAAGTTTGTTGGAAAAGGGGTATGATTGATATGACAACTTCTGTGGAAGATTTTAGGAATACAAAAATAAAATGTATGCACATTTAAAATTAACAGCTAGAAAAAAATCAAATCAACAAATGAAAAAAGAAGATAAATGCCTAGGTACAGATGTATCTTCATGCACCTAGCCTTAATACACCATGTGGAGCAAGATGCCTGATGTTAGTGAGTCATCAGGTCTTGTCTGATTTGGCTTCCACCGAGCATTGTTTTGCCCTGAAAATGTGTCTTAATTGCAAACATATTGCAAAAAACACTTCAGGAGGCTGCACTGATTACTTTGACATGCAACACTTGTCTGGGTGTGACTAAGACGCATTTTTGTGTCTGCTTACACAATCTGAACACAATAGTCCTACAAATGCCATGGGGAGCATCAACAATAATTTATAACAAATGATGACATTATAAGCCTTGACAGCATCAGTCAGAAAATTCAAGTTCAATTTAAAAAATGTATCTTCCCAATTGCATCAAGATTTGCTCACATACTTATTGGTTTCCACTTTAGGTTAAAGTATTTTGGACTGAACACGATCCACTTCTGCCACAACTACTCCTTCACAAGTGATCCTGGAGTGGCAGAGGAAAAGTCTTAAGTAGAAGCATAACAGAAGTGATAAATTCTAGATTAAGAAAAGAAAAATAATGGATTATATTGACAACATATTTAAATTGTCACTAGACTGGTTGATGAAAGGATTGTATGTGAGTTTAGTGTTTGCTAATGGCAGCATTGAGGCATGGAGTCTAATGGACCCTCAGTCTTCACCAGTTTAGGGTTTTGTTTCCAGGAATATGCAGGTTGCGACACTCATACTGCCCCTTGAACTTACGTAGCCAGTAAGGGGGTGAAGAGCAGTGTAGTACAAAGATATGTAGAAGGAGAGTAGTTATTTGTAGCAAAGGTCAGAGTCACAGGCAAAGGTTCACAAGGGGAGCAAGAAGGGCCTAGTGCATGGATGAATAATTACGATACAAGATAGCTGTTGCAAGGTACAAATTCCTAATACATTTGCTCTGAAATGTGCTCAGAGTTCAGTTTAAATAGGTTTGAATTTAGTGTCACTAGTGCCACTGATTATGTGATCATCTCTTTAAAATGGTCAAATATCTGCACTCCCACCCCAGGTGAAATACTGGTATCAGCATGAGAGGATGCTGGAGCAGGATAGATCAAGGAGTGTAGTATGCACCAATAAAAATTCTATATTGCCAGACCCAGTCAAACTGAGTGAAGTTCCTTTTTGTGACATTTACTATATTTACTTTATATACAACATTGTTAATTATATAAATAATAAATAATAATAATAATAATAATAATAATAATAATAATAATAATAATAATAATTATTATTATTATTATTAATGTGCAGTGAGGTAAATGGGTGGGGAGGCACTGGCTACTATCAGAGCCAGATTTACAGATACATATAGGAACCCGAGTGTTCATGTGCACATTATACAAAGGTGCTGCAGTACAGTATATAGTGCTGGAAATTTGGTAAGTTTTGATCAGGGATGTGCAGAAAAGGTAGGCAGGGGAGGCAGTACCTCACCTGCCATACACTTTCTACTCCAGAGTTTTGACTGTAAAAATTATTAGAATAATACAAAGAAAATATGTATAATATTTTATTTATGTTTTTCTTATAATTTTTTATAGTCAAAAGAGTATAGCTAAGTATAACAGGAAAGGCTCTGCTAACCTGTCTCACCTGACCGCACATCACTGATTATTTTTATTATCATTATTATTATTATTATTATTGTTATTATATTTTTAAGGAACACCTAGCCGTCACTGCACACACAACATTATTATCAGCACAAGATGATGCACTCTGTGACAGGTCCGGAGACCTGTGTACACAAAAGCGGACTCTGGTGTCCATTTTTGGTTGGCTGTGGTGAATTTCCTTTGCGGATGCTAAATCTGTATTTATATACACAAAATTGTACTTTCCAAAGCTGACTATCGATGGTTCAGGTCTGGACTCTATGGATTTCTTATTATAGCACATTAGATCCCAGTGGGCTGCTACTACTAGATTATTATTACTAGATTATTAATGTGGGTGTATTGTTGTATTTTTATTGTTATATTATTGTTACTTTTATTCAAAATACATATATAAACATTATATGATATTAAAAATGGCATCTTGATCTTTGTGTGGGGTCTACCATATCCCTATTATACTTTTACATTCTCATATTTTTCAAATACTTAATATTAATTAATCGCAAAAGCCATCTTTGTATCTATATTTTTAAGGTACCACAAAGTGTCTGCATTGATGTACAAGGAATACAGTTTATTTAACAGTATAATTTGACATATTATAACTACAATACATTATGAATTATTATTATTATTATTATTATTATTATTATTATTATTATTATTATTATTTATTTATATGGCACCACAAATGTTCCACAGCTCCTTACAAAGCACATAAACAAGTTGTAGACAAGCAATTTACAGAACAATACAATACAGGACCAGGACATGGATTATATATATTGCTACATTAGTGACCATAACACCCAGATAAGCAACAGAGCATAAGCAGCCAAGTATTCGGTGCCCTAGTGGTGAGTAAAAAGTAGATGAAACTAAAGTAGGGAGAAGTACAAGAGGTTAGAGGGCCCTGCTCATAAGAGCTTACATTCTAAAAGGGGAGGGGAAGACAAACAGGGGTGACACAGATGGGGAGGAAGGTGGAAATGTATAGTGATGTGCAAAAGGTTTAGGCAGTAGTGGAAAATATGCTGCAAAGTAAGAATAGAAGTGTTAATAGTCTATTTTTATCAATTAACAAAATGCGAAGTAAATGAACAGAAGAGAAATCTAAATCAAATCAATATTTGGTGTGACCACCCTTTTGCCTACAAAACAGCATCAATTCTTCTACGTATACTTGCTAATGGTTTTTGAAGGAACTTGGCAGGGAGGTTGTACCAAAAATCTTTGAGAATTAACCACAGATCTTCTGTGGATGAATGCTTCTTCATATCCTTCTGTCTTTTCATGTAATCTCAGATTGACTCGATGATGTTGAGATCAGGGCTCTGTGGGGGCCATATCATCAATTCCAGGACTCCTGCTTTTTTATGCTGAAGATATTTAATTGGCTGTATATTTGGGGTTAATCAGACGCCTCCCTGATGGTATTGCATGATGGATAAGTACCTGCCTGTATTTCTCAGCATTGAGGACACCTTTAAACCTGACCAAATCCCCAACTATATTTGCTGAAGCTTGCAAGGAACCTCCACCATGCTTCACTGTTGCCTGCAGACATTCATTATTGCACTACTCTCCAGCTTTTTGGCAAACAAACTGTCTTCTGTTACAGTCAAACATTTCACATTTTGACTCATCAGTCCAGAGCAGCTGCTGCCATTGTTTTGCACCCAAGTTCTTATGTTTTTGTGCATAGTTGAGTCATTTGGCCTTGTTTTCATGTCAAAGGTATGGCTTTTTGGCCACAATTCATCCATGAAGACCACTTCTGGTGAGACTTCTGAGAAAAGTTAATGGGTGTACCTGGGTCTCACTGGTTTCTGCCAGTTCTGAGCTGATGGCACTGGTGGACATCTTTCATTTTTGAAGGAAAGTTAGCATGATGTGTCTTTTCTCTGATGCATTAAGTTTACTTGGCCGACCACTGCATCTACGGTCCTCAACAATGCCCATTTTTTTGTGTTTCTTCAAAAGAACTTGAACAGCACATCTTTGCCTGGGAGAGACCTTGCTGATGCAGTATAACTACATTGTGTCTTGTTGCTGTGCTCAGTCTTGCCATGGTGTTTGACCTATGAAATGAAACTGTCTTCCACAACATCACCTTTGTAGCAGAGTTTGGTTGTTCTTCACCCAGTCTTAAGCCTCATACACAGCTGTTTCTGTTTCAGTTAATTACTTTGTTTCAACCTACAGCTGTAGTAATGCTCATCTATGCCGCGATACGAGTGCATCGTGGAATGGATGGCGCAAATAGCTTGCTTGCAGTGAGGTGTGCGCATGTGTACGGATGCGCACATCATAGACTTCAATGGGGTAATTGCCAGCTGCGAGTGCTTGCAGCCTGGCAATTTCTGCACTATGCCACAATGCATGCACTCACAGCATGGCAACTATGTAGGTGGCTACATCTGTACATATGAAAATTATGATTATTATTGCTTGTTTGGTATGATTGGCTATCATATACCTGACTATAATCCTGCAAAATCCCTGCAAGTGTACCTAGAAGAATTGATGCTGTTTTGAAGGCAAAGTGTGGTCACACCAAATATTGATTAGATTTAGATATATCTTCTGTTCACTCACTTTGCAATTTGTTACTTGATAAATATATTAATATTAACACTTTTATTTTTTAAAGCATTCTTATATTGCAGCATTTTTTTCACACCTGCCTAAAACTTTTGCACAGTATTGTACCTATCTTAGAAAGAGCACACAGCAAAAGCCAAGAGACTAGGTAAGTCAAAGACCAGGGACAAGAGTAGGGAAACTTACTGTATCTTGTAGGACAATTAGTGGTAAATTTCAGGTAAAAAAGGAAGTTTAACATTTAATGAGCATGAACCCTAAAGAGTAAACATACATTATCAGAATCAATGAAAGTGACTTTGAGACAAAAGACAATTAACATAGGTTGTATGGATAGTGCTAGGAGAAGAATAAGAGGAAAGAGGATCTTTCCATTGAGAGCTTACATGCTAAGGGGAGGGGTGAAGAGTGCTAAACCTTGGTAAAATATTTGGTTAAGGGCCATAGAAGTACATATTGATTAAAGGAGATTTTTATTGTATAGGTATGTTTTAAAAACATGTTTGAAGTTGACAAAAGCAAAGCAGAGAAAGTTTTACTTGGTGAGAGAGTGAGATCCATAGGAGAGGACAGGAGGAAGTGTGAGTGAGGAGAGTTAACTGGATTCAGAACTAAATAGTTTGCTAGGGATGCATGTTACATTGGGTGAGACCAAAGCCAAGAATCAAGCCAGGACAAAAAGACAATAAGCAGCATTCTTGATGGATTGAACTGAGAAAGGTGAGTTTGGTGTAGGCCAGAAAGGAGAAGGTTACAGTATATGTGGCAGCAGATGATAATTGTATCAATGAAAGTCATGGTGGCACCAGGGGTAAGAAAGGGCCTAACCCTAGAAATGTTGCAGAGGTGGAAATGGCAACAGTTAAATATATTTTGAATGTGAGGGATAAATGAGATGGAGAAGTCAAAGATGACACTCAGGCAGTGAACTTAAGGGATAGCAGAAGGGAGATGTTGTGAACAGAAAGAGAATGGGGAAAGATGAGAGGCCCTGTAATGGGGGAGTTAGGTATTGGTAATGTCTAATTTGCACTTTTACATCCACAATGAGTTGACAGAGACAGGACACAAAACAAAATAAAGGTGGTATTCAAGACCAAAATAACTGATTGGGTTTACAATAGAGTTATGCACGGACCCCTGTGTTTTGGTTCCAATTCATCATAATGTTTTGGTTTTGGCAAAACCACCCTCAAGTGTTTTGATTTGGTTTTGGACTTCATAAAACTCAATAAAAAAATTATAAAAGCAGCTAAAATCTTGTAAATTGGACCTGTTTACATGCAAACCAAAACCTGTTCGGAAGTTAAATACGAGTTTCGAACTGACAGCAGATCTGAACCGGAACTTAATTCTACTCAGATTCCCAAAGTGATTCTGAACTGGGACTCGATTCAACTCAGAACTGCTAAATTCAGCTGTGTTTGTATTTCAGGAAGACAAACCACACATTTATAGTTCATAGGAGAAGGGGTGTATAGAGAGAAGAGGACCAAACTAAGATAAAAGGAGGATACTGACAGGTTTATAATAGGAGGTGTAGAATCATAGGTAGAGATAGAAAAAAGTTAATAACTTAACTAATAGGTGAACCATGAAAGGGCACACTCACAAAGACCAAAGTAACCTATATAGAAGTCAGTGATTAATAGTGTCAAATTTAGAAGACAGATCTAAGAGGATGAAAAGTAAACATGGTCATAGCCTTGCAGTGGTGAGGGAGGTTATTGGTGAACTTAGTTAGGGTACTTTATTTGGAGTGGGGGGGGCAGTAAACAATTTGAAGTGGGTAAATTAGTGAGTGAAAGGAGCAGAATGTGGTGAGTTGGGGATAGACAAACTGCTCTAGGAGCTTGGAGGCATAGAGGTAGAATAAGAGAGGGCAATATTTCTCTACTGGCTGCCATCTCACCTCAGCTCTGATCTCTTCTTCTCATTCCCTCATCTGAGATTTCTCATCCCACAACTCTGTAACTCACTCCCTCTCTCTATCATCCTTTTTGAAAGCCTCCTCTTCTTCAACTGAGCCCTCAAGCCTATCAGCCCTTATAACACTCTACTCAGTATCTCCATCCATCCATCTATTCCCTCTACCAGTTTATTCCCCTAGTTTCCACTTCCCCTATAGATTATAAGCACTCACGTGCAGGGCCACTGCAAACACCATGTGATACCTTATAAATAAAAGATAATAATAATAATAATGAGAAAGTTGGGGCAAGCGCATATCGAAGTCATCAACTCTATGTTAGTAGGTATAAAATTTATCTTTTTTTGGTTTGATGTAACTATTCAATGGTCTATGTAATTTAACAATTGCTTAGTGAATATTATTGTTGTTATGGTTCAACAGAAAATTAAAGAGAACAATTAATTTTTTAATATCAAATACCCTGCAACTGTATATGATGCTATAACTTTAGATAGGCAGGTGCTGACAATATAAAACAAGATTAAACAAGATTATAGATAGCAGAGGTAGAGGCCACAGTAGCCTTCTCACAAATATGCAAACCTCTACAATAAAGAAAATCAAATAATTTATAATATTATGTACATTTTTAGACATCTCTATTAATAAATACACTGTTGTGGACCAAATACTTAAATGGTAATTAAGTAACGTAGATATCAATTAGTTTCTCTCTGATTTGGACATCTTTCTGTATTATCCACATAAACTGACGGTATAAGGAATTTTTCTATTTTGCTATATTTTGGTGTAGTGTAAGGCATATTTTGATTTAAAGCCAGATTTTAAGTAGAAAAATGCAAGTACCATGTCAACCACCTTTTTGTACAGGGTTTAGGGTAGTACCGAACAAGATTTATCAGCCTGGCCTTCAACAGGGGAGCTAAATAATCTGATTGAACATCTGAGGTAATACAAGCATTTGAGTCTCTTACAAACATTTTCTTTCTGCTCCTCTTTTTCAACACCCAGTTTCTAAGAAACCCTTTTTCATTCAAGTTGACACATAATAAAGGTGCTGGTGTGATCCTGTCCCAAGTGTCAGTTATGGCTGCCAAGTTCTAGCCATGTGTATTTTATTCTAAGACATTTTCTTCTGCCAAGATCAACTATAATGTGGGTAATTGTGAACTACTTGCGAAAAATATACATTTCAAAGAATGGAAACATGGGCTGGGATTACTTATCGTTATGATTACACTAAGGAGATGCAACTTGCTTGGTAATTATTACATGTTTGTTTTCCAACAGTATACCATACGTAGGTGCACAGATGAAATAGCATCAGGAACAAACTTGCAAAAATGCAGCAGGCTAAAAAAACAACAGATCAGTAAACAAGGAATGCAAAATAGTTTAGGAATAAACAAACAGATTGCACGGTCAATATTGAAAAACTCAAGGAATGCAATAATACAGTAGTAAAGGAATGGAATGATGTGAGTAAAACTGGATAGGTTTACCAGATCGCACTGGCAATGTAAAGAATAATCTGGTCCAAGGGCAGGGCTTAGATGCTGTAGCAATACTGAGCAAGATTACCAGATAATGCAGGAACTGAACACTGTGAATAGTGCTAAGCAGGTTTGCCAGATAGTTCAGGCAATGCAGGAAATCCAGGAGTTGAAGGACAGGATCCAGTAAGATAAGAAGTAGTTAAGAATCCAGCAGATCTAGCACATGGCAGGCACAGGGACATCAGAAAACACAAGTCCAGCATGTAACGCCTGAGGTTAGGAATTGGTCAGAAAAGGCATGGGAGGCAGAAAAGGAGACTTGGGAGGTGTGGATTAAACTGGGTGGCTTGAGCCAAGACTTACTCATGTATGATATGAGGAGTAATATGATCTGTAGAGGATGATAGGCCCAAAGGCAGGGACAGTAAAGTAAATGTCTTTGTTGAGCAGCAGTTTGGAATGGGAAATGGATATATAATACTGAAGAGATGGGCCGAATCGGATTAGGACCAATGATGCTTGATTGAAACCTAGATTGGTTAGAGACTGATATTGATGAATTGAAGAACTTGATCGGTTTGAGACCCATATTGATGAATTGAAGAACTTGTTCGGTTTGAGACTGGTGTTGATGAATTGAAGAACTTGATTGGTTTGAGCACAATGTTGATAAATTGAAGAACCTGCAGTTTGAGACAGATGTTGATGATTTGAAGAACTTGATCATTTTAAGACCGATATTGATTATTTGAAGTACTGGATCAGTTTGGGGCTGATGATGAATTGCAGTACTGGATCGGTTTGGGACTGATGATGATAAATTACAGTAATGGATCGCTTTGGGACCGATGATGATAAATTGTACTACTGGATTTGTTTGGGGCTGATGATGATGAATTGCAGTACTGTATCGGTTTGGGACCGATGATGATGAATTCCTGTACTGGATCAGTTAGGAACTGATAATGGAAGTATCAGAAGGGAACAATGGTTGGGGGTATCAGCTTGAACCGATAGAGGTTAATGTTAACAAGTCTCTATGGTAAAACCATACTGGAATATAGATGGAATAGGAGACTTGATAACCATGCTTGGAACTGGAATATAACAGACTGGGACCATTCAGGTACAGAGTACCTAAGAGCTCAGCACATATCTGTAACTTCAGCAGAAGCAACATTGTACTAGCAACAGAGGCCAGTATGGAAGTGGAATTTATAGGGGAGGATCCTCAGGTATTGGATGCTGTGATAAGCTGGTCTGGGAGCAGCACTCTGAGTGGATGAAGAGCATCACATGACAGAGTCAAACATGGCTGCACCCATACTGTGGTTTAGGAGGGAAATCTGGCATGCAGCTTGAGTGTCATCATCCAGGGAAGACACGCTGTGAGCAATGGACTGCAGAGCGCCATCTCCATGCTCAGTGACAGGACACTAGGTAGACAGGGCAGGAGAAGCACAGACAGACCTCAGCTCTAGCTCAAGTGGTTTTTAAGGGCCTGAGCCTGACACAGCACAGTAAACATTAATGACACAGCAAAGAGTGCTGGTATCTGGCAGAATAAATAGCAGGTGTCAGGTGTTGGCCATGCTGGTAATGAATGAACAATTAATTAGGAGGCCTGGTGAACATGGCAAAACAGAAAAGAGTTCTAATACTTAATATATGGACCTCTTAAATATTCAATATATTAAAGCAGCCAAAAGACTAAATCCTAGACATGCTCAATTCTTTATTGATATGAATTTATCATTATGTATCGACTAGGCTCGAAATATATTGAGGCTGGATGTTTTATCCAGGAGCTTTTTTCCAGAAGCTTTAGAATCCTTTCTATAATACAGTACTTCTATAATTCCTTAGACCATTGTGTCTGGACTCACTCAAGATTTATACGCTTAGTTGCAGACTGTACAGGATCAATACCTACCTTTACTCCTGCTTAAATGCTATATATACACGGGTCACTGAGGCAATCAGTTCTGCCTGAGATATGGGACAGCAAATGCTTGACATTTACTCAGATATTGCTAAGACCTTTAATGTAGTCTCTTGCTTTATTTGGTGATCATTATTAAAATATTTTTGGTAAAGAGTTCAGACTTGTGATGCTTGCCCCAGAATTAAACTACATAGAGAAGTGCACCCATTGGTCAGTTGATTCCTCTGCCTAGTATTTCATGGACTAAAATGTATAAATTTCAGTTGCTGTGAGGTGGTCAAAATTAACTGGAATTTAATGTTATTGATGTTAATAATACTAAATGAATAAAATCAGGTCCAAGTTACTTTTTAGCTGTTGGTTTTGCCAAAATCAAAACCAAAACATGATGATGATGTAGAAATTATACCAAAACACATGGGTCTGTGCACACCTCTAATATACTGTATATGAGATGTGCGCAGACACTTGTGTTATGATTTTAGTTCTAAATCTTTATTTTGCTTTGGTTTTGGCAAAACCACTCGCAAATGTTTTGGTTTTGGATCTGGATTTATTTAAAAAAAGTTACAAAAACAGCTAAAGTTATGTCATTTGGACCAATTTTTGTTCCTACAGTATTATTAATACAGTAGTAACATAAATAACAATCATTAATTTCAGTCATTTCTAGTCAGCACAAACACATGGCAGTTTAAAAGAATATAGCATATCTATGAAACATAGTGGCACAGCAGTGGCAAACAAGATGGCTGTTTAATAAACTATATGAGCCTATAGAATGTTTTCATTAATCTAGAACTAAAATCCTATTATTAAAAACCTAGTAGAAAATATAATATAATATTAACACACTTCTCCAAAGCAACTAGTTTTGATGCTGCTGGTTGCAGTGAAATACTTATATTTTTTTTAAAAGTGCGTGGGCTCACCCTAAATCAATAACAAGCCCTGTACCTCTGAGTCTGGTCTAGTATTGGAACTAGGGGGATAATTGGCATGGAGTTCCCCCTATTTTTTAAAAACCAGCACCAGGCTGACAAAGCCAGGGGCCAATACTGTAGTGAAGAGACACACAGCATGGGGTCCCCCTGCTCCCTGTGCATAGTGGTAACCAACTCCAAACTGGTCAGACTAGGACTGGAATTCCTTGGAAAGTTGGAACCCCAAAAATAAAAAATGGTCCTCCTCCCTTAGAACAACCCGCCCTGGGCTATTCCCCGAACACCAGGACTTTCATATATTCTTTCAAATCAGAATCAATATGAGTACATGTAGCAATGTTCATTAAAAATAGAAGCTGGAAGCCATCTTGTTCACAGGTTAAATAAAAGTGTTTTTTCAATGAGAAGATATTTTGTGTGAAACACCTCATGTTATTATTTTGTTATTATTTTGTGTTCATTCTCTACAGGTTTTCCAGGCTTTTAATTAATTTCCCATATACCATGTATATACAAGTTATGTTTTGACTACAATAAAAAAGGCAGATGTTCAAAACTTCTACGTATGTGAGAAATGGTCCTTATTGTAGCACACTTGTTTGCCTATTTGTGATTACATGACCTTTACTATGATTGGTTAGATTTAATGAAGTGCCTAGTATTAATTAACAGGAAGTATATAGAATGTTGTTAACCTATATTATGATTGGTAGTTATTTAGTATATTCTGTAAATATATTTTGATAAACTGCATTATTATGTTTAAGAGGCTGCATCCTCAGATCTGTCTCTCAGAACTGTTATGGTTCTTGTGGAACCCTGTCTCATTGTCCAGACAAATAGACAAACCGTTTCTTCTTCCAGACTTACACTATGCTAAGTGGATTCTTAATAATTATATGATAAGCAGTTTACTAACCCCTGTAGCAGGATCATAGAATAAAAAGTCATTTATCTTTAACTCTGCTAGTCAAATGGTTGTGTAGCCTGGTTTTAATGTGTTTTTGGCTGTTACACACTACAACGTAGACCGGCATAATTTGATATATATTGATTGTCATTTTATTATGTTGTATTTTGCTTTATTATGTTTTATTTACCAACTTAAAGCAATTTTAAGCCATTTTGCTGCTAACCTAGTAATAACACTTTCATTATTTATGCTACTCTCCTAAAATATAGCCGCTATACTTATATTGGATTGAATATTGACCAATTTAACCAACAAAATTGCTGTCTGTATTTCCCATACTTACATTCCCATGATTACATGTTGTTTATAACAAAATAAATGTTCACCACCAAATGAAAACATAAATCCCAATCATATTTGATGTCTTGCTAGCCTCCCATAATATTATATCTGTTCACCATATAGATTTTAACAAACTGCTATTAAGATGTTGTTTACCATATACATGTTGTGTCATCATATATGTGTTTACCAAGAATTATGGCCGCTTTATTTTTCCTTAATGGACCTCTTGTAAACAACTTATTTGCCGCATGCATCTACTATAATGTTTATAGACTGTGTGTTTTTTTCTTACCTATAACATGGCTGTCACCATAGTTGGGCACATGTTTAAGTTAATCAATCTTTCATGAACCAGGAAGTCCAACACATAATGGAAATCACTTTAGCTTTATTGAAAATACTATTTGAACAGGTCATGTAGAGCTCCTCACCAATCACCTGAAGAAGTCCCCCGATGGCAAAATATGTAGGGGCTGACTTACCTACCTACCTACCTACCATTTCACTTACAGCCACATTTGTCAGCTTGGACAATATATATTGCTATCAGGGCTGTCCGATGATTCCTGAATAAAGGATACTATACTACAAGGATTTAAGGACTTACAGGTATGCACCTTGGATTTTTATTCTATGTATGTTTTAATGCTATTTATGTTTGCTTTGCAATGAACATATTAAAAAAAAACATATTGCAATTTTAGCTCTACATGCCATTTGGAAACCAATCTACAGTATGTCCATGTGAAGATGAAAGTCATATACAAAGCATAACACAGATAAGCCTTAAAGTTTTACTAACTTGTATGCAGATTTTACAACTAAGCACCAAGTAATTTATTATCATGGCACTTTATTACAACCCCTTAACCTATTGCTGTACAATATAATATTGTGATTTTTATTTATTGTATGCTGCGATATTCAGGTCCTGAGGTTGTGATGATATTTATATGCATTTGAAAGTCACTCCAGACCAAGGTCTTAAGCTGCGTACACACCTATACATATATCTGCCCAATCCATCTGGTGGAATGGAAAATCTGGTAATGTATGGGAGCAAATAACAATAGAAATTTGTTACCAAACACTGGAAAATGGACCAGATGTTCCTTCCCACCTGACAGATTGAACAGATATATCTGTAGGTGTTTATACACCATAAGACGGTGTCCATATACACACAGACTTTTTGTACCATTAGTCATGAGATGTGTTGCGACTTAAGCTGGGTACACACTGAACAGATATATCTGCAGATCGAGTGGTCTGCAGATATATCTGCAGATGATGGTTGTTCATACACACTGAACAACCATCATCTGTCTTCTGCCATGGGTCCTGCTGGCTGGGGCGAGTAATGCACCCCTTCTCTGCAACCTCTGCTGAATGCAGATGTATTGGGCATTGGCTGTGCAGCAGAACCGACAAAATATGTCTGTGAACAACATTGTTTGCAGACATATCACTTGTACTGTACACACTGGCTGACGGGCACCCAATATATTGGCCGATCAATTGATCGGTCACTATATCTGCCAGTGTCTCAGTCTTTTGAATGAAGTTAGCATCTGAGTCACACACAGCAGCTACATTAATCCAGGGCACGGCAGATGTAGGGGGGGGGGCGATAGCCCACCGTACACACATAACCGATTCCCAAAGTCCCACCCACTTATTTGCACTAGTGTCAGTCGGGCCGGCTTAGCTGTGCTATTTGCTGTCAGCACTGCACTGCAGTGCAGCAGCTCAGGTGGTTGCTGCAAAAGAAGATTTCTGCCTGTGAGTACACAGCAGTTTGCAGTGAGGATCATCAGCTAACTGCGGGCCTCCATGTCAGTTTCAGTCAGGGGCTGGCTGGGTCTGGGGCAGGGTGGGTTTTGGGCCACAGGGGACCTGATTCCACAATCTGCATTTACATACCTGACAGTTGGGAACTTGGGATGCAGGCAGAGTATGCTCCCGGCGACAGAGTCAACAAAATTCATGATCCACATAGGTTGCACGTAAATAGCACTGCTGATTGGTGAATAGCACTGGTCATTCACCAATCACAGTGATGAGTGGGCTCTGTACACTGATTGGTGGATGGCTGGTGCTATTCACCAATCAGGGTGCCGTAAAATGAAGAGCACAAGGCAGCAGGCAGGACTTAGGAGTGTGAGGCAGTCAGAGAGACCGCAGGACGGAAGGCAGGGTGAGTCACCCTATAGATCTGAGCTCTGATTCATATTGTATAAAATAAATAAATGTTTATTTTTAATTACATTATGCTGGGAGAAAGGAGTATAAACAGGGAAGGGACAGATTGCAGACAGAGCTGGTGTAGTCAAATCTGAGGACTGATTTGTTAGTGTGTAGGATAATGCTAGCATATAGTGTAGAATTAGCATGTTGTGTATTGTTAGCATGTACAGTAATGTTAGCATATAGTGTAACATTAGCATGTAGTGTAATGTTAGCATGTAGAGTAATGTTAGCATATAGTGTAATGTTAGCATGTAGTGTAATATTAGCATATAGTGTAATGTTAGCATGTAGCTTAATGTTAGCACGTAGAGTAATATTAGCATATAGTGTAATGTTAGCATGTAGTGTTATATTAGTGGGTTCTATAATTTTAGCATGTAGTGCTTCTAATGGGTCGGAGGCCAGGGAGGAGTGGGGTTATGGGGGGCCCTGTCTATTTCATCTGTACTGGCCCCCACAATTTCTGATGGCAGCCCTACACAGCGGCAGCACCAGCGCGATGGTCTGTAGACTGTCACTGATTCACTCATGTATGTCACGTGACATATCTCCATCTCCAGTCCGGGGGTACAGAGGCAGCCCCTGTTAATAATCTCCACAGCAGCAGGCCATTGTGCATGCATGAGGTCAGAGATTTCTGACATGCGCAGTGAGGATGCTGGGATCAGTTGCGGCGGTCGCCATCTTCTTGACTTGAGCAGCGGAGCAGACTGTCACTGGGCTGGCTGACACTCTGTGATCGAGTCTTCTCCTGCCTTGCTGTCACTTTTTCTGAGGAGTGCTGTCACTGTGAGTCTTTGTGAAGTCAATGTCCAACCTGCATAGGATAGATTAGGTAGGGGATTCAGAATCAGTGCCGCTGCAGTGCGGCAGACTGCTGCCAGCAGTAGAGGTTGCATCTCCCAGCAGCATTAGCTACAGGAAGTCTGGGGCAAGTAAAAATGCAGGTACGGAGGAGGAGGAGTCTATGCCCGGTGACGAGGAGCACTCAGCACACCATCAAGTAAGGAGCCTACAGAGCAGTGGCTGTCTGTGTGTTTTCCTCCACATAGCCCACCATCCACATCAGGAGCACTGCGGAGAACAAGAGCTCTGTGACAATGTATAATAGGTCACAGAGCAGTCACATACTGGGCATGTACAGTATATACAGTAATCAAAGTGTACATATAGTTTCCCTCTGTAAATGGACCTACCTGGCTGTATAATGGGAGAGCAGGCTGCAGACCATACATGTAAATTTAGGTAAGGGATGCTATCATGTGAATAAATATAGAGCTATATGCAAGGCACTCTTTAAAATAAGATGTAGAGTATGTTAGTTTTGGAAATATCCCTTTTGTAGTATATGCAAGACCATAACCAATGTCTGCAGGTGCATTATGACTAATATTGTGAATTTGGACACAGTGTTGTATATATTGTGAGTGGGGGTACAGTGTAGAATGTACTGTGAATTGGGGGCACTGTATGGCATATATTGTATTTTGGGGGCACCATGTGGCATATATTGTGTTTTTGGGGCACCGTGTGGCATATAATGTGAATTTTCATTGTGTTGTTGACACTTTGATTGCATGAGTTCCTGTGTGAACAATTACAGTATTGCAGTATCTTATCTTCGGTGTTATGGTATTCACATTTACGTATCTACTAGGAAGGGATGGAGGCCCCAAAAAGATGTGTGTACAGGGGAGTCTAAAATATCTGACGCCAGCTATGAGGTGGAGACATCTTTATATATTTTTATATTTTGAGCAGTATATCCATGACCACCACAGAAGATGTGGTTACCACAAGGCACAGAGGTGAGGGGACTTGGTGATGCTGGTGCACCTTAGGTTCTTCTGAATATGAATTGGTTGCTATTTAATGTGCAATGCAGACCCATTTGGTATCTACAGTATATACAAATGAACATACTGTAATTAACGCCATTATTTCAACTAAAAAGAAGAAGCAATGGTAGGGAAAATAGACATCCATAGTGATGTGTGGATGTCATCTAAACATTGAAACATCTTTTCTTGGATTTGTCTCAGTAAACTTAGTCGGTTGAGTAACCAATGTAATCAAATTATTATGTATCAATGATTGCCAAATAATTCCATTGCATTTGTTTATAAAGGCCCAGATGGGATCAAATACTAATCAACATCTTCATTTTATTTTTTCCAATAAATAAAAAAAAAATTATATATTAAGTATGCATAAACACAGTTTGATTAAAAAAATGCTAATTAAATTAAACAATAGCAAAATATATTGCCAGCTTTCTGTGAATTTATTTCTTACTAAAATGAAAGACTAATTTCATATTGAATAATATCTGTAATAAGGCTAATATTTGATAGCATGCAATTGGCACTTACTTCTCACAGAAGGGATCATCTGAACAAGTTTTATGAAGTGTCAGCTGTCACAGAGCATGGAAGCTTACTCTGCATGATGCTAGAGAGGGGCTGGGAGGATAGATAGGAAGATATAGAGAGTTGGGTACGGGATGCCGGTGCTCAGGATCCTGGCAGTCAGACGCCTGATGCTGGCATCCAGATTGGGTTAGGATACCAACACACACAGGTAAGTATCCATACTCTACCCCTAAACCTAACCTACCCTCCCCACAGCCTAAAGCAAACCCTCCTAACCACAACCTAAACCTAATCCTCCCCCTGCAGCCTAACCCTAACCCTCCCCCTAAACCCAATACTTACCATCAGGATACCAGCAGTTGAGATGCTGGCACTGGGATTCTTACTGGTGTTGGGATTCTGGCACTGGCATTTTGAGCACTGGCATCCCAACCACCAGGATATGAAATACATCCAAATACAAACAGGATCATAGAGAGCTATTCTAGTCCTGTGTACCTTTGGGGGTGTGTAACCTAATGTAATTAGCCTATTGTACAAAAATAAAATATAAAAGATAGTATTTGCTGCATTGTGCATTGTGCTGTGTGTGAGGGGCCAATTTAAGGCAGTCATATGGTGATCAGTTTGATCCCCCACACTTCCAGAGGAGACTGCTGCTGTTGATCAGTGGCAGCAGCCTCAATGGCCCCACCGCAGCCTAGCACAGAACAGTTTGTGCTGGGATGGGAAGATACAGGTTGCTACCACTGACAGGTAAGATAGGGGTGGAGGCGGCAGAGGTGGGTGGCAGACCTAATCCCCCACAGGGCCCTTCTTGCTCCTGGATATAGAAAGGAGGAATGTATACTAACAGAGTTTGTAAAATATGGTAGCTGCTCCAGGTACACAATCACTTCAACTCTGCCTATTTTGATTTTTTTTTATTGCATAATGTAAATAAATATAAAAATAAATAAACTCAAGCAGCCCATGATGGAAAACATTTAATGAGAGGGGTGTTTTCTCCTGAGTATAAATTGCAATACTTCTCATGCAGTAACCAATCAGTAGCACATCAGTCCAGTAACTCGGTACAAGAATCTGCAGGTAAGTTTTATTTGGCAGCATAAAACAAAACATAAAAATAAATCTTACCCTGTTTAGCTTTAACTAACATAAAGTTCCTTCTCTCTGAGTGGTAGAACATAAAACAAAACCAGTCTCTCTCAGCAGGCCTCCAGCCTGTTTCCCAAGTGAGAGACTTACCAGAGAATCTGCCACACCAATTATCAGCCTCTCACATGTTAAAGTTGCTTATCACTATTACCACACTGAAGTTAAGAACCTGGGATATATATTGTAATATGATCGGGGTAGGAGGTCCTTCTCCAGGGGTAAATGGACACCTCCAAACAAACAGCAGCCATGAAACAGCACACCAGTCCAGTCCAGGGTTTTTGTGCAAGCTAACAGCAGCTGGTTTTTATTGTGCAGTATAAAAACAGGAATCATAAAAATAACTCCTAGCCCATCTGGGCACAAATTAAACAGCTGTTCCCTCTCTCAAAATGGTAGGGCCTATTGCCATTACCACAAACATAGGCATATGCACAGTACTTTTAAGTAGTACATCACAGTGTCTTCGAACACGCCTGATTGCCTGCTCTCCCCAGGTATTGACTGAACCAAACCCTCACACAGCATACATGAACCTCCTACAGCTGCACATACTAATCAGCCTGCTCTCCCCCATAACCCTTGCATAGTGGTGCCTAACCTCTCCCCCTAGTGCCTAACCCTAACCTCCCACTGGGGGTGCCTAACCCAAAACCCCCTTACTGCACTGTAAACCTAACCCTCCCAGGGGGGTGTCTAACCCTAACCTCCCCCTGGGGGTACCTAACCCTAACTCTCCCCCCTGAAACCTAACCCTAACCGGGCTATACTTGCTAAACCTAACCCTGCCCCCCACATCTAACTCTAAGGATGCCCCGGACTTACCTCATTTGGGCTGGCGTTCTGACATTGGGATTAAGATAAGCGTCAGTATTTTGATGCCTATCTTAAGTTCCTTGTTGGGATTCGGATGTCGGTATTGAGACAATCCACAGCCTCATAACTACATCCCCATCCACCAGGTGTGATTAAAGCAGTAGATTAATTTTTATTCACCACAACACCATGCAAGTGTCAGGTATTCCACAACAGCAGATTACCAATATCCTTATGATAGAGCAATCACAGCAGTGGGTTTACATTTTTAGTCACAGCCGATGTACACAAGTTAACTGGACTACACTCCCATCCAGCCTTGCTGACTTGTTCAGCAACAGGAGTCCTGAATCTTGTTCTGAAGAGAACTTTAAGCCAAGCTCGTAAATGCTGACTATTACCTGGCTGTTGATCTCAGCAAGCTGCAAGACTTGGTCCAGACTTGCCAAACATCCTACACCCATGTAACCAGGCGGTAAATATATTCCAACGCACTCTGCATCTGAAAACTATCCTGGATCAACCTACTCAGCTGTGGCTCTATGACCCTCCTGCCATAATATATAATATAATATACTGAAGTTAATAAATTCATACAACTAGATCAAAGAAAATTCAATAAATAAATATTCTGAAAACTTGTGGTTTATCATCCATGATATCTCAAAAAAATGGTTGATTTAATATTTCTAATAAGCCTATAAAATCTCTAATTCATAATGATGTGTCCTCCTACATCCTTGCAATTGTGCTACAAATGTGCGCACACATTGCATTATGTGATTACCTGCAGCAGCTTATGCTATGGTATGCTATGGCGTGCACTGAAATCAAACCATACAATCCTATGGAGTCGCGGGTGCAAAAGCATTGCGTATATACACTCACAGGTGCATGCTTTGTGCCATACTTTTGTGATTTGCCGCGTATGCAGCAAAGATGCAAGATGACATAGCTGTACATTCATTATCTCCTGCATTGACTTTTTTGGTGGGCTGCAGCCACTCTATGGAATGCCCTCCCATGCTTAATTAGAATTTTAATACCATCAAACATTCTCTGAAATTTCTCCTCTTCAGGCAAGCTTATCAAATTCCAGAACCACCCACATAACATCCATAAGTTGTTCTACCCAATATACAGTTCTAAATCTTCACTCACTCATACCACTGATCTCAGGCCAATATTCCTGTGTGACTGGGGTACAGTCCGCGAAGAACCTCTGCAAACTGGCTGGAGCAATATGTAATATGTATCAATGCCTATTTCCCTATAGATTGTAATGAGCAAGGCCCTCTTACATTTTTATCTCTCTCCAAGCTTTCATAAATCTCCCCTTAAAAAGTCATTGTTAAAAAAGGTATTACATTCATTATTAAATTTAGAGATAAATAGCAATTCTGTATGTTTTAAATTGATGATTAATACATAATGGCATCTTGCTAAATACTGTATGTGTATTTGGGCCAAGAAGTATTAATTGAAGCCACTTTGAAATTGTATATGTTCTTTATCTGAAAATGATACTTTAAATGCATAAGTAAAAAAAAGCTTTAAAACTTCGACTATATATTCCATAACAGTGGTAGCAGGACATTTTTATTACCATTTATTAATTTTGCTTTTTGCTTTTGTTGCCCATTGTCAGCAATATCCCAAGCTTGTAAGTAGCTCAACTTCAATTGGGTTTTTATAGCAACCATAATTTTTTTACCATTATTAGGGGTACATTTACTAAGAATCATGACTGGTTCAAGTTGAAACACTCACAGCATCAACATTGGAGACTTTTAAAAGCTGAAACACTCATATTTACCAAGAATCGTGTTTTGCTGAATTGTGTATTTCAATGGTGTATGTGTTTGTGTTTCTCCCCAAGTTCCCTGTGTCTGACCACAGCCAAACACAGATGAACATTCAGTCTGCACATATCCATGAGATATGTGCAGGCTGCATGTGCGTATTCTGTTAAAAAATAGAAAACAAATGACTTGCGGTTCCGCCCCAAAAGCATAACCAGCTCTGGGCTCTGTGAGCCAGTCTTGGTTCTAAAAATATTAGGGACAAAATGTGTAAGGGTCCCCCATATTTTATGAACCAGCACTTGGCTCTGTGAGCTGTTCCTTGTTTAAAAATACAGGGAAAAAATTGTGTGATGTTCTCTGTATTTTTAAAACCAGCACCAGGCTCAAACTAGTCAGAGTGTAATGCCATAGCCTGGGGACCCTTTCATCAGGTCCCCAGGCCAAAGCATTTACACCTCAAATCAGTCAATCCAGGCCAGGGACCCCAGGGGAGGTGGGAATCCCCTCAATAAAGGAGCTCCCCTCTCCTGAGCACCCCAGGTCAGGGCTGAAGCCTGGGGCTCTACCCTGCACCTCTGGCCAGTGGGTGCAGGAGTAATAGTCATAATCATAAATGTATACTATTGTTTTTACAGCTGCCAGCATGCCTGCCCTTTGGCACTTATGGAACTACAAGTGCCCACAGGTGGCTGGCACTGGTACCCCCACTGTGAAAAATAGTTAAAAAAAACGACAGGGCACACACCGTAGAAATTATAAGTTTATTACACACACATGCTATGCTCAACTTGTCCCCAGAATTCGGTCCTGTTGTCTAGTAGCAATCTACGATAATCCCTTAAAAATATTCACCTACCTCCTGGCACAGGTTGGTCCCCTTTTCCAGTAGAGACCCGGCCATTTAAAATAAATAAACTAACTTATACATCTATTCACTGTTCATTGTCCGTGTATGTTTCCACTTACATCTCCTCTCTGGCAAATGACGGAAACCTCAGGAGTTCCATAATTTGCTGGGCTGCCAGCCAATTAGAGACCGCTCTAGAGTAGGTGGCCACTGATTGGCTGTGAGCCATGTGGCTGTTGATTGATTTTAATGAACATTAGATTTTCCCTATTTTTTGGAGGTAGTCTTTTACGCTGAACCCAAGGTTCCCGATTGTGCTAAAAACTCTCTCTAAGTACACACTGGAGGGAGCATGTTGGTACAAATGGGTTCCAAATTACCTTCTTTTTTCCCAGTATTCAAAGGGACTGTGTGGCATGCAAATTTGTACCTTGTCATTAAAGTAATCCTCTACTATTCTATTGATACTTATTGTTTCATATTGAATCACAGTAAAGGTATCAATAATTCTGAGCAATGCTTTCCATGTTAGTTAAAACAAATTGTTATAACATGGCACTTTCAAAACAATGTTATTATTGTAAATTGTATCTGATTAATAAGGACATTTAAAATAGTAATAAATATATATTAATATTATTATAATAATATTAATATATTATTAATTTAAAAAACAGGGTAATCTCTTACAAATGTTTTCTTCAAATGGTACAAAATTATATCATTACTGAAAATAAGAATCCAGTATTAGTCTTGAAACATTAATTCCTAGATTACAAATATACAGTATTTTGCTTAGCACCTGCATATATTTTAGTTTGTAAAAAAAGTACAAAGACCAAACCAACCTACATAATTACCTCACAGTGGGTCTGATTCACTACTGTATGCAACTGTGATTACAAATGCAATCAGCCAATTGTTGCGTTCTGCGCATGCTTATGCATCGCAGTGCGCAAGCTAGTCACTGCGAACGGGACTGTGACTACGCAGTCCCGATTGCAGACCCATTGCAGAATGACTGACAGGAAGTTCCCTTTGTGATTGGTGACTGGGGGGTGGTCGGTGAAATGCAGGCATGCCAGTGCGTTTCAACGCCATTGCAGGGGCCTGCATAAATTAGCCACTGCAATGCCCTACAAAGCCTGAGGTCTCATAGTGTGCAATGAAGTTAGCAATTTCTGAGTAAGGTCAGCCCTTGTGCAAGTGTGAGTGATGCTGCAATGGTACTTGATAGTACCGATGGTTTTGCAGTCTTGCTAAACATCAAGGATGTGTGTATGGTAAAGTGGGTGTACTTGTGTAGTGCTGCAACGGCAGTGGCATATCTATAATGGGTGCAGTGTGCAGGGCACACGGGCCCCTGGGTCCATGGGGGCCCCACACCGCACACCCTGCACCCATATTTTTTTTAAACTTACCTGTCCAAGCTCCCGCATCGGGTGTCACTGCTGCTCAGAACATAGGAAAAATGGCTGCTGTGGCCATTTTCTGGCATTCTACGCATGCACAGTAGACTCCGGGCACTAGAATGTGCCCGGAGTCTACTGCGCATGCACAGAACTGCGCATGCAGACACCGGGCACACTCTAATGCCCGGAGTCTACTCATGCTCCAGTGGCTGGCCAGCCATGTCAG
Organism: Taudactylus pleione; assembly: GCA_031769625.1. NCBI lineage: Eukaryota > Metazoa > Chordata > Amphibia > Anura > Myobatrachidae > Taudactylus > Taudactylus pleione. The sequence goes on along the minus strand of JAUIMM010000061.1, from coordinate 7,860,255 downwards.
TTGGCTGCCAGCTACCAGGGAGAGAGGAAGGGGCCCCGCACGAGGAGTGCACATGGGCCCCATCCTCTCTTAAAATGCCCCTGTGCAATGGCATAGTGATCACAGAGGATTAGCATACCATTGCAGTTGAACTGAATGCATAATCGCAATTGCATTCCGGAGTGAGTCAGGCCAAGTGTTATTAAAAAAAAATTAAAAGAACCAAGTTAAACTTAAGCTAAGACTTTATTTAAGAATTAAAATCAAATATCAATTTTGTTCACTTTTTTATAAAAATGATATATTCTTCTATAGAATCTACCAGACAATAAAATCCATATACAGTGATATTCATAAATAATAATAATAATAATAATAATAATAATAATAATAATAATAATAATAATTTTATTTATATAGCACTTTTCTCCCTCAAAACTCAAAGTTGTTTTACAACTTCAGAAAAATTTTGAGTTTTGATGGAGAAAAGTGCTACTGTATATAAATAAAATTATTATTATTATCATTATTATTATTGCGCATTGCGAATTCAGACAACATCACAGGGATTTAATAAAAGTCCCTTGCAGGGACAAAGCTTGCAATATAGCTCTGTCCCTGTAAATTCCCTCCGCACACTTATCACGGTATTTTCTCAAAAAATACTGTGACATGTGCCGACAAATGCGCCGACCAACCATCGCTAAGCCCCACCCCAGGCCTTTTGTAACTTTAGGTGATACTAAAATAATGTGAAAAGGGGGTGAAAACACCCTTTTTCACTTTATTTTAGTAAAAATAATGTTCATAAATAGAGCCTTTGGTGAGCCAGTTTTACACCATAAAGTTCTATAACAAAAATAAAATCATAGGTGACTCACACCAGCTTAAAAAAAATCATCCTCTGGCAACACATTGAAATGCTTCCTGTCTTATTTGGATTTGGCAATGATTTTTTTTTTTTTTTTTTACAACTGTACTGATTTTTTATAGATAAATAAATATACTTCAAAACTGTATTTGTCAACCCCTACAGATTGATACTGTGTGCTATTGCACAACCACTGTTATTTTCCACCATGTAAGACCCACAAATCTTATTATTCTTTCATCCCCAATGAATTAATTTATGTTTATTTATGCTAAACATAATCTACAACTTACTTTGTCTAAACTAAGGCCCTCATTCAGAGCCGCTCGCTAGCGGCAGTACGCTCGTTCCGAGCGATGTTTGCACATCTGCGCATGCGTACGGTTTTTAGTACGCATGCGCGAACCAGTCAGTGCGGCCGAAAATCGTTTGTACGCTATATAGCGAGTGCCTGCTATTTTGAGTGACAGAATGAGGCGTATGTGGGTGGTAACAGGGGAAGGTGCTTGAAAACGGGGGAGTGGAATTCGAACGCAGGCGTGCTTAAAGGTCAAAACGGGCGTTTTAAGGGAGTGCATAAGTAATACAGCAGCGTCATTGACCACGTCACTTGTTTTTTTTTAACTAAGAACTGCTCGCAAAATAGCGGTTGAAAAAACCAACCACAAGAATAGCGAGCAGTTCATACGCTGTACGATGTACTCGATTAATCTAATAAATAGCGGACATGACGTATGGTGCGAGCGGCCAGGGGGCGTTTTTATTAAATAAACGAGCGTATGTTTTGCTCGCTCGTTCAGACTTAGAGGTGTGAACAGACTGCAATTTGCGAACGGATCATTTGAATAGCCACCCCTTGTTTTTGAACGAACGACCGCAAATAGCGAACGGCTCTGAATGAGGGCCTAAAATCCATGAAAACTAAAATCAATGTTCTTACTTTGTTGCCTTGTTTGCTTTGCTTGTCCACACTAAGAAATTACTAACCAAACTTTTTACCAGGTCATTAATGCAGAAATTTTTCTGATGGGCCCGGCGGAGGCCCTGGTCCAGCGCCGCCCCCCCCTCCCTCACAGCAGCCCAGCACACAGCGTGTGCTGAGATGCAGTGGTAGACTGCTCGTGGCTGCTGAGCAACAGCCACAGCAGTCTCCTATGCCTGTGGGGGGGAGCAATCACACTGATCGCACCCCCCCTGGCTTTGAGCAGGGCTGAGGGGGCTCATTTTTTTTTTTCGGGAAGGTGCCGTGTCCATGCCTCACTCGATTAAGCCATGCCCCCTGTTACCCGGGCCCGCCGCGGGTCTTGGTGGGCGTGCTTATATGGTATATATAAATATGCAGTATTTGAAGTCAAGGCATAGATTAGTCTAATGAGTCTTTCATACATAAGACCGTACATGTGGCAGGCAAACATCATGTTTGCCTTTTAGTAGATAAAAAAAGTTGTATATATGTGCTACCTACTAACAGGTGTATAATAACATTGAGAGACTGATAGCAAGCATTCAACCATCTACATATAATGTATAATGGTGCAGATTATTATTGTGTGCATTAGATCATAGGTTGATAAGCGATCAGGAGAATAAAAATGTTGTTCACTGATTAGTGGTATGTGATATCAAAACCAATATCAATGTGACCACACAATACACCAGTATCGGTGTGAGGTGTTACAGGTGTTAATAAAAGGAGAAAATGCAGATCCTGTATAATAACCAATATAACCTTAGCAATAATAATAATAATAATAATAATAATAATAATAATAATAATAATAATAATAATAATTAATAATAATAAGACAATCTATTAAGAAAGGTTAAAGAACACAAATATATTTGTTAAAATAGAAAGTATATGCAAAATAATGTTAATGGTAGTATTTCATATTCAAGACTCAGCAAGGTATTTGGTCTGTATTCCAAAAAAATTGGCTGACTAAAGGAATAATCTTCTCAGCATTGTCTTACTTCTACAACAGTAATGGACAGGTTGGAATAAAGATTCCTTCCAAGTATTTTGAATATTCAGCTGAACTAAATAATAAACAATCTGTGACACTCCCCCTAAGAGGGCCTGATTCAGAGAAGTATACTATTGATCTAACTACTGCAATTTTGTATGCAGAGAATATGCAAAATAATACAAATGTTGCAGATGCCGGAATTTGTATTGAAATGCCCAAAGGTGCCATAGCAAATCCAAGCACCTGCGTACTAATATGCAGCTGCATGCACAGATTTTTCAACAATCAGCCTCCTGAGTAAACCTATTTTCATGCAGAATGGCCACCTGAACTCAGACACTGGAACCATGTTTTGTGTGTAAAGAATCGCAGATGCAGGCAGCGAAAAGTGCTTGGTTGCAACACTCCTGTGTTTTTTGTGGCACACCCTGTTACCTCCCCAAAGGGCCCTTAACTGTCAATCACTGAGAATAAAAAGCAGCTGCTTCCTACTACAGTAATGGACTTTGATGCATGTGAAGATAGCCAATAATCGCTCAACTACAAAAACATTAGCATTGTGTACATTTCTGAATCAAGCCCACTGGCAATATGATTGTACCATAAATTTGATACCAGGAGTTCTGGTGCTTTATGAATGCATCTATAACATGTAGGAATCTGAGTGGAAAATCTTAAAATAATATATTGAAGCTAACCTGGATAGGGATTTTATTAGGCCCTCTATATGTCTTCAGCAGAGTTACCAACATTTTTTGTAGTCTACAACCTTGTATGCCATCACTATTAGTAATTGTTATCCACAAATAGTTGATTCCAGAGCTCTTCGATTGGTTGCAGTCTGCTAAAATATTCAAGATGATGGATCTCAGGGGTGCCTATAATTTGATCCATATCCACCTGGGAGACAAATGGAAGACCATCTTTAGGTCCCATATGGACATTTTTAGGGGTATTCAATATGGGTGCGATAACATCGTTTTTTGCGTTAATATCGCACTTTTTAACGTTTTTGCGTTAATATCACTTGTTTTAGTTTTACACCGTACTCAATTTCAAAGACTTATCACAGTTTTGAAAAGCTTTGATAAAAAACGGTGATAACTTTTCACAATTGAATAGATGTAAAAAAAAAGTGCAGAATTGGGGTTTAGGGGTGTAGGCTTAAAAAAATAGCCTGCACCCCTGAGATTGACATTTTAAAAAGAACTGTGTCAAAAAAAGTTAAAAAAAAAATAGGGACACCCCAAAAAATTAATTTAAAAATTGGGGTGCAAAAAAAAATTAGGAAAAAATTGTTAAACAATAGGGAAATAGGTTCAGGGCTATTCTGCATGTATGCGGCAGGTGTTTTCTAGAATAGAATTATACCGGCAGGTGCACAAATGCAGAATTTTTAAAAACTTACTTTAGGGACATCAAAATATGCTAGTACCCATTTTCATGTACCCCAAATTTGATGGGACCACTAAAAAAACGAAAATAATAACGTAAGTGCTCTTCTGCATCACTTCTTCAATGTCGGGAAAAAAACACCTGCTGCGGCTATTTAAAGCCCCGACTTTAAATTAAAGGCTAAAACGGGGGTACCCATAGTGTTCCCCAATGTTTTTACAACTTTAGGGGGTCTTACAAATATTTTAAGGAAAAATTTGTAACTTTACACAAATTCAACTTCGGAGTTTCCCGTTTTTGTTAATTTGATATTGAATACGGGGATAAGCGGGAGCGCGCACCATACCTTTACGCAGAAAAAAACTCCGATATGAAACATTAACTTCGCCAGGGAAGTTAACCTTTCACATTGAATACCCCTCTTTGACTGTTTAGTTAGCACTTTTGGTATGTCAAATCCCCCAGAAATTGTTCAGTTTTTTGTAACTGATGTGTTTTGGATATCCTCAACCAATTTGTCATCACAAATCTTTATGCAAATCAACCTTTATGCAAATCAACCTTTATGCAAAATTGAAGCAAACATTTCATGTGGTTAATATTGACTTTTTGGTTTTGGTCCCTCCTTGTGGTCTAAGCATGGATACTCACAAGACACAAGCTATACAAGAGTAGACTGAACCTTATGATGTCAATAACCTACAAAGATTTCCGGTATTTGTGAATTTCTCAAGATATTTTTTAAAAAACTTCTCAAGGATTGTGCAAGCCCTCACTGATTTAACACACAGAGAACAAACTTTATTTGGTCCACCACTGCTTCACAGGCATTAATATTTATTTTGTCAACCACTGCTTCACAGGCATTTGGTACTTTAATTGCTTATCAATTAACTCCAGTGCTCACCCACCCAGGTCCAATACATCTTTTATTATTGATGTTGATGTCTCAGATAACACCATCAGAGCCATCTGATCTCAATATCAAGGGCTTTTTTCAAAAAATGTATTTCCAGCTGAACAAACTAATCAGTGGGAGATTGTGAATTACTTGCTATTATGGCTCACAAAGATTGCTCTCAAAAAAGGGGCTTCTACAGCTGGTACTTTATTTGCTTATTATATAAACCTTGAATACCTAAAGACTGCCAAAAGACTTTGGACCTCATTCAGAGGCGGTCGCTCGGGAGCGATCGGTAGCACCCAAAGTGATCGAGAATATGCAAAATGAGCACTCAATCACAATGCACATCATAAGCGTGGAAACACCCACAACAATGAAAGCACACCTCCTATCTCTACAGCCTAATTCAGAGTCGGTGGCAGGCGGCAACCTACGTCAGCACGATTAACACCTTTTACAGCATTAATTGCCTACAGACATCGGTTGAGGCAGAAATCATCGCCTGCACTCGCAATGCTTAAGGTAGACCCTGGGCTACCTTTAGCACTACGAGCAGTAGCATCATTATTGCAACGAGATGACATGTGTGATGACTCGCTCAGTAATATATGCACACCCTTAAAATGCCCTTTTTAAGGTCAACCATTCCTGCGTCCGCACCACTACACCCCCGTTCACAAGCACCTTCCCCTGTAACCACCCACAAACGGCACGAAATGTCAATCTCAGCTACGTCCTCGTAGTGACTAATGAGCAAGAGGATTGTGGTTGGAAAGACAGGCTTGCGCACAACAACTGCCATGAACACGCATGCACAGTTGAAAAAAACATTGCTCACTATGACCAATCGCTCCGTGCGACCGCCTCTGAATGAGGTCCTTAATGCTAGACAGGTATGTTGGACATTATTATTCTCATGTTTAAATTTTGTGATGTTTTACAGGCCTGGATTACATAACAGAAAGGCAAATGCTCTTTCTTGTCAGTATGACAATCTACAGATGAGACTTTTCAACATCTTCCAATTCTGTCTGAAAAGAATATAGTGTCCTCCCTCTTTGTTTGTTATCATCAGATGTTTGTTTGTGCCCAGTTCTGTTTTCAGACAGGATATTTTCAAAAGACATCATGACACTGTGAGCAGGGGCATCTCAAGAGAGGAGGGGGCCCGTGTGCACTCCCCGTGTGGGGCACCTCCTCTCTGCCCAGTGGCCAGCAGCTGACAGACGTGCCTAGCCAGCCACCAGAGCTTTAGTAGACTCCAGGCACCAGAGTGTGCCCATAGTCTACTGCACATGCGCAGAATGCCAGAAAATGGCTGCGCAGACATGTTCCCAGTGTTTTGTGCATGCGCTGAAGACTCCAGGCACACTCTAGTGCCTGGAGTGTATTGCGAATGCGCAGAACACCGGGAAAATGGCCATGACGCCCATTTTCTGGTATTCTGAGCAGCCCAGACACCCACCGTGGGACCACGGACAGGTAAGTTTTAAATAATATAGGTGCAGTGTGTGCGGTGCAGGGTCCCCCCCTCCACACACACTGCACCCAATATAGATAAGCCACTGGCTGTGAGATGTGATCGCAATGCGATTGCAAACATTTGCATTTCACTTCTAATATTTGCAACTGCGGTGCATGCATTATAGCAGAATAGCGATCCTTGCTGAATCAGGCCCTCAGTTTACTTTGAAAACTTGGAAAGATTTTTGCTACACTCTTCAAATTTCACTGGTTCTATCCTCAGGGTTCCATCCTCATACAAACAGTCAGAAAGAATGGGTCAAGCAGTGTTTTGAACAATATATTAGAGTCTACTCAAATTTCCAACAAGATAACTGGATTGGCCTATTACCATTGGCTGAATTCACAAAGAATAATGGAGTTTATACTTCCACAGGATTCAGCCCATTATTTTCCAACTACAGGTACGATCCACAAACTAATGGTGCGTACACACATAGCAATCTGCCAGCGGTACGATATCGCTAGCAGATACCTATGCACCCTCCCTGGTGTGCTGGGTGATTGATATCAATACACATACTTACCAGTGACTATAGTGACCCGTGATCAATGATCACGGGTCCCTATAGTAACTTGCTTGAATTTATCCTCAATAATAATTATTTTTTCTTTGAAGGTGATTATTATTTGCAAAAAATCGGTACCGCAATGGGGACCAAGTTCGCGCCCAGCTACGCCAATCTCTTTATGGCGTATTGGGAACAGAGGATGATTTGGGATAGTAGCTGGGCGGAAGACTTGGTCATGTGGTACAGATATATAGATGACGTATTATTTATCTGGAACGGTACCGAAGAGAATCTTAAGAGTTTTTTGTGATTTCTTGAATGTCAATGATGAGAATGTTGTTCTTACTTTTGATGTGAGTAGGGAGAATGTAAATTTTTTACATTTGACAGTATATATTGATGAAGGTAGAATAAATACCAAGTGTTACATTAAACCCACTGATTCACAGAATTATATCAATAAGAAGAGTCTACATCATATTAACTGGTTAAAAGGCATACCCAAGAGCCAATTTATATGTTTGAAGAGAAATTGCAGCAACGAAAATGATTTTAGGCTACAAAGTGAGAGTATGAGCCACAGATTTTTACAACAAGGTTATGATAAAACTCAGTTAGAAAATAATAGAGAAGAGGTGTCTCGAATGGATAGGAATGTATTATTGGCACCTAAGGATGGCTCAAGGTGCAGTGGGAATCAATATAATTACTCCTTTATGACTACTTTCTGTTCAAATCACAAGAAAATTGAAGATATTATTAATAAACATTGGCACCTTTTAAAAATGGGTCCGGTATTAAAAGAGTTGATTCCCATAAAATCAAAGTTCATATACAGAAAGGCCCCTAATTTGAAAACCCATTTGGTCAGAAGTGCCTTAGATTATGAAGCCACCAATCTGGTTAGAACACAAGGCTTCCACAGATGTGGCACATGCACTTTCTGCAAAGCGGTACCAAGTCCCGTCTCCAAATTTGTCAACTTTCTAGTTAATGGAAAAGAGTACAAAAGTCATAACTTCATTACTTGCCATACAAGTAATGTCATATACTTAATAAAGTGTTCCTGTGGTCTATTTTATGTAGGACGTACTTCCATGGCACTGAAAACGAGATTATCTGAACACTCCAGGAATATTAAGAAAGGTTTGGAGACACATAATCTCTTCAACCATTTCAGAATGAACCATCAGTGTTGAATAAATTACATAGAGTTGTTCCTGGGGATTCAGAGTGTGAGGGCTTCATGGAAAGATAGATATATAGAGAGCATTTTAGCCAAGGCAGAAATGTGATGGATTTTTAAATTAAATACTATTGTCCCTATGGGTCTTAATAAGGAGTTTGAATTGAAGTGGTTTTTATAATTTTTTAATGGTGAATTATTAGTATTTTTCTTGTTTTTATTGTTTTTTAGAATATTTTATGATGGAATGTGTATATTGTTTGTAGAGTGTTATGAATACCACTCATTCTATATATTTTTTAGGAACTTTTTATAATAATTTGTGTCACGTGATCAGATCTTGTATATTCTGTGTCACGTGTATTAATTTGTGTCACGTGATCGGACCCTATGTCACGTGATTGGATCCTGTGTATTTCAGATAGCTGAATCGTAAGTTTGCGTAACCTTGGTGACCGCCTTGTATATATCCAGAAGTGGATCATGGAAAGAGAGCCACATAATTAAGGACTAGAGTGTACTTCCCCTTGTGCCTCCCTATCATTGGAAGACTGTGGAGTGGATACTTCCAATGTGTTACCGGAAGTTTTCGTAAACCACGTGTCTGCATGTTTATGTTTGGAGACACGAGGCCGCACGGGGGCATGAACTCTGAGAGGAGACTTCCGGTAGATGAGCTGGAATTAAGGTTTTTTATTATAGATAATGGGATAAACCTGAGAGTGGACCTCGAAGGAGGTGACTTGTTTATCGGGCTGTTGGCTAGATTGGATTGTTTTTGTTTTTTCACTCTCTCAGTGGAGGACTGCAGCTCTATGGTTTTGGGAAATCCACAGTCTTATACATTTTTATTCTATTTTTATTCCATTTATTTATTCCTTTGAGATGATGCATCTCTTATTAATGAAATGATTTTATATATTTGTATATAGGAATGAGTGGTTTTTTGAGTTTTTTAAGTTTTTTCAGCTGTATTGCACGATGTACTCAGGAAATTGAGTGTGTTTCACTTCCGGGTCATTGGACCTTTAAAAAGCAGATGGTCCAGCCATAGATCCCATACAGCCTTGAAGAAGAGTATTCTTTTACTCGAAACGTGTTGGAAGCTGGGATCTGTCTGCTGGTTGAAACCTTTACTGTGTGAGGTGAGTGCAGCCAGAGACTTGAGGGGACTTTGGGCAGTCTATCCGGAAGACTCCCCAATAACGCTCTTTAAGAAGCACCTGGCTTTGGTGCCACATACGGTATGGTTCCAATTTATACTTTTTTCTGGGTGATCTCAGAATAAAACATTTTTGTGTCAATTTTGTTACTGCTGTGGAAATTATATTCCCTATGTTATATGTATATATCATTACATTTACCTAAATACTACACTATATAGTATTTTCTCTCTTTTTTCATGTATATTTTGAAGAGACATACTGAATTTTTGTCTGAATGGAGCATATGAATATGGACATATAGAAAGATACCCTAAAGATTTCTGTTTTTACACTAATCTTGTATTAATCTTGTATTCATTTGTATGAAACATCTAATCAGCGCCTTATTTATGTGACCAATTCTATTGTATTGTTTGACCCTCCCTGGTGTGCTGGGTGATTGATATCAATACACATACTTACCAGCGACTATAGTGACCCACGATCAATGATCACGGGTCCCTATAGTAACTTGCTTGATATCGAGCAAGTTGACCAGCATGCACGGCCAATGGACGAAATCGCTATTATCCGTATTTGGCCACACATCGCTGGTCGACGTTAAGTTAGTAGGGTAATTTTTAAAGAGTGAATTGAATGACAATGGTAATGATAACAATATCATTATCACCTGTGCACGGAGGGGTGGTTCTGAGTACCTAGAAACCCAGTGAGCATCGCTGAACAAAAGATATATATATTGTGATAGGATCACTGGTAATGTGGTCTGTGGCAGGTACATTTGTCCCAGATTCCGGTCTTTTGTGTTTTAAACCCCCAGGAGAAAATCTGCAGTGTAGCAGGCTTGAGTTTCGGCTTTTTGAAAAGCCGGTTTGGGACCTGGGGGTTGTGGGTGAGAGGAGTGGGAGGGCTCCACCCATGGCCACTCCAGGTTTTGGTTCTCGCTGCCTGGTATCAGGCTTGTTAGTTTTCCACCTGAGAGTGGCCAATATAAGCCTAGTGTGTTGAGGGCTGATTGTCTCACCTGGGAGAGCAGACAGGGAGTTTGCTCAGAGACACTTGGATACCTAACTGTGAGTGTTGTGCTGTGCTTTTGTTGCTGGCGAGGGCATTAGGCCCTGCCAGGTTCTGGTAGTGAGGGAACTACCTGTGAAGTTAGTGCCCCGACAGGGCTAGGATTTATATTTATGTTTTCTTTATGTTTCTGACATTGTACAATAAAGACTGGCGCCGACCAGCTTGTACTTGCATCCAGACTGGTGTGCTGCTTCCCTGCTGCTGTGTGTGTGTGTAAGGAAGGAGTCCTCTACCCAGGTGAGGGACCCCCTAACCTAACTGTGTCACTATATATATATATTAGGGATGTGCAGGCTCGGATAGGTTCGAGTTTGCACGTGGAGTTCGGATTTTTCCCTCCAAAAAAACGGAACTCAGAACGAGGCAAAACGTCATCTTACATGGACGAACATCATCATTCCTGGACAAAAGACCAGGAATGATGATGTTCGTCCATGTAAGATGACGTTTTGCCTCGTTCTGAGTTCCGTTTTTTTGGAGGGAAAAATCCGAACTCCACGTGCAAACTCGAACCTATCCGAGCCTGCACATCCCTAATATATATATATATATATATTTTACAAATAGACACTGCCTGGGCTGGCTGTAGGGGGAGCAGCAGTGCGCAAGCCCCTCCCAGTCAGTTCTCTCAGGCCATGCACTGTGATCGGAGGAGAGTGCCTGCTGCCCGGGACATCTGTCCACTAGTCTGCCAGTGCTGTGTGTGGAGTCCGGAGCTCAGCCGCAAAATGTAGGTGGCTGTGTGCCGCCCGGGGAGGATATTTATTGTATAAAGCTGCAGATGATGCAGACAGCACTGCAGTGTTCTCTATTCAGGGGAAGCGGCGGGGGTCTTGCGGGCGGCAACAGGGGGAGGAAATATTTCTTAAATGATTGCCATTCTACTGCTGGATGTATATGGGGGGTGTGGGGGGTACTCAGGCAGGAGATCATATGTATTAATAAAATAATTAATTGATATGTATTAAATTATACCATTCCACTGCGGTGGGGGGGTGAAGGGGGAAGGATTATGCCAACTGCTGTCTGCTGTATGTTATTCCCGGGGGGTGAAGGGGGGAGGATATTATTACTTAGATGATGCCAGCTGCTGTCTGCTGTATGTTATTCCCAGGGGGGTGGGAGGATGGGGGATGGGAGGATAATATTTATTATATGTCAGCTGCAGCTGTATGTTATTCCCAGGGGGTGGGGGGTGTGGGAGGATAATATTTATTAGATGATGCCAGCTGTCTACTCTATGTTATTCCCAGGGTGTGGGAGCCTTGTTATTTATATTATTTATTGTTTTTTATATTAAAACACTTGAAGTACACAATAAAGTGTATGTTGCAGGCTTATTCTGGTTAGACATTTTTGTTATTGGGTCTGTATTATTGGAAACCCCCCTTTCAAAATCCTGCGTTTGCCACTGGTTATCATCCTTATCGCTCTTTAAAATTGGTACGTGTGTACGTACCATAAGACTTTACATAAAACTCTTCAAGAAACAGAGAAGATCCTTATTGAGAATATTCAGGAAGCTCAAAGGACATATACAATAAGAGTATATGAATCAAGTGTGGCAGATATCATTTAGTAGCTCTAAACATGGGTCCTCATTCAGCAAAAATCGCAATTGCAAAGACACACACGATCGGTCGATTATTTCGCATTGTGCATGTGTATGCCTTGCAGTGTGCAAACTAGCAAGTGCGATGGGAAATGCGTCTGCAAAGGCCACACAAACACAGAGCACAGTGAGTGACAGGAAGTGCCATTTGTGGGTGGTGATGGTGGGGTGGTCGTGGGCGAACGCAGGCGTGCCAGTGTGTTCCAACACCGTTGCATGGGTGTGCATAAATTAGACATTGCAATCACACATGCAGTGTGAGGTCTCATAGTGTGTAGGGCAGATAGCAATTCCCCAGTTACAACTGGTCAACCACTAGTATGCAAATGTATCTGAACCTTTTCAATGTTACCGATGTGTATGCTCTGCTGGAAGTGCAATTAGCAACAAAACCTGTGTAGCAAACATTAGCCAGTGTCAGCCATCACATAGTGATTGTTTTGCTGGGTTAGTAGTAGGAAAGGTTTAATGCATTTTTTCATGGCAAAGCCACTCTGCTCTTTGTATATTTTTTATTTATTGTTTTTGTAAGTATTGATCCATTTGTTTTGAAGTCAAATTGTTTAAAAAACTAGCTTTTCTTTTTTTTAAATGTAAAAAATGCAGTTTAATTTAAAGTGCATATAGTGTTGTGCAGTGGTGGGCAAGCTTGGCACCGTTGCACCTTGGGGTGCCTCAGGACACTTGCAGGGGTTCCCCAGTTTGGTGGTCCAGCACAAAATGTTAAAAAAATAAGTACTATGTAATGTAAGTGTGTGGCCAAACAGAATGACAATCCTGTCCACCACCACATAAATGACCTGAAGATTGACAGGGAAGCTCATCACTGTACTACATTTTGTTTAAAATATATCACTAACAAAATTACACTTAGGGGTGCTTTGATTACATTTCTGATACTCTAGTACACAATAATTTTCAAAATGTTTTTAACCGCTGGTGTACTGTGTTATATTGTAGTGCTAGAGACATGTACAGCATACCAAACTAACCTTCTTAAAATCAATTGTGAGCTTGTCTATATTAAATGTAATGCATAAATAAATATGCATATATGTATGTGTTATGTTAAATAAGCCCAACTTTTTTATTTTTTTTTATTTTTAATGTATGCATTTAAATAACATAATATATAAATCACTTAAAAAAATACATTTGGTATTTTGTGGGCACATAAACAAAAACATGAAATAAGCAATGCTTTTTATCCTTGTCAAATTTTCGGATCGTTTTTCCTACGTAAATTTTATTGCAGGGACATATAATCAGATATGTCACAAACTTGGTTTCACAACACATCCTGTGTTGTAGATGATATATAGTTCCATCAGATGGGTGTGTGAAAATATTGCTGATTCTCATAAACCTACAATTAACATAACCTGTACATCTGAATGCACCTCTAGAGGGAGTTAACCAAGTTGCAGAGCTGGCAGGACGGGAGCTGATATCGGCACTTGTTACTTTTTCTTTCAAATTTCTGCTTCTCTTGTAGCAGAATAGCGGCCTCTGACTACAGGCATCTTTAAGGATCGGATCAGTCTGAAGTATATGCCAAGGCCTCAAAATTGCTTGTTTTATGATCCCTGAGGTGATTGAATATGTACTCCCGAACATCATCCTATTCTCTTGTCTTTTAGCTGGTTTAGACATTAGAAGGTCATTTCTGTTTAGTGTCAGGCATTTTTGTATAGAACTTTTGACCTCCTTTCTGCAATAACCATGCTGGATAAATTTATCACCCATAGTCCTCAATGCTTCCTGTAAATCCTCCTTATCAGAGGTGATGCGAGTTACTCTTAAGAGTTGTGAGAATGGTAATCCCCTTTTAAGAGGTAAAGGATGGAAACTAGATGCTTCAAGCAAGGTATTCTTATCTATGGGTTTAGTATAGACAGATGTCAAAAAAGAACCATTCTTGATATTAACGCAGACATCAAGATAATCAATTTTTTCAGGACTATATTTACACGTGAATCTAATCGAACCTGGTAAAAGGTTTAGGCTCTCCACAAACTCTTTTAGGGCTATCTCTCCACCAGTCCACAAAATAAATAGGTCGTCGATGTAACGAACATAAAATGCAATAAACTTTGAGAATGTACCATTTTGCATAACATACTTCCTCTCGAAAGAAAACATATATAAATTTGCATATGACAGGGCCATATTAGACCCCATTGCAGTCCCTTTTAACTGTAAATAAAATGCATTATTGAAAAGAAAATAATTTTTATGCAAAATAATATCCATCAGCATTAAAATAAATTCTATCGGAGGACCAGAATAAAGTGGATTGGAGGAGAGAATTTCCCTAACTGCACTCAAACCTTTACATCTTGGATTTTAGCTATATGCCTTTTGACCATATTCCTCCTCTAAAAAGAGGTGGAGACAGACATAAATTGTTGCTAAGACAAGAAAGTCATTGTATTTACAAGCTTGGGAGCATGGTGCCCCATGGACTAAATGAGGAATTCACGTTTTCAGCTTTTCTTGGAGACAATTAACGCAGAGTTTTATTACATTAATCTTTTTTTGACCACCCTCTTGATATGCTTTCGTTTGCTTTAACTTTATGCTTTGTTTAAGGTTGTATACATTCTGCCAGCTTTTTGGCTGAAACCTTATAATGATTTAATGGCGTTCTTTTGGAAAATTCTCCTATCCATATGTGCTTCTGTGTTTTATAAAATAATGATATGCACTATTGGTGACGAGTACATGTTATCTAGATTGCATGTCTACATGTCAAAATAGTTGTTTGTGCAATTGTATACTTTGTATTAGTTTGTTTATATGTAGTGTTTCGTTTGTGGGCCCATTGTGCGTGCCGCGCTGTCCACCGGATGTTGAGGCCCGTTGTCATGGTGACGGCATTCGGCGTCCCCTTGGTTACATGAACTGCATCATTATTGGTGCGGCGCATGTCACGTGGGTGCGCCACGCCTGGTCGTGCACGTGCAGCTCCATTCTGTGTGGATGCCGCTGTTTGCCGAATGGATCCAGGTGAGTTCATTTTATGCTTCAGTGTGCCAATTTTGGCAGGTATTTAAACTAGCTATCACACAGTAGATGTTAAGTCCCTTGATGAAGGTAGACATGAAACGGCTGTCGGGGCTATCCAGGTTCTGAGCCTTGCTCCCTGGCTTGATATTTTTTGTTACATGTACCAGAGCTGATAAGTATTGCCTCATTATGCTGCATAGCTTGTTTATGACTCCATTGTGAACATTATTTAACATTGTCCGCTTCATGCACTGGTTTAAAAGTATTAAACTTTTTTGGTGATTGAACATAATGATGTGTGCTGGTCTGGTCCCTTGACAGTTTGTTACTTGGGACCGTTGTTGATATCTACCATATCAGACCTGGCACCTATGTTTTACTGAAGTAACTGTGTGCGTTCCTCTCTTTGTCTATATATATATATATATAAATATATATATATCATTCTGTATGTTTGTATATGTAATATTTTACATTTATTTTATACATTCTCTCATAGGACAACAGTGATGACAGAGAGGAATGAGAAGAGGTATTGCTCACTGGCCACCCTCCCCTGCACCCTCTTCCAACCATTTCTCCCCTGTCTCCCCTTCAACCTCTTCCAACCATTCCTCCCCTCCCTCCCCTGCACCCTCTTCCAACCATTCCTCCCCTCCCTCCCTTGCTCCCTCTTCCAACCATTCCTCCCCTCCCTCCCCTCAACCCTCATCTCTTCCTCCACTTTAGTTCCTTGACCAACCCCATTCCCACTATTCCTCCCCTGGCCCAGCTTCTTCAGAGTTTTCCAGGGGCTCAAATTGGGCAGCTTCTTCCCAGGGAGGACCTGTGGCTGAAGGTACATGAAAGACCAAAACAACTATGACACACAAATACAAATCATGATTGTATTTGCAACACTTACATTTAAACATGGGGAAGGGAGACATTTCACACTACAAGCCTGTTTCAGTAAACATTTTAAAAAAGCCAGAGCAGGCTACAGGCCGGTTTGCAAATGTGATTCTTGCTATCAGGTTAACTCTGCAGAAGGTGTCTAAAAACCCTTACTACATTTACAAAGTCATCAATGTCACATAGCTTGCAGTGCTGGATTTATCATTGTGACCATGGGTGGGTGAAGGTTTCAACATTTAACAGTTACTATTGCATTTGAAAAAAAAGTTTTCTTTTTTTTTGTTTACACTTTAGATGTACCACAGGATTGTTTTGCCAGTGTGCTCAGGAGGGATCTGGATCTCCTGAGCACTAACGTGCATCTGATGAGATACTCAATTACCTGTATCATACGGGAGCAGTAAAAAATGTGTTCATTTTTTTAAATTAATATTATCAAATTTGTTAAAAAATTAAAAAATATTAGAATAAAAACATGAGTTGTGTAATTATTATATGTTAGCATATTAGAAAGCAAATATATATAAACATTGATACATACACTGTAAAAATAACTAACAACAACACATACATTAGAAAACATGGAAGGAGGTTACCTGCCAAACAATCAGCTCCTAACTGTCATTTTTCCAACACAGCCTGTATAGGGACAGTTCTAAGCTGATATTATAAAATATTATATATATATATATATATATATATATATACTGTATATATAGTGAGAGATTTTTTAAGAATTCAAAGTAAATACATATATGTTTAGATACATAGAGATATTTAGCTAGCAATATACAGGTTGAGTCTCCCATATCCAAATATTCCGAAATACGGAATATTCCGAAATACGGAATATTTTTAGTATGACTGAGATAGTGAAACCTTTGCTTTTTGATGGTTCAATGTACACAAACTTTGTTTAAGGCACGAAATTATTAAAACTATTGTATAAAATTACCCTCAGGCTGTGTGTATAAGGTGTATATGAAACATATATGAATTTCATTTCTGTACACAAACTTTGTTTGAGCCACAAATTTATTGAAAATATTGTATAAAATTACCTGCAGGCTGTGTGTATAAGGTGTATATAACACATAAATGCATTCTGTGATTAGTTTTGGGCCCATTCCCAAGACATTTCATTATGGTATGCAAATATTCCAAAATCCGGAATATTCCGATATCCAAAATACAAACAGCAATGAAATTAGGATCATTAAGGCTGATGCCTTAATGGGTGTGTTCCTAGTGTAATACAGATATAGTATGCCATGACACCATGAGGTTAACTGCAGATTCAGCACTCTCACAGAGTGAGATTGCCGTCAATCACAAAATGTTGGAGCTGATAATTCACACAATTGTGTCCTCATTGGAATACACACATGCAGTCTATGCAATTGAGGTCTGAGCAGATTTGTGGCATACAAATCTCATTCAGTGCCCACAAACTTCCCATTCAATAACCACAATAATCCCACTTGGTTCCAACATCCTTCTCACTCAATACATCCATCTCATTCATTATACACATTGAGCTCCCTAATTGCTAAATCTATCATACTCTGTGTATACATGTACACTATCTTTGCCTCCATGCTGCTATAATTTCCCCAGTCCCTACAGCTGTGTGTTATCCCAACTGTGCTAGTTTGCTTGCCCTCATCCACACCAATATGTCTTTCCCCATGTGTACCGCCCTGTCTTCCTGCATCTGTGCCACTGTGATTCCTTCCATCTGCACCATTGCCTTGCCCCCAGTCATGTCACTCTGTCTTCCACTCATTTCTGCCACTCTTTCTTCTTCCATCTGCATCACTCTGAATTTCATTGCTTTTTTAAAATGTATTAACTATCTGGGTTTGGAGGAGCAAACCAAGCCACCTGCATGGGAAAAGGGCAACAAATTGTAACATTACCGCAGGTGAAGAAAGGCCGGCAAACAGGAGGTGTTTTGGGGATGCACAGGAATAGACAGCTATGATAGCGGACTGCAGGAGTGCGAGGCAGTGGCATGCAGACCAGTGGCAGCAGTGCACAGGGGCATCAGGGGGTAACAGAGGTGCTCACTGGTGCGGGCATGCATCTGAGAAAATAAGACAAAGATGCATGGATGAATCAGTGAGATTTATCTATGCATATGTGTTAACATTTGATTTTGTGTAAAATATATATATATTTTTTTTTTAAAAGGGACATCACCCCCCCACAAACACAACCAGCCCCATGCTTTTCACCTCCGGTCCTGGTTGTGCAAACTATGGGGGACAAATGACGTATGTGTCCCTCATATTAAGCATAACCAACACCAGGCAAGTCAGAACCAATCCTGGTTGCCAAAGTACAGGAGGCAGATGACGTATGGGTCCCCTGTATTCTGCGCAACCAGCACTGGGCTCTGATCCGATCCTGGTTCTGGAAAAACAGGGGAAAAATTAGTAGGGTTCCCCTGTATTTTCCAGAACCAGCACCAGACTTTTTCTAGCAGGGGGCTGATGCTACAGCCAGGAGAGCCTTTTCACCAGGCCCCCAACCAAAGCATCAACCCTGACTGCTAGTCAGCCCAGTCCAGGGATCAGGGGACCCTCCCCCTCTCCAGGGCACCCCCGGCCTAGGCTGATAGCCTGGGGCTATCCCCAGCACCCCTGTGGCAGTGGGTGCCGGGTTGATAGTGTTATGTGGTATGAAAAAATAGAAGTATTATATTGTCTTTTACAGTAGAACTAAATTTCCCAGCAAGTCTCCCCCTCATGGAGGGAGAACCACAAGTACTAGCAAACGGGGCATTAATGGCTGCTGGTATCTATAGTACCCCTGTAAAAGAAATATAAAAATGCAAACAAAAATACACCATTTGTTTTATTACTTTACTAGCTGGAGTAGCCAGCATTGCCCAGGATTTTAAGAATGTTTGTTTACACATCATCCTCCAACCAACTTCTCCTTAGGCAGGCCTCACGAAAAGTGTGATAAACTTCCCCATCAACAGTCCTAAGGTCTTCGAAGGAAGTACGACCTTTAACGGTGTAAAGCAAACTTCGGAGATAGAAGCATTCAAAATTTGTAGGATGTACAGTGTAAACACGGCCAAGAGCTTCTGTTGCTCTGATACCTGGATGACCATCTACAGCTACTCTCTGTTTTCTGTTCAGAAAAACTTTGGGAGAAGTATTCCATGTGTAATATTTTGGCAGCTTACAGTACAGATGGGTCCTTGCAAAGTCATCATTTTGATACAGTTGGAAGAAAGAAGTAAATGTTGTTGCGTAATTATAGTCAGAGAGCTGAGAATGCTGGCAAAGCCTGCTAAAGCTCTCTTCGATAATAAACATTAAGATCATGACAAAACATGACAACACAAAAGTTTGCTCCGAGGCCCTACCCATATGCCATTAGGCCCCACAATGAGTGTCCACCAAAAATTGTGGTTTTAAATTAATTAAAAATTAACAGTATTTAATTTTGATTTAAATTTTTTTTTAGTTGCCTCCGCCGAGTTTTAATATGCTGGTATATACAATGTTACGATCTTCGCTTGTAAACTGTGGATTTGTATAGAAAGACAGAAGTACAGAAGGTCAAATTTTCACTTTGATATAGTAGAGAAGATAGAAAAAAAATAGTAGATAAGCTAAATCCTTTTGTAATTCCGTACCTGACCTTTAGAGGGCGAATGCTATGCAATAATTGTGGCTTTTATTGAATTAAAAAGTAACAGTAATTAATTTCAATTTATTAGAGAAGATAGAAAAGAAAAAATAGTAGAGAAGCTAAATCCTTTTGCAATTCCATACCTGACCTGTAAAGGGCGAATGCTATGTAAAAATTGTGGTTTTCCATTAACTAAAAATTAACAGTAATTAATTTTGATTTCAAATTGTTTTAGTTGCCTCCGCCGTGTTTTAATACGCTCATATCTAAAATTTCACAATTGTGGCTTGTAAACTGTGGATTTGTATAGAAAGACTGAAGGACAAATTTTCGCTTTTATATAGCAGATTGTTCTGCACCTACACTTGGGGAGGGTGGCAGCCTTTAACCTCTTTTTCATGGCTGCTGTCTGCCCCAGGACTTCCACGGTGATTTTACCTGGAGGGAACCACCCATCCAGGACTTCAGTGGTGTCTTCTTCCTTCGGCAGGTCTTCTCTCTTACTATCTGGCCGACTGACACTGTGTCTCATGCTTGTTTTATATAAGCCAGATGAGGGGATGTCACGAGCCATGAATGGCTCACGGCGGCAATCTTTGAATTTAAAAAATGTCACTGAGGTGCCATTTTGGAAATGGGCACACTCGGTTCTCACCATTGAAGTCAATAGTTAGAACCATTCATTGGTTTAGAGGCGGAAGGCTCACCTCTGTCAGCCAATGAGCACTCATAGTGAAATCCCGCCGCTAAGCTCTCATATGAGTAGTAATGTCCTTGTAGGACAGTACTAATGTCCATGGGTCCACACGCTGTTCTTTTTTTGTTTTGCCAAGCCAGGGGATTGCCTACTTTGGACTGAAGAGGGCTGATCCAAGCAAAGGAGATGGTGAGTATGGTTATTTTTTTATAGGTAACCTATGCATAAACTACTGGAGAAGGGGACCGAAGGCTACAGGGATACATAGGTGAGTATGTGTACATGTTTGTGCATGTATGTGTACATGTGTGAGTGCATGTATGTTTAATAAATGTTTACTTTGTACAGTGTGTGTGTCCTGTGTTCATTTAAATAATTATTTTGCTGTAGAACTACAGGTACCAGCGTGCCTGTAATACCCTGCCTGCTGGTTCTTGTAGTTCTCCAAGTACCAGCATGCAGGGGAGGGGAGGCTTTCTGGGAACTGTAGTTCCACAGCAAAAGATAATATTTAACTTCTATTTTTACACCACATTACACAATCAACCTGACACTCACCACCCCAGGGGTTCTGGGGATAGCCCCTGGCTATCAGCCTAGGCCTGAGGTGCCCTGGAGAGGGGGGACCCCTTTATTGGGAGGGTCCCCAGCTCCCCAGGGATCCCTGGCCTGGGCCTACTAGCGGTCAGGGTTGATGCATCAGCAGGGGGGCCCATTGAAAGGGCTCCCCTGGCTGTGGCATCGGCTGCCCAATAGAAGTCTGGTGCTGGTTATAGAGAATTCAGGGGAACTCTACTAATTTTTCCCCTGTATTTCCAGAACCAGGACTGGATCAGAGCCCAGTGCTGGTTGTGCTGAATATGGGGGACCCCTACTTCATTTGTCCCCCATAATCTGGCAACCAGGACTGCTTCTGATTAGCCTGGTGCTGGTTGTGCTTAATATGGGGGACCCCTACATCATTTGTCCTCTTTATTTTGCACAACCAGCACTGGGTTACTAAAAGCCTATGGCTGGTTGCTCTTTTGGATGGTGGCCACTTTTGTTTTCTGTTTTTTACTAATTCCATTTTTTTTGCACTCAGATGCAGGCTTCATGAGCCTGCATCTGCTGATAATTCCAGCTACCTCAACCAGGTCCTACTGCCCACTGCATGCCCTGCCTAGAGCGCTAACGTCCACATCACTGCCACTGCTGCCTGCTTTCTCCCATGTGTTTTAGCAACTGCTAATGCTCACTACTGGATCCTGGCCAAAGCAAATGCAGGCTTCCTTCCCCATGGTCCTGGCCCCCTGCTACCGCCCACAGAGAACAGCCATCTTGCTGCAACCAAGTGAAGCAACAGTGAATACACCTGCTGAAGGCACTTACTGAGGCTGCATAAGAAATTGAATCTTCCTATCTTTATAATGGCGAAATTGTGAGGTAATAGTTTTAAAACTGTAACTTTTTCAATTACCTGAAACATAAAAGGCCCCATCCTGGAACAATAGCTGCATAATAATTATCCCTCTATTCTGAGTTATGCTTTCCCAAAAATCCCCCATAGAGTACAGCAGAAAAGTGGTCACTGAGAGTGACAGAAAAAACTAACAGTTGGAAATTTAGATTACTTCCAAAACCTCAATTTGTATTTTTTTGCAATGAAAATTTGGCATACAGCACTGAGCGACAGTTTTACCTGCCCATGCCAAATTTCAGCCAAGTACCTCTAATAGCTTTCAAGGTGCAGCCCCTTAAACACCATGCCCCCTGTAGAATTCTCCATGGAGATTTCCATATTTTTTGATTCAACCTCAATATAATGGCACAACTTTGCCCTTTTAATATATATATATATACATATATATATATATATATATAGTTTAACGGAGAAGAGGGCACTCACCAGGTAAGGTAGTAGAATACAATCACACAACATCAACTTGATACGGCATCATCCCAATCTAATTCTGATAGTGAGAGTGCCATAAATAGACCCCCCAGTAGTGCCGTTTTTTTAGGCAACAGGACCCAGACACACATAGAACCTACAACAAATCGAGATCTAGATATCCCACGAGGAGGGGCGGTTCCAAAAAGAAGAGGCAGAGGGAGGAGACAATAACTACGGTATTTAATCTATCTGGGATTCCTCTCTCTGATGCTGAAAATAGCCTGTTATGTTTAGGACTTTCCTTTGTTCCGACCGTCAGACATGATAAATTTAGGTGGTCTGTGGACCAGTTTAAATTTGGGAGAAAATTAAGGTTACGAGAAATTTTCTCTCATGAACAAGGTGAGAGTCTTACCACTAGAAAAGATTTTACTAAACCTAGCAGTTTTGACCCTCAATCTTCCAATGCCAGTATTAGAACTTTTCTAAGGATGATTGAAACCGAGATGGCAACTAAATCCACTACTTGCAAATATGATAATCTTACAGCTGCACAAAGGTCAGCACTCAGGGGTCTAATGAACAATGATAAGTTGGTCATTAGACAGGCAGATAAAGGCGGCGCAGTTATAGTGCAAGATTGGGATGCCTACGATCGAGAGATACGTAGGCAATTGTCTGATGATTTGGTTTACACTAGAGTATCACATAATCCAATGTATGATATCAAATGATGTGTCGATCAGTCTATTGATTTGGCGGTTCGATATAATTGGTTGGACATTGGGATAGCTGAATTCCTGCGGGTTGAACATCTGATTTGTCCAATTCTTTATACCCTCCCAAAGGTCCACAAAAGTCTGGTCGACCCGCCTGGCCATCCTATTATCTCGGCTAGGGGATCTGTGTTACAGCCATTGGCTGTGTTTGTTGATAGCTTTTTGCAAACCCATGTCCGTGGGATGCAGAGCTATATACGAGATACCACCGATTTTCTTGACAAGATTTTTGCATTGGGTATGGTTCCTGATTCCATGTGGTTGGCAACAATGGATGTGAATTCCCTTTACACCGCCATACCACATGAGGTGGGTATTGACATTATACGCCAGGTGTTAATTGAGGGTTCCCATTGTGGCCAACCAGTGGAATTTTTGCTTGAGCTGACAAGATTGGTCCTTATGAAAAACCATTTTATGTACGGTAATCATTTTTACATGCAACGCACAGGCACTGCCATGGGGTCCAATCTTGCTCCAGCATATGCAAACTTATACATGCAGCATTACGAGAATACAATCTTGTTCCCAAAATTTGGTGACAAGATCCATTTTTTTGGTCGCTATATTGACGACCTTTTTCTGGTTTGGAGTGGCACAGATCTTGAATTCAGTGATATGATTAAATATCTTAACACACTTGACAACCCAATACGTTTTACACATCATATTGATAAATCAACGATTAATTTTTTGGATGTCACCATATATCGGGAAAAAGGGAAGCTTGTGTCCACACTATACCAAAAAGATACTGATCGGAATACGGTGCTCCACTCAAGAAGTCATCATCCTGACACTCTGAAGGAGAGTCTATCCATATCGCAATTCATGCGAGTATTGCGTAACAATAGCTCAGCAGTGACAGCAGAGACCCAGATTGCAGAAATGAGTCATCGTTTTCAAGCCAGAGGTTACAATAACTCTACTATACAGAGATGCCTTTTAAAGGCAAGACAAAGGCACTCCCAGGTGGTAGGAAGATCTAAACGTACATTTGATCCAAAAAGGATGATTACTACCTCTACTTTTGATATAGCTTCACATCATGCCAAACGAGCATACGCTAAGTTTTGGCCTATTATTACATCAGACACGACTTTCAAAGGAATAAGTTCCAGCCCTCCGATGTGTTCTTATCGCCATGGTGCTAACCTTAAGCAGCTCCTTATGAGACCTACTAAACAACCACAGCTGACACAGACTTCATGGTTACATTCCTGTAAAGTTGGTTGTTTCAGATGCGCAGACTGTACAACATGTCGGTCTATGTTGGTTGGCTCGTATTTTTCACATCCACATAGTGGCAAAAAAATAAAAATCCGACATAAATTACATTGTACTTCGGATCATGTGATTTATCTGATTATTTGCCCATGTGGCCAGTACTATGTAGGGATGACCACGGGCAACTTTAGAGAACGTATGGCCAACCATCGCTCCTCTATCCGGGCTGCTTTATCCAACAATGATTCAGATAAACCAGTGGCCCGTCATTTCGCCAAAGAGAGACACCCAGTGTCAAGTCTTAAGTGTATGCTAATTGATCACGTACATAGTCTTCCTCGTGGTGGTGATCGAGCTAAGTTATTACGCCAGCGTGAAGCTAGGTGGATATTCGAATTGGACACAGTAGCCCCAAGGGGTTTAAATGAATCTAATCCATATAACATTTTTTTGCGTTGAGTAATGTTTGGATTTTATGTTACGGACACACCTACAAAAGATCATTTTTTCATTTTAATTTTTCATTTTTTTTTTTTTTTTGCATTTATCAAAAAATGTTCGATTTATGTTAGGATTCACTTAATAATTAATTTTTTGGTTGTTAAATATGTGTTTTATGTTTATTTTTTTTGTGTTTTATGTGTGTTTATATTCCTCCTTTATTGGTTACAGTATATTTTTTCACAATTATGATTATTATTGTTAACATATTGGTAAAATTATTTGACTGTTTGATCTAGGAATTGTTGTAACCCTCCCCTGTTAGACTGATAGTCTGTTTGGCTCCAATAGACACTCTTGCTACCATGACTGACCGCTGGTGTGTCTATAATGAGATATATTGTGGCAATTGAGCTTGTCCTCTAGTAAATTGCAAATATTGGTGTCGTCATGTGTGATTAAATATGGGCGTATTTATTCTATATTTGATTTTTTGATATTTATCTTTACTTTTTGATGTGCATAAGACTGTCTATGAAACTTATGCAACCTATGACCTATTATGTCAAGTTATGATGTTACCCACGGGTGCCATCTTTGATGTGGCATGGGTTTGCTTTCCATTATACACCTACAATCCTTGTTTGTGTATGCAATGGTGCTATTTGATTTATTTGAGGCTGTTTACATCACAAGTGTTGTTGGGCGCCATCCTGGAGTTGGCAGGCGTCCTCATTATATTGTTTAACCTTGACAAATGGGCACCATCTTTATTGTGGCATAATTCTGTTTGTCTTACATATACACACACTATGTGGTGGTTTTAGATTCATGAGCGCCACCTCTGGTGTGGCAGGATTTTGTTTTTCATTATTTGTGGACATTCCTGATGATGCATGTTACTGAAATCGCTATGAGGCTATTTATGACACAGCTGGTGCCGGGCGCCATTTTGGAGGTGGCAGATGTCTTTTATTATGCTGTGCAATCTTGATCCACGGGCGCCATCTTTGTTGTGGCAGATTCCCGTTTACATTATATGCACATACTAGGAGGTGGTTTCAGATTCATTAATGCCATCTCTGATGTAGCGCGATCCCCTTTTTCAATGTGTGTATATTCTTTTCCACAAGCAAGCCATGGTGCTATTCGATATAAACAAGTTTATCTACTGTTGGACGCCATCTTGGAGGTGGCACCTGGATATATTGTGCTGTTCACAGCAGACGAGCGGGCGCCATCTTTGTTGTGGCATAAACCTGCTTGTTTTGTGTGTTTTCTCGTCATGCATGCATGCCTTGACATTCTATTTCATGGATGTCCTATTTCATTGATATTTACATCCATTGGTTGTTTGAACTGCCTGACAGCACTACTTAATTGTTTTTTATTTATTTTTTCATTTCTGGGTGTATCTTAGTGAGTCATCATAGGGGGAGGGTCTTAGTGTATTCTGTTTGCTATTTAAGGTGGCTCTCACACAGTATTGATCAGTGGCTGTGGAGAGACCTATGTGTTTGTGTCCTGATGATGGTCCCTAAGCAGGATTGAAACGTCGACTCTAATGTTTTAACCAAGATAAGTAATAAAGATGTGATTTTATTCTACTACCTTACCTGGTGAGTGCCCTCTTCTCTGTTAAACTCTATATTCTGAATTCCTATTGGATTTTTGAGGAGCACCACACTGCTGACTGACATTTGCCTTGAGTGCGGATATTAACATTTAGTTTATATATATATATATATATATATATATGTGTGTGTATGTGTGTGTGTGTTTCTTCAATACAATAGCAATATTTAAAATAAAAAACTAGGGTTGAGCGGGTTCAGATTTCTGAAATCCAAACCCCCCGAGCCCCCTCGATCTGTGGCCGATCCGAGTCAGGCTCGACTTTTCCCGCCTGACTCGGATCTGAATTCGAGGCAAAACGTCATCATCCCGCCTTCCAGGTCTTGCAGGTTTTGGATTCTATATAAGATACCCGCGTCGATGCCATTTTCTCACTCAGCTGTGGACAGTGAAGAGGGAGGGTGGGAGTTAGGGCTGGCTGGGCTGTGTAGTGTAATGTAGTGCAGTGTAGTGTTGTGCTGTGCTGTGCTGTGCTGCTGTTGTCCATAGGAGCTGTGTCCACTCCTCCAAAGTCCATAGGGGCTGGCTGTGTTGTGCTGTGCTGCTGTTGTCCATAGGGGCTGTGTCCACTCCTCCAAAGTCCATAAGGGCTGGCTGTGTTGTGCTGTGCTGCTATTGTCCATAGGGGCTGTGTCCACTCCTCCAAAGTCCATAGGGGCTGGCTGTGTTGTGCTGTGCTGCTGTTGCCATACAGGCTGTGTCCACTCCTCTAAAGTCCATAGGGGCTGGCTGGATTGTGTTGTGCAGTCAGTTGTCCATAGGGGATGTGTCTACTCCAAAGTTCTGTGCAGTGTCCCTGTCCTAAAGGGGTGCTGTAGTGTTGTCCAGGGGGTGCTCTGTCCATCAGGGGTGCTCCCACCAAGTGCAAAAAAATATATATTTTTTCTGTGTTTATGAATTGTGTGCACTGTGGCTGCATGTGCATCAACAAAGGAGAAGCGCCAAGTGTGCGCCTGTGTCCCATAAGTAAAGGGCCAGCTGGCTTGTCCATTAAAGGGTGCTGTAACACCCAAAGTGCACTCCAAAAAAAATAAAAAAATAAAAAATGTTTGTTTGTGAATTGTGTGCGCAGTAGCCGCACATGCATCAATAAAGTAGCACCAAGCGTGCGCCTGTGTCATAGGTAAAGGGCCAGCTGGCTTGACCATTAAAGGGTGCTGTAACCCCCAAAGTGCACTCCAAACCAAATAAAAAAATATTTTCTGTGTTTGCGAATTGTGTGCACTGTGGCTGCACGTGCATCAACAAAGGAACAGCGCCAAGTGTGCGCCTGTGTCATAAGTAAAGGGCCAGCTAGCTTGACCGTTAAAGGGTGCTGTAACCCCCAAAGTGCACTCCAAACCAAATAAAAAATATTTTCTGTGTTTGTGAATTGTGTGCACTGTGGCTGCATGTGCATCAACAAAGGAGCAGCGCCAAGCGTGTGCCTGTGTCCCATAAGTAAAGAGACAGCTGTCTCATTTCTTAAAGGGTGGTGTAACCCACAAAGTGCACTAGTCTCCAACAAACATAAAAAAATATTTTCTTTGTTTGTGTGCACCTAAGCAGCAAGTATTTATCAATATAACATAATGGAGGACCAAACTTTCTCCGATTAAAATAAAATAGGGAAAGATCAAGAACCACTTCCTCCTAGTGCTGAAGCTGCTGCCACTAGTCATGACATAGACGATAACATGCCATCAATGTTCTCTGCCAAGGCTGATGCCCAATGACAAAGTTCAGGAAAATTACCTTAAAAAAACATTTAAATCATCTGAGGAGAAACGTAAACTTGCCAATATGCCATTTACGACATGGAGTGGCAAGGAATGGCTAAGGTCTTTCCCTATATTCATGGCTAGAAAAATCAAGTGAGTTAAGCTGGCAAAAGCACAGCGAAGAACTGTGCGTTCTAAGAAGATATCACAAATCCCCAAGGAGAGTCCAAGTGTGGTGGCGGTTGTGATGCCTGACCTTCCCAGCACTGGACGGGAAGAGGTGGCTCTTTCCACCATTTGCACGCCCCCTGCAAGTGCTGAAAGGAGCACCCACAGTCCACTTGCTGATATGCAAATTGAAGATGTCACTGTTGAACTACAACAGGATGAGGATACTGGTGTAGCTGGCACTGAGGAGGAAGTTGGTGAGGAGGATTTTGATGGTGATGTGGTTTGTTTAAATCAGGCTCCGGGGGAGACAGTTATTGTCTGTGGGATGAAAAAGCCCATCACGGTCATGCCTGGGCAGAAGACCAAACATTCCACCTCTTTGGTCTGGCAATATTTCTATCCAAATCCAGACAACAACTGTCTTGCCATATGTACAATATGTAAAGGTGAAATAATTAGCGGTAGGGACGTTAACCACCTAGGAACATCCACCCTTATACGTACCTGCAGCGCGTTCATAAAAAGTTACTGTCAAGTTCAGAAACTTTGGCAAAGACCGTAAGCAGTCCAGGGACACCTGTATCCTGTTGTCCTGTTGTATCCAAGCGCCTGCAAACCACACCGTCAACTCCCTCTTTATCAATTTCCTCCTTAGTCAGGATCGGAAGTAGTCCTGCAGGCCATGTCACTGGCATGACTGACTCTCCTATCCGGGATTCCTCCAGAGGATCCTGCATTGCTACATCTCCTGCTGCTGCTGCTGCTGTTGCTGCTGCTGTTGCTGCTGCTGGGAGTCATTCATCATCGCAGAGAGGAAGTAGGAACACCACTACTTTTACTAAACAATTTACCCTCCAACAGTCCTTAGCGAGGAGGATGAAGTACGACAGCAGTCATCCTGAAGCAAAATGTATAACTGAGGCCTTGACTGCTATGTTGGTGTTAGACGTGCATCCGGTATCCGCCATTAGTGCAGTGGGATTTAGACAATTGATGGAGGTCGTGTGTCCCCAGTTACAAATCCCGTCTAGATTCCACTTTACTAGGCAGGCGATACCGAGACTGTACAGAAACGTCAGAAAAAGTGTCCTCAGTGTCCAGAAAAATGCAGTTGTACCCCATGTCCACTTAACCATGGACATGTGGACAAGTGGAACAGGGCAGACTAAGGACTATATGACTGTGACAGCCCACTGGGTAGATGTATCTCCTTATGCAGCAGCAACAGCAGCGTCACCAGTAGCATCATCTCAGAAACACCAGCTCATTCCAAGGCAGGCTACGCTGTGTATCACCGGTTTCAGTAAGAGGCACACCACCGACAACCTCTTAGAGAAACTGAGGGAAATCATTGCCTAGTGGCTTTCCCCACTTAGACTTTCCTGGGGATTTGTGATATCAGACAGCGCCACCAATATTGTGAGGGCATTACATCTGGGCAAATTCCAGCACGTCCCATGTTTTGCTCACACAATAAACTTGGTGGTGCAGAATTTTCTGAAAAGCGACAGGGGTATGCAGGAGACACTTTGGGTGGCCCGAAAAATTTCTGGCCAATTTCACCATTCAGCGACTGTGTGCCGAAGACTGGAGAACCAGCAAACACTCTTGAACCTGCCCCGTCATCACCTGAAGCAAGAGGTTGTGACACGGTAGAACTCAACCCTCTATATGCTTCAGAGGATGGAGGAGCAGCAAAAGGCCATTCAAGCCTATACATAAACCTATGACATAGGCAAAGGAGGGGGTATGCACCTGACTCAAGCGCAGTGGAGAATGATTTCCGTGTTGTGCAAGGTTCTCCAGCCCTTTGAACTTGCCACACGTGAAGTCAATTCAGACACTGCCAGCTTGAGTCAGGTCATTCCCCTCATCAGGCTTTTGCAGAAGCAGCTGGAGAAAGTGAAGGAGGAGCTAAGATGGAGCGATTCCACTTGGCATGTGGGACTTGTGGATGAAGCCATTCATTCGCTTTGCCAGGATTCTAGGGTGGTCAATCTGTTGAAATCAGACCACTACATTTTGGCCACCATGCTCGATCCTAGTTTTAAAGCCTATGTGGTGTCTCTCTTTCTGGCCAACACAAACCTGCAGAGGTGCAAAGACCTGCTGGTGAAAACACTGTCAGCTGAAGCAGAATGTGATACGTCAACAGCTCCTTCTTCATTTTCTCCCACAACTGGGGCTGCCAGGAAAAAACTTAGGTATCCTAAGCAACCCGCTGGCGGTGATGCAGGGCAGGCAGGACCAAGTTTGGACATCTGGTCTGGACTGAAGGACCTGGCAACAATTTCTGACATGTCTACTGTCATTGCATATGATACTGTCACCATTGACAGAATGGTGGAGGATTACATTGGTGACAGCATCCAAGTAGGCATGTCAGACAGTCCGTACCTGTACTGGCAGGAAAAAGAGGCAATTTGTTGGCCCCTGTACAAACTGGCTCTATTTTACCTGAGTTGCCCCCCTCCAGTGTGTACTCCGAAACAGTGTTTAGTGCAGCCGGGAACCTTGTCAGCGAAAGGCGTAGGAAGTTGCTTCCACAAAATGTGGAGAAGATGATGTTCATAAAAATGAAATATCAACTCTTCCAGGGAGACCAGCCACCAGAACGTACAGAGGGACCAGTGGTGGTGGATTCCAGCGGGGACGAATTAATACTCTGTGAGGATGAGGATGTACACAACACTGAAGAGGGTGAGGAATCGGTGGATGAGGAGGATGAGGATGACATCTTACCTCCGTAGAGCCAGTTTGTGCAGGGACAGATTAATTGCCAGCTTGTTTTGTGGGGGCCCAAATGAACCAATCATTTTAGCCACAGTCGTATGGCAAACCATGGCGCCGAAATGTTTGGTTTGCTAAAGTGTGCATGTCCTGTTTATACAACATAAGGGTGGGTGGGAGGGCCCAAGGACAATTCCATCTTGCACCTCTTTTTTTTCTTTGCATTATGTACTGTTTGAGGCCTAGTTTTTCAAACTGCCATCCTGTCTGCCACTGCAGTGTCACTCCTAGATGGGCCACGTGTTTGTGCTGCCCACTCATGTCGCTTAGCATAGTCATCCAGCTACCTCAGTGCAACCTTTTGGACATAAAAACACTTTTGTGTTGTGTTAGGTGTTCAGAATAGACGGAAATGAGTGGAATCTAAGGTTATTGAGGTTAATAATAGCATAGGAGCAGAAAAACCCACAAATTTTGATTTTAGCTGTTTTTATGCTTGTTTTCACAAAAATACAGATCTAAAACACAAAACCCAGAACCCAAAACACAGAAGGGTGGTTTTGGCAAAACCAATCCAGATCCCAAACACGAAGATCCAGATTAAAAAAACAAAACACAAAACACGAAAAGTGGCCGGTGACTCCTCCCCAGAAAATCCATACAACAACTAGAACCTCATTGACAAGATCAAAGCTGCAATTAAATCCATTGCTTATGCATAACAAGAAAACAATATTGGCAAATCGATTGCTTAGATGAGTACTGATTATTTTAGCAATTATCCTGCGTATGGTTTCAATGGTTCGTGAGGTGACCGACGCTTCCGCTAACTTGCGGACTGCTTAGCCTGTATGTATAGAGAGGTGGGAGGGTTTAGCTTTTGCTGGGTGTGTGTTACTTTTCGGTCTAGATTTCCGTGCGTATGCATGATTACCATAAATTCACATGCAATCAGTGCATGCGATCGCAGCATTGCATTCCTTGCTGAATCAGGCCCATGGTTCCTTGAAATAAAGGACCTCATTCAGAGTTAGTTGAAGTGGCCGCACGGTCATACGCCACCAATGTTCACTATACTGCGCATGCGTAAAGTTCGCAATGCGCGTACGCAAACTAGCCGCTATGATCAGAAATTTCTCTCTCCTTGAACACAGCCAGGTCGGTAGTTTGAGTGACAGATTGAGGCATTTGTGGGTGGTAACAGGGGAAGGTGCTTGAAAACGGGGGAGTGGAGATCCAAACGGAGGCATGCGAACTGCATTTTATGGGAGTGCATATGGTTTATGGGAGTGCATAATTAATAAAGTAGTGTCATGGCACATGTGACATGGGAGGTTTTTACACTGACATGATCGTAGATCTTAAGAGAGGGTATGGTCAACCTTAAGCTCTACGTCCAGTTTCCGATGGCTCCCGATGGTCTCGATTAATCCTTATATGCCCGGAGATGACGTGCAATGCGTACGAGAAGGGGGCATATTTTTTTAATTCCGTCCGCTTCCTCCCCTTGGTCGGCCAGCTACCGATCTGAACTTAGGGACGCAACTTGCGAGGGAATCATTTGAATATCCGGCCCCTTTTCCCATACGACATTGCGGCCGCTTCGACTGACTCTGAATGAGGTCCAAAGTGTGGTTAAAAATATAATTTGTGGATCAATATCATACATTGTTATGCAAACTGAACTGCAAGATATTTTCTACAGGGAACTTGTTAGATAATAATAGTAGTAATAATAATAACAATAAATACTTTTAACTAAGTACATACTTGATATAATTAACCTTTAATACTTTTGAGTTTTACCTTGTTTATTCATCTATCTCTTCAAGAACCCTACTATTACTGACCACATCTTGTTAATGCAGGTCTCATTTTCATTCTGTGATTTCAACGATGTGCAGTTTGGTTTTCCTGAAAAACTAACATGCACAAACTTAGCGGTTCCGAGCCAAATCAAGTCTCAGTTCAGAATCACTTTGGGGTTCCAAGTAGAACCAAGTTCCAGCTTGGGTCTACTGTACTTTCAGAATGGACAAAAACCGAATCCAAACAAAAGAAATTAAGGGTGGTTTTGCCAAAACCAAAACGTGATGATGAATTAGAACCAAAACCAAAATACGGTGGTCCACGCACATCTCTACTTTCTTTTACATTAAACTGTTTGAATTTTCATTTTGTACAACTGCATCACTGGTTCATTTAATACTGTCTATCTGATGCTATAGGGAAAAACTGCATCCTTTATGCATAAAACTCCAGGGCATAGTACTGTACCACTAAGAGGTCACATTTTGTAGATTTCTTTAACCATGCACAGATGAGTTAATCCAGTGATTCCCAACCTTGGTCCTCAAGGCACACTAATACCCCTTTTACACCGGAGCTAAAACCCGGGTTTTGAAGGGTTAACCCGGGTACCTCCCTGGTGTAAAAGAGGAGAGGGTTGGATCGCCGGGTCGAGTGACCCGGCAATCCAACCCAGGTAAATAGCAGGGTTTAACACGGGCATAGCCCGTGAAACCCTGCTGTGAGAACAGTGCAATCTGGGTCATGATGGCCTGGAGTTCACTGCTAGCTGGCCGATTGGTGGCTACAACTCCAGGCCTCCCATTGAAAATAGGCCAACATACACTGGCTGCAGTGGAGACAGGAAAAAAAAAAACTTTTTTTTCCTGTCACCACCAGCCCAGCTAACTCTTCCCCTGGCCACCTGCAGCTAAGTTTAGCCCTCGCCCACACCCCCTTGCCCACCTTCCATCCCTTCCCCTCAGCCGGTGGATGGACCGGCCAGCCATAGCCACGCCCACCTCTGACCCACCAAAGCTCCACCCCCGACTCATCTGAAGCTCCCCCACTGACCCTCCTGCTCCCACCATCCTGTCACCTAGCTCAGGAGACAGAAAGGAAGGCAGCCCTGCAGGTCCATATTAACCTACCACAGGTCAGTGTAATGTTTGGCCCCAGATTATTTATATTAGGGGTGTGCACCGGCCACTTTTCGTGTTTTGTGTTTTGGTTTTGGATCTGGATCTTTCTTCGTGTTTTGGATCTGGATTGGTTTTGCCAAAACCACCCTTCCGTGTTTTGGGTTCTGGGTTTTGTGTTTTGGATCTGTATTTTTTTTAAAAAGCATAAAAACAGCTTAAACCACATAATTTGTGGGTTTTTCTGCTCCTATGCAATTATTAACCTCAATAACCTTCATTTCCAGTCTATTCTGAACACCTCACACCTCACAATATTGTTTTTATGGCCAAAAGATTGCACTGAGGTAGCTGGATGACTATGCTAAGATGACACGAGTGGGTGGCACAAACACGTGGCCCATCTAGGAGTGACACTGCAGTGGCAGACAGGATGGCAGTTTGAAAAACTAGGCCCCAAACAGTACATACTGCAAAGAAAAAAAAGAGGTGCAAGATGGAATTGTCCTTGGGCCCTCCCACCCACCCTTATGTTGTATAAATAGGACATGCACACTTTAACAAACCAATCATTTCAGCGCCAGGGTCTGCCACATGACTGTGGCTGAAATGATTGGTTCGTTTGGGCCCCCTCAAAACAAGCTGGCAATTAATGTGCCCTGCACAAACTGGCTCTACGGAGGCAAGATGTCGTCCTCATCCTCCTCATCCACCGATTCCTTGGATAAAACAGGAAAAAGGGGATTTAGGTGTCCCTGGACTGCTTACGGTCTTAGCCAAAGTTTCTGAACTTGACAATAACTTTTTATGAACGCGCTGCAGGTGCCGTAAAAGGGAGGATGTTCCTAGGTGGTTAACATCCCTACCCCTACTTATTTCACCTTTACATATGGTACATATGGCAAGACAGTTGTTGTCCGGATTTGGATAGAAATATTGCCAGACCAAAGAGGTGGAATGTTTGGTCTTCTGCCCAGGCATGACCGTGATGGGCTTTTTCATCCCACGGACAACAACTGTCTCCCCCGGAGCCTGATTTAAACAAACCACATCACCATCAGAATCCTCCTCGCCAACTTCCTCCTCAGTGCCAGCTACACCAGTATCCTCATCCTGTTGTACTTCAACAGTGACATATTCAATTTGCATATCAGCAAGTGGACTGTGGGTGCTCCTTTCAGCACTTATAGGAGGCGTGCGAATGGTGGAAAGAGCCACCTCTTCCCGTCCAGTGCTGGGAAGGTCAGGCATCGCAACCGCCACCACACTTGGACTCTCCTTGGGGATTTGTGATATCTTCTTAGAAAGCACAGTTCTTCGCTGTGCTTTTGCCAGCTTAACTCATTTGATTTTTTTAGTGGGAAGAGGGCTTCCATCATCATGTGAAGCTGAACCACTAGTCATGAACATAGGGAAAGACCTTAGCCGTTCCTTGCCACTCCGTGTCGTAAATGGCATATTTACAAGTTTATGTTTCTCTTCAGATGATTTAAATGTTTTTTTCAAGGTCATTTTCCTGAACTTTGCCATTTGGGATTGTATGTGCCCTCTTCTATGACATTGGGCATAGGCCTTGGCAGACGACGTTGATGGCATGTTATCGTCTATGTCATGACTAGTGGCAGCAGCTTCAGCACTAGGAGGAAGTGGTTCTTGATCTTTCTCTATTTTATTTTTATCGGAGAAAGTTTGGTCCTCCATTTATGTCATATCGATTTGATATATACGTGCGGCTAAGGCGCACACAAACACAGAAAATATTTTTTTATTTTTGCTGGAGAGTAGTGCACTTTGTGGGTTACACCACCCTTTAAGAAATGAGCCAGCCGGCTCTTTACTTATGGGACACAGGCGCACGCTTGGCGCTGCTACTTTGTTGATGCACGTGCGGCTACTGCGCACACAATTCACAAACACAGAAAATATTTTTTAATTTGGTTTGGAGTGTACTTTGGGGGTTACAGCACCCTTTAATGGTCAAGCCAGCCGGCCCTTTACTTATGACACAGGCGCACGCTTGGCACTACTTTGTTGATGAACGTGCGGCTACTGCGCACACAATTCACAAACACAGAAAATATTTTTTTATTTGGTTTGGAGTGTACTTTGGGGGTTACAGCACCCTTTAACGGTCAAGCCAGCCGGCCCTTTACTTATGACACAGGCGCACGCTTGGCACTACTTTGTTGATGCACGTGCGACTAGTGTGCACACAATTCACAAACACAGAAAATATTTTTTTATTTGGTTTGGAGCGTACTTTGGGGGTTACAGCACCCTTTAACGGTCAAGCTAGCCGGCCCATTACTTATGACACAGGCGCACGCTTGGCACTACTTTGTTGATGCACGAGCGGCTACTGCGCACACAATTCACAAACACTGAAAATATTTTTTTATTTGGTTTGGAGTGTACTTTGGGGGTTACAGCACCCTTTAACGGTCAAGCCAGCCGGCCCTTTACTTATGACCCAGGTGCTTGGGGGGAGCACCCCAGATGGACAGAGCACCCCCTGGACAACACTACAGCACCCCTTTAGGACTGGGACACTGCACAGGACTTTGGAGTGGACACAGCCCCTATGGACAACTGACTGCACAACACAGTCCAGCCAGCCCCTATGGACTTTGAACTAGTGGACACAGCCCCTATTGACAACAGCAGCACAGCACAACACAGCCAGCCCCTATGGACTTTGAAGTAGTGGACACAGCCCCTATGGACAACATCAGCACAGCGCAGCACAGCACAGCACAAAACTACTCTGCACTACACTACACTACACAGCCCAGCCAGCCCTAACTCCCACCCTCCCTCTTCTCTGTCCACAGCTGAGTGAGAAAATGGCGCCGACCCGGGTACCTTATATAGGATCCAAAACCCGTGAGACCTGGAAGGCGGGATGATGATGTTTTGTCTCGATTTCAGATCCGAGTCAGGCGGGAAAAGTCGAGCCTGACTCGGGTCGGCCTCGGATCGGGGGGGGCTCGGGGGGGTTCGGATTTCAGAAATCTGAACCCGCTCACCCCTAATTTTTATATATATATATATATATATATATATATATAATGTGTGTGTGTATATATATATATATATATATATGTGTATGTATGTGTGTATGTATATATATATATATATATATATATACATACTGGGGCATATTTATAATGGGTACAGGGTGTGCACATGGGCCCCTGGGCACAGGAGGGACACACATCGCACACCCTGCAATCATACTATTCTTACCACTCAGGAGTCCCACATCAACGCCGGTGTCAGCACTGTAAAAAATTACTGGAAAAAGGCCACCGTGGCCATTTTTCCGTTGTTTTCAGCATGCTCAGTACATGGAAAATGGTCACCACGGCCATTTTCTTGGTGACCTGTACATGCACTATAGACTGGACACACTCTAGTGCCCAGAGTCTTATCAGTGCGGCACTGCGCTCAATGAACTCGATTCAATTAAATGCAAAGTGAATAGTACCGGGAATGAGCTCCCGGCGCTATTCAATTCAGCGCGCTAATGGGTCGGGGAATGGCCATTCTCGTACTTTAAACAGGGTTTTTAGGCACGAGAACGGGCATTCTCCAACTAAATTTCACGGCGCGATGCTGTTTTCCCGGTGCTGAGGGCAGAAAACAGCATCGCGTCTGGACTTTTGTCGGATTTCTGCTCGCATCCCAGGAGGGATGCGAGAAGAGATCCTTAGTCGGGCTTAGCAGCGTGATGAATTGAATAGCTCCAGGAGCTGATTCCCCAATCTATTTACTTCGCGTTTAATAGAATTGAGCCCAATGTGTATATATAATTTATATATATATATATATATATATATAAATTGAGTGGTGTTTGGAGGAGAGGACAGAGTGGTGGATTTCCAACAGTGGCCGCTTAGTTTTAAGGTAGGCGCCAGCAATACCTTCCATGGAACTAAACACACCCACAGCACAGGCCACACCCCTATGTAAACCATATCTACACCACATTGGTCATGACCCCAGCAGTCACACTGCAGCGGCACTTGTCACACCCCCAACAGTGGCACACAATAAGCCCCTCATGAAATTCAGGTCCAGGCCCATGTGGATGTTCATCTGGCACTGGCACTTGGAGATTAAATCATCTCCAATTGAACACTTTCACTCCGGAAAAGCCGGGTTTATGCAGACCCGACTCCAGTGTGAGCGGTGCCGACTCGGGAATATCCCGAGTCAGCGTCGGCAAAATTCCGGGTCTGACCTGGATAGGAACTTTGCCCCTG
The DNA here is from genome assembly GCA_031769625.1 of Taudactylus pleione. Lineage (NCBI taxonomy): Eukaryota > Metazoa > Chordata > Amphibia > Anura > Myobatrachidae > Taudactylus > Taudactylus pleione. Next base: position 7,822,054 of record JAUIMM010000061.1, on the reverse strand, counting down.
ATTCAGAGCTGGACGCTCTGACCAGAGCGCTTGATCTGAATCAGGGCCCACCTCCATTAATATGGAGAATCCTCCTGGACGCTCGTATAGCTGTGGGTCACCACCCACAGCATATACAAGCGTGCAGGTTGATGGTCGCGATGGTCTTGGCCATCGCGACCATTGAAACTGCGAGCAAAAGCCTGCGGTTGAGTTTTTCAACCGCAAGGCCAGGAGTGATTTTGGCTCTATCAGAGCCAAAATCACTCCCACTGACATCACTAGTGATGTCAGTGGGGCCGGCTTCAGACGGTAGGCAGTCCCTTGGGAACGCCTCCATCTGGCAGGCACGCCCCCGGCACGCCCACCAAAGGGGGCGTGCTGTCAGTCAACATCGACAGCACGCCCCCTTTGATGAGACACTCCGAGCGAAGGAAAGTCCTTCGCTCGGCGCGTCTCGCGCATGTGCACGACGGAGCTCCCTCCGTTGTGCGCATGCGCAGTGCGGACCATCGACCCACTTGCGAGCGGACAGCCGCTCGCGAGTGGGTCTGAATGAGGGCCTTTGTTCCGACTTTGGGTCAGACCCGGAATTTAGGTGGAAAAGGGGTATAACAGTCCCGGTTTTAGTGATATCCATGCTGGAGCACAGATGGTTAAATCAAAATAACTGAGGTACAGTATTAAGTCACCTGTGCTTAAGTATGGCTATCCTTAAATCCTGGACTGTCAGTGTGCCTTGAGGACCATGGTTGGGAACCCCTGAGTTAATCTATGATATTTTGCAGATCACTAATTATTCCACCTGTTTTCACAGACAGAAATCCTCAAATTGACTTGTTAGGAAAACTTGAGGGTTGAGGTTGAGAACCACTGCTCTAAAGCAAAGGTGTAATTTGAAGGAGCAGCATTTGCTATGGTCTGACTACAGTTGTTCTGATTAGGACCTCTACAATATGACAGTTTCCACCTTCTAGAAATATTTTCAGTTCTAGCATAATAAAATAAATTGTCTGGTATGAGGGTGTATAGCTAGGCTTACCATACTATCCTTTTAAACTGGCACACATATGAATTACACAGGATCTATGGCTGGCTGACTTCAAGACTGCATTTTACTTGGTTTTAATCAGCCACAGAACCTGTGTAATTCACAAGTGTCCTGGTTTAAAGAGATAGTATGGTAAGTCTATGTATATCCAACCTTTCATGGTTGGGAAAGGCCAAGCTTATATTAGTCCTCAGAGTGTGTATGAGGGAGCATTGTTTGCAAAGGTATCTGGTGTTTGTGAGATAAATAAACATTCTTTATTTCCCATTCTTCATCTAACACTAACAGTTGTCACCAGCATATACCCAGAGAGAGGTAATGAATTGTAAGACAATACTTTTTAAAATTGAGTAACAATGCTTAGCTTTTCTATCTCATAGCACTAGAGTAATGGGTTTGATGCTAACTCTTTCCCTGTCCATGTAGAGTTTGTATGTTCTCCCTATGTTTGCATGGGTTTTCTTCCCACAGTCCACAGACTTTCTGGTATTTGGCTTCTATTAAAAATGAACCCTCTTGGGCATGGACTGATATTATTATTATTATTATTATTATTATTAATGGTTTGATCATCACCAATACAAAATGTCACAAAAATAGAGATACAAATGAAAACTAAATCACAATTACTTATATTCCTGTTGTCTGCCAAATCGCAAATGTATTATGTCTCTTGTATTAAGTTTATTAAAAAAAAAAAACTACATAACTACATCTACTAACAAGCATAAAAATTAAAGTATCATTAATTTTAGTGCTTCCTGCTGACCGCAGGAACAATATCATAATTCCATATGTTTCAGATTTTCAACTTGAAATTATGGTCTTTCCACCTCTATAATAAATACTGTGCAATTACAATCTATTTTTTTCCAAAGTGTGATTCCAGCATTGAACAGTTTCATCCTTCTGTCACCTTCCATGCCATAAACAGATTTGTAAAAACTGCTTTTGACGCCCCAGCTGCCATTAGCCACTTAAAATCCCATAATTATCATCCTATCATGGGCCTGTTAATGAGCAGTAAAAATAAGGCCATTGAATATGGTAATTTATTCGTGAATTAGTCTAATGAGAATAGGTTTCCATTACTGTTTACTTTCAAGCTGCTTATTCCTATGCAGCGCAAACAGCCTACACAGGGATAAATAAAACCTGTTTATTAAGTTATACATCTTCCTCCAGCATAGTCTTCACAGTTTTCTTAATTGAGTGGATTTGTTAAATTAAGTTAATTCTATGATCCACATTTTACTATTTTAGGGTTATCAACAGCACAGTTTTGCATTATTTATTGACCTTTTATTTATTTATTTTTTATTACAATAAGCTGTAGACCCATAGATGGCTTTAATAGGTGCATTAAGATGCTCATGTAAAGTTGGTAGTAACATTGGCATAAATTGCTAAAAAATGAGCAACTACAGATAGCGTACTGTACCTACACACATATGCTGAGCCATACACATCACGTTTCATATAACTATGTATCAGCAGCATACACACCTACAGTAGATACAATAAGTTATCATTGTTCACTTATACCTCTTTTAAAACTAAATCCCGGGTCCAGCCTGGGACACTGAACACGGGTTTCAGTGCCTGTAGCATTTGCAAGTGATATGCCTCATAAAAGGAGTACACTATATGCATGTTTCTGCAGGTATGTATGAACTACATTTGTTTGAACACATCTGTCCTGTTTTATGCTTACTTAGACCACCTCTACCCCAAATGGTCTCTTCAGTAGCAAGGACTCAGTAGTGTTAGATGTGTGCAACTCTAGTATAGTAAGATCTTATTAATGTAATTGTACACATGTGCATGTTTGCATAATGTATATGTCACACCAAGCCATATAGTTTGCAGAGTGCCTGAAGACTGGACTGATGATGACAGTCTCCAGCAATAGCAATAGATTTATGATTTGCTTATTGTAAATGCACCACTGATTCTGATAATTTCTATGTTTACTTGTGAGTACATTACATTGTTGAGTGTGTGTTCCTGGGTATTGGCTGGGAGGTGGCTAAGTAGACACATGGAGATGTTCTGTCTTATGGGCATGTTATGAGATGATCATGGGCATGTTGCTGAAGTGGTTGCAAACTCATATGCATAATTGCTCAGATTGGAGGCCATGCTCTGATGGACAACCCACACCTAGCATGGGGCTGGTGCCAGTTTCTATGGTGCAAGGAAGGAGAGGGGCTACGAGAATAAGTGCCATATGAAGATTTGTTCTCGCAGGGACACTAAGAAAACTTTAAGTTTTCAGAGTTTGCTGAACATTAGGTTGTCCTTTCGGACCCTTGATGATGAATGGCCCGTTATCTTAAATATGCGGAAACTAATGTTTCCATGTGTGTAATGGGCCATTTAACTTAAGATGAATAGGTCCCTAAACCTTTCAATACATCCAGATTTCAACTGAAAAATTCCTTAGAAGGTCTATAGCAGGGGTATCCAACTTCGCTCCTCAGAACTACTAACAGTTCATGTTTTCCAGACCACCTAGGTGGTGCACAGGTGTATTCATTACTGACTTACACATTTGAAAAGATCCACAGATGGAGCTAATTATTTCACTTGTGATTATGTGAGGAAAAATGAAAAACATGCACTGTTGGTAGATCTTGAGGACCAGGGTTGGCTAGCCCTGATATTTTCCCCTGATATGATATGTACAGTCAGGTGCATAAATATTGGGACATTGACAGAATTGTCATATTTTGGCCTCTATTCACTACCACAATGGCTTTGAAATGAAACAAACAAGATGTGATTTAACTGCAGACTTTCAGTTTTAATTTGAGGGTAATTACATCCAAATCAGGTGAATGGTGTAGGAATTACAACAGTTTCTATATGTGCCTCCCACTTTTAAGGGGCAAAAAGTAATGGGACAAACTAAACAATCCTAAATCTAACTTTCACTTTTTAATACTTTGTTGCAAATCCTTTGCAGGCAATTACAGCCTGAAGTCTGGAACGCAAAGACATCACCAGATGCTGGGTTTCCTCCCTGGAGATGCTCTGCCAGGCCTCTACTGCAAATGTCTTCAGTTCCTGCTTGTTCTTGGGGCATTTTCCCTTCAGTTTTGTCTTCATCAAGTGAAATGCATGCTCAAGCAGATTCAGGTCAGGGGATTGACTTAGCCATTGCATAACATTCCACTTTTTAGCCTTAAAAAACTCTTTGGTTGCTTTTGCAGTATGCTTCGGGTCATTGTCCTTCTGCACTGTGAAGCGCCGTCCAATGAGTTCTGAAGCATTTGACTGAATATGAGCATATAATATTGCCCGAAACACTTCAGAATTCATTCGGCTGCTTTTGTCAGAAGTCACATAATCAATAAATACAAGGGAACCAGTTCCATTGGCACCCATACATGCCCACACCATGACACTACCACCACCATGCTTCACTGATGAGGTGGTATGTTTTGGATCATGAGCAGTTCCTTTCCTTCTCCATACTCTTTCTCTTCCCATCACTCTGGTACAAGTTGATCTTTGTCTCATCTGTCCATAGGATGTTGTTCCAGAACTGTAATGGCTTTTTTAGATGTTGTTTTGCAAACTAATCTGGTCTTCCTATTTTTGTGGCTCACCAATGGTTTACATCTTGTGGTGAACCCTCTATATTCACTCTTGTGAAGTTTTCTCTTGATTGTTGATTTTGACACATATACACATACCTCCTGGAGCGTGTTCTTGATTTGGCCAACTGTTGTGAAGGGATTTTTCTTCACCAGGGAAATAATTATTCTGTTATCCACCACAATTGTTTTCCGTGGTCTTCCTGGGTCTTTTGGTGTTGCTGAGCTCTCCGGTGCGTTCATTCTTTTTAAGAATGTTCCAAACAGTTGATTTGGCCACACCTAATGTTTTTGCTATCTCTCTGATGGGTTTGTTTTGATTTTTCAACCTATTGATGGCTTGCTTCACTGATAGTGACAGCTCTTTTGATCTCATATTGAGAGTCGACAGCAACTGATTCCAAATGCAAATGTCACACCTAGAATCAACTCCAGACCTTTTACCTGCTTAATTGATAATGAAATAACGAGGGAATAGCCCACACCTGTCCATGAAATAGCTTTTGAGTTGATAGTCCCATTACTTTTGACCCCTTAAAAAGTGGGAGGCACATATAGAAACCGTAATTATTCCTACACCGTTCACCTGATTTTGATGTAATTACCCTCAAATTAAAACTGAAAGTCTGCAGTTAAAGCACATCTTGTTTGTTTAATTTCAAAGCCATTGTGGTGGTGAATAGAGGCCAAAATATGACAATTCTGTCAATGTCTCAATATTTATGCACCTGACTGTATATGTTCCAGAAAAACAGCAATATTGCTTTGTCATTCTTAGGATTGGTTTACTAAAGGAGAATAATAAATGTAAGCTTTAGTGAACTGTGTAGAGGAGGTTAAGAAGTTGGTTTCATAAATTGAAAATTTGCTTGAGAAGGTCAGTTGACCACCTCACCACTCTGATCCATCCTGCCCACCACCCCCATGCCCCACTACATCAACCACACCATGCCACTCCATGCCCATACTTAACCTATTCCTTGAGGCCAACCATGTCCTCCACTTCCTCGACGATAGGTCTATGATATCTCTCAATCGGTGTATCATGGAGACAAAACAAACCTTACATAATTTTTACATAAATAACTTTTATCATTTGGATATTATTAACCTATTCCTTTTGCAAATAAGATATATTTTAAAGCTGTTTGACAAATTTTTCTGCATAAGAATTCAGCCAATTCAGATAACTAATGGACATCATGAAGTTCATCTAGTGTTTTACTATTATTATTATTATTATTATTATTATTATTATTATTAATGAGCAGGTTTGGTTATCCAGAAACTGAACCCACTCAAACTTTGCATATCTGATGGGATCAGTCCTTACTCAGTTATCTCAGTGGGGCTTGGATCCCAAAATGAGGCAAAACTTAATCTTCCCATTGTCAGATCTGGCAGTGTTTTGGATTGCTAATAAAAGTCCTTCCTACTGTTTGTGTTTGGCCACCATTTCACGCTGGAGATCAGATGGGGTAGGTAGTGTAGGTAGGGCTCTAGCACAAAAAAAATGGCTAGATTAGTTAGCTTGGCAGCAGTACTTATCAACAGTGCACAGAGTGTCACTTATCTGTATATTAGGCAGGAATACTGTGTCTGTGTGGAGTGGACTCAGGACCTGATTCAGACCCACTTGCTAGGATGTGTTCACTCGTAGCTGACTGATTTGCACATTGTGTGCATGCATATGCATCACAGTGCGCGTGCGTGAACCAGTGTGAGAGATCAGGAAGCGTTCGCTCGCTGTGCATAGACAGCCCAGCAGAGTGAGTGACAGGAGAAGCCATTTGTGGGTGGTGACAGAGGCTGTCCATTAACAACGGTGGAGTGGATGTGTGAACGCAGGCATGCCTGAGCATCTTAACATAATTTCAGAGGCATGCATTATTAACAGGCAGCATCACCTGCTTGTATTTCACACTGATGTGATCACAGTGCTTGTGGTAGGGTATAGTCAACCTCAAGCACTGCATTCACTTTCTATGGTACCCAATGTACTGATGGACACTTCCTGGAGATGACATGCGTAAGTGGGTGTCTTAAGACAAGCTTGTGGGCATCTAGATACACAAAGCGATTGCACACCAAGACATAGTGGGCATGCTTATGCCTTGCTGTGTGATCACCTGCCTTTACTGGGACTGTCCTGGATTTGCATACACTGGGTGCGAGTGTGCGCATCTAGCGAGTGGTTCTGAATCGGGTCCTCAGGGAGGGAGCTGTGTTGCAGTCTCAAGCAGAGTCAGTGGGCACTTTGTGTCACACTGTCTGGTCACCTGTTATAAAAAGCATTTATTATTACTGTTTGTGGTGGTCACTGGTGGTCACCTTTAAAAAAATGGAAAAAAAATATATTATTTGTGGTGGTCACTAGTTTAAAAAATACTAGAAAAAAAATATTTTAATTTTAAAATTGTTTGTTTACTTTCTATACTAAGGAATGCAAGGCAGACCCATAATACAACACTAACTAATGCTCATTAGCTTCAGGGTCACCATCCTACTTTTCTTGTTTAAAATAATTTGTGTCTTTAAAATTAGTCAACTCCAGGCAGGACAGTGATACAAGACTAATGTACAGTAGCATTAAGGATACCATGTTATCTATAAACTATGCCGCAGACAGTTTGTGTAAAGTTATGAAAAAAAATCAAATCATATTTTTTATGTTCAAAATAATTAGTGTCTTTCAGACTAGTGAATGCCATGCAGGCCTGTGATACAAGACTATAGCACAGTAGCCTCAGGGTCACCATGTTAATTTTATCTGCACAGTGTGTCAAAATGGATCAGGAAGATCGATCAATAGAACTGCAGGAGCAGCAACCAAGTACAAGCGCTGCAACTGCTGCCACCAGTCATTAGGACAATTCTTTTCCTTCTTGATCAACTACTAAAGCTGGTGCATTGTGGATTACATCAGGGCATCTGAAATCAAAACAATATTTTGCTAAAAAATAAAACACCTATAATAAATGGAAAGTTGATTGCAGAAAAACATAACATTGCCAACATGCCATTCACCGTTCAGTGGCAAAGAAAGGCTCAGGTACTGACCTTTATTTCTGAGTGGTGGTGATTCTACAACTTCTATCAGTCAGGTATCTTCTTCTGCCTCACATGATGATGCAAGACCCTCTTACAAGAAGTGATGCAAGAAATGTAAAACTGGAAAATCAGTGCTAAAAAAAGCTATGGCAGAAGAATAAACTATGTGTTTTTATGAAACAGCACACATTCTTGAGGAGAGTCTAAATGTGTCCATGAGTACTATGTGTGAGCCTGACCTTTTGGATCCTGTACTCATAGAGAAGCCTCCATCCAACATTTCTGCACACTTTTCAAATGTTGGATGAGCAGCTCGTAAAGCACAAGTGAAGATGCTGACATAGAAAATGAGGATGCTACTGAAGAAGTGCAACAGGGTTAGGGGGAAATATATGTAGCTGACACAGTTAAAATGAGGATGTTAATAATGAGGATGTTGTTTGTGTAAGTCAGGCACCAGTGCAAGCAGTACTTGCCTGTGATAAGAAGGCCATTGTCATGTTTGAGCATAAGATGAACAAATCCACCTTTATGGTTGAATTATTTTTACCCAATTCCTGTCAACTATTGTCTTTCCAACTGTACTGTTTGTAAAACCACTGTTTACAAGCAATCACACTGCCAATGCTGTGTGGGGTAAATGCTGGGCAAGCATTCACTGAAGTCTCCTCCTCCCTCCTGTTAGGATATGTGGCAGTAGCATATTGTTTGCAGTTCCAGTCATGGTTGCTGCTAAGGCTCTGCACTAATTACTGCCTGTCTGTGTGCAGTATCAGGTGCACACTAATTGATTCTCCTGTCTGTGCACAGCCCCGATGCTCAATAGTCTCTCATTAGGGAGGCTTGCTCTGGTTGGGCCCTGTTTCTATTAACTTCCAGCCAGCTCTTCACTCCATGCCGGTGATAGTGTTTCATGTGTTTCCGGTTTCTGTTGGTCACCTATTCACAGTCAAGTTCCAGTTTCCAGTCAGCTCCTTTGTACCTGCCATTTGTGTCATCTAGGCGGCACGGTCCTCATCTGCACTACCTGCCGTTTGTGTCATCTAGGCGGCACGGTCCACACTAAGAGTCCAAAGTGTGCAACCTAGCATCCTGAGTATGCCATCTGTTTACTAACAGCTTGTGTCATCCCGGCAGCATTAAGTGCACTTGGGCTTCCTGAGTACACAATCCATTGTACAACCGCACCACAGCATCTGCTTGCCAAGTCCTTCAGCCCAGAGGCTGCAGCTTTACTCATTGACTGTGTCTTGGCCCAAGGCCACATACTGCCAAAGTCTTCCTGCCCTCAAGGCAGCAACTCAGCCCAGCGGATGCTACCAGACCAAAGGCCGCATCTCATTTAGTAGGCCCTCAGGCCTCATCCAGCCCAGAGGCTGCTACCGGCCCAAAGACTGCATCTCATCTAATAGGCCCACAGGCCTCGACCAGCCCAAAGGCTGCTACTGGCCCAAAGACCGCATCACAACTTACTGGCCCACAGGCCCATCCAGCCCTTGGGCTACTACTGGCCCAAAGGCCACAACTCATTTGCTCTTAAGCCACATTTGGAGCCAGCCCCTCAAGGCTGACCAGAATTTTTTCTTTTGGCTACTACTGAGCCATAACAGCCACAGTAAGTTGACATATTGACTTTTACAATCTATGACCCTCCTATTTGTTACATAATTTTCAGCATATTCATAAAAAGTTTTTAGAAAAATCATAAACTTATGCTATAAAAGTAACAACAAGCAGTCCAGCATCAGCTAGTTCCATTCTCTCTGCTATTTCCAAGTGCCAAGTGCTACTACTGAGCAATGACAGCCACATTAAGTTGACATAGGGAATTTTACAATCTATGACCCTCCTATCTGTTACATCATTTTCAGCATATTCATAAAAAGTTTTTAGAAAAATCATAAACTTATGCTATAAAAGTAACAAAAAGCAGTCCAGCATCAGCTAGTTCCGTTCTCTGCTAGATCCAAGTGCCTCAATCTCCACCATCAACACCTTCATCATCAATATACTCAATAATGATCAAAAGTAGTCCTGCATCCAACTTGAAAAAGATAAATCACTCCTCCCTATCCAGGAATCCTCAAAAAGAATCCTTGAGCGCTAGGCCTGCTGCTGCTGATAATGCTGGGGGTGGATTTTCATCATAGAAGGCGACCAAGCAGACTACTAGTAGTAGTTTCAAAAAAACATTGACTGTTAAACAATTCTCTGCCAGTGGATCACTGACGCCATGAAATCTATGTTAATTTTATATCTGCATCCAATATCTGCCACTAATGCAGTGGGTTTTAAACAGTTAATTGAGGTCCTGTGTTCTCACTATCAAATCCCATCTAGATTCCATTTACTAGAAAAGCAATTCTCCATCTATATATAGACATTAAAAAAACTTAATTATTGGGCTACAAAATGCCATTGTACCCATTGTCCACTTAAATATATGGACAAGTGGAACTGGGCAAACTAAAGATTACATGACTGTGACAGCCCACTGAGTGGTTGTATTGTCTTCAGCAGTGTGAACAGCAGCAGCATCTAACAAACACCAGCTCATTCAGAGGCAGGCTACCCTCTGTTTCACTGGCTTCACTAAGAGACATACTGTTACAAGTTGTAGTCACAACTTGTCTCCTTTGAGCAGTTTACCCAGTCAGGACAGGGTTACTCCAGTTTATCCTGTCACTAGGCAATCGGCACACCTCAGGAAGTGATGTGTCATCCACAGTGTAGAGTGATCAGTGCTTCCTTCTATTTGTTTACACTGTACTTTTTCCACCTCTCTGACTATAGCATATCTGTGAGTTCCATTGGCTTGGCTGTATAGTTAGCATTCTGTTCCTCCTCGTGGTGCAGACTTTGGCCTTCCCAAAGTGGCTTCCGCACTACCTCTGGCTCTCCAGCTTCCCTATGGCTTCTTAGCCATACCTACTTCACTGTGCTGCCATCAGCTCCCCAAGCCACAGCCTGACTCCACTACGATTGGCATTAGCTACACCTTTGGCACATCTGCAGCACCAACAGTTTCTGTGCTGTTCCTGGCTCTCTAGCTTCTTCTATAGCTTCCATGCCACACACCTACCCTGCTGCCATCTGCTCTCCAAGCAGCAGCATTTACTTTTAACCATTTACTGTCTACCAACAGCTATTTGCCGCACCATCGATCACAAGCTGCATCATTGGCACATTTGCCACACCATCAGCTCTCAGTCACAGCATAACCATTTACTGTCTACCAGCAGCTATTGCTGCACCATCAGCTCACATGCTGCATCACCGGCACATTTGCCACATCATTGGCACATTTGCCACACAATCGGCTCTCAAAGCCACAGCATAACCATTTACTGTCTACCAAAGGCTACTGCTGCACCATTGGCACATTTGCCACATTATCAGCACATTTGACACATCATCGGCTCCCAAAGCCACAGCATTACCATTGACTGTCTACCACAGGCTATTGCCACACCATTGGAACACAGGCCGCACCATCGGCACATTTGCCACGTCATCTGCATATTTGTCCCGACTCTCCGGCTTCTTCTATGGCTTCAAAGCTGCACCTACACCTCCGTGCTGGCATCAGCTCCCAGCAAGCAGCAGCATTTACTTTTAATAATTTACTGTCTACCAATGGCTATTGCCACACCATAGGCTCACAAGCTGCATCATAGGCACATTTGCCATATCATCAACACATTTGCCACACCATCAGCTCTCAAAGCCTCAGCATAACCATTTACTGACTACCAATGGCTATTGCCATACCATCGGCACATTTGCCGCACCATTGGCACATTTGCCACATTATAAAAGTACATTTGCTGCATCATCGGCTCCCAAAGCTACAGCATTACCATTGAATGTCTACCACAGGCTATTGCCGCACCACTGGCACACAAGCCGCACCATCAGTACATTTGCCACGTCAACTGAAAATTTGTCACACCGTCGGTACAGTAGCCATACTATTGGTATACTTCAGACTATCAGCTCCCAAGCCGCATCTCTCCAACTATATAATCTGCTCTTCCTGTACAAGACTCCTTTTTTTTATCTTGGGATTCCAGTTGACACTCCTGTAAACTGCTACTACTCCGAGCAGTAAGTCTAGATGGCCGCCTAAGTACCGGTGAGTGATTTATCTCTAAGGCAACAATGGGTGGCTGTTAGTGGCGGAAGACCTCATAGCTGAGTTCTAGAAGGCTTACTAGGAGTAGTCACTGGTAAATGCAACATTATAGTCAGCTCAAAAAATATAGTGAAAGGAAGAGTTGTATCAGAGTGATAACTTCTGCTAACATGAAACATGGTCAGAATCCTGCCCGGGTGCTTGCAGCTCAAATTCAAGCTCTCATCCTGAAGGTCCAGGAACTCTCATTATGTGTTGAAGAGAGCCATTCTCCTGTGCTTCCAGTTCCTCTCCAAGAACCGAAAATTAACTTGCCAGATTGGTTTTCTGTAGATCGACGACAGTTTTTAAAATTCCACGAGAGTTGCAAGCTTTATTTTGGACTTCACCCAGTCTGTTCTGGTACACAGTTGTAATGAGTGGGACTGGTAATCTCTTTCATTCAAGGGGATCCACAGACTTGGACCTTTGGATTTCCTTCAACCCATGCTGCATTACAGACTGTTGATGCCTTAGTCACAGCTATGGGCCTATTGTATGCTGACCCAGACTAGACTGCTCTGGCAGAGTCTAAATTGCATTCCCTCAAACAAAGTCATAAGGCAGCTGAGGATTACTCCTCAGAGTTCCGCAGAATGGCAACTGGCTCGGGTTGGAATGATCTGGCTCTACGCTGCCAATACATCTCTGTCTTTCTGAGGCCATCAAGGACATCCTCGTTCCACATTCACCTTGAGTCCTTGAATGATCTCATGCAAAAGGCCATTCAGATTGACCAGCATCAACAGGAATGAAGATGAGAGCAGAACCTTCCCACCAGGTTGCCTCATTCTCATATTTGGGTTCCACCTTTGGACACAGAGGAGCCAATGCAGATTGGTGCATCTTGCCTATCAGCAGAAGAGAGATACAGAAGACAGTCTCTAGGCCTTTGTATGTATTGCAGTGACAAGGGGCATACTGTGAATAATTGTCAGCTCAGACCAGTAAAAGGCAAGGCCTAGGTGTTCGGGAGAATTTACACATAGGCCTGGCTTCCATTTCCTCCAAAAATTCTAAACTAGTTCCATCAGCCATCCAACCTGCAGATTGACCTCTGACTACTTTGGCATTTCTGGGTAGCAGGGTGCCAGGCAACTTCATGGGTTTCCTTTTCTTCCACACTCTGGGTGTACCAGCTGTCCCTTTGGATCAGAAAATCCCAATCCATGGTCTGGATGGAGAATTCATGTTGAGTTTAAGACGCCTCCTCTCTGTTTGTCGGTCAGAATTTTACAATCAGAGACTTTGTTTATTTATCTACTCCATTGTCCCTTGGCTCCAGTTGTTCTTGGTCTTCCATGGCTTAGAGATTAATGGGCAGTCTGGAGAGATAATCAAATGGAGTCATGCCTGTCAAACTCATTGCTTGGCCATTCCAATGCAGTCAGTTCAACCTGCGGTTGCCGAGGTTCCTCCAGCCATTCCACCCCAGTACCGGGATTATGCCGATGTGTTTTCTAAAAAACTTGCTGTTGTCCTTCCTCCACATAGGCCCTATGACTGTGCCATCAACCTGATTCCAGGTGCTTGGTTAACCAAAGGTCGGTTGTATTCCCATTCAGTACCAGAGAAAAAAGCAATGAGAGAGTACATCGAGGATGCTTTGGCTAAAGGTTTCATCCACCCCTCTAAGTCACCAGTGGGAGCTGGCTTTTTCTTCCTGGGAAAGAAGGATGGATCTATTCATCCCTGCATAGACTAGCAAGGTCTTAATAACATCACTGATAATAATTCATATCCATTACCTCTCATCCCAGTACTGTTCAACCAGCTGTGACAGGTTAACATCTTCTCCAAAATTGACCTTCACGGGGCAAACAACTTAATTTGAATCAAAAGTGGGGATGAGTGGAAGATGGCCTTCAGTGCGCACTCTGGACACTACGATTACCTGGTCATGCTGTTCGGCCTATCCAACGCCCCAGAAGTTTTTCAGGACCTGATCATTTATGTCCTCTGAGAGTTTTTGGGAGTATTCGTTGTCGTATATCTGGATGACATTCTGACATTCTCTTTTTCTTTCAAACGCTCAATCAACATCATCAGCATGTAAGTCAAGTTCTTCAAGAACTACAGGAGAACCACCTGTATGCCAAGTTGGAAAAATTTGATTTTTTACGTCACTCAGGTTTCTTTTCTGGGATATATCATCTAGTCCCCGGGATTTTTGATGGATCCTGGTAAAGTCGAGGCTATACTGTAGTGGGTCCAACCAACTTCCCATAAAGCTATAGAGCATTTTCTCGGCTTTTCAAATTATTACTGCTGTTTTATTAAATCTTTCTCCAATATTATGGCACCCAACGTGGAACTGATTGAGAAATGAGTGGATACCCAAAATTGGTCAGTTAAGGTGATCCAGACTTTCAAAGCCCTCAATGTCGCATTCACTCAAGCACCGGTACTCTGACATCCTGACCCTGACCTTCCTTTGGTCCAGGAGGTGGATGCTCCTGAAGTAGGAGCTGGTGGAGCCATCTTGTCACAGAAAGACCCTTGTGATGGTAAGTTGCACCCGTGTGCAGTTTTTTCTCATAAACTATCTTCTGCTGAACACAACTATGATGTGGGAAATCGGGAGTTGCTAGCAATTAAATGGGCTTTTGAGGACTGGAGACACTGGCTGGAAGGGGCCAAACACTGGATTATGCTTCTTACTGACCACAAGAACCTGTCTTACATTCAGTCTGCTAAAAGGTTGAACTTACGGCAAGCATGTTGCGCATTATTTTTTACCCAGTTCAACTTTCTCGTTTCCTTCTGTCCTGGTTCTAAGAACATCAAGGCTGATGCTCTATCCAGGAGCTTTGAACCTATACAACAGGTCTCCAGGGCATAGACAGCTATCATTCCAGACTCCTTCTTCCATTGTGCCATCACCCAAAATCTGTCTGATCTCATTCGGGGCCTGGCAATCTGTGTCACCTTTTGAGAAGCTTTCTGGTCATCTGTTTGTTCCAGAAAAATTTAGAAGAGCAGTTCTACTGGATTTTCATGCTTGTCAAGTTTCTGGTCACACAGGCAAACAAAGAAATGACAGCAGTTCAATCAATCTGGTAGTACTTTTCAGGTGCATGAAAGGGAGGGGTCATACCAAGGAGCAAAGGAGGGGGTTTAACCCCCTATTGTTCCTCTGCACACTGAATTATACTTGCAACAATATATGAACACTATATGGTAATAGAATTTCAGAGATATTGGTTGCATGCATTTGCAAATACATGGGAAGCTGCTAGGCCACTTCAAGTCACTTCTGTCACTAGCAGTCCCTAACACTAGGGGTTTCACCCCAAAAAATGTCCAGACCAGGACCCCCCAGGGCATCACATGAAAAATGGAAAAAGAGTGACAGTAAAGTATAGATGTGTGCGAATAGTTAATAAGTGTTGAAAAAGAGGTTAAAATATATGTGAAAAAATGACATGAATAAAAACAAACATAAAAGGTGATGTGAAAAATAACTATGTGTATTAAGTGGTGATGCCCTGGGGAGCCCCAGTCAGTGTAGCTGCGGGGGTCCTACACCCAAACGCTCACCCCAACTGTAATAT
This sequence comes from Taudactylus pleione, assembly GCA_031769625.1. Lineage (NCBI taxonomy): Eukaryota > Metazoa > Chordata > Amphibia > Anura > Myobatrachidae > Taudactylus > Taudactylus pleione. The sequence goes on along the minus strand of JAUIMM010000061.1, from coordinate 7,806,643 downwards.
ATAACAATTATAAGACCTCATAATAAAGGCACATATATATTTTTGCAAATGTAAGGCCTCATGATAAAGGCACATACATAAATGCATCCAAATTGAGTGCCAGCTAACATGGGAGTCATCGCCTGCTAATGCTGGCTCATACATGCATATCATGAGCACAAACAAAAAAATGGCAGCTGCTCAATCAATCTGGTAGTACTTTTCAGGTGCATGAAAGGGAGGGGCCATACCAAGTAGAAAAGGGAGGGGGGTTTAACCCCTATTGTTCTTCAGCACACTGAATTATACTTGCAACAATATATGAACACTATATGGTAATAGAACTTCAGAGATATTGGTTGCATGCATTGCAAATACATGGGAAGCGTTTGGGCGTAGGGCCCCCTATGCTACTCTGGCTGGGCCTCCTCAGGGCATCACCACTTAATACACATAGTTACTTTTCACATCACTTTTTATGTTTGTTTTTTTATTCATGTAATTTTTTCACATATATTTTATCCTCTTTTTCAACACATATTAACTACTCGTACTCGCACTGATTTTTGGGAAAAAAAAGTAGTCAGATAAGTAGTTAAATCCCCAACTAGATTGAGAGGCTGACATATGACAAAAAATAATGTAAATATTGTTATTCTTGGTACAGTATTTTAGAATATCTTGCAGTCTTCATAATGTACGTATATAAAAATACACAGAATGTTGATACTTTGCCGATAATTGTATTTTACAAAGTGTGACTTTAAATGCTAACATTTACAAACAATATATTTTTAGTTTAATTGCTTTTTTAATATGTAAAGTGTAGGTTCATTTTCAGAAGTTGGGATTATTTTTTTTTTAAAGTACAAAAGAAATTACTGCATTTCTGCTAAACATGCTATTAATGAACAGTATTTCAAAGCAGTACTCAGTTTGATTCACAGTATGAGAACAGTTGAGGTCAGAAGATGCAGGCAACCTACCTGTCGAGGCAAGCATATTCTTCATATAGTGACATGGAATTTAATGGTAGAGAGGTCACCTCTATAAGAAGAAATCACAGCTGCCTGCAAGCAAGTGCCAAATGACAGCCTTTAAAAATATTAATATTAAACTCAAAGAAAATAGGTCCCTTGACTATAAATTGTTAGTGAGAGAACTGACCTTGTTTCAGTCCACTTAAGAGATATTTAATGTATAGTACATCGCTTAACCTTTTCATTTGATGACAAATGCCTTAAAATATTTGATATAACATGTGAACGTACATACACACACATTTGTATATATATATATATATATATATATATATATATATGTATACTGGCGATGCAGTGTGAGCCAGGCTTCTGAAAGGGTGAGGGAGGTTATTTATTGCACTGTTTAAGCAGTTAATTGTTATGTTGTGTATCCTGAGGAAGGGGCTATCATGCCCTGAAACGTTGAATAAAGCACAGAAGTTTATTTACTGATAAAAATCTCCTGAGTGCCGCCAGCATTGCATATATATATATATATATATATATATATATATATATATATATATAAAACTATAAATATATATATATATATAGCCTCAATCAATGGCAGTCAGGGATACAAATGAATGCTGCAGATTGAGGCTGTACAAATTTACATGTGGACTATACTGCATGTTATCATGTTACGTAGAGAGCAATGTGGTGAAGATTTCAAGTAACAGTGAGTGCTAGATGTACAAGTATTATTATTATTATTATTTAAGTAAAATATTTTTCATTGTCAGTACCTTGAGGATGGAACTCTGTGCTGTCCCGAAACGTCGGTTTATTGCTCTTTGCATAAAATATCAATATGAAAGTCTGGAGTGACCCATGTGGTTTGTACTGGTTCTAGTACTTACTTTGGTCTGCTATACTATTGTCTACGGGAGCACCCAGGTGGTTGTACATTATCAAGACCATAGGACATATATATATATATATATATAAATGTATATAATGTGGTACAGATAAGCAGCATTCAGAGACTCTTAAAAAGTTTTAATGTGATACCTCACATCACACCAATGGTTTGGGGCTTACACGCCCCTTTGTCAAGGTAGAATAAAAAGAGAAAGAACAGACCGCTTATTTTACAAAGACAGAAGCCTGCCAAGTGAGAAAGACTGGATGCTGCCCGAGACCCCATGTGTATGTCTCACTTGGCGTACTTCTCTCTTTATAAGGAAAGTGGTCTGTTCTTTCCCTTTTTCTTCTACCTTGACAAAGAGGCATGTGAGCGCCGAAATGTTGGTGTCAAGTGAGGTATCACATTAAAACTATTTCAGAGTCTCCAAGTGCCGCTGGTCGGTACACATTATTCATTACTTGCAAAGGGCACAGGAGTAAGGATTACTGTGTTTAGCGGAGTGCTGGTCCAGCAAACGTATACATTTCTACAGTGGTTCTACCCGGCCCTACGTGGGACAAGGTACTGCTTACCTTTTTTTCTATTACCTGTTCAAGGTGATTTAGTTCAGCCCTAGTGTGAGTCACCATTTTTTGGTGTATAGAGATGGTTGAAACTGCATCCTTTGCGGAAGATACATCAGGATGCAGAGGGATTTCCATCAGGAAAGGAGAATTATAAAGACACTTCCAGTTTTCTTGCTCTCCTGGAGAGCCTTGGACCACTCCATGAAAAGACCTTTATCTGAATTATTGACGTCTGCAGCTTGTACATGTCGATTCCCCATGGAGAAGGCCTAGAAGCCATGAAATAATTCCTTTGTACAGAGAACAGCAACTGTTTTGATCAAGGCCTTTTTCTACAGCTTCTGGAACTAACACTTACCAGGAAGTACTTCCTAGTCAATGGACAATTCTTCATCCAATGGACAGAGTGTGTGATAGGGAGCAATGTGGCCCCCTTGTATGCAAACAACTTCAAGTTTAAGAATGAACACCTCATGTTTTTCAACAATGCAACATTATCAGAACACAACATAGTGTTTGGTAGATACATAAATTGCCTGGTCTGGTGGGGAAGAACAGTTTAAGAATCTCATGGAAGATCTCAACTCCAGAGACTCACCCATCAAACTAACATACTAATGCAGTCTCCATTCTCTAAATTATCTCGATGTTCAAGTCTCTATCACCAATGGGTGTATTTGCATGGGGGTCAACTCTAAGCACACTGATAAAAATACCCTGTTACAAGCAAACAGCCATCACCCTGTAGCCCTAAAGAAGAGGCTTCTAAATTCACAGATGATCAGGGTGGCCAGGATCACTAGTGATGCGATCAAGCTGGACAAAAGCCTAGATATAATTGTTAACAAGTTTCTCCAGAGAGCTTATGATCCCTCTTAACTGTCCAAACAGAAACAAGAGGTGCTGAATATTCCAAGAAACACTTTGTTTACATCTATGAAAAAAGAGGTGGTGATTCCATGGAAGAGTCAATACAGAATCTCAAGTGCTATTATTCATCGTGCCACAAGGGCACTTTGGCACATCATCTCTACAGAAAGAGAAATATCCTCAGTAAAGAGTAAGAGGCCTTTAGCCTGCTTTACCAGGAGCAGAAACATCAAAGACATTGTGGTACACACCGATATCACTAACTTTGAATCTAGCAGCAGTAGTACATTGGCTACATTTCTTTCCAGGGGACCAGGCTGCTACAAATGTTTGAGTTGCATGACTTGTCGACATATAGCCATTGGCCCTACATTTGTACACCTGCATATAAGATGCGTTTTTAACATCAAATTCTTCCTGTACATCTTCCTTTATTGCATATCTCATCAGTTGTCCCTGTGAACTAAACTATGTAGGTAAGACAACAAGGACCATGAGGGAATGCATGGCCTTGCATCGGTCCGCCAACAAGGCAGCTCTCACTGGCAAACCTTCAGATCAACCAGTCACCAGACATTTTGCTGAAATGAACCACCCTCTGGCTTCCCTCAGACATATGGCCAGTGACCTTGTACCAAAAACAACAAGATGTGGGGAAAGAGCAGGCTGCCTTTTACAGCTTGAGATCAAATGGATTTTTAATTTAAATACTATCAGTCCGGCAACAACAAGATAATCTGGAATGTTTTCCATTCAAAGATTTAATTTCGCCTTTCTTCCTCTTTTTTTTGTAATGTTAAACATGGTGACCTATATCTATTCCACTGTGAACATTATTATTTTTTTAACATCAGTCATTATCCTTATCCTGCTCTTCAAAATCCACATTTCTGTATTTTAATTCTATTTTATTTTTACTGTATGTAATATGTATATTCCTCATATGTCTTTGCATCTCTACTATGCTGATATGCCCTCCTTCCTTTCTTTCCCCATTTCTTTCTCCTCCTTTCCTTCCCCTTTCCCCCCCTCCCCCACCTTCCTGCTTCTATCCTGTTTTATTTTTTCCACGGGCAACAAAAAATGTAGTTCTTAATGCAGTTATCAGCCTTTACTGTCTGTATCAGTTATTGTTTTGCACTATGTAACATGAATTTTTTAATTTATTCTCTCTGTTTCTTTTTTCTGTACCATGATGGCAAGCCGCATCTATCCACGGGCGTCCTGGTTGCCCTCACAACCAGGGATATTTGGCATGATGACAACTTTTGTGCGGGACTCCGGCTGCAACACAAGGGGTATCAGGTGGTATCCGGTATTTCTCACTTGGCGGGCTTCTCTCTTTATAAGGTAAGCTGTCTGTACTTTCTATTTTTCTACAACCTTGACAAAGATGTCATGTGAGCCCTGAAATGTTGGTGTGATGTGAGGTATCATATTAAAACTTTTTCAAAGTCTCCGAGTGTAGCTGGTCTGTACCACATTATTCATAACTTGCAGAGGGCATAGGAGCAAGGACTACTCTGTTTATCTGAGTGCTGGTCCAGTGAACTTTATATATATATATATATATATATATTGTGATAAGATTGGGGTAGGGAGTCCCTCTCCTGAAGTAGATGGACACCTCCTTACACACAGCAGCCAGGAAATAGCACAGCAGTCATGGATTTTTGTGTAAGCTGGTCGACACCAGTTTTTATTGTGCAATATCAATAATCAAAGAAACAATACAAAAAACAAACCCTAGCCCGGCTAGACAGTAAGTTCCCTCACTACTAAAACACTAAATAAATCCATGTCCACAGTACCTTCTGGTTTGTAGCCAACAGTGTCTCAGAGCAAGCTAACCTGCGGCATTCTCTCCCAGGTATGAGACACTCAGATAAAACAAAACCTAGCTTATCACAGCCATTTCCAGGTGCAAACCCTAATGACCTGCTACCAGGCTGAAAGGCCCAACAACCGGAGTGGCCTGTGGATGGAGCCCTCCCTCTCCTCACATCCACACCCCCAGGACCCATTGTGGCTTTTCACAGAAGCCGACATTTATAGTCTGCTTTATCCAACTGACTTCTCCTGGGGTTTTTAAAAGACATAAGACAGGAATCTGGGATAGATATAGAAGCCATTCCACACTTCTCCAGTGCTTCTATCAAATATCCCCCCTTTGTTTCAACTTGTGGGGTGGAACAACTGCAGCCCCCAAACAATGGACACATGACAAAGCATCTGCATTGGCCAGCTGGCTTCCTAGCCTGTGTGCTACTGTAAATTTAAAGGTTTGCAATGCCAAGAACCACCTCATTATTCTTGCATTGCTGACTTTGTTTTCTGACATCCACTTGAAAGGGGCATGGTCAGTGATCAATGTGAATTTCCTTCCCACCAAGTAGTACCTGAGAGTGTCTAACACCCACTTTATGGCCAATGCTTCTTTCTTGACTGTAGAATAGTTTCTCTCATGTACATTTCATTTCCGGCTTAAGTAAAAAATCAGGTGATCTTCACCCTCTTTGCTTTGGGACAGGATCACTCCTATGCCTACATCTGATGCATCAGTTTGTACAGCAAACTGTCTGTGAAAATCAGGGGTTATCAGAACTGGTTGGGTACATAATGCTATTTTTAACTCCTGGGAAGCCTTCTCTCCTTCAGGACTCCATTTTCACCATGACTTTCTGTTTGCCTTTGGTAAGGTCAGTCAGTAGGACTGCAATGATGGAAAAATTGGGTATAAACCTCCTATAATACCCTGTGATCCCTAAGAAGGCTCTCACCTGCTTCTTATTTAGGGGTTGTGGCCAGTTTTGTATTGCCTCAATCTTATTGAGCTGTGGTTTTATCAAACCTCTGTCAATGGTGTACCCAAGATACTTTTCTTCTTCCATCCCTAGACAACACTTTTTGGGGTTGGCTGTCAAACCTGTCTTATAGATGGAGTCCAACACTGCTTGTACTCTGGGCAAGTGAGACTGCCAATCAGGACTATAAATGACCACATCATCCAGATAAGCAGCAGCATACTGTCTATGGGGCCTTAGAATCCTATCCATCATTCTTTGAAAGGTAGCATGTGCCCCATGTAGCCCGAAGGGCAACATCCTGTATTGAAACAACCCCTCTGGTGCAGAAAAAGCTGTCTTTTATTTGGCGTTCTCAGTTAACGGCACTTGCCAAAACCCTTTGGTTAAGTCAAGAGTAGTTAAATATATGGCTGTCCCCAGCCTTTCAATTAGTTAATCCACCCTAGGCATAGGATAGGCATAAAATTTTGACACACTGTTCAATTTCCGGAAGTCATTGCAGAATTGCACACTCCCGTCAGGCTTCGGAATGAGCACAATGGGACTTGACCACTCACTATACGATTAGTAAATTACACCCAACTCTAACATTTTTTTAAATTTCCTATCACACTGATTCTCTTTGGGCGTCTGGTAACCTATAGGGGTTATGGTTAACCTTAACCCCTGGGTCAGTGATTATGTCATTTTTAATGACCGTGGTTTCCCCTGGTTTGTCAGGAAACAGCACCCTATTTCTGATCAGAAATTCCTTAACTTCCTGCTGTTGACTGGCTGAGAGGGTTTTTGCCACTGTCACTTTGGGTACCATGGGCCCTGGGTTTACTGGAGGGCCTCAGATAGCTGACAGTGCTGCTCTATCCTTCAAGGGTTTTATAAGATTTACATGGTAAATCTGTTCAGGCTTTCTTTTCCCTGGCTGGTAAACTTTATAATTGACCTCCCCCTCTTTTTCCATGATTTCAAAGGGTCCTTGCCATTTAGCCAAAAGTTTACTTTCTACTGTGGGAACCAACACCAACACTCTTTCCCCAGGAGCAAAGTTGCGTAAGCGAGCATTGCAGTTGTATACCCTCTGCTGTGCCTGTTGGGCCTGTTCCAAGTGCTCTCTTACTATTGGCACCACAGCAGCAATTCTTTCTTGCATTTGGGAAACATGCTCAAAAACTGTTTTATACAGACTGGACTGTCCCTCCTATGTTTCTTTGGCAATGTCAAGTAATCCCCTTGGATGTCTCCCATACAATAAATCAAAAGGGGAAAACCCTGTGGAGCATTGGGGAACCTCTCTTATAGCCAACAGCAAATAAGATAACAGGTAATCCCAGTCTCTACCATCTTTGTCCACTACTTTCCTTAGCATGTGTTTTAAAGTTTTATTAAACCTCTCCACTAAGCCAAAGGTCTGGGGATGGTACACAGAAGTTCTTAACTGATCAATTTTAAACAGGTGGTATAATTCTTTCATGATTTTTGACATAAACGGGGTACCTTGGTCAGTCAGGATCTCCTTATGTATTCCCAACCTGCTAAAGACATGGACTAATTCTCTAGCAATGGTCTTGGTTAATGTATTGTGTGATGGTATCGCTTCCAGGTACCTGGAAGCGGGCAGATTTCATTAATGGCCCAACCAAATCCATAGCTATTATTTCAAACAGAACCTCAATAATGGGTAACGGAACCAGGGGACTTTTGAAATGTGGCCTTGGAGCATGATCCTGACATTTATGGCAGTATGCACAATAGTCAGATACCTCGTTATGGACCCTGAGCCAGAAAAACCTCTGCATAATTCGCTCAGTGGTTTTCTCTACCCCTAGGTGGCCTGCAGTTATATGACCATGGGCCAGATCTAACACTGTTCTTCTGTATGCTTTTGAAACTATTAATTGTTCCACAATATCTTCCCCCTTCCTTGTCACCTGATACAACAAATCCTGACATACTGCCATATGAGGATATGACAAAGGACTATCGGGGTCTATGGGTTTACCATTGATCACCTTGACATTCTCCCTGGCTTTTACCAGAGTAGGGTCATTTAACTGCTCCATGGCAAAGACCTCTCTTCTGACCTCTAAATCAGGCAGATGATCAACTGGCTCAACAAGACTTCCCACCTCAGTGGGAGGCACATCACTTGGCGAGCCACCATCACACTCCACATTCTCTAGTTTGCCAATCTTACTAGAAAAAGGGAACGTCTCTGACTCTGAAGAAACTTCCTCTGCTACTACACCAGTAACCTACTCAAATGAGTCAGGGTGATTTACCTCTGTGCAAAATCGGCTTTCCCACAACTTCCAGAAGTGAGCAAAGTCTCTCCCCAATATTGCATCATACATTAAGCCATGTACCAAACCCACAGAGACTTTTGAGGAACCACATGGTGTCTCGATGTTCACTTCTGCAGTAATTTATAACGAGTATCCCCATGTATGCAGGTCACATCAACAGTTTTCACCTTATGCTTCAAGGGGTACAGAAAAGGGAATGAAAGTGCTCTCTTTTTTGGGGCACAAGTATCTACCTTGTATAGTAAAACTTAATTTTTAATGTTATGTCATAAAAGAATCATAGAAAATTAAAAACTTAAATTATAAACATATGATAATAAACATACAATAATTGCACAATGTTATATTAAAAAAGCTAACACTTTTATCATATCAAACAGCACATCAAGGAGTGGTCAATATCTATATAGATAGATTCAATAATCCAAGGTACCAATACCACAACACAAAATGTAAGGGAAACCATCCCTAATTGGTTCTGATGCAGCTGTAGCCAAGGTGAAGTTTTTAAGTTTGTATATATATTTTTTCTATAGAAGGGAAAAATATCCCAATATCTGTAAGACAAGCACAATCCAACCTCATATGAATAAATAGCAGAAGATTAACAGTTAGTAATCTGTAATCTTCTGAGGAGGAAAAAAGCAAGCAAATGAATACTCAGATCCCAATTTAAGACAGCATATTTCCTTACATATCAATCATCCCCACATAGTGGACTTCAGTCAGACCCAGTCATAAGTGCTGAGCGCTCGCAATCGGGTCGATGTTTAGGCCCTGCGTATGCACAGCGGCCGCACTGCGCGTGCACAAGCCCCGGAGCGAGAGAGAAAATCTCTCACTCCGGAACTCACTACAAAAGGGGCAGCTGTCGATGGTGATCGACAGCTCGACCCATTTTGTAGGCGTGGTCCGGGGTTGATTTCACTGAGCTCTGGTAGCTTCCTGCTGAAGTTTATTTGTTTCCTGCTGAAAAAGGCTAATTGGCTGTGCTGATTCGACCACACTAATGATAAATGTTTTAAAACAAGTAATTAAGTATGAAATATTTTTAATTAAACAGTTGCATAATATAGGTATAGAAGACCTAAATGGTACATGTAAATATCATACAATGAAATAAATTAAAAAACATGCATAAAGATATATGGTAATGGTAAAAAAATAGGGAGAAAAAAAGGAGGGAAGTTGGGAAAAAAAAAATATTCGAAGTAAAGTCAGTATATGTATTCAGTGTTCCTGATTGGATTGTATCAGACTGAAAGTTGAAACTGTGGCCCTGATTCAGAGCCGGACGCTCTGACCAGAGCGCTCGCTCTGAATCATGGCTGTCCCAGTTAAATTTGGAGCGGCCTTTTGGATGCTCGCATAGCTGTGGGTTACCACCAACAGCTTATGCGAGCGTCCATGATGATGGTCGCGATGGTCAAGACCATCGCGACCATCGGGCTTGCGACGAGACCCTGCAGTAGGGTCTCGCTTCCGCAAGCCCTGGAGTGATTTTGGCTCTATCAAAGCCAAACTCACTCCCACTGACATCACTAGTGATGTCAGTGGGGCCGGCCCCAGACGGTACGTGTTCCCATGGGAACGCCTCCATCTGGCAGCCATGCCCCCAGCACGCTCACCAAAGGGGGCGTGCTGTCACTCACCATCAACAGCACACCCCCTTTTGGTTCGAGACTCGAAGCGACAGCTTGGCTGTCGCTATCCAGGTCTCACGCATGCGCACAACGGAGCTCCCTCCATCGCGCACATGCGCATTTGGGTACCATTGACCCGCTTGCGAGCCTCCTGCGCTCGCGAGTGGGTCTGAATGAGACCCAGTATCTTTTTGAAGAGATACTAAGTTTCTTGACAATATTGTGGCTGAGGCAACAGTATACTGTTTCATGTTATAAATGAATGTTAGCAACTTGGAGTGAGCTCACCCAATGCAGTTATGTTGGCTGTGTCTCTCTAAGTTCTCCCGTTGTGCTGAGTGATGTGACAGCCTGCAGGATGCGAAGGGGAACACCGGGGTTCACATGTAGATAATGGTGTTTTCCTGTTAGCTGCAGTGTGTTCCTTGGCTGTGTCCAAAGGTACAACCGCTGCTGGCTTAAACCTTTGGTCCTTTCTCAGCGGGATATCCCGTTGGGAGTCACAGCTCCGTATCTGCAACGGAGAGCTGGCTGTGATCTGCCGCTGGCCAGTTGTACTGGGTCCCCGCTGCTGCAAAGTTTGTAGTCGGGAGATGAAGAGTACAGTCTCGTAGTTGGCAGTGAACACTGTGTACTGTTTGGCTCATAATGAGGTCCCGTATCTGCCACGGAAAGCTGGCTATGATTGGCCAGTAGCCGGTTGTGCTGGGTCCCCGCTGCTGCAGAGTTTGCACTCGGGAGATGAAAGGTACAGATTCATAGCTGGCAGTGAACACTGCGTACTCTTTGGCTGATAATATGTTCCGCTGCTGTAGAAAATAGCGGTCTGGGTGGTGATCTTTTTGGTAGGTCAGCTCAAAGTGGGTGCTGTTGCTTCTTATTAATGTAATGCCATAGGTCCTGTGTAATTGCTCAATGCATTTCTGTGTGTCTGCACACCTTCATCAGGCTTCTGGTGTGCAGACACACAGAACACATTTCTGTGTGTCTGCACACCTTCGTCAGGCTCCTGATGAAGGTGTGTAGACACACAGAAATGCATTGAGAAATTACACAATCCAATCAGGACCACTGAATACATATACTGACTTTAATTTGAATTTTTTTTTTCCCCATTCCCCTCCCTTTTTTTCTCCCTATTTTTTACTTTTACCATATATCTTTATGTATGTTTTTTAATTTATTTCATTGTATGATATTTACATGTACCATTTAGGTCTTCTATACCTATATTATGCAACTGTTTAACTAAAAATATTTTATACTTAAGTACTTGTTTTAAACCATTTATCATTAGTGTGGTCGAATCAGCACAGCCAATTAGCCATTTCCAGTTTTTGAAGTAATTGCACAAATTCTTCTATTTTGTCAGCAGCTTTTTCTGACACAAAAAAGATTATATAGGGAGCGCTAATTTTTCTTCAGTTTTTTTTCTTAGTATTTGTTTCCTGCTGAGCTGCCATAGCTTAGAGCAAGGCCTTAAAAATGTCCTCCAAGTTGTCCTTAGGGGTAGGCTGGAAGCAGAACCTTGCCTCTCGGAGCATCTGCTAATGCCACCTTCATTGACTAAACAATTTTGTGCCTGTCCCTTTAAATTTAAAGGACATATTTTTCCTTGCTGCAACTTCAGTGTGTGCTTGCACACATTCTCCACCACTTGTGATAAGGTCAGGATAGGGGTCCCTCTCCTGGGGTAGATGGACACCTCCTTACACACAGCAGCCAGGAAATAGCACACCAGTCATGGATTTTCATGCCAGCTGGTCGGTGCCAGTTTTTATTGTGCAATATCAATAATCAAAGAAACAAAACATAAAACAAACCCCAGCCTGGCTGGGCACTAACTATACAGAAAGTTCCCTCACTAACAGAACACTAAATAAATCCACGTACACAGTACCTTCTGGTTTGTAGCCAAAGGTGTCTCAGAGCAAGCTAACCTACGGCCTGCTCTCTCAAGTATGAGACACTCAGCTAAAACAAAACCTAGCTTATCACAGCCATTTCCAGGTGCAAGTCCTAATGACCTGCTGCCAGGCTGAAAGGCTTAACACCCAGAGTGGCCTGTGGATGGAGCCCCCCTTTCCTCACATCCACACCCAAAGGACCCATTCTGGCTTTTCACAGAAGCCGACATTTATAGTCTGCTGTATCCAACAGACTTCTCCTGGGGCTTTTAAAAGACATAAGACAGGAATCTGGGATAGATATAGAAGCCATTCCACACTTCTCCAGTGCTTCTATAAAAAAAAAAAATATATATATATATATATATATATATATATATATATATATAGCGGGTAACATAAGTATTGAACACATCAACATTTCTCTCAGTAAATATATTTGTAATGGGGCTATTGTAATGAAATGTTCACAATATGTCAGCAACAACCCATGCAATCCACGCATACAAAGAAATTAACCAGTGATGTCCATAAATTAAGTTATGTGTAAAGACACAGGGAAAAAGTATTGAACATGCTTTCTGGGATGTATTTAATGCTTTGTACAAAAGCCTGTGTTGGTAATGACAGCTTATTGACACCTCCTGTGTGGAGAAACTAGTTACATGCATTGCTCAGGTGTGATTTTGGCCCATTCTTCCACAAAAACAGTCTTCAAATCTTGAAGGCTCAGTGGGCTTCTTCTATGAACTCTGATCTGTAGTACTTTCCATAGATTTTCATTTGGATTCAAGTCAGGTGATTGGCTGGGCCATTCTAGCAGCTTTATTTTACTTATCTGAAACCAATTGTGAGTATCTTTGGCTGTGTGTTTGGGATCATTGTCTTGCTGAAATGTCCACCCTCATTTCATCTTCAGCATCCTGGTAGATGGCAATAGATTTTTATCAAGAATGTCTCTGTACATTTTTCCATTCATCCTTCCTTCAATTACATGAAGTTTACCAATACTGTATACTGAAAACAGCCCCACACCATGATGTTTCCACTTCCAAACTTCACTGTTGGTATAGTGTTTTTGGGGTGCAGTGCTATTTCTCCTCCAATCATGGTGTGTATTATGGCATCTAAAGAGTTTAAATTTTGGTTTCATCTGACCAGATTATATTCTCCCAGTATTTCACAGGCTTGTCCAAATGTTGTGCAGCAAACTTTAAATGAACTTCAACATGCTTTTTCTTCAGCAATGGAGTCTTGCGATGTGAGCGTGCATATAGGTTATGGCAGTTTGCATGCATTTCTTATTGTTTTCTTTGAAACAATTGTACCTGCTAATTCTAGGTCTTTCTGAAGCACTTCACAAGTGGTCCTTGGCTCTTGGACAACTCTTCTGATAATTATTTTCACTCCTCCTCTTGAAATGATGTTCTTTCCACTTCCGGATTATGGCCCTGATTCAGAGCCACTTGCAAATGCAGTGCACTCGCAAGCGGCCCGATGTTTAGGCACTGCACAAGCAACGCGTCCGTTGTGTGCGCAAGCCCCACCAAGCAATTGAAGTTCAGTTGCTATGGGGCTTGCAACAAGAAGGGACGGCTGTCAATGGTGACTGACAGCTCACCCCGTTTTGTGAGTGGGTAGGGGGGGTGGCTGGTCAAAAGTAGGCATTCCCTTAGCAATGCCTGGCGATTGTTGGGGGGTCTTACTGACATCACTACTGATGTCAGTAGTGGATTTCCTGCTCTATTAGAGTGGGAAGTACACTTGGCCTTGCGGCAGCCTAGACACTACCACAGGGTCTCGTTGCAAGGCCAATGGTCTCGATTATCGCAATGGTCTCCTGGCCGCTTGCACAAGCTGTGGGTGGTCTCCCACAGCTTTGCGAGTGGCCAGAGATCAAAAAGAAAAAAAAATGCCCACAATTCCAGCATCCGGGCAGCGGCAGCGAGCGGCTCTGAATCAGGGCCTATGGCCCAAACAGTGCTCACTGGAACATTCAAAAGCTTAGAAATCCTTCTATAACCAATGCCATTAGTATGTTTTGCAACAATAAGGTTGCAAAAGTCTTGAGAGAGCTATTTGGTTTTACCCATCATGAGATGTTTCTTGTGTGACACCTTGGTAATGAGACACCTTTTTATAGGCCATCAGTTGGGACTGAACCAGCTTCTATTAATTTTCACTGCCAAGGGGCAGGATTGCTTTCTAATGACTGATAGATTTTAGCTGGTGTCTTGGCTTTCCATGCCTTGTTGCACCTCCCTGTCTTCATGTATTTAGTACTTTTTCCCTGTGTCATTTCACATTATTACACATAACTTAATTTATGGACATCTATGGTTTGTTTTAATAGCATGTATGGATTGAATGTGTTGTTGCTGACATTTGGTGAAAATTTCATTACAATGGACCCATTAAAAAAATATTTACTGAGAAAAATGTTGATGTGTTCAATACTTATTTTGCCATATATATATATATATATATATATATATGGGAAGATGTCTAATTGCTACCTTGCCTTGTGGATATAGCTTAGGTGTGGGCTGATGAGAAGGCAGACCAGTCAGGCTGCTATGGGAAACAATCTATGTGGGACTGTGGCAGCCAGAGAGCCCAGTGAAGCTAAGTGAGCCATTGGGGGACAGGAGGCCTGTGTCTGGACCTTGCAGGAGGCAAGGGGGACCACAAACTCTCAGACTGTGTGACATTGGAGCAGCAATGCTGCAGGCTGGGCAAGCCAGGGCCTATATCTGTATGATACAGGGAAGGCCACCAGGACTGTGTTTGTGTAGCTGTGGCAGCCAAGCAAGGCTGGAGCTGGCAATAGACCTGCAAGAAGCAGGCAGAGACTTTGTTGGCAGACTAGCTGCACCACATTAGAGAGGGCTCAAGAAGTGAGCTAGATGCCCTAAACAGGGGCTAGGTTGATTATTGTTTTCTGTTCCTTTGTGTTGTACCTGTTTTTCCCTGCTGGAAGTAAAGCACCATCTTCTTTATTTTATTTGAAAGCCATGTGCCCCACAATTTGCAAGGTGTGGGGCATTGACCCACACCTAGCAAATTGCATTATATATGGTGACACGATGTTGACATTTCATCATGTTTAGCACTGCATGTCAGAGCCTCACTATCTATTTTACACATATCCACGATGTACAGTGGTCATTTTTCCTCCTATCCACCAGGGGCATCAGACTGCTTTATCCTGTGTGATGCGTGAGTGTCTGACGCACAGTGATGATGTCAGACTCTGGCCCCCGGCAGCATGGAGCATTGCACTGCACCAATCACCTTGGACATTCCACTATAAAGGTATGTATATTTGTTTTTTTCATTGTGTTCTTGATAAAAGTCATGTGAGACTGAAACGTTGAACAAGGCAGACACAGTTGTCAAGTTTTATTCTTTCATTTCATCAGACCTGTGAGTGCCACCCTTCCCTTTCTACATATGTAAGTGGGTGTTCCATTGAACTTCCAGGAAGGCTCCAAGGCAAGTAATTTATTTTGCATTTATGTGGAGTGCCAGCCATTTGACTATATATATATATATATATATATGTATGTATATATATATATATATATATATAGCAGTACAAGGTAAGTATTGCAACCTTTACAAACCACACAGATCACTCCAGACTTTCTTATTGATATTTTATGCAAAAAGCATTAAAACTAAATTTCGGAACTCTGCAGAGTCCCATCCTAAAGGTAATGACAATGAAAATATCTTTCATTGTCATTACCTTGAGGACGGAATTCTGTGCCGACCCAAAATATCGGTTAAAAGCTTTTTGCATAAAATATCAATAAGAATGCATGGAGTTACCCTTGTGGTTTGTACTGGTTGTAGTACTTACCTTCTACTACTATACTATTGTCTATGGGAGTACCGAGGTGGTTGTACATTATCAAGAAGGAGTGCCGGACCATTGGACATATATATATATATATATATATATATAGCAGCAATACTCCAGATATTCCATAAGGTAAGACCTGAAGAACCAGCACACCACCAAAATCGATAACTTTTAGATAAGCATCTTTAATGTAGCATCCGTAGAGAGAAATGTAAAAAAAGCCATCATAGAGCCAGCTTTAATAAATAGTAATAAAGTACTCATCCATCACAGTAGGATATTCTGTAAAGTACTCATTCAAAACTGTCAGTAAGAACCAGCCATCCCAACGGGCCATTTCGGCATATCTCGCATTTGTCAAGGGTCATCCTCAATTAAGCTCACTATGCTAAGGCTTAATATAGTAAAGATAATTATAAAGAGTTGCACTCACCTGTTCACCTGCGCGCCGATACCAAACTCCAATCCCGGAAGCCAGCATCCAAGCAGAACCCTCCAGCTCACCACAGTTCCCGGAGGTCACACTATTCATTCCGCTGTACCGGAAGTGACACGACGGAGCCGCCGCTACTACACCTCCAGACAGATGGAAGATAGTCACACCTACAACAGTGACGTGGGGGGTGGTCAGGCACTAACAAGGGGGCGGCATCCCGGTGACCAAGGCAACGGTGCGCATGTAAACAAGAGCGGGCACTGACATACAATCAAATGTTAAATATCAATAAAACACATAATAAGGTCCATAAGCATCATTTTAGCACATCACATCACCTACCCACACAAATAATTATCCATTTCAACAAGGACTGTGATGATCTCGATTAATAAAGATAACAAATCCCTAAAAAAAGTGACTGTTATCCAATTAATCACATGAATCAATTTCCCCTTAAAACATATATAACATATATTACAAAAGTACATACAAAGCCACAAAAACACACATATATGCAAACTCGGAAAAAAGTAATTAGGCTAGCGTAGACCAGCCAATGCTGTCTACATAAAGTCATATACAAGCAGAGTAATCGGACATAATGTAGCAAAAAATGGAAACAGAGGTAAATCTTCAAATAAACTAAGTGAATAATAGTTCCTCATTAAGGCCACACGGAGTCAGTGAATTTAATTTATAAATCCACTCGCATTCTCTCTGTAGTAGTAACCGATGTCTATCGCCCCCCTCTCCATAAAGGAGGCACATGGTCTATAGGCATAAAACGAAAGTCATTGATTGTGTGTCCACAAGAAATAAAATGCTTGGCCACAGGTGGTGTGCTGGTATCAATTTTGAATGTGGCTTTTTTTATTGAACTTCTATGCATACCAATCCTTTCTTTAAGCATACGAATGGTTTTGCCCACATACAATTTATTTCAAGGACACATAATCACATATATGATGTATTTTGACTCACATGTCATTCGATGCTTCAGACTGAAGGTTATACCCGTGTATGGATGGCAGAACTCATTACCAACCATTAAAAAATGACAGTTGACACAACCCACACATTTGTGTGCTCCAAGCTGTAGCGACAACCAATTTGAGTTAACGCCGACCCCTGGGCTAACATCCGAAGAGGTAAGCCGTTCTTTTAAGTTATGGCTTCGCTTATAGCAAAACATAGGTGGAAGAGCACAATCACTTCCTATGGTAGGATCAGTCTGTAGGATATGCCAATGTTTTAATACAGCCTTACGGATCAAACCCAAAGTCATTGAATAGGTAATAGGAAACAGCAGCCTATCTTCCACTTCTCTTTTGGAATTGTTAGACATCAGTTCCTCTCGTCTGAGAGATAAACACTTATCAATGGCCGCATTGACTTCACGGCTATCATATCCTCTCTGTATGAATTTGGATCCCATATCTTTAAGAGCCTTTGGGAGGTCTTCTTCATTAGATGTAATCCTTACCACTCTCAGCAACTGTGAGTAAGGAAGTCCTGACTTGAGGGCCGGGGGATGGAAACTCTTGGCACTTAGAATGGTATTTTTATCAGTTGGCTTTCTGAAAATAGTTGTTTTTAGTTTTTGGCCCGAGATAGTGACCAAGGCATCAAGAAACTCAATATTATTAGGGCTCCATTTATGTGTAAATTTAATAAGAGATTCCTTTAAATTGAGTTCACCTATAAATGTTTCCAGTTCTACTGAGCTACCCGTCCAGATCATAAAAAGATCATCAATAAAATGAAAATAGCAAGTGATATATTTTGAAAAATTGGGGTCACTGGTGATGTACGCGGTCTCAAAAAAATGCATGTAAAGATTGGCATAAGCTGGGGCCATATTAGACCCCATGGTCGTACCTTTAAGTTGCAAGTAAAAGGTGTTATTAAATAAAAAATAATTTTTATGCAGAATGACATCCATCAATAATATTAAATAATCAACAGGAGGCCCATTATAACATGCATTACCAGTGATCGCCCACCTCACCGCTTCCAGACCCTTACTTTGTTCTATATTTGTGTAAAGGCTTGAAACATCCAAAGATACCAATAAGCAACCACTAGGTGGAAACTCAAATTGTTTGTTGAACCACTGATTGTAAATGAAAATCACAGAATTGTGAGAGTGTCTGTCCAAGGGAACCCTGGAAGGAGATTATAGGTCTCCCAGGTGGCATTACAGAAGATTTGTGTATTTTTGGAAGCGTATAGAAGAGGGGAATTACAGGATGATCTTGAATTAAAAATTTAACAGTAGTTTCATCCAACCAATCGTTATTAAGCCCAAGCTGAATAATGGCATCAATTTCACGCTTTTTTTGAGACTGCGTACATCACCAGTGACCCCAATTTTTCAAAATATATCGCTTGCTATTTTCGTTTTATTGATGATCTTTTTATGATCTGGACGGGTAGCTCAGTAGAACTGGAAACATTTATAGGTGAACTCAATTTAAAGGAACCTCTTATTAATTTTACACATAAATGGAGCCCTAATAATATTGAGTTTCTTAATGTCTTGGTCACTATCTCGGGCCAAAAACTAAAAACAACTATTTTCAGAAAGCCAACTGATAAAAATACCATTCTAAGTGCCAAGAGTTTCCATCCCCCGGCCCTCAAGTCAGGACTTGCTTACTCACAGTTGCTGAGAGTGGTAAGGATTACATCTAATGAAGAAGACCTCCCAAAGGCTCTTAAAGATATGGGATCCAAATTCATACAGAGAGGATATGATAGCCGTGAAGTCAATGCGGCCATTGATAAGTGTTTATCTCTCAGACGAGAGGAACTGTTGTCTAACAATTCCAAAAGAGAAGTGGAAGATAGGCTGCTGTTTCCTATTACCTATTCAATGACTTCGGGTTTGATCCGTAAGGCTGTATTAAAACATTGGCATATCCTACAGACTGATCCTACCATAGGAAGTGATTGTGCTCTTCCACCTATGTTTTGCTATAAGCGAAGCCATAACTTAAAAGAACGGCTTAACTATTCGGATATTAGCCCAGGGGTCGGCGTTAACTCAAATTGGTTGTCGCTACAGCTTGGAGCACACAAATGTGTGAGTTGTGTCAAATGTCGTTATTTAATGGTTGGTAATGAGTTCTGCCATCCATTCACGGGTAGAACCTTCAGTCTGAAGCATCGAATGACATGTGAGTTGAAATACATCATATATGTGATTATGTGTCCTTGCAACAAATTGTATGTGCTCAAAACCATTCGTATGCTTAAAGAAAGGATTGGTATGCATAGAAGTTCGATAAAAAATGCCACATTCAAAGTTGATACCAGCACACCACCTGTGGCCAAGCACTTTATTTCTTGTGGACACACAATCAATGACTTTCGTTTTATGCCTATAGACCATGTGCCTCCATTACGGAGATGGGGCGATAGACATTGGTTACTACTACTGAGAGAATGCGAGTGGATTTATAAATTAAATTCGCTGACTCCGTGTGGCCTTAATGAGGAACTATTATTCACTTAGTTTATTTGAAGATTTACCTCTGTTTCCATTTTTTGCTACATTATGTCCGATTACTCTGCTTGTATATGACTTTATGTAGACAGCATTGGCTGGTCTACACTAGCCTAATTACTTTTTTCCGAGTTTGCATATATGTGTGTTTTTGTGGCTTTGTATGTACTTTTGTAATATATGTTGTATATGTTTTAAGGGGAAATTGATTCCTGTGATTAATTGGATAACAGTCACTTTTTTTAGGGATTTTTTATCTTTATTAATCGAGATCATCACAGTCCTTGTTGAAATGGATAATTATTTGTGTGGGTAGGTGATGTGATGTGCTAAAATGATGCTTATGGACCTTATTATGTGTTTTATTGATATTTAACATTTGATTGTATGTCAGTGTCCGCTCTTGTTTACATGCGCACCGTTGCCTTGGTCACCGGGATGCCGCCCCCTTGTTAGTGCCTGACCACCCCCCACGTCACTGTTGTAGGTGTGACTATCTTCCATCTGTCTGGAGGTGTAGTAGCGGCAGCTCTGTCGCATCACTTCTGGTACAGCGGAATGAATAGTGTGACCTCCAGGAACTGTGGTGAGCTGGAGGGTTCCGCTTGGATGCTGGCATCCGGGATTGGAGTTTGGTATCGGCGCGCAGGTGAACAGGTGAGTGCAACACTTTCTAATTATCTATACTATATTAAGCCTTAGCATAGTGAGCTTAATTGAGGATGACCCTTGACAAAGGCGAGATATGCCGAAACGGCCCGTTGGGATGGCCGGTTCTTACCGACAGTTTTGAATGAGTACTTTACAGAATATCCTACTGTGATGGATGAGTACTTTATTACTATTTATTAAAGCTGGCTCTATGATGGCTTTTTTTACATTTCTCTCTACGGATGCTACATTAAAGATGCTTATCTAAAAGTTATCGATTTTGATGGTGTGCTGGTTCTTCAGGTCTTACCTTATGGAATATCTGGAGTATTGCTGCTATATCAATCATTACGGGGCACCCACACACTAGTTTTGCACATAGTGTGTGCGACCTGTTCACTTGTTTTATATATATATATATATATGTTGGATGCACAACCAGCTTATGGTGATTTAAAATGATATGTGGCATGCATATATTCTGCATGTGTATCTGTATTACAAATGCTATATATATTTGTTCCGCGATGTGAATAGGATGCCCAAGCAGCTTATGCTGATTAAAATGATATGCGGCAGGCCTATTTTCTGTGGGTGTGTCTGCATATGAGATGCTACATTACAATGTCACAGCTACTGACACTTTAAGGAAGCATTTTGCATGCAGCTATACCTGCATGCCGCATATTATTTTAATCCGCAAAAACAGCTTGTGTAGCCTATTGACATCGCTGTATAAGTAAGTCACATTTTAATGGAAAACACCACACAAAAATACACTTGGCGCTATCGAGTTACATTGCGCTCACGCATTATGTTTAATGCTACTTGTAGCACACGTAGGATAGATGTATGTGGATCCATCTGTATAGTGCACACAAATTCCACAGCAGAGAATATTCAGCCCCTGCCTCAGGGTAACTTGCGAACTTTATTCTCTACCACATGTACAAACATGCACATACACACTAGGGTTATTTTTTTTCAGGAGCCAATTAACCTACCAGTATATTTTTGGATTGTGGGAGCAAACTTTAGTACCCAGAGGAAACCCATGCAGGCACAAGGATATTATACAACCTACAAACATTTAGGGCTGTGATGGGAATTAAACCCTTGACCTCAGTGCTGTGAGGTTAACTATTTTTTTCTGGTATAAAAAAACATCTAAAGTATTTTAATAAAACTGCATGGTAAGTGTAACAGTCTCTCAATTACTTTTCTCAATGTACATTCACCTGGTGTTTGTATGTAACTTCAACTAAAGTAGCTTTACTCCTGTCCTGGTGTAAAAATCGATCATGGATCATTCGATAGGTGAACAGGAGCAACCCAGGTCTAGCACTGGTAGTCATAGTACTACATCAACAACTACTTTTAAAGAAGGTCAAGAGGTAAGAACAGGTGTAAGAAAGGGCAGTCTAAATCTAAACAAAGAGGGGAAAAGTCACTGCTGAAAAATTTCCAACATTCCATACACCACACACAGTGGCAATGAAAGACTGAGAGGAGCATGGTCTTTATTTGTGAGTGGTGATCCTGTTACTGCTATTTTGTGCACTTGAAAACCTATTGCAAATGTCAGTGCCAAACACAGTCAGTCATCTTCTGTATCTTTGCATGAACTACCTTCTTCTGAGTCCACATGTGTCACAGGCAAATCAGTGCACAAAAAGAACACTAAGAGCCATATTCAATTTGAGCGGACCCGCGATACTTTTACGCCTCCCAGACTTTTCATCTACATCATGTATTTTGCAAACAGAAAAGTATCATGTGTGTGCCCGCGTATCCCCATATTCAATTTGAAAGTATGCGAAAACAGGACCCGGCGAAATTCAAACAAGCGGAAAGTCCTGTCAGATTTGGGGAAATCATCCTGACACTCTCCAAAAGATGCTGTGACATCAGGGTTAGCTATGGTTATCCGCAATTTGGCTTGCTGAAGGTATTTGTTGTTTTTAAACGGGCTCAATAGCTGCTAAATAGTGTTTTTGTATAAGTGGTGCAGAATAGTAGTCAGGAGTTTTGTTGCAGACAATAACTTATCCCAGCAAATTTGGGGTACTTGAAAATGGGATTCAACATATTTAAAAGTTGATAAAGTTAAGTTTAAAAAATCATGAAAAATCAACCTGCTGCAATCACCTGCAATGAGAAAAACACCTGGGGCATACTAGGGGACCCCCATGGAATCTAGTGTGCTAGTTTTGAACTTTGTCCCCCAACATTTTTTTTTAACCCCAAATTCAAAGTGTTTTTCTTGGGTGTTCTTAAGGTTTTTTTTTTACATTTTTGTACGCAGTTTACCTTTGCAGGAATGTCTATAGGCTGCACGGGTGTTCCCGCAAAGTTTCACCTCTAAACCCCAATTCTGCACTTTTTTCTGCCTGCTATTCATAGGCGAAACTTTTCCGCCTATTACATTGCATTCACTTTTCGCCTAGGCGGAAAGTCTTTCAAATTGAATATGGTGATACTTTTCCACCTGGCAAAATGACATCATCGGCGAAACTTGTTCACTGATTCCAGCTTTTTGCCTCAAATTGAATATAGGCATTTGGCTATAGAACAAACTGTGTGTTCACAAACTTCATAGATCCCAGAGGAGAGTTTAAGGGTCTCCATAAGTGCTGTGTGTGAGTCTAACATTTATGCTTCCAACACTGTAATTATAGAGAAGCTTACTTCCACCATTTCTAAACACAAATGTGAGTAGTAGTAAACATGATGATGATGATAGTTTATATTTAGAAATTTAGGATGCTACTGTGTAAGTGCCTCAGGATGAAGGGAATTATTGTGTATCAGACACTAATGAGGATGTTTATGATGAATGTGTTGAACAAGACAAGTTGATAAAAAGCAGGAGGATGATGTTATTTGTGTCAAAGTAAGTCAACCTCAGTTCTTGCCAGTGATACAAAAAAGGCCATTGTCATGCCGCGGCATAAGACCAAAAAATCTGCCTCTTATGTGTGAAATCTTTTTTACCCAAAATTTCGACAAATGTCCTCAAGCCATCTGTAGCATTTGTAAACCAAAGTATGCAGAGGTATGGATGTTAACTATCTAGGAACGTCATCCCTGTTACATTATTTGCAGCACATTCATGAAAAGTTTTTGGCAGAATCTGAAAATAGAGTTAAACCTGGACCAGCATTTAGTGTAAGGTATCCTAAATTTTGAACTGTCCAGATAAACATAAATTAAAAATAATCCAGAGATAATTAAATTTGATTTTAAGCTTAATTTGTAAGGGCTGATTTTGCTTTTCTCTATACATGACAATGTGGTAGGTGCATATTTCTTCATACTAATATAATGAAAGACCTACTACATCCTCCTTAAAAGTTTTAGTATTTAGTATTCTTTTTTCACTTATTTTTTATTCTACATAAATTATTTTTTTCCTGAAAATCACATTGAGAATCTTCTTTATTCATATATTTATTAAAGATGTAATACATTCAAACTATTAACAATTGACAAATTGTTACCCTTGTATATTTAGATGAACTGCAAATAAACAAATAACATAGTATACTAAAATGTGCTTATTAAATGATTTTTCATATGGTATATTTTAAATCATTCAATATCACTAAATAATGTGTGAATGGCACTCAGGCATTATATTTGTTTTTTTTTAGGAGCGCCATAGTTTGGAAATTGATAAATAGTTGAAATAATTTACTTATTATATTCATTAATTTTCTACAAAACAAACTCTTTATTCACTACCTCATATAGGACACAAATATTTAAAGTTATGCACCAAAACAATAATTGGTCAATCTGCGGAAAACATTTTCTTTCTCTAACAAAATAAAAAAAGAGGTCATATGGGTAATTGTTACTTAAAATAAATGTGCAATGAGATTGAAAATATCATATTGCTACATGTTTACAATAATGTCATGCAAAATAAATGACTAAATATTCATTAGTCACCTCAATCCTTACAACATAGTTTATTAATACTTTAGTTGTTCTGTAAATTTGCATGTAGTGTTAAGTGGTAATATACAGTTAAGAACTAAACACACAATTTATTTATTATTGCTTAATAGAATTGTTGTAGCTTTGATCTTTGTGTTTTTTGTGTTGGAGCTAATTAGTGATTGTTAAATAAAAACAACTTCGTCTTTTCCCCAGGTTTTATGACTTAACAACTTACCACATAAACCTGATTCCTATAACCATAAAACAAAACTGAAACAAGTTGGACATGTACCAGCAGAGAGAAAAAGAAATAGCCAGAGGGAACTCTCAACTGTGCAGTAATGTATATCCATGTGGATTTGTGCGTCTGCTAGTCTCTCAGAAACTTAATATTCCAATCAGCTTCTGAGCTACTGCATTAAGAGCCAAGGAGCGCATCAGTGCCCCTATAGCTGAGGGAATATTACTCACCAGGTCATGGTCGACTGAGTAAAATACAACCCTCATATATCATCATAACTGCCAGCAAATGACAATTATAATTGAGATGGCAATAACTAGGAAAGAGTTCTTTAATTTAACATCCAATTATTACAAGTTATCACTCCTTAATAAATGTAATATAACAGACAATCAATGTTGCATGTGACGGTCCAGGCAGCACTGGATTGGGAAATTTATTTCCTGGGGAAAGATATACTGTGTGTGCATTCCCTCTTTAAAAGTCTGCAGTGGTTGTGATAAGTGTAATGAGAACGGGAGCTATAAATAGCCATCTTTCATTCATTTGCATATGTACAAAAGCTGTGAGCTCAGATGGGGGTTGCATATTATTTCTTTTCTATAAAAAGGACAATAAAAGCAGAAACCTTTTTAGATATGCCCATTATCGGATCAGATGATAGAAAAAATCAGAAAAATCAGATAAGCCTAGCAAATAAAAGAAGCATTATTTGGATACAATTTGCATTATATCTATTTCAAGGTCCATAAATGAAACCTAATGAAAAAATTATTTTTTTTAACTCACAAAGGGTAAATTTATTTAATTAATATGTTTTAACAAAGGTATTAATAAATCACCTTAGAACTTGTTTACATAAACAATCATATATATATATATATATATATATATATATATATATATATATATTCCTCAACAGTATATTCATTTTTATTCTCATATTGTACCACATGATGTGCAAAGATAATCTGCTTGCCTATTTAAACACCGACTTCTGCTACCACAGTAATGTAAGCATTTGACTTGGGAAATAGATGTAATACTGTATATTCAGGTGCTTAATACACTTTTATATGCCTAGTTCAACTATTAATAGTTTTAATCTACTGTACATATTTAGTAAGTTAGATTTTTTTTCATGAGTGTATAAAACCTGATAGAGTAATCATAATTAGAGGATATACAAGTCCTGTGTCCTTTGACACTTCAGATATTGAAAATTACACTAGGTCAAGGTTGGCTTGCTTATACATTTATCAAGCAACACTTGGTTTTAGACTCTATTATGAGACAGTAGGTAATGGGAACATAATATAAACTGCAGTGATGTTTTGAGACCTAGTAGATTTCTTAATTAAGCTTGTTTAAGCTTAAAAAGAGAATTAATAAATCTTGAAATGTTATGTTATACTGGATTTCCACCTAAATATTTTTTTTGGTAATACTGGAACTGTAGATTGCTGTTTTAAGGGTGACTGCACATTTTATTGTTACATTGTCTATCTATCTATCTATCTTTATTTTCAACATTTCAACATGTGATGGTATTCAATGTTCAAGAATGGAAAATAAGTGTTTGCCTATGGAAAATAATTTCTAAGTGTTGATTGTAATCTATTACAAATATAATCCACTGTATTAGAAGTTTGGTGATGAGATAGAGAACATTGGTTTAAATTTAAACTATCATAAATTAATAAGTTACACAACTGACAATATGTACACCCCCAGTGTGTGATATCTTGAATGTGTATAGTTTAGGGGTGTGCACCGGCAACTTTTCGTGTTTTGGTTTTGGATCTGGATCTTTCTTCATGTTTTGGATCTGGATTGGTTTTGCCAAAACCACCCTTCTGTGTTTTGGGTTCTGGGTTTTGTGTTTCGGATCTATATTTTTTTTTAAAAAAGCATAAAAACAGCTAAAATCACAGAATATGTTGGTTTTTCTGCTTCTATGCTATTAACCTCAATAACCTTAATTTCCACTCATTTCCAGTCTATTCTGAACACCTCACACCTCACAATAGTGTTTTTATGTCCAAAAGGTTGCACCGAGGTAGCTGGATGACTATGCTAAGTGACACGAGTGGGCGGCACAAACATGTGGCCCATCTAGGAGTGACACTGCAGTGGCAGACAGGATGGCAGTTTGAAAACTAGGCCGCAAACAGTACATAATGCAAAGAAAAAAAAGAGTTGCAAGATGGAATTGTCCTTGGGCCCTCCCACCCACCCTTATGTTGTATAAACAGGACATGCACACTTTAACAAACCAATCATTTCAGCACCAGGGTCTGCCACACGACTGTGGCTGAAATGATTGGTTCATTTGGGCCCCCACAAAACAAGCTGGCAATTAATCTGTCCCTGCACAAACAGGCTCTACGGAGGCAAGATGTTGTCCTCATCCTCCTCATTCACTGATTCCTCACCCTCTTCAGTGTTGTGTACATCCTCATCCTCACAGAGTATTAATTCGTCCCCATTGGAATCCACCACCACAGGTCCCTCTGTACGTTCTGGAGGATGGTCTCCCTGGAAGAGTTGATAATTCATTTTTATTAACATGAACTTCTCCACATTTTGTGGAAGCACCCTCCTACGCCTCTTGCTAACATGGTTCCCGGCTGCGTTAAACACTCTTTCGAAGTGCACACTGGAGGGGGGGCAACTCAGGTAAAATAGAGCCAGTTTGTACAGGGGCCTCCAAATTGCCTCTTTTTCCTGCCAGTACATGTACGGACTGTCTGAAATCCCTACTTGGATGCTGTCACCGATGTAATCCTTTAACAGACAGACGCACGCTTGTGGCTGCTGCTTTGAGGATGCAGGTGCGGCTACAGCCCACACAATTCACAAAGACAGGAAAAAAAAAATTTTTTATTTTTTGTGGAGCGCACTTTGCGGGTTACACCACCCTTTAACAGACAGACGCATGCTTGTTGCTGCTGCTTTGAGGATGCAGGTGCGGCTTCTGCGCATACATTTCACACACAAACACAGAAAAAAAGATTATTTTATTTTTTGTGGAGCGCACTTTGGAGTTTACTCCAACCTTTGACAGACAGACACACGCTTGTCACTGCTGCTTTGAGGTTGCAGGTGCGGCTACAGCCCACACAATTCACAAAGACAGAAAAAAAAGAAGAATTTTTTTATTGTTTATGGAGCACACTTTGAGGGTTACACCACCCTTTAACAAACAGATGCACACTTGTGGCTGCTGCTTTGAGGATGCAGGTGTGGCTACAGCCCACACAATTCACAAAGACAGAAAAAAAGAAGAATTTTTTTTATTGTTTGTGGAGCGCACTTTGAGGGTTACACCACCCTTTAACAGACAGACGCACACTTGTCGCTGCTGATTTCTTGCAGGTGCGGATACAGCCAACACATTTCACAAAGACAGAAAAAAATGAATAATTTTTTTATTGTTTGTGGAGCGCACTTTGAGGGTTACACCACCCTTTAACAGACAGACGCATGCTTGTCGCTGCTGCTTTGAGGACAGTATCATATGCAGTGACAGTAGACTTGTCAGAAATTGTTAGCACGTCCTTCAGTCTGGACCAGATGTCCAAACCGGCCCTTGACTTATGACACAGGCACACACTTGGTGCTGCTACTGTGTTGATGCACGTGCAGCTACATCGCACACAAGTCACAAACACATAAAAAAATATTTTTTTATTTTTTGGAGCACTTTGAGGGTTACACCACCCTTTAACAGACAGACGCACACTTGTCGCTGCTGCTTTGAGGATGCAGGTGCGGCTACAGCCCACACAATTCACAAAGAGAAAAAAAAATAATAATTTTTTTATTGTTTGTGGAGCGCACTTTGAGGGTTACACCACCCTTTAACAGACAGACGCACGCTTGTGGCTACTGCTTTGAGGACAATATCATATGCAGTGACAGTAGACTTGTCAGAAATTGTTGGCACGTCCTTCAGTCTGGACCAGATGTCCAAACCGGCCCTTGACTTATGACACAGGTGCACGCTTGGCGCTGCTACTGTGTTGGTGCACGTTCAGCTACATCGCACACAAGTCACAAACACATAAATAACTAGTTTTTTATGTTTTGGAGCACTTTGAGGGTTACACCACCCTTTAACAGACAGACGCACGCTTGTCGCAGCTGCTTTGAGGGTGCAGGTGCGGCTACAGCCCACACAATTCACAAAGACAGAAACAAAAGAAGAATTTTTTTATTGTTTGTGGAGCGCACTTTGAGGGTTACACCACCCTTCAACATACAGATGCACGCTTGTCGCTGCGGCTTTGAGGATGCAGGTGCGGCTACAGCCCACACATTTCACAAAGACAGAAAAAAAAATAAGAATTTTTTTATTGCTTGTGGAGCACACTTTGAGGGTTACACCACCCTTTAACAGACAGACGCATGCTTGTCGCTGCTGTTTTGAGGATGCAGGTGGAATCTAGATGGGATTTTGAACAGGGGACACACTACCTCCATCAATTGTCTAAATCCCACTGCACTAATGGCGGATACCGGATGCACGTCTAACACCAACATAGCAGTCAAGGCCTCAGTTATACATTGTGCTTCAGGATGACTGATGTCGTACTTCACCCTCCTCGCTAGGGACTTTTGGAGGGTCAATTGTTTAGTTAAAGTAGTGGTGTTCCTACTTCCTCTCTGGGATGATGAACAACTCCCAGCAGCAGCAACAGCACTAGGAGGAAGTGGTTCTTGATCTTTCCCTATTTTATTTTTATTGGAGAAAGTTTGGTCTTCCATTTATGTTATATTGATATATACGTGCGGCTAAGGCGCACACAAACACAGAAAATATTTTTTATTTTTTCTGGAGAGTAGTGCACTTTGTGGGTTACACCGACCTTTAAGAAATGAGCCAGCCGGCTCTTTATTTATGGGACACAGGCGCACGCTTGGCGCTGCTCCTTTGTTGATGCACGTGCAACCACAGTGCACACAATTCACAAACACAGAAAATATTTTTTTATTTTGTTTGGAGTGTACTTTGGGGGTTACAGCACCCTTTAATGGACAAGCCAGCCGGCCCTTTACTTATGAGGCAGGCGCACGCTTGGCACTACTTTGTTGATGCACGTGCGGCTACTGCGCACACAATTCACAATCACAGAAAATATTTTTTATTTTGTTTGGAGTGTACTTTGGGGGTTACATCACCCTTTAATGGACAAGCCAGCCGGCCCTTTACTTATGACACAGATGCACATTTGGCACTACTTTGTTGATGCACGTGCGGCTACTGCACACACAATTCGCAAACACAGAAAATGTTTTTTTATTTTGTTTGGAGTGTACTTTGGGGGTTACAGCACCCTTTAACGGACAAGCCAGCCGGCCCTTTACTTATGGGACACAGGCGCACACTTGGCGCTGCTCCTTTGTTGATGCACGTGCAGCCACAGTGCACACAATTCACAAACACAGAAAATATTTTTTTATTTTGTTTGGAGTGTACTTTGGGGGTTACAGCACCCTTTAACGGACATGCCAGCTGGCCCTTTACTTATGGGACACAGGCGCATGCTTGGCGCTGCTCCTTTGTTGATGCATGTGCAGCCACAGTGCACACAATTCACAAACAGAGAAAAAAAATATATTTTTTTTGCACTTGGGTGGAGCACCCCTGATGGACAGAGCACCCCCTGGACAACACTACAGCACCCCTTTAGGACTGGGACACCGCACAAGACTTTGGAGTGGACACAGCCCCTATGGACAACTGACTGCACAACACAGTCCAGCCAGCCCCTATGGACTTTGAAGGAGTGGACACAGCCTCTATGGACAACAGCAGCACAGCACAGTACAACACTACACTGCACTACACTACACTACACAGCCCAGCAAGCCCTAACTCCCACCCTCCCTCTTCACTGTCCACAGCCGAGTGTGAAAATGGCGCCGACGCGGGTACCTTATATAGGATCCAAAATCCACGAGACCCGGAAGGCAGGATGATGACGTTTTGCCTCGATTTCAGATCCGAGTCAGGCGGGAAAAGTCGAGCCTGACTTGGGTTAAACGCGTTTTAAGAAATCAGTGTATTTTGTCGATGGCAGTTTGTCTTACTTTCTATAATGTTATGGAACATATTAATGTGATCCCCACT
The DNA here is from genome assembly GCA_031769625.1 of Taudactylus pleione. Classification (NCBI taxonomy): domain Eukaryota; kingdom Metazoa; phylum Chordata; class Amphibia; order Anura; family Myobatrachidae; genus Taudactylus; species Taudactylus pleione. The sequence goes on along the minus strand of JAUIMM010000061.1, from coordinate 7,775,890 downwards.
GATAGAAGCATTACTTCTTATGTCTGCAATAAGATCCATGAAAACAGAAAATTAAAATGTATTCTTCTAATTCATCTAATATTCCTAAATATCCTCAAGAATCTATTAGATAATGCTTGCTACCTACTGGCATACATAGGATCTGTAGGAAACTGTAGATGTGTGTTACTTCAGAACTATCTGGAAGTCAACTAGCCTATAGTTACATAAATAACTGCACACAAATTGTGTTTCACATTCTATACTATTGATCATTTCATAGGCTTTAGATAAATTAAAAAAATGGTACATTGTATGAATGAATATAATTATTTCTTGTGCACAGTATACTAAAATATTTTGATAGCAGAAAGAGCTGTCTATTTTACCAATGTGAAAGGTAAGCATATTGCAATGTGGTAATGTTTTGGAAATAGTGGATGGTCCCAAAGCTCCCATTAAAGACTAAGGGGTATATATACTAAAGTTCAGGTTTTTGGAAGTGGAGATGTTGCCCCTAGCAACCAATAAAATTCTACTTAACATTTATCTAGCACCTTCTAGAAGATCATAGCAAGAATATGATTGGTTGCTATGTGCAACATCTCGAACTTTAGTAAATATACCCCTAATAATTTTCTTAGTTTTCTTCAGCTTTGCTAAACACCACAGATTTACTGGTCATTTGTCTACAGCGGTAAACCTAACTTTAACCAATAGCAGATATAAGTTATAGTTAGGTTTTTTTTAGCACCTTAAGTTCAACTCAACCTTCATATTTCAATGTTTCCTGCCTAATTCAGGTTTAGTTTGTGAGGTTGTGTGAAAACATTTTTATTGCAATAAATACTGTAGTTGCTACTGTAGATATCAACGAAAATAGTGCGCTTGGGAATGAAGTAAAACAAAGTAAATGTAATGTAAGCAAAGAGGGTTGAGCAAGAAAAACTGCAAACTTTATTATCTTTAGTGAGTGATGTTAATGTATAAGCCAATGATAAGGTATTAATTGGTGATTTCTTTACTATATGCTTTTTCCTTTTGTTATAAATGGATTTAAAAAAAATATATATTTATCAACCTTTAGAATCAGGCTGAATTCCACCAATCAGAAGGAAACTGCACTAATAGCCTGTTGCAGGAAGACTTTCGACGAGTTTAGTACTAAATTGATTGGTTACTAGTGTAAAGTGGCATATTTCACTGGCAGTGCGGCCAGTGCAGTCGCCCAGTGCTTGATGCCTCAATGCTCCATCATTTCATATTTAAAGAAGGTGCTGGGTGTCCGCAACAAAAAAAAATATGTGAGCAGTAAGCCCACATGTGCTATCCTGTCCCTGCCAGCTCCTCTCCATTCTATGTGCAGCTAGGATGACACACACACAAAAAAAAAAATAATATATATATATATATATATATATATATTATATATATATATATATATATATATATATATACACAGTGAGTGAAGGTGTGGAGGGCACTAATCATTAAATATATACATGGAAGTGCTGTGGGGGTACAAAAAAGAATTTAATTTATACAAATCAAGGGGTGGTGATGCTGTCTCTCGCCCAGAGAGCTAACATTTATAGCTATGGCTCTGCAGACAAAGGAGAGTGTGTTTTTTTTCACAACTAATGCATAATAATGCAAAAGAACAAGAGACTGTGCCAATGCTACTAAGTATTCTAAATATACAGTCCTGATAACTTGTGAAGACTTACTATCAAATCATCAAAAATAATATGTACCGGCAAGTAATCAACTTATTTAGCATGTTACAGTCTAAATTATGATTTTGCAATTGCCTTGACATAAAATATGTATGACTTAGGGGTCTATTTACTAAGCAGTGTTATGAGACAGAGTGAAAAGTGATAAGAAAGTGATAAGGTGCCAGCCAATCAGCTCCCAACTGTCATCTCACAGGCTGTGAGAATTACAGTTGGGAGCTGATGCAATATACAGATTAGTTCTCCACATGCATCTAGCTTCAATATGCTATGTGGCGTGAGACACCTGATGCTATTGAGCCACTCTGTGAAGTGTAGTGTAGCATCATTTTCTTTATATTTTGCATCTCATTTGCATCACAGACGCAGTGAAACACCATTCAAAGTGTACCACAGATGCTGGGATGCGACTTCAACTGCACAGAAATTATTCTAAACATATTCAAAGTGACAGGACAAAGAACTTGTCAAGAAAAAAAGCTGTGGCCGCAAAATCGTAGCATTTGTATACTGATTCAAACTAATGTGCACCCAGATGTACAAATGTCTCACAACAAATTGATCATTAATTCTAGCAAAGTCATTTTGTTGCTTCCAGTTGTTTTAGTTATGTGAATAAGATTCATATTTGAGTGAAAATTACGCTCAGTGTGAGACAAGTTGCCCAAGTCTGTGCACACTGAGAAGGACTGTTTGGTGCAACTAAAACCACAATAAATAAAGACACATCTGTACAATATACTGCTGAATACAATTCACAAAATGTTTCTTGCAGTGGCAGGGCAGCCTTCAGAAAAGATGGGGCCCAGGACTTAAAAAAAAGGCAGGGCTCCCACCCTTTCTCCCTCAGTCCCATCAACTGTATCCATTGTCTGTATCCATTGCCTTCAAAATGGCCTGGCCAGTGTCTGGGAGAAAGGACACAGACACACACAAACAAAGACACACACATACACTTAACTTACCTATTTCGCTCTTTCTTTTTTCTCAGCTTCTATTACCTGGACACTGGCTCTTTACACTACCCGGACTTAAAAAAAAGGCAGGGCTCCCACCCCTTCTCCCTCAGTACCATCAACTGTATCCATTGTCTGTATCCATTGCCATCAAAATGGCCTGGCCAGTGTCTGGGAGAAAGGACACAGACACACACAAACAAAGACACACACATACACTTAACTTACCTATTTCGCTCTTTCTTTTTTCTCAGCTTCTATTACCTGGACACTGGCTCTTTACACTACCCGCCCATCGTGGCTCCTTTCTTTAATTTAGTGGCGTGGCGTGACATAATGACGTCATGCCACGATTGCTTCAGTGTAAAAAGAGAAAACTTTATTGGGGGCAAGATAGTGGGCACAGCAGCCAATGCGGGAGCGCGGCACAGCTGGGTGAGAAGTGACTCACAACGAGTCACTTACTCACTCACTGTATGCAGTGGGGAGGGATAGTGGTTGGCACTTGCGTGTGCAGCTGTAGGCCTGCAGCATACTGGTAGGAGGGGCTGGAACCCCCCTCCGGACCTTTCACTGCAGGGGGTAGTGGCAGGCTGGCGCATGGGCAGCAGCAGATGCCAGACAGGCCCCGTGAGTGTTCAGGCCCGGGACTCCAGTCCCGACAGTCCCCCCCTGATGGTGGCCCTGTGCAGTGGCATGGGCTCTATTAAGAGTTTGTTCCAGTGAAGAGTGAGAACTAAGGCCCTCATTCAGAGCCGTACGCTCTGAGCAGAGCGCACGCTCTGAATGAGGGCCGGGCTCCATTTTCATGGAGCGTCCTCCTGGACGCTCGTATAGCTGTGGGTCACCACCCACAGGCTATACGAGCGTGCATTTTGATGGTCGCGATGGTCGTGACCATCGCGACCATTGAAATTGCGAGCCGGAGCCTGCGGTTGAGGTTTTCAACCGCAAGCTCCGGAGTGATTTTGGCTCTATCAGAGCCAAAATCACTCCCACTGACATCACTAGTGATGTCAGTGGGCCGGCTTCTGACGGGAGGCGTTCCCGTGGGAACGCCCCCGTCAGGGAGGCACGCCCACCAAAGGGGGCGTGCTGTCAATCAACATTGACAGCACGCCCTCTTTGATCGGACACAATGAGCGAAGGAAAGTCCTTCGCTCATCGTGTCTGGCGCATGCGCACGACGGAGCTCCCTCCGTCGTGCGCATGCTCAGTGCAGACCATCGACCCACTTGCGAGCGGACAGCCGCTCGCGAGTGGGTCTGAATCAGGCCCTAAGTGATAGTTTACACTTTATGTACCCAGCAAACCTAATGAACATTTGGGTACATGAGCCTGTACAAGTGCCAGAACAGGCTGATGGGAAGAGATCCAAAGGATCAATCTCAAAAATAAATGTGGAATAGTAGCCCATAAGCTACTATTAACCTAAAATAATGATATTCCATATGTCCCTGAAGAAAGATACTGAATACCATATACTGTACATAAAATGAATGTTCTTATAGTTATCACACAACCTTTGTTACGGCCCTGTTTACTAGAAATATTTAAACTTCAATTATCTCTTGAGTTACAACATCTGTTTTGGACAGACATCCACAACATTCACGGTACCTACTTTTTTCAGTGAGTTGCTTTCTGGATTCTTTTGTGTATATTTACTAGAGGTCACTATTAATAGAATTTGATCAATTTAAATGTTCAATATCAATCAACATTGGTGCTGTGTTTCTGGTGCTTAATCACACATTTCCTAACAGACAATTTAAGTACACATTGAGTCTCCCATATCAGAAATGCTTGGAACCAGATTTATTTTTTATATCAGAGTTTTTTGGAATATTTGCATACCATAATGTGATATTTTGGGAATTGGACTTTAAAGATAAAGATAAAGATAAAGCACTTTAAAGATAAACATAACCAAGATCCAACAGGTATGTGCTTCATAGGGATTAAGATAGTTAAAAAGAACTGGAGAGGAGGCAACTATGATAAACGTATTAATAAAGAAGAATTAAGATGGATTATGGAATTTAAGACCCTAACCCCATATGGACTTAACCTAGACATCAAAATAAAAGCTATCATAACAGGTTTGAGAACTGAACCTATTCATATCATCAGTGAGGTTTACATACATGTATCCTATTGAGTACAATAGGATACATGTATCCCCCTCTCTCATGGTCTATAGTACAGCTTGACATTAATTTCAATGATACAGTTTATTTAATTGCACAGTATTAACTGTAATACCCATGCATCATACTTATATACACAACCTCTTATGATGCATAATATTTATTTATTCAATTGATTAACAATACACCTCAATGTGTGTAGCAATGTAACTGTCTACAATCCTATCATGACCAACATGAATTGATATATGATTTTTCCTCCTCTCCCTGCATTTTTTACCTCGGGACACATATACTTCCCCCCCTTTTTTCCCTCTATTGGTTTTCCTCTATGATTGCGCTCAGTAACTATGGCAACATTCCGTTTATACTATGACATGGGCATGCATCACAGACTGAGCCCGCCCAACATACTTCAAATTCCACCTCCAAGATGGCACTGACCATCACTCCCTAAGGAAGGCTGTTAGCCGACACGCGTAGGAGCACCGGAGTACTACTGCATCAATTCTATCAAGCACTGCCATCTACTGTTACCCAGGTCAGTTCCCCCCCCTTCTCTACCTGCCTCAGTCTCCTCACGTACGATGAGTCGAGCGCACAGCAGTCCGGAGCCACGCGATTCCCCTACAGCCCGCGAGCTCTCGCGAGATCGCGGTGCTGCACGGGACCTGGCATACAGACTCTGTGGGGACCAAGCCTGTAACTGCACTAGCGGCAGTTACCGGAATACGGCCCTACCATCGGTGGTAATAGAAGGGAAGCGGGGGACACCTAGGCAGAACTCAACAGGACCAGGACTACCACATATTTTAATAGAAGGTGAGGCCTCACTAGGATTTTGACCAATAACAGACCATCTGTTGGTCTGATTGACTTAGACGGTGATTACCAACATTTTTCATTTGACTATTTCCATTTAACTTATTTTTTCTGATAGGTACAGTGGGGTGTGGGACACCCTACCTCTGTACCACTATTTGCCAGTTACTGAACATCACATTTAAAACTGATCAATCAATTTGGTGTTGATCCCTCCTCCCCCCCTCTAATTCTCACTCAGCCCTAGACATTATTCCCCCACTGGGTCTTCTCACCCAGATCCATCACACCTGTGATTGAGAGATTTTGGAATTAAATATTTATACATTAAGGCCCTCATTCAGAGCCGCACGCTCTGCATGAGGGCCGGGCTCCATTTTCATGGAGCGTCCTCCTGGACGCTCGTATAGCTGTGGGTCACCACCCACAGGCTATACGAGAGTGCATTTTGATGGGCGCGATGGTCATGACCATCGCGACCATCGAATTTGCGAGCCGGAGCCTGCGGTTGAGGTTTTCAACCGCAAGCTCTGGAGTGATTTTGGCTCTATCAGAGCCAAAATCACTCCCACTGACATCACTAGTGATGTCAGTGGGCCGGCTTCTGACGGGAGGCGTTCCCGTGGGAACACCCCCGTCAGGGAGGCACGCCCCCGGCACGCCCACCAAAGGGGGCGTGCTGTCAATCAACATTGACAGCACGCCCCCTTTGATCGGACACAACGAGCGAAGGAAAGTCCTTCGCTCGTCGTGTCTGGCGCATGCGCACAACGGAGCTCCCTCCGTCGTGCGCATGCTCAGTGCAGACCATCGACCCACTTGCGAGCGGACAGCCACTCGCGAGTGGGTCTGAATCAGGCCCTAAGTTTATTAGAGTTTTCAGACTCAGTTATTCTACATAACAATATCCCATTACCATCCACGGAGCGCAGTCCCGTTATGATACATGTGTTTGCACACATGGCTCATCCGTAGTTACTATTGATTGATTTAGACTTGGGTAGTCTAATATTGGGTCTGCAGCACCTTGCTTATTTATATTCCCCAAAGAAGGAGCGAGCGCCGATTCTATCTATTTATTAAACAAAGTTTGTTTAGATTAAACTATTAAAAAGCAAAGATGTCATGCTCAAAAATTTCTGTATTTCAGAATATTCTGTATTTAAGAATATATGGATATGCAAGACTCAAATTGCTGTAGTAAATATGTAATTTAGCCCAAGAATCACAACATTGATGTTTATCGATAGTAATCTATTTAAATCAGTTAAAATGAACTATTAGTAAATGTTTCCCTAGGTCTTTGATTTGTGGGCTGCTTGGAGTGTTCAGGTGATAAGAGCCAGTTAAAAAATCTACATTCTCTTTAAAATTTAAACATGTAGTCCTTTATAGTGGTAAGAAAAAGTGTTATTTACTGTCAATTTAGAGCTCTGATTCTGAACACTTGTGATCGACTTCAGAATTGAAAGTAAGTCAGCCATAGGGCAGTATTCATTTAGAAGTGAAAAGCCATTTTTGCATAGTTTTTAGCAATAATTTTGTGGGGGTTTTTTACTCTGTATTCAATTCAATTCCGTATTCGCCTATGGGGAAAGTCAAGGCTCTGAAATAGGCGCTACTTTTTCTCCATGGAATAGCAGGTGAAAAAAGTGAGAAATCTATATTTTGGGGTGCACATGTTGGGAAACCACTCAAAAGTATACCCCCCCTCCAAATGACAATTCACCCCAAAAAAATTATTTAAAATTTCGAGCATCTCCCCCAAAAAACGCCTTTGAAATTAGGGGCAAAAATGACAAAAGTGGGGGACAACTTCAAAAAGTAGCTAAATAATCTTATGGGGGTGCTCTAAGAAGGGGCCCAGTCTTCTTGGGATTACAGGTGCTTGAATGACGGAGGAAAAACACTTTTCTAAAACTTCTCTTTAGAGACATTAAAATATGCTAGTACCCATATTCAATCCCCCCAAATTTGATGGGACTACTTATTTTTATCAAAAAATACTGCTCAATGCCATTCTACACCACTTTTGCAAGGATGCTAATAACAAGTATTTTAAACTACTTCAGTACCCCAAATAGTTTTATTAGGGCTACTGGAACACCTCTACATTGATTCCCAATGTTAGTGCATCTTTTTTTGGGGGGTATGGCTGATTTCCCCAAGTCAAACAGTACTTTCCACCTGTTCTGCATTTGACACTTGCTGTTTTCGCCTGTTCTGGAATTGAATATGGTGGAAAGTTAGGATGCAGACAATAAGTTTCCGTGTCCAAAACACGCAATGTTGTCAAAAATTTGGCCAGGCGAAACTTTTCCGCGGGTGCAAAACTAATTGAATATGGCCCATAAGTGGTAACCTATTGTGTGCAAAGAAATGTGTATCTTCATCCATTTGCAGAGTTGTATATATTTTTGTGAGTGGACAGCCTGTATCATTATATGTGGTTTGTTTCTTGTCATCTGGGTGCACTTACACCAGCCTATACTTGATGGAAATTATGCTCCTATTGATGCGTACCTCCAACTTTGTTTAGTCCGCAATTCCATTGACACATCCTATCTGATCTAGAGCTAAGTCACAATGCTCTTTTACAGCCCCTTCAGTCGCAAGTGGAGATGCAATTGAAATGCATTTGACTGTGCATCATCCATATTTGTGAATGCTTTTTTCTGGCACAAGCAAACAAATGCATAATGTGGTCTGTAAACAGGCATAAAGATGTTGATTGTAGTTCAGAGTATTTAGCCATGATTATTTGTTTCTGCTTTGTTATGAACATTCTTATTGGTACCAATTCCTAAATTTTTATGGTGGCTTCTATACTGTGGCTTTAATGTCACAGGACCATAAAACTATTTGTTTTAAGCATTACATGAATACACATTATTAAGTTATTATTTTTCACAGTCTTTCTATTACTAAAGAAAATCACTGTGAAACAAATCATGCAGTCATTTGGTAATAGAAGCTCAAGCCAGGGACTTGTCTGAGCACAATTAACACCCTTGGTGGGTTCAAGCAAGGCCTCTCCTTTAAAACTTATTCAGTTTCGTTTTTAGTTATCAGTTTATTTGTGATTGACTTAGAGTTTGACCAGTTATGATTAAGGGTGTGTTTGTGCTTGTTTATATGTGACTGTTGGCTGAAATCTCCCCCCTTTTCTGGAAATGTATTTTTCTCGTTGATTATTGATTTACTTTTGCTCATTATACTCCTGTCTTTATTTTTGCTATTACCTATTTACTTGCTTATATCACTCTTTTCATTTTTATTGTTTCCCCTTTTCTTTTATTCCTCTATTTACTCTTACACATTTCCTTGCACTTTTATCCTCTGGTTATGTCTGCCAGGCATTTCTAAGCTCCTCCTGCTCCCTACAGGCACAACCTAGTGCCTGTCCTGAGCTCTTCTTCCAGAGCTGGCCGAGGGGAGGATTCCATGCCAAGCAGGACTTTTGTAGTGCAAGCATGTGTATATCTGGATTCTGCAATGGGCTCTGGAGCTCAGTGGGGGCCCTTAGGTGCTCAACTGTGGATGTCATGTCTTACAGCAAATGGCTTTGGGGCCATTGTAGGTGCATTAAACAGACACTGATGTTTCTGCCTCCTCAAATATGGTGGCAAATACAAAAGTAGCGGCTGCTATGCCTACCACTGCCACTATGCCATTTTCCTCTGCCCCGACAGAACCATCTGGTTCAGAGGGGCTACCCAGTGGGCTTGTGAAAGGAGAGGAAATCACCACTGTTGGATACTAGGGCAGCAGCACCCCATCCCATCCCATAGGTGTGGCTGCCTAAGTAATATGGTGGTGGAGTGGAGAGTCTCAGGCGCTGAGACTCTCACCACCACCCCCAGTGGTAAGGTCATCATGGCAATGGTGGCCATCACCACTTCAAAAGGATAGGCAAGGCAATTGCTTTTCATCCTACAGCATTAGTTCCCAAACTAGATACTCCCAGGCACTGGCAGGGCTGCCACAGGTTGATGGTCTGAAATCAAATCAAATTAATTATGGTCAATGTGATAGGCAATACCAGTGTCAGTATCAGCCAATCATAATATATTTAGACAAACAGAAGTGCAATCTTGTCCACCACCACAACTGAACTTAAGGATGACCTATTATTTAATTTATTTAATTTAATAATAATTCCTGAATTTCTCAATAAGAAACTTTTGGCCTAGGGGTGCCAAGGAAAATCTTCTGATACTTGATGGTGCCATGATTCTAGAATGTTTGGGATCCACTGTCCTTTAACATTGTATCCAGAGGTATTAGACTACTCAATGTGTTTTATCTGTGAGGGATTTGTTTTTCCTACATAAAGGTATCAAGTACTGTAGTTTAATTTAAATCAAAAATATATAGAAAAAATCCTGGAAGTTTTTTGTTTTACCCTCATTCTATTTATCATGCTTGTCTTAAGGTGAGCTCGGGGTGTACAGAAACCTCCCGTGAAGCAGAAAGGCAAACCACCTTTTGTGCTTTTGGTTTTTGTTATTTTTTTATTGTGTCATTTGCTTTTCTCTTTTGTTTTGATTGCTGTGTTTATTTTTCTTGTTTGTGTTACATATGATTATTTATTAATGCTTTTCATACATGCTTTCAATAACTCTCATTACCATAGAAATGGTAATTTCTTTGTAATCACACTTTTGTTTGGCAATACAATTTCTGTAATCAATTTTACTGGACAGGAAAGGAAGCTTATATTATGTTTACACATCTCATTACAATGTCATTAAAAATACATCCTATGAGTGGGGAAATTTCCCAGTCTCATCACTGTTGGCTTATTGGGCAGTGCTTCTGTTTGACAGTTTAACATTTACTTTGCATGCAAACAAATAAAATGTATTTGCACCCCTTGCATTGCAACATGGTTTTGCCAAGCTGTTAAGTTACTTATTGTGTACAGTCCAGTAAAACTGTAATGGGCTGTGCTCCTGTGTACAAGTTTACTGTACTATATAGTATACTGTACTATATAGTAAATTAGGATGATTCATTTAATGAAAGTTTCTGTTCTATTTATACATCACTAAACATTTAACTTATGCGTGGGCTTTGTCAGTGAGAGTTATTAAATTAAGTGAGATACTAATCATGAAATGACAAGTGAAGGCAGTCTAGCAGGTGGTCCCGGATGGGATGATAGCTACAGAAATTCATGATGTGCAGAAATCAGGAAAGTAATGTACTTGTGAAATATTTTATCACATACATCATTTGTTAATATTCAGCATCAGAAATCTTAAATATAAATACAGTATGTTTTTTTACCTTAAGTCCACAAAATATTGTGTGAATATTACTGGTCTGCAACAAGTTGTTACACTAGTCTCTATTATGGTGGTTGTTACCTTTAAATAATTTCACAGCTTTAGTAATGGGATTATTTAAACAAAAAATATTTAGAAGTTTTCATATTATGATGTGTCTTGGTGACTGCTAGTGTGTGAAGAGTTTTTACTTAGATACTTAAACACATTAATGTAGAGGGACAGTGACTGTGGAATATTGGTTAGATGAGAAACAAATCACTGTATATTATATGTACTAGTATGTACTAGTATTATATATAATACTATATATTTTTTTATTATTTATTTCATATGAGAGGAGATGTCTACAGTGTGGATAATGATTCCAACATGTCATCTTTACCAATCAGTCTTCTATTGCACTGGAAATGACACTTGCAGTAGCAATCAAATCCTAAATTGGTAGCAGCAAAATAGAGGGGATAATCAGTAAGGGATCTCTCTGAGCACACTGCTTCTATCCTAATGGGATGTAGTTTGGAAGTCGACGGTCTAAATGCCGACCGCCAGCTTCCAGACTTTCTAATCCCGGCATGGGATAACGGTAATAATGACACTAATGACAGGCATCAAAACTCAATGCCTGTCATTAACCATACGCTGAAAGACCGACGCCCGGCACACCGAATGAAGGTAAGCCGGGCACCGGGCGCGAACAGCCGCGGGGGGAGGGTTAGTTTTACGGCTCCTGGGGGGTGCCTAACCCTAAGGGGGAGGGTTAGGTTTAGGCTAGAGGAAGGAGGGGTTATGGTTAGGCACTTAGAGGGGGGATTCGGGTTAGACACTTGGGGGAGGTTAGGGTTAGGCACCCCTAAGGGAGGGTTAGGGTTAGGGGGGAAATTGGGTTAGCGATACTTACCTAAGAGACGATTGGGATCTTCAACCTTGTCGGGCTGCCGCTGTTGGGATTTGAACAGCCGGCCATGCGGCCGGTGGTAATACCTACTACACCCATCCTAACAGAGCAAAGCCACCCTCCTTGTATAAAATGACCATGTTAACCTTTCATCAGCATTACAGCTTTCATTGCGGCATCATACTAAGGAACATATTTATTAATTATACAGATTCTTCTACCAGTAGTTTATGTGTAATGTACCCCATAGGCTACAGTGGCTCTCACCATTTGAAGATGGAGTTAGCTACCGGGCAAAGCTTGGTAAATTCAGTCTTTTAGCAGTCCCCATAGAAACCTATGGGGCTACTTTTGCAATTGAATATGTAGGACTGGAGATACAGTATCAGCTGCATTTCCATGTACATACATTCAGAGAGGTCCTTGGTATTTGTGGGTAGCCCTGACAATGGCTGTTTTGGGGATACAATGCCAGTGTCTACTGTGCTGCAGAGAGGAGGGGGTCCATATGGAGACTTCACATGAGCTCCCTCCTCTATTAAACCGTCCCTGACCTTGTAGTTTTTCTGTAAATCACAAAATACACACAAGAAGTATTTACTAATGTTCAAAGTATAATTAATTATTCAGTTAAATGTTATAAGATCAAGTCACTGACTATAGGAGTGATTCAAGGTCCGACGCTATTGCTATCGCAGTACTATTATGGTAATACAGCAGGAGGAATCATGCCTCCTACATGCATTACTGTTCCCAGCTGCATTGGAACATCTGCATGATCCTCTGCCGGCTGAGTGACCATGGGGTCACGCAAGCCAGAAAACGCAGTTGCTCAATAGAGGCTAGGAAATCTCCATTAACCGACGAAGGTCCTGGCCTCTTCACTCCCCCCAAATGGCGGTGACATGCCTACATTTGGGGAAAGAGAGGCTGTTGCTGCCCTCTCCCTGCCCCCAAATGGCAGCAGATTGTCACTCACTGACTGTATGCTGCTTCTGTGCTTGTGATCACACAGGACACATACTACACATGCACAGTATGGATCTTGCACCAGCGCAGAACGGCAAAATCGTTGATGTCTGCTAACCATTGGGTTAGCGCACATCTCTGAATTAGCCCCAATTGTGCAATTTAAACCTGTTGCACAATGCCAGTAGCTTGGCTTTAACCCTCCAAATCACTAACAATTTTTGTTAGCAGAGTAAGTGGTGGTAGCGTACTGAGTGACACAACCTGTTAGGGGGTTAATCTACCTATCAATATAAAATGTAAGCAGACCTGATGAGAGCAGTATACCTCCAGACAGAAAATTAAACTAGGGTCAAGTTACATGTGGTGTTAAATATGTAATGAAGTTGTTGGTGCTTGTGGCAGTTAGTACACACGTGGTACAGGTTAACCTGCTCTGAGATCTATTTAATTAGGTAAAACAAGTAGCATATGACACAGGGATATCACAGGTGTAATAGCGGTAAGCAGAATATATAAGTACTGACCGCCTGAAGCTTAGGGTTGCTGTGCATTGTAGTGCACCAATCGTGATTGCTATAAATACACCTGCGGATGGAAACACTGGTGCCCTATATACTAGCAGTGATGATACAGTGTACTTGATGCATGGTATAGCCTCTGTATGCTGTGAGTATCCTAGGTTTGACTGTCCCCATGGAATGCGAGGGAATAAAGACGTGTGGAGACTCCTCACATGTGCAATAGTGCATGTCAGAGGTCAGGCCTATCTTACCTACTCCAGCAGGTCCTAATGAATTCCAAGTCAGCTTACCTTGTCAGAGTGCCGGGAGGAAGCAGTGAAGGAGCACACTCCTTCCAACAATAATAACTGGTGAGTTAGTCGCTGCAAATCTGGGACCCTTTACATTCACCCAAAGGGGATGATTCTGAGTCAGATGCAGCATCGATGCTGCATGCAGTTTGCAGATGTTTGAAGTATGTATGCATCACAGTTGCACAGCACATAGAGCTGGTGTGAGTTTTGACTGTGCACTGATGGTGCCTCTAAAGATGCACAGAGATGGAAATATACTCTATCGAGACTCTGGAAGTGGGCATCTGTTTTGTGAAAAGTCAGCCACACATTAGAATTAGGTGCTGATGCCAACTGCAACAAAAGACGCAGATGCATCTGTATCTGACTCAGATATGTGCAATGCATTGTGTCAGTGAGCTGCATTGTTTTTGCAAACTAGATCATTAGCTTGTTTGAAGTTCTCTCTTTCTAACCTGTATGGGGCAAAGCAAACCCACCTGTTCATTATGTATATGACTTGGCAGGACTTAGCTTTACATTGTTGTTTACAAATATATGTATCTACAGTATACTGGAGCTAGTACAAGGCATACTTGCCGACATTTCAGCAGGGGAATCCGAGAGGGGGCTGGCAGGTCCGTCCAGCAGGGAGGATGCGGGCGGGTCAAATAGGCAGAGTGGGGGCGTGCCGATGCGATCGCATCATAGTGGCCCCGCCCCCCGATTTATAATGCCAATATTACTGGCATTATAAGGCAGGGGTAGGGGCTACGATGACAACAGGACAAGAGTAAGGTGTGAGAATTTAGCAGTCAGTGCAGAGGAGAATTTGATTGCACCAGTCTGTCAATATTATACTCCCCACATCTGTAACCAAGGGCTGGGTGGTGCTAGAGAAAAGTTACTAATAGCACCTATGGTAGAGTAAAATATCTAGCAATAACTACTACCAAGAAAAGGAATTGCAAAACATCAATTTTAAATATTTATTAGAGATTGTGGCAAGCCAACAAAGGAAGTTCTGCCAATCTCGTTTAGAGGGGTAAGATGTTAATGAGCCTGACACAGTGAAACTCCATTATTGTCTGTAAGCAAGGTAGTTGAGCTCTACATGCACACCACCAGAATGTTGGCCAGAATAACAGAGGTGCAATTGCCATATAGTGTTACACACACCACAGTTTAAAGACAAATATTGTAGCTGCGAAAGCCCAGATTCATTACCAGTAGCAAATACATTGCAAGTAAAGATTCACAGTGAGAGGTGGAATATTGTATTGCAGCATATAGGGTCTGATTATGAGATGGATGCAATGCCAATGTTTAAGCACTTCAGTGATTATTGTGAGTCTGTGCATACCCCTGAGTCATATTGCACATGCATCAAGTGTCATTACCGATGTCACGCGCAGTGTGGATTTTTTCGCCAAGTGTTAGATAGGCAGGGACTGACTGTGGGCAGCAATGTGGAGGTGGCAACTGAATCGCAGGCATGTTGTGACGAGTTTTGGGATATATTTATGCCTGCAAATTGGATCCCATAAGCAGTGAAAATGTCTCCAGCATCTCAGTGCCATTCTGCATGACCGTAGCATTACTGAGAAGTCAGATAATTGAATAATCTGAGATCAATGCTGCTTTTTTATAGGCAGTCACTTCGATTTGTGATGTCAGTGGGAGTGCTTTTGGCTCTGATAGAGCCAAAAGCACTCCAGGGCTTGCGGCAGCGAGAGCCTACTGAAAGGGTCTCGTCGCAAGCCCAATGGTCGCGATGGTCTTGACCATCGCGACCATCATTTTGGCCGCTCGCTATAGCTGTGGGTGGTCACCCACAGCTATGCGAGTGGCCAGGAGGCCGCTCCAAAAAGGAGAAGGGAAGGCCCTGATTCAGAGCGAGTGCTCTGTCAGAGCGTCCAGCTCTGAATCAGGGCCAGAGTACCTATTCTTCAGTTATTAATACTCGGTATATAAAGCAAAAGTTTTCTATCAGTTAAAGCATATAAGAAACATAGATAAATGCCTGGTTCAAAGGAAAAACCAAACAACTACATTATACAGTTCTTCTAATTTAGGGCCTGATTCAGAGATGGATGCAGTTCACACCTAAGACCCTGTACCTGTGACAGGGGAAGAACTATGGGAGACAATGGAGGCGCCTGCCGCCGGGCTCCAGCTCTGAAGGGGCACCTCCTCCATTGTCCACAACATATCCACCCCACTTAGGGCTGTAACTATGTACTGTCACAGCCGCCCAATACATGGCACTCCTTCCCGGTACCTGAGAAGCCACCATATACTAGTGGAGAGCTCCATGTCAGACCATTAGCTGCTGCCTTTGTCTATCTGTAGCCTGTCTGCATGCAAATTGCTACATTACAGTGTCAGTGGCTTTGATGGGGGGGCAACAGCTTATAACTTGCCTCTGGGTGGCTGGGATGAATTTATGCCACTAACCTGCTATGTGCTTGGAGTAAAGTGATTGCATCAGCAATGCATCATCAGCAATTCTATGTGTCAAGACCCCAGTGCATACACAGTCTACAGACAACACATGCGTGACGCCCATTGCCAGGGAGGTTCATACAGGATTCTCTACCTGTAATTTTTTTAAATGTGTACCCATATGCTGGAGCAGCACAATGACATCTGCATTCCGGAGCTTGCTAAATACAACAGCATTGCATCGCCCATCTAAACTTTTGGGGGTTGCGGCTGCTGTCCGAAATGGAGGGACAGCAGCAGATACTGGAGATGTCTGCTGCAGCCCCTCCATATTACATATTTGAGATACTAAATATTTGCTAAATATATTTTCTAAAAATTTGTGGATATCCCCCCAAAACAATTACCAATATTTATTGATAAATGGTCCCTAAGTATTTCAAAGTGTTGATACTGTAGTTTTGGGAGGTAACCTAATTGTGATAATTGGGTGAGTGCAATATGGTTTCACACTTAAGTTCTATTGCATAATAACGTAAATTTTATTTAAATATTTGTAACCTTAGGGGACTCTCAGGATATGTTATTTATACTAAATCATTTTTATTAGTTTTTAAGAATAGTACACATTCATATTGGGGTCTTTCTTTTTCTCAAAGGTTCAGTGCACTTACATATCAGACAATTAGGGGTGACCCTGAGGTGACCCCCTGTGAACTTTCTTTGCATGTGGACAATTGAAGACAGCTGTGGTGGAGGTACTGTTCTGTACCACCATTAAGATGAGTAACCCATATTAGCCACTAGCATGTAGCATTGTATCTCTATCACAAGTCCAGTAATGTCACATTCTGCACTATGTTCAGCAAGGCACCAACACTCCTTTAAGGTCTGGGCTACTTAATTCATGAAGATTATATGGCTCCTGGGCATTCAGCACCATTTCTCATAGCTGTGGACAGAAGGTCAGTTCCCAGCATTGTTGGTCCCCAATTCACAATTTGTTTCCAGTTTTCTAAACTTGAGTCTACAAAACCATAAATTAACAATTAGTGCTAGGTGATTACTTACTGTGTTCTAGAATGTTCCTACCTTAATCTTATTCTCAAAACCCTAATACCAAATATAGACTTCCTATAGACTACTCGGTTTCTACCGTAATTGTGGATTTTTGTTCCGCCTCTGTTTACATGGATTTCTGTCTGTTGCTACTTTGTGAATTTCTGTGTACCAACCTGGCTGTGATTACTTGTACTTCTCTTATTATTACCCTCCCTAACCTGACCGTCAGTATTCCAGACCTTGGATTTATATTTGGACTTGCTTTGTCTCATCCTTGATACCTTATCCTCCCTCCCAAACCTGACATTGCACATATAGCCGTGCTACGGTGGCTGCCAGCTCCAGGGCTCCACGCGGGGATCTCGTGATACTTGTGAGATCCCACGCATGCTCAGTGGAGCCGGCCGGGACTAAGACACAGTGCATCGGCACTAGGCTGATGCGCTGCTGTCTCTAACGGGTAGCGCCAGAGGGGGGAGTTAACGCTCACCCTCTCTGGATGATGAGATGTTCTTACATCTCATCGGTAGTGTTTCCTGCTTCGCCTCGGTAAAGAGGCGAAGCAGGAAGCATTATAGCGGCACGTTAAGTGCTGCTATAATACATCTACCCCACTATGTGCTATACGACTTCATGTGGCATCATAACGTCACACATGTTCCTTCCAAGAGAAACCTGTAGAGCAGAACTGCTTGGCATGAATCAAGTCATGTGGAAATCCACTCTCTGTGATTGTCACTTTGTCCAGAAGAATGGCCTCCCTGCCAGGCACTCATCTATATCTGTTGCACAATGCAACCTTGAATCATGAGCTGTTGTAACCCTACTGTTTCTAATGTGATGACATACATTTTTATCAGCAATTGATTTTATCATATAAATATGTATTTTTTAATAGCTGGCTGAAAGCTATCTTGATCAGGGATCTTCTCTACCCTAATGTCCAGAGATACAGTATTTGTCCAGTTTAAATTCTCCTTCCTATTTGCTCAGATTTAGAATGCAACAATATACTTTGATGTTATTCTAAGAGAAAAGGGTTGATAACCTTAGTTAATGTAGGGTGTGGCATGGTACTGTACTAATGTTTTTTGGTAGAATTTCTCAAACATTTTGAGAATTTTTGCAGGGTCACATACAGTAGGAGAATCCCTTGGTTAAATTTGATTGAAATCATATTCTAAAGGTTATCCTTGTCCTAAATTTATATGCCAACACCTCTTCTGCTTTTTCCATTTTTTTTCTGTTACCAATAGGATTTCTCTGCTTTAGAAGATAAATGCCTATTAAACTCCCTCACGCAGTTCGAAATTTATTGAGTTTAGCATTATGAAGGAATTCTTGTATTATAAATTGATTTGATTTTGTCTTTTTTAAATAGTTTCAGTTTTTTAAATTGTTCCAGTGAGGCTTTTAGAATCAGATGGCATCTCATAGCAGCCTTATGGGCATCTCAAAGAGTCATGCTAATGTTGTCTTGTAGCTCGCTTGATGAAAAGTAAAACTCAAGGGATTGGTACTGCTTAGTAGCTGCATCCAGTAGCAAATAATCATCATGTATGTATGGTGGAAAGGTTAAGCATCACTTAAATGTACAGCACTTCACCTGTAACAGGAACACCATGTCTACTCTGGTATTAAGATCATGTACCGCAGAATAAAAGGTAAAATCCCTGGCCAGGATGTCGCATACTCTCCAGGAACTATGGACAATATGTTTATTTAAAGGATAATAAGATGAGCTTTTGAGAGTCATTCTTTTATGGATATGTAAATGAAAGAATAGAATTTATAGTGACCTTTCTTTATGTCTAATACAGTATTAACACCCATGTACCTGTTAGTGTGGGGCATTTAGTAAGCTGCAATCAACTGCTTTGGTTTGGTGTGTAAATGGCTTAGAAAATCTGTTCCCTGTTTCTTATATCTTGTACCTGAAGTATAGAAGACAGTGGAATACCACCTGAAGCTTAGTTTGGAATGTTCCTTGCCTTTAACGTGGATATCCTGCAGAATTACCACATATCCCACCAACTCCCAGGTATGTAACTGTGGATGTAGTGGTGCCACACAGGGTGCAAAGCCAAGGAGGCAGTAATGTTGGTGCACAGCCTTAACTAGATTTTTTGATGCCTTGTGCCAGAGAAAGCATTGGCACTCCCCATTTTTTTAAATAGAGACATAAGGACCATGGTCTCATGGGAAGGGCCAGGAAAGAAAAGGAGGGACCAGGAGGTGCTAGGGATAAAAGAAGAGGAAGCTACAATACAAGTGAGAATGATAATAAACAGAAAATTGGCAGGCCCACACAGCACCCCCTGCCCTGCAGTGCCCTTTGTCATGGCAATGGTCACACTACCCTAGTTACTGCCCTGTATTGGTGCTCTGTAGCACCTGTATTTGGCATGCAGGGTGCCTAGAATTGTACCCTGCAGTCTGCAGATCCTCCAAAGTGCCACCCTGTGTGTTTTTAAGACACAGTAGGAGATCAGCATCCTGTTCCTACAGCAGCCCAGCCCTGTTTTTAATATACCATGACATCACACATGCAGGTGTTTGGTCCAATCAAGGGCTCATTATTGCCCTGCAACAGCTCTGCCAACTCCTTTAAAGAAAATATAAGTTTTGTGCCCTTTTGGGGCTATGGAGACATTTCACATAAAATTAAATAGTCCTGCTTGTCCCCTGGTCACTTAATTTCAGGAAGATATTATATACTTTCAAGGAGCTATAATGCTGATTGAGTTGCATTGACAGACAATAAAATTTTTGCTTTTACTTAAACTATTACTTTATCCAATCCCTCAGACTAAATGTTTGGGTGCATATATTAATAATTTCAACTGGCACAGCTGAGGTGAGTCCAGAGGCTGTTGTTATTCTGGGCTCTATTTATTAACATTATTTTTACTAAAATAAAGTGAAAAGGGTGTTTTCACACCCTTTTCACATTATTTTAGTATTACCTATAGTTATTACAGGGCAATTGGAGCAGAATTCATAAAATTCTACTCCAACCCCTAATTATCACTTATTTTTAGTAATCAGATTGCATTTCCATTGTAATGGGAAATGTGATCCGACCAAAGTTACTAAAAATAAATTGTAAAAAAATATCGGGGAAAGCCCTGTGATAATAACGCCACCTGGAGGTGGCGTTATCCAAGGTCTCCCCCGGTTATCAGGCTCCTACTCTGCTCTAAAAGGTAGAGCAGAGCCTGGAGCCAGTCCCAGTGATCAGCTGTGTGGTCTAAACAGACCGCAAGCTGATCTCTGCTAAAAAAAAAAAAAGGAAAAAAAAAAATTACTTACCTGACTCCAGGGATCGGTGGTTGGGGCTCCGGTGATGTTCTCCCTCTGGTCAGCTGGTCTCCCATGGTGCACTGCATCCCGGAGGCATGGAAGACACCATCGGAGCACCGATAAGTGCTATTAAGGGAGTGGTCCGCAATCACAGGGGTGGGGCTTAACAATGGGGGTGGGGCTTAGCTTCGGAGGGTAGCAACAGTGACCAGTTGGCGCATGCATGGGCACTTTGTCACAGTATTTTTTGTGAAAATACCGTGACTAGTGTGCGGAGGGAATTCGCAGGGATAGAGCTTTCTCGCAAGCTCTGTCCCTGCAAGGGATTTGTAGTAAATCCCTGTGATATTGCCTGAATTCGCAATGCAAATTCAGTCAATAATATCACACTACAATCTGCATTCAATATGTGAATTGTAGTAAATAGAGCCCTTTGTGAGGTGATTAGGATTAAAGAGAAACAAATGATACCTAGTAAAATCAGTATAGGTGATGACCTTATTGGAAAGGCTGTGGAGTATAAAATACATTTAGCCCAAAGCCAAAAATCTCAATACCTAGACACCCATCTTCCAATGAGCATCTTAGCAGTAAAATTACTAAGGCACCTATTCATCATTACATAATTATCACTATTGAAGTGATATTTATGTTTTAAACTCACTGCGAATTTAAAATATCTTTTGTAGGCATTCACCATGCCTCCCTAACAAAAGTATCACTTCCAAAAAGCTGCTCTTTTTGCGGAGTCAGCTTTTCGGAAAAGTGATACTTTTCCCCTAAAGGTGAAGTATCCATAAGGATTTCCTCATGGTCTGTCTCCCCCCTTTCCCCACCGCCAGCATCTGTCGCCAGAGCCACTGGTGTCCGACCCCACCTTCCCCCATCTGCCACCAGGCACCCCCCACCACTGCTGTTGGTGTCCTCCTCCCCTGTGGTGTCTGTCCCAGCACACACCCCCACCCACCGCGGGTATCCAATCCACTTCTCACCCCACCATGGGTGTCCATTCTGCCCCCCCCATGGGTGTCAATTCCACCTCGCATGATTGTCCATTTTTGGACCTTGATGAATTTCTAAATTTCTACATGGAAATTATCGAGGCACAATTGTAACCCAGAGATATCTGTGATATCATCTGCATTACAAGAATGATGTATAGGGCTCACACTTAAATTATACAAGATTAGGTGAAAGCTTTATTTTTCACCTGCTTTTGTATAAATTAGGTGATGATGAATAGACCCCTTAAGCTTCTAAAACAAACAAGCGGTGGTTCCCTTAGCAAGCAATCAGATAATTTCTCTTTTGCAGTCTAGAAAATGATAGACACAATCTGATTGGTTGCTGTGAGCAACCCCACCACTTGTCTGTTTAAGAAGCATTAGTAAATCTAGCCCACAGTCTGAGTCATATGGATTGTCAAATGTAATACAATCAACCCTAACGCCTGCTTCTCTGATATTGGAGACAGACTTGCTTTTAATGGTGCATTACTAAATTAATAGATAAAATACACTGGATACTGTGTACACTGTGATTTATTGCCAAGTATTTGCTTTTTTACTTAATGAATTTGTGTTATTTGCTTAAAAGCTCAGTGGGAAATGTTAACATTGTAATATTAGTGTAGACATAAAGGCAAAAGCTAAGCTTGATTCATAAATATCCTTTGAACCAAAAGCAACTAATCATCTATTGTGTCCTTTAGGCTTCACTATAAATGTCTCAAAAAGATGACTTATTTAAAGCTAAGAGTTTAAATTGATCTTTGTAGAAGCCTTAAAAATGCACTCTTATAAAATTGCTTGGCTAATATCTCTAAAACATTTTTCCTTCAAATGTTGCTCTTTAAGCAGCAAGTATCTTTATCCATCTATACTGTGTATTAAATTTGAAACTAATTATATATCTCAAAAAGCCTAATACAATACATGCTTTGGAGTTTCTTTAATATACTGTATTAACACGTGATTTCTTTAGCACAGAAAAACTTAAACATTGCACATACTCCCATATTTACTAAAGATTAAAAAAATATAAATTAATATGATATTTAACACAGATGTGTCCTACAGTATGTCACCCATCATTTTTGCTTCATATGGCATGAGACACATGGCATGACAGGTAATGATTCCCGAACATTTGCACCTACTTCTTAATTTAGCATCTGTGTTGCATCATAACTGCATCAAAAGTCACGTATAGTGTACTGAGTACTTAAGATTAGTATTTTTGTCACAATGCATACTAAGCCCAATGCTGCATGATGGTGCATCCATATATTGAGAAAACAGTCAAAAAAATATATATTTTAAATTATTTAGTTGGATAAAAAAATGTACAATTGGCTATCACAGTGCAGAGGGGTATATGTTTAAAATAGTGAAATGGGCATCATACAATTCATTGTTGGAATCACTGGGAAACTGGATGACATCTGTCCTAGGTTTTTGTTTTATATGCTTAAGCTCCAGGAAGTGTGTTTAGTGAAAAAAAAGTAGGACATACTGTTGGAGCTATCTTATTGACTGGGGGGAAATCAGGGGAAGGAAATCTGAGTGAGAGGCTCCGGATCTGTAAGTTGGAAAAACTTGCTTATGATTATATTTGCTTTGTGTGTACTGGGTGCTAAGTGTCCCCACTGTGTAGATGGGAACACTACTGATTAGTTAGAGCTAGACAGGCATAGGATGTTCAGTGTCAATGTTATTTTCTTATTAAATTTCGCCTGGCACAATACATGTAGCTGTAAGCAAGCTGAAGCCTACCGGCTGGTTTGTGTCTACAATATTGGCTGAATTTTGGATTAAAATGTGCTGTATGCATGGCAGCAGAGAATCACATCTCAGATACAGAAGCTGTACAGTTTTGAACTACAGTATAGATGAAAAGAGATTCTACCTATCAATATTAGTAGTTATGATATTATAAATATTTAACCCTTGCTTATCTGTAAAAATAGGATCTGCAAAGTATTTGGGAATGAAATGGTGTGTCCAAAAATATAGAGTGTAGATAGATGGCCAGTGCTACCTACCAATAACACTTGGAGGTCTATTTACTAAGCTTTGGATGTAGATAAAGTGAACGGAGATAAGGTACCAGCCAATCGGCTCCTAACTGCCATGTCACAGGCTGTGTTTGAAAAATGACAGTTAGGAGCTGGTTGGTTGGCACCATATATCCGTCGGCTTAATCTCCATATAAGGCTTAGTAAATAGACCCCTTGCTCTTTTTAGGACTATCTTTAAGCAGTCAAAAATGCTGTCTTATCCTTTTCCATGACTTTTATTAACAAAGCCTCCAAGGAAAGGTTATGGGTATCTAATATACCTGCATAAGACACCATACCACGCACTCTCTGAATAATAAAGTTCATTGTAAATATAGCTATTACAATCATTAAATAAGATTGAGCAACAAAAGTGCATGGGCAATCCTATATCCTGCTTACTTTTACACCAAAGCACCCATTTTCTACATAATGGGCCTGATTCAGAGGTGCATGCAGCCACGGTCGCTGATGCATTTTTTTTCTGCAACTGCATAGGTGTCTTTATGCTAATGCTGCAGCCAATTCTCAGTCTGATGAGATGCCCACTAGCTGTAGTGCTATTCCATCGCGGTGATTGGTCAGATGCACCATCGTTGCACCATCAGTCACAAAATTGAAGATTGCACTAGCTCTATGGCAGGTGCAATTTTGTAATCTGAAAATGGCATCTTGGGAAAGTGCAGCTGAGTCTTTTGTCACTGTCAGTGACACACCCATGTCTGGCTAGCTACCCCCCTGAAATGTCCCAGGAATGCTTACTGAAAATGAATCTTTCTGCATGCAATTTCGATCTGTATCTTACAGCAGTGACCATCAGGACACATGAGCAGACTGAAAACATCAGCACCATGCATCTGTCATTCCCACTGCGTGCACCTCTACACCAGGCACAAAAGGTCAAAATTGTTTAGGCCAATAGAGTACACTAGGGTGGTATCTGCATGGGTTCAAAGGTTTTCTCCATCTGTTGGAGGATTTGGACAGTTCGAGGGCATTGCCTGTTAAATAATGATTAGACACACTCAATTTGCAATACATGCAAATCAAGATTTTGTATTGTAACACAAGATTAGTTTAATGAGATCATGGATGCTTCCTGTTTTTCAGGAGGTCTTTTATTTCCCACCACCTCTGGTGGTGATGAAGATAAAGTGTCATCTTAAATTGTATGTCTAACAGGGCACAAACAGCACCTACCAGTTGCACTTCTGTGTAAAAGATACTTAACAGTCTTTAAATGCACAAAAGTAGCAAATACAATAAAGACACAACTGCAGTCGCATGATTAGATGAAAACAAAATATAGCTAATGTATATTTGAATAAAAATAGAAATGTAATTTAATAAAGTGAGTAACCTATAGCAGATTGGACTTGAAATGTAGCCTCACTTTCTCCACTATAAAAACTTTTAGTTTTTTCTAAAAATCCGCAAAGCGGATTTTTAGGTAGTTCAAGGACAGAAATGCAATAGGAAGATAAATAGATTTTTGCAAATAAGTTTAGATTAAGCTTGCAATTAGAGAATGTATAAGAAAATTTGTGTAACATATAGTATCCTTTGAAACATATACATATTAAACCAATTATTATAATAAATATTGTGTACTTTTTTGGACCTTGAATTACCTTCTTGTCATACTAAATATATTCAGAGATGGATTGGGGCATGAAGGGCCTACCTGGGGCGCTGCAGTGGTAGACTCCTATGAATTAGTGTTTGTGAAGCTGCAATGCATGACTAAATGTCATGTCCATGTGCGAAGAGTGAATTTGTGATCAGTGCAAAACAACTACAGGTTGAGTCTCCCATATCCAAAATGCTTGGGACCAGGGGTATTTTGGAAATCGGAATATTCCGTATTTTGGAATATTTGCATGCCATAATGAAATGTCTTAGGAATAGGGCCCAAATCTTAACATATAATGCATTTATACTTTATATACACACAGCCTGAAGGTAATTTTATACAAGATTTTCAATACTTTTGTGGCTCAAACAAAGTTTGTATACATACATGATTTTCATTGATGTTTCATATACACCTTATACATACAGCCTATGGGTAATTTCATAATTTATTTTTAATAATTTTGTTCCTTAAACAAAGTTTGTGTACATTGAAACATCAAAAATCGAAGGTTTCACTAACTCAGTCATGCTAAAAATATTCCGTTATTCGGAATATTCCGAATTTTGGAATATTTGGATATGGGAGACTCAACCTGTATCAACCTCTAAGTTTACATATCTCCCCCTATCTATCACTATCACCCACAAACTATCATTCTCACTTTCTAACTGTTACTGTCACCAACGATAACCTTTTATATATCACTATCATCCTCTTTGATTCTCTACATTGTAGCTATCAATGTAACTATCAATCACTATCTTCTATTATCTAGCGCTTTCACCCACTATATAGCACTGTTTCCCAAGATCACCCTTTGTCACACTCACCCTATTTGTATCAATATTACTCACATAACCATCTTTGTATCACTGTCACCGATTATAACCCACTATCTATCTCTATCACCCTCTATTTATAGCTATCAATCTCTATGTATCACACAATCACCAACTATGGCCTGTATTCAATTTGTTTCACGTACGTGATAAAGTTTTGCATGCTGGACTTTTTGCCTACACCGCGTATTTTAGCCGCGGAAATGTATAGTGCGCGTACCCGCAATTCGCCCTAAGCAATTCCAAAAGATGTGAAAACGGAGACATGCGAAGTCAGAACAGGTGAAAAGTGGTGTCAGAATTGAGGAAACAGCCTGAACCCCCAAAAAAGATGCAGAAACATTGGGGATCAATGTACTGTAGTAGTGCCCGAAAAGCCATAATACAACTGTTTGGGGTGCATAAGTTTGCACAATTGACACTAATTAGCATATTTGCAGAATTGGTGAAGAATAGCATAAAGCAGTATTTTTTGGAGAAAATAAGTAGTCCTGGTATATTTGGGGTACCTGAAATTGGCTGCAAGTATATTTTAAAGTCTCTAAAGTGCATTTTTAATAATTGCAAATAACCACCATTATAAAAGCACCTGCAATACCAAAAACACTTGACCCCTTCTTAGAGCACCCCTAGAACCTTGTTTCGCTAGTTTGCGAACTTGTCCCCCCACTTTCTGCTTTTTTGCCCCCAATTCACAGTACTTTTTTGGGGTGTTCCCCATTTTTGTTTAGTTTTTTCTTACTCAGTTATCCTTTGGGGGGGCTGTCCCAAGTGTTCTGATTGGTTTCCCCACCTTTGCACCCCCCAAAAAAATGTTGCACTTCGTTTCTCCTGCTTTTCAGAGGTGATTCTTTTTCACCTTTTACATTGCATTGACTTAACATGTACGCAAAAAGTGGATGGAATTGAATATGAAGATAAGTTTCCGCCTGGCGAAAAGTCGCAATCGGCAATACTTTTTTGCAGATCTCTGCTTTTTGCTGCTAATTGAATACAGCCCTATCTATCACTGCATACCATTATATATCACTGTCTAATTATCACTATCACCCAGTATCACCCTCTTTGTATAACTTTCATGGGTGGGATGCATCAACATGGTTTTTGTGGTCAAACCTCTGAAAATGACGTATTCAGAGGTTTAGCCGCTCACTGCATATGCACTAAGCTCCATACAATACATTCCGGGGATTGAATTCAGTTGCCCAATAGAAGCCTATTGGCTTCAATTCATGATACACCCTCAGAAGGGATCCAATCAGATCCCTCCCAGCACCCTTCACCCACAGCACATGCGTTACTCGACGAATGTGCAGAAGGACTTCTGTGTCATAAACCAGGAAGTCCTCCTATCACCGAGGACAGCTCTTACTGGCCGATCATGTTACAAACCACGTTATTTACACCAGCATTAATGTGATGAGTGGCGGGATGCATCTCATGCAAAATGTGATGCTTTATGCATGCCGCCCAATATCTTTTATTATCATCCACTATCACCCTATATGGATTGCTTTCACTCACTATCCATTAATATCACACCATCACTCTCTATCATCTAACATGTATTACTAACAATCACTAACACCCATTATCACATTATATTTCTTTCTTTCAAGCAATTATAACCTACTATTATCCTCCATGTTTCATGATAATTACTATAATAAATTTCAATCTCTCAAAACCCTCAATCTATTAGTATCACTCAATATGACCCACTATCACCTTCTAATTCATCACAATTAATAACTTTAACTCACTGGAACTCACAATTACCCTCTACTGGATCACTATCACTTTTTATGTTTCACTTTTTTACCCTATCATCTACTATCAGTTACTGGCTCCCTCTATTTATCATTATCACCTTCTTCCTATTGCTGTCAC
Organism: Taudactylus pleione; assembly: GCA_031769625.1. NCBI lineage: Eukaryota > Metazoa > Chordata > Amphibia > Anura > Myobatrachidae > Taudactylus > Taudactylus pleione. Next base: position 7,748,060 of record JAUIMM010000061.1, on the reverse strand, counting down.
ACTATTACCTACTATCAACAATCACCCTCTATGTATCACTATCACTATCACTCACTGTCAATCACTATCACTATTGATCTTTCATTATCAGCTTCAAGCTATCACTTTCACACAATCACCTACTATCATCAACAATCATCCTCTATGTATCTCTATCACTCACTGTCAATCTCTATCACTATTTATCTTTCACTATCACATTTTAACTATCACTGTTACTCACTATCACCAACAATCACCATCTTTATATCACTATCAACCTCTATGTTTTACTACAGTATATATCCCACTACCTGTCACCAGTATCAACCAATATCAACCAATATTACCTTTTATGCATCACCAACTAACTATCATCCTTTATCTATCACTATTTCCCTCTTTGTATCATTGTCTATTTCACTATAACACCGTGGGGCTGATTCAGTCACATGCTATGCCGATATTCATGCACATGGGTTGCACCTCACATGCATCCCAATTTTTTTCATGAAGAGTTGCAGATGAAATATAGATGCATGGTATAAGAAATGTAAGGAACCTACATGGACAGTGACTGAGAGATAACAGGAGGCTAGCTAAAAATATACATGGAGAAGTTGCGCCTTATGAGACTGCTGCAGGTGTGTTGCAGTCATGTTACTGAGAGCGGTTGCATGCATACAAAGATAAAGATACTGCACCTGCCATAGCGCTGGTGCAAGTTTCAATGCTGCAAACTATGGGTCATCTAAAGTTGCGCAAACAGTATTTCAGCATCTCAATCCCTGCACATTTGGATGCACAGATGTACCCCAGATGTGTGCTTGTGTGTCTGACTCAGAATTAGCCTCCCTGTGTATCACCACTAGAACTCACTATGTACCACTGTAATGCACTGTACACCAATTTACCCATATTATGACCACCAAATGATTTTATGCAGGTTACAGTAGATATTTTGCAGATAATACTGAAATAGGATGTCTGAATCTTTAAAAAAAAATGGAAAGGTGAAGGTATGCAGAGACTAATGAACTGCATCACTCCTGAAATTATAGGTAGGCAACACAATCTGACAGACTTTGAATAAAGCTTGATTATTGACATTTGCACAGTGGTGGATTGTACAATGGCAGCAGTTAAAGTGTATAAAAAGTTGGCTGGCAGACAAACAAACTGAGTTTGAGTGCTAGGCCTGTGGTCGTAAACAGCTACTGGAAGCTGGAGCGGAAAAGAGAGATGGCAGACTTGTTCAGTCATACAGACAGGCAACAGTGCATCAAATACAAATAATCTGAATCAAGGAACAATTCAGATGACCTCTCAACTGCACATCGGACAGTTAGAGAGCAGTCTAGCCAGTCTAGTAGTTGGCAGAGAGGAGAGTACAGGTGAAGGGATCGCACTGATCATGCCCTCCCTTCCCATGGAGCAGCCAATCTTTGCCAAATTAACGTTTATTAAGATTTTTGGGAAGGAGGTATGACCTTCTGCCTGGATTTGGCCATGTTTTCAGTACCCGGGCCCTTCAGAGTTCTCAACAGGCACAGGGGTCATAGGTTAGGTTCCATTAAGGAACCCATTTGTTTGGAGTTTGTATATTATCCTTGTGTTTGCATTCCGACAGCAGAATGATGGCTAGGGAGTTATGACTGGTGTCGAAATACTGATGCCTATCATAATCCTGATGCCATAATGCCAAGGACAACATCCTGAATGAAGGTAAGTCTGGGGCACCCCTAGCATTAACCGGGGGGGAGGAGGGTTAGGATTAGGGAGTCTAGCGGGGCTAGGGTTATGTTTGGTGGGGGGATATTAGGGTTAGGCACCCCTAGTGGGGAGGGTTAGGGTTAGGCACCCCCCAGGAGGGTTACATTTAGGGAGCGGTAAGGGAGGGGTTACTGTTAGGCACCCCAGGAGGTAGGTTGGGGTTAGGCATTAGGGGGGGAGGTTAGGGTTAGGCACCACTAATGGAGGGTTAGGGTCAGGGGGGGACAGGGGAGGGTAGAGTACTTATCTGCCGCTGTCATGATCTGGATCCTGTTGGGCAGCCGCTGTTGGGATTTGAACCGGCAGCTAAACAGCCACCGGCATTTCAATCCCATGCCCTAAAAAACATATTGGTTAATTAGCTTCTGACAATAATCAACCCTAGTGTGCATGTGGTAGGGATACTGATTGTAAATTCCACATGATCATTGAGTAATGTGAATGATTAAAATATTTTTGGTAATGTTCTGTGTAATATGTGTACATTATTTAATTAAGTGTTAAAAAATATATTACTATCAATCACTACAGTATGTATAACTGTAATCTATTATTGTGCAAAGATGAAGACAACCCCCAGTGAGGATACTTAAAATGTCCCTTAATTTATTCTAGTGTACATGGTATTAGTGAAGTAATATTGTTGTTTCATTATTATATTTTTTCATACTGTATAAAATACCTAAACCATTTTTGATGTACTTGGGAAATTTAGCTCGGTAGATGGGTTAATGTGCAATATCTAGATGCATAATAAGGGTCTATACTCAGCTTTCAGGGTAAATGAAACAAATAGTACTTTACTGTCAGCATATATGATCAAAATAATAAACAACCTAGCTCACATGCAAAACACTACCTCACTTCTTGACCCCTCTCTATTATGGGCAGCTAATCTGCGAACATAATACAGTCACAGTCTTTAGTCCTGTCTCTCACAGGTATAGACATGGCCTCCTGGCCACAAAGTCACATAAAATCACTCTTGTGGTCCACCTTGTCTGAATGCAGGTCTGTACCTGGCTGACTGGCCTCGCTTAGCTGCTACTATTTCACAGAAATAGTCAAAGATTTGTTGCCCTTCCTACTCTGCAGGTCTGCATACAGCCTTCTTGTCTCCCACTGGCCTTGCTTGGCACACTGGGATTTATGGCTGCCTCAGTCCTTTTTGAAATGACTCCACATGCATCCCAGCTGGTCTGCCGTATCAGCCCCATCTGGGCTCTGTACACAAGGCAGCCCTTACTTGTGGTCACACTTCTTCTTTCTACCCTGTTTGGGCAGATCCCTCTAGTCCCACAATGAGTCCATGGCTTACTATTGCCATATAGATTGAGATTGCCACACAATATACAGTATTTGTACTATTAGCAATACTGTTTTTCACTCCCACACTTCCCTTTACCAAAGCGCTTGTCACGGAAAGACACGTACTGATCAGTAATTCTGCAGTCAGAAGTTTGGGATAGGATCAGAGAATTTGATTTTGCTAGAAAAGTATAAGTAGAATAGTGGAAGATTTTAAAAGTGGTTATCAGAGTGGAGAATGTAACATTGTAGAATACATAGCAATGCATCAAGACAAGTCAATATAATACCAGCCTCAAAACAAAGAAAGCCTGCAATCTAAACTACAGATGTGTTCTCATATACTGTGGCTTCAGTTGCACCAAATAGCCCCTCTTGGTACTCCGTGACCCGTGCGACTCAGCCACAACGAACATCTTTTTTGCCCAAAATGTGCATCTTACTTGCACACTTAAAGCAACTTGAAGCAACAAAACTAAATTTTGATGTGCAAGATTTGTACATCTGTGTGCGAATAAGTCTGAATCTGTTTACAAAATGCTGTGATGCAGCGGTCTTTGTTTTTTCTCATGCTAAGTTCCATGGTGCTTCATGTGCAACTTTGCAAATGTTTAAAAGTAATTCCTGTGCTGTAAAATCGCAGCCCATGGTCTGTAGTACACTTTGAGTGTTTTTCTACTGCATCCGCGATGCAGATAAAATGAAAAATGTAAAGAAAAAGATGCTACGCTACATCTCTCGGAACAGCTAAGTTACACCGACCGTCTCACTCTGTATCGCATATTGAGGCTAGATGTATGAGGACATGTCTGTATCTAGGCTGAGATTAAAGTCTATATATTGTGCCGAATTAAATTAGCCATGAAAAGCCGATATGTTTTCATCCATTGAACGGTTTTCACCTGTTATCAAAGTATCGCTGTATTCAATTCCAGGCCGTTTTCATCTAAGCGAAAACTCCATACACAAAAATAGGTGAAAAAGTATCTCCAGTAAAAGGCAAAGTGCAAAATCCATATTTTGGGGTACAAATGTGGGGACTTGGTTCAGAACCCTTTGGACACCCCACTGTAATGACTAATTAGGAAAAAAAATATCTTAATTAACCCAAAAAACCACATGTCATTTTTGGGGCCAAAATGTAAAAAGTGTTAGAAAATGGGTAAAAAGCAGTGAGTCTGGTATTTTGGGGGCCTAAAAGGTAGAGACAGATGTTTTTAGGATTGCAGGAGGCTGCAGCTGGTGTATTTTATAGATTTTTTTAAATCTTCACTTTAGAGGCAACAAAATATACTAGTACCAATTTACATGTACCTCAAATTTAAATACGGTATTTATGTTTCTCAAAAAACATTGCTTTATATAATATTTCCACACTTATGCAAATATGCATACAACAGCCATTTGACTCAATATAAGATTACTAAATACTTTTATTAGGGCCATTTATACTCTTGATTCCCAGGGTCAGTTAGGCTTTTTATGGGGTACAGACTGATTTCCCCAAAATTTGCTGTCCTTTTCACTAGTTTCACTATTAACTACATTCGCCTATCTGCGTTTTTGCCTGTTTTGGAATTGAATAGGGCAAAAAGTGGGATGACGCGCATGGAGAAAACATTGCGTCCAAATAGGCGAATGAGGCAAAAACATTGTGCTTTTCGCAGACCTCTTTTCATGGCTAATTGAATCCGCCCCATAGACTGCAATCAGGTGTTGTTCCTGAACCTAAAGGCCCCCATACATCAGCAATTCATTGCAGCAATTGTGCAATTTGCAATCGATTGTGTATAAAAATCTTTCCCTTTTTCAATCAATTTCAGATTGCAGAATTGCCACAATCTATTGAAAAAGGGAAAGATCCTTATACACAATCAATTGCAAATTGCAGAATTGCTGCAATCAATTGCTGATGTATGGGGACCTTTAATTGATGTTGACAGTAGAAGTACTGAGATGTGCTTTGCAATCAGGTGTTGCTCCACAGCCTTGATTGCTGTTACCAACAGTTGATGATGCTTGTTTTACTGGTGTGTGCTTTACTACCACATGTCAAGAACCATTGATACTGTATGGATTTCATTCATCATAATATCAACTGTAGTTTGGCTAATCCAAGAAATATTGTTATAAACTGGAAATAAACAAAACCCCTACATAACAGCATTAAACGATGTTTTAGTTTTATATAAAAAAAAACAATGTTCAGCAAATTCTCTATCAGAACCTCTGCATTCTGTTATGGTGGTATTTCATAAACTTGGTCCTCAAGGCACGCTAATAGTCCAAGTGCTAAGTTCAGCCATACTTGATTACAGGTGACTAAATTAGTACTGTACCTGTGCTCAACCATGGATATCCCTAAAACCTGGACTGTTAGTGTGCCTTGATGAGCAAGGTTGGGAAACTGAAGTATGGCAATGCAATAAAGTGTAATTAGTCACATCTATATGCTATATGTTCTTTGTCTCGGTATGGGCTATAGAAGTGCTAGTAAACATTTAAGCTACAATTGTGTAAATCAAAAGAGCATTAGGAAAATATATCTCATATTTTCGAAAAAAATATGTAATATGTAATTTTGACAATTACAGTAGCTGCTTTCAGTAAGGATGATTAGTCAGCACAGACGGTGTAATGGTTAGCGCTACTGCCTCACAGCACTGAGGTCATAGGTTCGATTCCCACCATGGCCCTAACTGTGTGGAGTTTGAATATTCTCCCTGTGCTTGCGTGGGTTTCCTCCGGGTAGTCCGGTTTCCTACCACACTCCAAAAATATACTGGTAGGTTAATTGGCTCCAAACATATAATTAACCCTAGTGTGTGTGAGCATGTGATAAGCCCTGATTCAGAGCCGGTCGCTCTGACAGAGCGCTCGCTCTGAATCAGGGCCGGTCTCTTTTCTTTTTAGAATGGCCTCCTGGCCGCTCGCATAGCTGTTAGTGACAACCCACAGCTATAGCAAGTGGCCATGATGATGGCCGCGATGGTCAAGACCATCGGGCTTGCGATGAGACCCTTGTGGTAGGGTCTCGTTGCCGCAAGCCCCAGAGAGATTTTGGCTCTAACAGAGCCGGAATCTCTCCACTGACATCACTTGTGACGTTAATGGGGCCGGCCCCAAATGGTAGGTGTTCTCATGTGAACGCCTCCATTTAGGCAGCCACCCCCTGTGGCCCACCCACCAAAGGGGGCGTGCTGTCACTCAACATCGACAGCACACCCCCTTTGGTGCGAGACCCGGAGCGATGGATTGCCCGTCACTATCCAGGTTTCACGCATGCGCACAACAGAGCCGGCTCCGTCGTGCGCATGCGCTCTGGGCCACCATCGACCCGGTTGGAAGTGCTTGCGACTGGGTCTGAATCAGACTCATTGATTGTAAGCTCCACTGGGGCAGGGAGTGATGTGAATGGCCAACTATTCTCTTTACAGCATTGCGAAATATGTGTACGCTATATAAATAACTGGTAATAATAATAATAATATTAATAATAGTCTACTTTGTACATTGTATGTTATTTTAGTGGGTCTACCTAAGAGATTTAGATATGTGCATTTCATCTCTCACACAAATTTTGGTTCTCTTTATTAAAAATATTGAAACCATGGAGTAATTTTCCATTATGAAGAGGATGGCAAGAGGATGTCATCTCATTGGGTCTTGATATTTGCCTTATTAAGGTATGTCACATTTATACATAATAAGTTCAGGCTGCCTTGCAGCAATGTAAGCAGACAAAAACATTGCTATATTTGGATGAGTTTTATTCATTACTTGTGCCTTTTATAGTCACATTACCTGCACTGGGAGTATTAAGAGTGGACTTCACTGTTAATTAAAGCACAATTCTTAATACATCTCAGATCATTTTACAGACATGTCTCTTTTGTCCTGTTTTGACACTTATGTGTGACAGCTAGTCTTATTAATGATATTAAACATTCTGTTTTTGAAAAAGTAATATTTACACTACACTTCTTACAGTAAAAGTTGGTATTTGCATTTTTGTTAAAACAAAATAATATATCATTTTCATTTTTTTTTTTTTATTTAGTCAATTGTGATGAATTCAACCTTGAAATCTATGTATGTATGATTTTATCTAAATTGGCTGCATCTTGTTGTGATTTTAAACAAGTAGGTATCTATTATAGATCTATTTATCAGCTGGAAAGTAGATCTACCTTCCTTAAATTCAATATTTTTCCACCCTGTACATTGCATCTTGTTCAATTCCCTCCTTGTCAAAGGGATTCCAACAATGTTTCAATTGGATTCCAAAAATAACCTCTTTATTCACACTGCTTATGCTATTATATTGTTGCACAGCTCGGGCACACAAGGGGTCATTCCATTATCCAGAAACGAGATAACTGAGTATTAGGGCAGCCAAGCTCTTTGACTTTCTGCCCTGTGGTAATGGGTCTTTTTTTAAGGCCTTTAACCAATGTTGCAAGTAGATATTTGACAAAAGAAAAGGTAACATTCCTACCTAATCCTTTTATCTTCACCCATCTGTAGACAGTTTGATAAAAAGATCTTCCTTTTCTCATTAGAAACTGGAATTTGATCTCACTGTAAATTTAAACAAACGAGAAAAAATATCCAAGAAACAGTTTATGTTTAACGTTATGTTTTCATTGGTTTTGAATGAATTGAAATAGCTTGATAGGATTTAAAGATGAGGTGGGAAAAATCAAATGCGCATATATATGTGACTCAATTGCTTTTTCAGTTTATAGAGGCTGCAGTCAATAAGTTGCTCACATAAACATATTTCTAAATTCTAAACAAGAGGACAGAAATGATGAGCAAATACATATGTGAAGCAAAGTAAAATTAAAGCCAGATTATATTTACAGTATTTCAACTGTAGAATTTGTTGTTAAAGCTGGTTTTCCCAGTATAGCTACTGTACATTTTGTCTACAGTTCTAATTGTTCCGTACTGTACTTCTGACATAACGCACACTCACATCTAATGAGTGGAAAGTATTTTTCACCACTATAAGACTAATGTTCTGTCTAGAGCAGGCATGTCAAACATTTGACCCAAATAAAAATTTTATGTGGCCTGACAGTATGGGCCCAAATACATATACTAAGCGGACCAGCCTGTCCCTGTGTGGCCGCCCTTCATTTCTCCCACCTTACTATGATCAGCCGGCCTGGCTGCTGCTATCGAAGCTCAGCTCTGATCGGGCAGTTTTACTGTAGTGTAGTTAAACATGGTTGACAGGGAGCTGCTGCATATCCCCACCTGCAGCAGCTCCCCCCATAAGTCTTTGCAGAGCCATCAGTCACCACTGACAGTTCCGCCTCCAAGTCATCTGCAGCTGAAGACTGTCCTGACGCATGCACACCGACAGAAGTCAAGAAGAGGAGCCAGCGCCGGCCTGCCAATTCTTATTCTCAGTGGTGTGATAGCCAGTAAGTATATTTATAGTTTAATAAATCTGTCTGACTAGGGTAAATGGGGAGGGGGTCAGTTTTAAAAGTTTTCACATCCAATAAGATTTCTTCTGAAATTGGAAAATTGGTGACAGCAAAAAGATGTCAAATATCAGGCTGAAAAAATTAAAGTTAATGCTTAAACTTTGTTGTTGGTTTTTCTTAATAATAAACCTTTCAAAAGTTCATATAAGACTTTTTTTTTCTTGTGGCCCACACACTCCTAAACCTTGAATATTTGGCCCGTTTGGGATTTTGAGTAGGACATGCCTGGTCTAGAGCATGAAATACAATGTGTGTGTGCTGTGCTTTGTAAAATTGTATATGTACATGTACTTAGCTGCTCGGTATAATCTGTACGTGATCATAAAACTTAAAAACCAAGTGCTTATGCAAAAATAAACTGAAAAGACCGACTTAAAAATATCCAAATATAAGCTATACTTATAGCTGTTTCTATGGATATCAAAATAGATATTTTATGCTAAATATACTAATAACTCCACCTCATTAAGGGATCTATGCCCTGTAAATACTATTAGAGCAAATTTACATTTATTGAAACTGTGATGTTTATAGTCTTTTCAGACCAATTAGTGGAGTAGTTGATTTAAAACAGCAGTGTCCCGATGTTAATAGTTCGTGTAGCCAACTTCTAACAGTCCCTACCTTACTGTTCCTCTCTCCGGGGTTTCCTCCGTGTGTCGCGGCGCTTGATGAAGGTGATAGCCGTCACGCGGTGAGACCCGCACTGATGGGAGATCGCTGAGTTCTTTCTCCCTCCGGGGATTCTTCCTCGCGGCGCTGTTCTCACACTGCGTGGTGCCCACAGCACAGGATGATGACGTCAGATGCCGGGTGGCTCACTCGGATATGGTGACCAGCCTGCTGTTGAAAATCTTTCAGTCCTCCTTAACTCTCCAATGCGTTTCGAACCTGATGTGGTTCTTTTTCCAGGATGAGTGTGGTAGTTATGTAACTGCCTTTAAATACTAGATTTTATTATCCAAACAGGATGGGGCAAAATCGGAAATCCTCAAAAATAGCGGCAAAAGCATGTTTTTTGGGACTCCATTAAAAATTTTAAAATTCTGTCTTTTGTCTTTTCTTTTGTTAAAAATATCATGGATGTACGATGTTAAAAATGTGTACAGAGTGTATAGGAGGGATAATAGGGATAATAAAAAATAATTAATTATAAAAACGCTTTTAATTCTATATCTATATTTAAACCATTGGGTTCCAGTGTGTTGATGGTGAAAATCCATTTTGTTTCTGCTTTCTTTAACTTATTTACCAGGTCTTCACCTCTCCAATTGGCTTTTACTTTCTGAATACCGAGGAATTTTAGTCCTTTTTGGTTTTTTTGATGGTACTTCAGGAAGTGAGCTGAGACACTATGTGAACTTAATCCTCTTTTAATATTATAGATGTGTTCTGAAATTCTTGTCTTTATTTTTCGTTAGGTTTGTCCAATATATTGAAGACCACACGGGCATTCGAGCATATATATTGCTCCTTCTGTCTCGCACGAGATGTCATCTTTAATTTTAAAGGATGTTCCTGTTTCTTTAGACTGGAATTCCAATGCTGGTTTGGTGCTCTTTAGTTGTTGTTTACAGCCCATACATTTAGTACAGTAGTAGAAGCCATTCCTATTAGTTTTTGATTACTTTTAACCACCGGTAGGAAACTTTGTGTTAATTCTTGTTTTAGAGATTTGGCTCTTCGATATATCACTTTTGGTTTTGGTGGTAAAAATTCTTTAATATCTTGATCCAGTTGTAATATGTGCCAATGTTTGGTCAAAATGTTTTCTATCTCTTTAAGATTTCCATTGAATTGTGTAATGAAAATTGGCTGTGTCTCATTTTGTTCTGTGTTTATAGGTTTGTATGTAAGAAGTTCTTTGCGATCGTTGAATATTTTTGGAATTTCATCTTCCAATTTTTGTCCCTGGTATCCTTTTTCTATAAATTTTCTTTTTAGTTCTTCACTCTGTTTCATATAATTCGTATCATCTGTACAATTCCTTCTAATCCTATGAAATTTTCCTCCAGGAATATTTTCACTCCAACTTCGATGATGATTACTGTTATATGGTAAAATGTTGTTACCATTACACTCTTAGTATGTGTTCTTGTGTGAATGTGATCATCCTTAATAAATATTTCAAGATCCAGAAATATTACTACTTCTTTACTGAAAATTGTTGTGAATTCCAGGTTCATTTGTCTTTTCTTTTGTTAAAAATATCATGGATGTACGATGTTAAAAATGTGTACAGAGTGTATAGGAGGGATAATAGGGATAATAAAAAATAATTAATTATAAAAACGCTTTTAATTCTATATCTATATTTAAACCATTGGGTTCCAGTGTGTTGATGGTGAAAATCCATTTTGTTTCTGCTTTCTTTAACTTATTTACCAGGTCTTCACCTCTCCAATTGGCTTTTACTTTCTGAATACTGAGGAATTTTAGTCCTTTTGGGTTTTTTTGATGGTACTTCAGGAAGTGAGCTGAGACACTATGTGAACTTAATCCTCTTTTAATATTATAGATGTGTTCTGAAATTCTTGTCTTTATTTTTCGTTAGGTTTGTCCAATATATTGAAGACCACACGGGCATTCGAGCATATATATTGCTCCTTCTGTCTCGCACGAGATGTCATCTTTAATTTTAAAGGATGTTCCTGTTTCTTTAGACTGGAATTCCAATGCTGGTTTGGTGCTCTTTAGTTGTTGTTTACAGCCCATACATTTAGTACAGTAGTAGAAGCCATTCCTATTAGTTTTTGATTACTTTTAACCACCGGTAGGAAACTTTGTGTTAATTGTTGTTTTAGAGATTTGGCTCTTCGATATATCACTTTTGGTTTTGGTGGTAAAAATTCTTTAATATCTTGATCCAGTTGTAATATGTGCCAATGTTTGGTCAAAATGTTTTCTATCTCTTTAAGATTTCCATTGAATTGTGTAATGAAAATTGGCTGTGTCTCATTTTGTTCTGTGTTTATAGGTTTGTATGTAAGAAGTTCTTTGCGATCGTTGAATATTTTTGGAGTTTCATCTTCCAATTTTTGTCCCTGGTATCCTTTTTCTATAAATTTTCTTTTTAGTTCTTCACTCTGTTTCATATAATTCGTATCATCAGTACAATTCCTTCTAATCCTTCGAAATTGTCCTCCAGGAATATTTTCAATCCAACTTCGATGATGATTACTGTTATATGGTAAAATGTTGTTACCATTACACTCTTAGTATGTGTTCTTGTGTGAATGTGATCATCCTTAATAAATATTTCAAGATCCAGAAATATTACTACTTCTTTACTGAAAATTGTTGTGAATTCCAGGTTCATTTGGTTTTCATTCAAGTACACGAGAAAATTCTCAAGATCTTCCTTTGAGCCACTCCACACAAAGAAAAGGTCATCTATATATCTTCTCCAACACTTGATGTATTTTAGGAAAATATTATTACTCCATATATGTTGGTCCTCCCACCACGCCACAAATAAATTGGCCTAGCAGGGGGCAAAAGATGTACCCATAGCTGTGCCTTGCTGCAGGATAAAATAGTCTCCGCCATACCAAAAATAGTTGTGGCGGAGAATAAAGTCGATATTGTCCATAATGAAGTTAATCTGAGTGTTAGATAGTTCTGATTGTGTAGAGAGATAGTGTCTACTGGCTTGGCATCCTATTTCATGATCTATAACTGTGTAAAGTGATTTAATATCACTAGTATTAAATCTATAATACACATCTATAATATTAAAAGAGGATTAAGTTCACATAGTGTCTCAGCTCACTTCCTGAAGTACCATCAAAAAAACCCAAAAGGACTAAAATTCCTCGGTATTCAGAAAGTAAAAGCCAATTGGAGAGGTGAAGACCTGGTAAATAAGTTAAAGAAAGCAGACACAAAATGGATTTTCACCCTCAACACACTGGAACCCAATGGTTTAAATATAGATATAGAATTAAAAACGTTTTTATAATTAATAATTTTTTATTATCCCTATTATCCCTCCTATACACTCTGTAAACATTTTTAACATCATACATCCGTGATATTTTTAACAAAAGAAAAGACAAAAGACAGAATTTAAAAATCTTTAATGGGGTCCCAAAAAACATGCTTTTGCCGCTATTTTTGAGGATTTCCGGTTTTACCCCTTCCTGTTTGGTTAATAAAATCTAGTATTTAAAGGCAGTTACATAACTACCACACTCATCCTGGAAAAAGAACCACATCAGGTTCGAAACGTGTTGGAGAGTTAAGGAGGACTGAATGATTTTCAACAGCAGGCTGGTCACCATATCCGAGTGAGCCACCCGGCATCTGACGTCATCATCCTGTGCCGCGGGCACCATGCAGTGTGAGAACAGCGCCGCGAGGAAGAATCCCCGGAGGGAGAATGTACTCAGCGATCTCCCATCAGTGCGGGTCTCACCGCGTGACGGCTATCACCTTCATCAAGCGCCGCAACACACGGAGGAAACCCCGGAGAGAAGAACAGTAAGGTAGGGACAGTTAGAAGTTGGCTACACAAAGTACTAACATCGGGACACTGCTGTTTTAAATCAACTACTCCACCAATTGGTCTGAAAAGACTATAAACATCACAGTTTCAATAAATGTAAATTTTCTCTAATAGTATTTACAGGGCATAGATCCCTTATTGAGGTGGAGCTATTAGTGTATTTAGCATAAAATATCTATTTTGATATCCATAGAAACAGCTATAAGTATAGCTTATATTTAGATATTTTTAAGTCTGTCTTTTCCGTTTATTTTTGCATAAGCGCTTGGTTTTTAAGTTTTATGGTCTAGAGCATACTTGATGACTTTCTGGCTGCCTCTTCTGAGAGGAGCAGCCACCCCTCTAAACAATTCTCAGATTACTGGCATTGTAGATCAGGGGGAAGGGCTATGATGATGCAATTCTGCTCGAATCTCATCATCATCACCTGGACCGCCTGCTTTCACTCGGTGAGTGGGCAGCTGCAGGGTGGGATTTTGTGTGGGTGGTGGCCATGCAAAGATTTGCCCTTTCTTGCAGGTGGCCTGGAGTGCCACCCAATTTTTGGGAGGAGCCACCCAATTTTTTCTAGAGTAAACTTTATATTTTATGGGTGTCACTGTTTTTCATTTCAAAGAGATTAAAAAAATTATGTGCAAAACACTGTATTAATAACATAATAATATCTACAGTTCCAAAATTAAAATGTATAGCCTACAAATTTTAATATTAGATATTTATCTTCACCCCTTCTATTTTGCTATTTAAGTTTATTACAAGATGCCTAAGGGGTAAAAAAGAAGAAGCAGCACAAAGCACTACCATTTGCAAGTGAGTAGAGTTCTTGCATCTTGAGGTACGGACATTATTGAGTAGGTCATAAGTGCAAATATGGCCAGTAAAAATTAGCTTTGCCACATATAACTGTAAAGTAAAATGGGTCTGCAATACACTAAAGGTATTGAGTAACTTGTGGTCCTTACACTTGTTGTATACAGTAAAAGCATGCGTATTTATGAGTAGTATGCCCCCAAAGAGATGCTGCTTAGTCAGACTTGACTGAATTTCCAGTACATCTCCTAGGAGGTTTAAATGTGTATGTGCTTAATATATTCTACAAAACAACATGACTCTTTCCCTAAATAGGTAACTATCACCAGTGGCTTGTAACTACTAAAGAAGAGGGAATACAAACTTGAAGCCAGCATGTAGCAAGAAGAGCCACAGTGTGGAGTTCCACATACATATTTTAAAACTAGCCCCAGCCTAATCCACACAAGACTAAAATAACTAGGGAAATTGAGCCTGCAAAATACACATCTAAAAAGAAGAAATAGCATTTATTATTATTAGTGGCGTAACTAGGGGGGGTCGTGCCCCAGCGGCCATCCAGGTCATTGGTTTCCATGTGTAGTGTGGGCCGCAGTACAAAGTAAAACAAACACACTGCGACCAGCGCCGGGTAGTACACAGTGAGTGTACCACCTGGCAGCAGTGTGTTTGTTTTAGTCGCCAATGAGAGTCAGACAGACTTTCATTGGCTGCTGCAGCCAGAGCCAGGCTGGAGCTCACTCATGAGCTCCACCTTCTGGATCCTGCAGTTTATGAAGGGAGAGACATCATGATGTCTCTCCCACAGTGCCGATCATGAAGAGCGGACGGTGGTGGGTGCAGGAGTGGGGATTCGGGTAAGTATTGTGTTTTGTGTTGTGTGTGCCTGTGTGTTACATATGTAAGGGCACTACTGGGGGCACTGTATAAGGGGCAGTACTGAGGGCACTGTATAAAGGGCATTTCATAAGCAGCACTACTACTAGGGGCACTGCATAATGTGCACTACAACAGGAGGCATTGCATAAGGGGCACTGTGACTGGGGACATTGCATAAGGGGCACTACTACTAGGGGCATTGCATAAGGGGCACTGCTACTGGGGTCATTGCATAAGGGGCACTACTATTGGGGGTATTAATGTGCATATGGAATGGAAAGGAATGTTCCCAGAGGGACAAAAAAATGGTGGTGTGTCATGTTGATACTCCTCCATTTATCAGTGGCCATGCCCCTTGTGGCATGTTACTACACCCACTTTTTAAGTGCGCACATACTTGTGGGGTGCTCCATTTTTTATCTTGCCATGGGTTCCCAGTACCCTAGTTATGCCACTGATTATTATTCATCCATAAATTTATTTTAGGTTAAAATATAAAAAATATATTTAGATAGTAAACATGCAATAACTTAGATACATTTTCTTCCTTTTTCTCTCTCTCTGTCTTTTGTTTCTCATATTTTTTCTTTTTACCTCTAGTTGTGGTCTTCTCTTTTTGGAATCTTCTTTTGGCAGAGGCTTCAATACTGGGTGAGCCATTTGTGTATATTATTACATTTAATATGACATAAAATATGAGCCTCTTATGAAAGATGCTTCCGTTTATTTATTTGGGCAGTGGTTATGGTGACTACTGACAGTGCTTTAAGTTAAGTCACTCATAGTATTGTTTTCATAGAACTTCCATAGGCCACTGAAGCCCTTTTTTTAAATAAATATGCAGCATTAGTGTTTGATATGACCGCAGATGCACCAACTACTATACAATGTAGCTGCTTCATTCATTGAAACAATATTGGTCCTACAGAGTCCACCCACAATACTTCCCCAGTTGTTGGATCACCAGACAGTACTGTAGGCAGTCCAAAACCTTCTGTGGTTATCCATCCCTGGGGATACATGCCCCCTGCACTCTGCCACAGTCCAAATCTGCTGATAGGTTACTTCAGGAACTAGGAAAGAAGATTCCCTGTAGATTAAGGTTTGAATAAAATCATTAATGAGAAGTTTGGTGGATAACTTTTTCTAATTTAAATGCTTTTTGATTGTGTCCATTGTTGAGATGTATCCAAGTGTTTTTGTGGTAGAGACACCAAAAACTGCTGTTTTCTGAGGTGTTTTTTCTTCACTTTAGGATCCTTCATATGTATGATCAGGATCCGCAGCAGATTTCAGAGATGTA
Source organism: Taudactylus pleione (assembly GCA_031769625.1). Lineage (NCBI taxonomy): Eukaryota > Metazoa > Chordata > Amphibia > Anura > Myobatrachidae > Taudactylus > Taudactylus pleione. The sequence goes on along the minus strand of JAUIMM010000061.1, from coordinate 7,732,000 downwards.
TACTTGGTACAATAGACCCATAGGTTTCTATGGGGTTGCAATGTGGCAGAAGTTATCAAGCTATGGAAAAGCTATTCTTTCCAGAGCTTGGCCCCAATAGCTAATGCCATCTTATAGCCTATATGCTATACTTTGCAAACTTTCCCTAAGATTGCACATGCAAATTACAACTGCCATGTAGTAAACTTAGAGGTAACTACTTTATATAGCTGGGACACCTGGATATCATAGGAGCAGTCACGACAAGAATAACATGACGGTATCTCCCCAATTTTTTTTCTTTCCTCTGATTCAGTTGCTGAACCACAGTTCCAGTTAGTTATTCAACTATTGCCATAACATCCACCACAGCAGGAGTTCCAGGATGAGCCCAGTACTTTTTAGCATGTGACTTGTTGTTTTCGGGTGAGGCACACTTTTCTTTCAAGTCTGATTGCCTTAGAGATTGCAGTTCAATTCTGACCAGGCTGGGCTACTTTCACATTATAAATTATAATACAGTACTGGGAACCCATGCTATGGATATTTGCTATGGTTGCATCTAGAGTATATATATATAAATATGTATATATATATATATATATATATATATATATATATATATATAAAGTCAGAAATCCACTGCACTCGCCACTCCTAGACTTGGGGTGCAGACCTGCACTCGCCATTCCCAGGACTGGGGTGCAAGTGGCCTGTTTATGCGGTTAATTTTTATTAACCTTTTGTGATCATAGCTTTCTCATGCACCCCATGTGCAAACTCATTTATATTAACCTGTGTCAGCTGTCTTTTTGGTAGTGTGATAGAAGCTATGTCAGATGACTGCCTTACCTTTAAAAGCCATTAGCTGGCAGGTGAGCTTTAAACCAGGTAAAATTTTTTCAGTCTAAACTATGTGATAGCAGCTACCAGGTTTCCATCAGTGTGACAGATAGTGTAGGACCTGCAGAAAGTGGGGTCCCGTGATGTGGGCTGCGGGCTTAAATGCATTGATCAATCCATGAACTAAATCCCCATTATTTATTTACTTATTTATACATCATTGTGAGTGTTTAAACATGGTGAGTGCTGGGTTTTCTGTTTATATATATATATATATATATATATATATATAAAATAAAATAAGGAATATAAAAACAGGATGGTTATAATGCATTTTAATGCAGAAAAACAGCAGATGTGCTCCAGAGCCATTAATTTTTTTTAGTAGAGCTGAACAAAATAAAAGGGGGGGTTTTGTAATAGTTGTAGATTTCATGGAACCGTCTGCTTTTCTGCAAGATTGTGGCTTAATTTAAAGAAGCAATGAGTCCTAAATCTGATTCAGCCTTATAACTTAATGCTTCTTTAAATTTAATGACAATCTCACCGACAGACAGCTCAGTGAAATCCACACCTGTATTACATAACCTCTAGTGGACCATTAAAAGAGGACCATAGTAAGTGCAGTTTTAAAGCAATTTATAAAGTGTTTTATGCTTTATGATAGCTCTTTTGGAATATTATGACATTTCACCAAATATCTAAAGCCTGAATCTATCCCTGGAAATTTTCAAGATTTTGCAATTACAGTATGACTTTTTTATTTTACTGATATTTACAAGATTATTTATATGCTGTAATCCGCTCTGAAAGGAAAATGGCATAAATAAATATGCATTTTACTAAATGACCTTATGCCATTACACCATCTAAGGTAAAAAGTGTGCAATTCTAGTTATAATTAGAATCTAATATGCGTGTGCACAGCACTGCTCCTCTTTATCTTATCGGTAATTACTGTATACATATTGAGAATTAATTTACATATTTCTACCTTAGTGCATTGATAGGCTGTCTTAAAATAGGCAGCCTTAAAGACTGGGTCATAAAATCTTATGGGCAGGCTTTCAGCATGATGGTGCCCACATACTGTACAGTCTGGTCCAGTGGCGGCTCCAGAGGTGGGTCTGCAGCGCAGTCAAAAATTCAAATAGGGGAACCACAACAACTGTCATTTCAAATGCTGCCAAATATAGATGGTTGGGACTCACTGGCAGTTGGTGTTGTTCCCCAATTTGAATTTTGGACTGCGCAACAGCCCCACCCCTGGAGCCACCACTGGTCTGGTCCTTGCACCAGGAGGCAAAAAAAGAGGTGACATAGTGCTTGGGGTATAATGACTAAAGGTCGATTTTAATCGATTTTGATTGATTTAAAATCTATAAAATCAATGTTGTGTTTCTGAGGTTAAATCACACATTTACTAACAATTTTTGCTTTATTTTTTTAAGTATGATTTAGGCCCCAGAAACACTTTTAAATTGATCAAAATCATTTAAAATCAACATTTAGTAAATATACCCCCTTGTCTCATGAATTACAGTATACTGTACAATCTTACTTAGTGCTGACTTGGTGACATATCTTGCTTCTTTTACTCAGTTAACTTTCTCAATCCACTGTACCTGCTGCATAAACAGCAAAGCTAAATATTGATAATGTGCTACACACAGTTTTGATTGCCACAAATTGAAAATGGACAAGCAAAATAGATGGCCATGTTTTCTATGAATATATTTTATACAGTTTTATTGTATGTACCATTAAGATACACTAAGCGTTAAGTGTTGTACTCAGACTCTCACTAATGAAAAGTGTTTGTTCTCTTGCAGAAAATTACCACCTTCAAATTGAATACATGTTTTTATTTCACAATGGCACACACTGAACTAGAAATCCATTACAAAGACATCATTTGTATGATTAATTTAAAATATATTGTCGCTGGAATTTTGTTTTATTCTGTAATCATCAATTTCATTATACAGCTGTGGATAAAATTTAATTTTATTATTTAAACATACAGCATTAGAATGTTTTCATAGATTACTTTCTAATGTTATAATTCTAGCTTTGAGTAGTAATAAACCTCATCACATTAATATCCAAATATAAATTAATAGTTGCATATTAATCAATTTACATGCAACATTTCAGTAATTCATTTTTATTTTCTAAGAAACATTAAGCATTTTTGATTACCAATATGAAGTGAAGCCACTGGAACAAATCAAGGGTGAACTTGAAAGTAAGAAGTTATCACAAAATAAAACTGCTTTGGCAGTATTAAACAGGGACTAGGGAAACACCATGGCCTGCATTAACCACTTGCCTAGTGTGAATGAATCGTTTATGGGTGGCTGTCTGAAGATAATCTTGGAGCTGCCACCAATGACAGAGGGACCTCCCAGCCGCTCTGCATCCCTACACCCTTTCCAAGTGTTTGCCATGCTGCTAATCACTGCTGGTTGGGCAACATGGCAAGACCCCCACATGGTGGCTGCAGAGAGGAGCAGCCACAGGGCAAATGTAAATCCAGTAGCCCTCAGCACCCCAGTGTATACCTGGTAGCTGTTCAGAGGAGCAGGCACTGGGGAAATGCAAAGTCGTAGTGTCACAACAGTCCGATCATCAATAGTCCAATAAATCAATAATAGGAATGTTAAAAACCAATATTAATATATGTTTAAAATATATATTTCATTTTAAATAAAACTGTGTTGGATAAGTTGTAAATAGTTGTTTTTGACCAAATTAAATCATTAATAAAAACATCAATTTCTGAAAAAAATTCTGAGGTGCTTGCAAAAAATATTAGCAAGTTAAGTGGTTAAAGAAAGAAGTTGGGGGAATGGATGTTGGATTATTTGGCTATATTATATGGTCTGAGCCTTTATGTCCACATACAGTATGCTACATGTGATGCTATATGGGGCATATTGACTATCTCAATCCATATTAGCTATATAATCACAGTAGGATATATAGGCATATTGACTGGTGTCATTTAAGGCAATACAGTAGGGGCAGTTTTCTTGTATGTCTGTGTATCCAGGACCTTAACATAGTGCATGGCTTGCTTGGTGCATGCAGTTCCTTTGCCTATCTTTTTTACATCTGCCATTGTCAATAGTATCAGTTCTCTTTAGTGTCCGGTCCTCTTCAAGGAAGCAGCAACAGCTCACTCACACATGCCCAAATAATTTTTCCCACAAGCTGGTCTGGCCTCATTTCCTTAGTCATATTACTAAATTCACATGTAATCAACATCTCCCTTAAGGTAGCAATATATTTTCAATTAGATTCACCATTTTTTTTGGTTGTGCTTCCAAAACTTATAACATTCAGCTTCAACATTGAGTTTAGGGCAGTGCCATATCTGTCATCCACTAGTGGAGCATGTAGTAAATATGCTGTCTTTCTGCTGTTGATCAGTAAAGCATTTGTTCTGGTTTTCAATAGGTCTGTATCGATACTTACCAGCAAGTAGTTTTTAAACACTGTAAACCACACCTGGAAAATTAATATGAGTTTCTCCTATCATTGGACAAAATGGTGCATTTGGAATTAATGAATAAATGCTTTCTTCATCTATAATATGCTGTGTAGTGATCAGGATGCAGAGAAGAAGCACAAGCAGCAACATCTGACACACTTTTATTCAACAACTCTCCTTTTAACAGCAGGAGTCACGACCTGACTTCCTTTTCTTAAGTGGTCAACATAAGTTTTCAGGGGGCACTCACAAATATTAAGGGTGTATCGGATGTATGCAAGGGCCCTCTTACCTCTATGTCTGTCTGTTATTACCCAGTTTTGTTCGATTAATGTTTTTTCCAATTGTACAGTGCAACAGAATATGCTACACTATATAAGAACATGTTATAAAATAAATTAAATAAATAAACTTATGTACAGGGAACTATAGTAGATATCAGACATGTCTGTTATCCCCTGTTTTTGATCACAAAAGCAGGCCCCATAGATTTTTATGGAGCTTGCTTAAATGTTAAACTTACCAAGCTATGGAATATGGAGCATTCCTGAACATGGCACTGGTAGCTAACTCCATCTTCAGATGCTGTTAGCCACTTTAGCCCATGGGCTATATATTGCATAATTTAAGGAATTTCAAAGGGACAAAAATAGGATAAACAGGATAAACAGAAGAGACAGAAATGTTTCTTATTTGGAGAAAATACCTCTCAAAAATAAATTTAAGAAATGTATGAACTATGTATGCCTCATTAACAGGGTGGGGAGAGATTCCCAACCTTCTATTGAGCAATTGGACATATGGTACCTACACCACCACCAGAGTGGAGGACAAAAGAATCAAGAAGGAATTCTCCTCTGTTCTGGAGGGATTCACATAAAGATATTGGTTTTGACCTTCTTCCATTATTTAATAGATTTGATCCCCTGGATAGTTCAAACACCACCCTCTAGATGTGTTTTAGAGAGAGAGATGAAATACTATGTACTGTATAGAGATAAATAGGAACACTAAGAGAAAGAAAAGAGGGGCTCTAAAAAAATAAGAAAAAGAAAAAAGTAATAAGCCAAAAAATGGCAAACAACAATATGGACCTCATTACTATACTGGATGGAATAAATGATGGACAATTGGTGGGGCAAGTAACTTGAGCTTCCATGTATTGAATAGCTTTGAAAAATCCTTACTCAAGAAAAGTCTGAAATATGCACCTTCAATTAAACTTAATGATTTTTTTGACCTACAAAAATACGTCAGGAACTGGCTATATCTTTTTTTCACTGTTAATTAAGGGGAGAAGATGATTGGCTCTATGGAGGACATGTCCACATCCACATTTAGGCCCATATCTACCTTCCCATCCCATATGAAAGGAGGTTACCTGGAGACTTTTGGGCACAAATATTAGAGGACCTAAAAAACATAAGGTCTAAGAAAATTAAATTCAATCTGAGTTTAAAAGAAAGGTTGGCGCCAAAAAATTCTTAAAAAGAAAGATAATTTTATTACAAAGCCCGAAAGATAAGGGATGAGGATTAATATTGATGGATGTAACAAATTATGAAAAATAAATTAAAAGACAGCTTAATGATATTAATGAATACAACAAATTAAGGAAGGATCCTGCTGAGAATTTTCTTAAGGAGATAAGAACATTAAGTGAAATGTACATCAATATTGGTACCCTTACTCCAGTAAATTGCAAATCTTGATAAATGATACACCAGCAATACCAGTCCTGTATGAGCTTCCAAAGAAGCATAAGGATCCCATCCATCCTCCAGGCAGACCTAAAGTATCAGGGATTCAGTCTGTTATGGCCAAATAATCACAATATATTATTTTTGTTATCTCCAACCATAGTTTTAAAAAATAACTGCCACTTGAAGGATGCTCATGATATTTTGAACAAATTAATGAGTATTAAATGGGAGAAGAACTATATTTTAATAAATGCAGATGTTAGTTCTCTTTATGCCATCATTAATCATGTACAATGAATAAAGACTTCCTCTTAATTCTTGAAACAATCAGATTTAGACCACCAATTTCAGGAATTTTTAATTAAAAGGATTGATTTTGTTCTCCAACATAATTATCTTCTTTTTAAAGATGATTATAACAGTATATACAACAAGTGGGAAGTGCAGATTGCCACAAGGTGAGCCCCTAGCTATGCTAACATCTTTATGGGTCTCTGGGAAGATGAGAATGTATGGCAAAATAACCCATATAGTATCATGGTCATGTTATTATTATTATTATTATTACCAGTTATTTATATAGCGCACACATATTCCGCAGCGCTTTACAGAGAATATCTTACCATTCACATCTGTCCCTGCCCCAGTGAAGCTTACAATCTATATTCCCTATCTCATGCGCACACATACACACACTAGGGTTAATTTGTGTTGGGAGCCAATTAACCTACCAGTATATTTTTGGAGTGTGGGAGGAAACCGGAGCACCCGGAGGAAACCCACGCAAGCACAGGGAGAATATACAAACTCCACACAGTTAGGGCCATAGTGGGAATCGAACCCATGACCTTAGTGCTGTGAGGCAGTAACGCTAACCATTACACCATCTGTGCTGCCCCATATTGACAATATATTTTTTATTTGGAAAGGGGATAGTGTTACTTTAGATTAATATTGCACTTTTTTCAAATTCAAATGACCATAATATTAAATTGACTTTTGATTTAGCATTTGAAACTATTAACTTTTTTATATATAACCATACAGTATATGTTAAAAATAGTGAACTACACATCATGACTTATCAAAAACCAACAGATTCTATGGCATAAATTTGTGCAAACAGATGCCTTCAAGCTAATTGGCTGAACTCCATTCCTGGAGGACAGTTTATAAGGCTTAGGAGAAATTGTATGGACCAAAATACATTTGAAAACCAGGCAACTAATAAGAAAAAGTATTTTTTAGCCTGTGATTATAAGGAAGAAAAAATTTAAGAGTACATGAGAATAACCCAAAATATAGAAAGGATGGATCTTCTTCTTCTGAAACCTAAACCTCCAAAGAATTATAGGTTTCAATGGGCTTTTGTGACTGGATACATTTCTTAATATAAAAAAGAAGAACAAGTATTCAAAAAACACTGGATGATTTTCCAGAGAGATCCAGTCTTAAGACAACTTATTCCACCTAAACCAGAACATAGCTATAGGAGGGCAGACAATTTAAAGACACAATTATTAAAAAGTGCACACCTCACCCAAAATAAAAATCTTAGATTGAATCCACTGTGTTTTACCAGTGCAGGTTATTTATTGGGTGTGGAGATATTAAAAATGACAATGGAAATAAAGTGAAGATGTGATTATAAATGGAAATAATCATAAAATTGATGAGTTTATTACGTGCGGTACAAAGAATGTAATCTATGCAATATAGGACATGCAACTAGATGTTTAAAAATAAGTGTTGGGGAGCACCTTAGAAACCTTTAAAAGGGTTTGGAATCTCACTCTTTGTCAGCCCATTTTAAAGATGTACATGGATGCTCCATTTCTGAAATTAAGAATTTTTATGGTATTTAAATTGTCAAAGGTTCTGATAGATTTAATGATGCTAATTGTATACTGGCAAACACAGTGCTATAGCTAGTGCTCCCGGGGCCAGGTGCAGGCCACTCCCCCTCCACATGACATCACCTGCAAACAAGTGATTACAGTAATGCCCAGAGCATCCTCAGAATGCTACGGTTGCTGTAAGGGCAGCATTGTGACCATCTGGAGCATCCTAAGGAAGCTCCAGGTGGCACAGGTGCAGAGATTCTAACAGCAGTGTTCCATTACAGGCAGATGCAGGAGTTTTGGGTGTGTGGCGGTGCCACCCACAGAGCGCTGCGCTCTGTGAGGCAACATCTCTTTCACACCCCTAGTTACAGTTCTGTCTATACAGTACCTACAAAACCTTGAAACCAATAAGTCTTAATTAAGATTTCGATCTGAAGTTTTTATGATGGTTTCTTGAGTAATGAAAATGTTTTTTTAATTTTCCACAAATTTGGCCAGTAGATTAAGAACAATTCCACTTTAGGATGGATTTTCTTTTAATATATTATGGTTTTAGTATTTCTAATATTTAAATTGTAGTTCTATATTTGTGTCTGACATATCTGTGTTTTATAGTTCTACAACAATCTAATGTTTTATGGGGACATTAGAGGACTATTTTAATTATTACTTATAATGCTCCTTAGCAGAGAATCTACATATTCCATTCACCAAATTACATTGCTATCATAATGATGTATCCAAATGACACCACTAAAAGAATGCAATTTCTGGGCATCATGACTGGAAAGATGCACAGAAACCAGCCTCCTGGGATTGTCTTAATGATGTCATTTCTGGGACCTCACCAAGGATGATGGAAGCCATGTCACTTCCAGCAACTAAATCGGAAATAGCCATTGATCGGTGTTGCACATGGTTTACAGAGTCAATGCTACATGGTTATTTAACTTTGTGGACTCAATAAATGGAGTGTTTAAATTATGCTTGATGAGGGGTATTTAAATTTATCTTGATTTATTGTTTTATTAGCCTGTTAGGTTGGGTATATATACAAGGCAATGGAGAACCTCCTTGAAACCTTGAGAAAGAATTTTTTCATATTAAAATACATTGGTGGAGGGAGTGTGAGCAGACTGTGATATATCAGCTTTTGTTACCATTGACAATGTTGTACCTGGTTTGTGGCAGTCTGGGCACTTCAGCCATTTTCCCAGGTTATATGCTTCATACAAAGCTGTATTTATATAGTCTCTAATTTTATTATTAATTGATTACAGGTTGAGTCTCCCATATCCAAAATGTTTGGGACCAAGGGTATTTTGGATATCGGAATATTACGTATTTTGGAATATTTGCATATCATATTGAAATATCTTAGGAATAGAGCCCAAAACTAAACACAGAATGCATTTATGATTCACATACACCTTATACACACATCCTGAAGGTAATTTTATACAATATTTTCAATAATTTTGTGTCTCAAACAAAGTTTGTGTAGATACACAAAGTTCATTTATATGTCATATACACCTTATACACTCAGCCTATAGGTCATTTTATACTTTATTTTTAATAATTTTATGCCTTAAACAAAGTTTGCATACATTGAACCATCAAAAATCAAAGGTTTCACTATCTCAGTCATGCTAAAAATATTCCGTATTTTGGAATATTTGGATATGGGAGACTCAACCTGTACTTTCATTATTACTACTGATGTTGCAATCATTTACTCCAGCATGCTCACCTTCCTTGGTATAAATTAGAGTAAGGAGATGGGTACAATAAGTAAGTGCACCAGAGGTACCCAAAATAAACCTTGATGTGTATGGTACTGCAGTAGTTAGTTTGAGTAGGGTATGCCCATCTGTTTGTGATAACTGGGGGTTTTTTTGCCTGATGAACAACTGAACCTACACTATGTATAGCTGGAGCAGGATCTTATATAGTAACATTTATGTGCACATTTACGTTCACTCTATTGTGAGTAGGGCACACTGTTTAAGTATTGAAATAGAGGTGTGGTACACACCCATCACTGAATATCATCTTCTCACTGTATTCAAATTGGGTGGACATATAGGCTTTTAAAGACATACTACACTAAGAGAATTCTGTTAGTTTTTCTATAGAAAATGAGACAACAACAACAGAGAAATACAAACTTATTGTCCCTTCTTTCACCATATTGGGAGTATTTTGGATGTACAATATGTATAGATGTGTACACATACAATACATCTTACCTCCGTAAGCTACAAATCATGTAAAACATAACGCAAGAGCGCCGTGTGACTCAGTAGTGCCAAGCATCTTTTAATGCAACTTTTTACCTTCAAATGTGTCTTATTCACAAAGTGATGTGAATAGGATGCACAAGCAGCCTCTCATGATTAAAATTATATGCAGCATGCTTATATTTTGTCCACCAATATATGGTGTGATTCTATTCAATGTAACGGTTTAATACACATAATACTAATGAATAGAATGTAAGGTGCATATTCATATATTTAATAAAATATGACAAATACCTATTTCAATAAAAAAAACTAATCATGGTATGTAGAAATGCACATGAATTAATAGCAATTTCTTAGTGCATAGGCCTTATATGATCTTCTATTGAGGTAGCAAATCCAACTTAGTAAGGCAGTTTTTACATATATTGCTCAAACCTGGAAATATTCCTCCTTAGCCAAGGTAATGGCAGAAATTAATTAATATAGTAGTATAGTATCAGTATGTTCAGCAATAGGTATAGTTACCAGTTTGAGGAGTGAATCTAGACTGAACACCCTAATAGTAATGAAAGGTGCTATCATGCTGAAATTTTAAAGTAATATGCACAGGAAAAGAAATTGCAGATGCACTATTTGATCATTACTGTTCAAATTTAAATGCACATTATAATTATATATCTAATCAAAGGTAATTAGCATATCAATGGCCAATGATACGGGCCGGCCCACCAAAGTCAAGGTCACCTCATCGAGCAGGTCCCTAACACCTACAGTGTTAGGGACCTGCTCGACTAGGTAAGCTTGACGTTGGTGGGCAGGCTCGTATCATTGGCCAATGATATGCTAATTGACAACACAGAAGGTGTAATGGTTAACATTACTGCCTCACAGCAATAAGGTCATGGGTTCGATTCCCACCACAGCCCTACCTGTGCGGAGTTTGTATATTCTCACTGTGCTTGCGCGGGTTTCCTTTGGCTACTCCGGTTTCCTCCCACCCTCCAAAAATATACTGGTAGGTCAATTGGCTCCCAACACAAATTAACCCTAGTGTGTAAGTGTATGAGCATGTGATAGGGAATATAGATTGCAAGCTCCACTGGGGCAGGGACTGATGTGAATGGCCAAATAATCTCTGAAAAGTGCTGCGGAATATGTGTGCGCTATATAAATAACTGATAATAAATAATAAATAAATATATAATTACAATGTACATTTAAATGTGAACAGTAATGATCGCATAGTGCATCTGCAATTTATTTTCCTGGTCATAGTTTCCAGTTTGCAATGAATGTGAATAGAGTCTTTTTCAGGTAAGAAAGCAACATCCATTGTGGTTAGTGTCCCATTTTAATGCAATCCAGACACTGGAACAGCTGATAGAGGTGTGAGACATGGGAGCTGCTGATAGAGGAGGAAAGTCTGTGATGTCTGCAAAGCTGGTATTTAGCAATACTGTAGGTGTATACACTGCTAGTCCCCTGATGTGTTAATTAGTCACTTTAGTTCAATGGGGTCATCTGAGGTGTTCTGTGGTCATATTAGTCCAATTATCATGTTTGTTTTGGGACCCTCGGTTACATGTTATATCACATAATTGTTGTATCACATTGTATCTAAGTAACATATTGTTTACCCAGAAATGGATCACTTGTTTCTGTGTGAGTGTCATAGACAATTATGGTGTAGTGCTTCCCATTGTGACCCATTCTCTTGATGTTCAAGATATTCTACATGTTAATATATACTGCTCTGTGAATAAAACAATCTAATTTATGACATGAATATCCTTAATATCAACATAGTTAGATGTACCATCGGCATATATATACCAATTTATGTTGGTTGGTAAAATAGGGGAACCATTGGTTTGACAGTTATAGACTGATATACATGATCACAATTCCCATAAGGAATATGCACACATATTCATAATTTTAAACCATAGATGAAAGTATGAGTAGTTTCACCCACATATATTAGCAAATGTAGACCATAGATAGATATTTGTGTTATACAAGCACACAGTTGGTTATATGTCATGCATCTTGATCTCCATTTACCTCTTACACATACAGTACCATGTGCATTGAGGCGATGGAATAAGGATTACATAATCTTATATTATAACACTGAGGCGATGGGATAATAATTACATAATCTTGTATTATAACACGGAGTTGAGTTATACTGCCTCATTTAGGCTGTGTGGATGCTGGAAATCCATTTGAAACATCCCAAAGGTTTCTTGTTTGCATAGTATCCTAAAATGATCCCCTCTCATTTAGTAATGGATATCTTTTCAATACCAATCAATTTTAGTGATTTAGGGTTACCATTATGGAACTCAGTAAAATTTCTGGTTTTGTACTCTATACAAAATATTTATTTGGTATTCCATAGAGTGAATTTTTAGTGTTCTTGTAGTTCTATCTATGTATCTTAGATTACATTCACAGGTCAATAAATATATCACAAACTTAGCATTACAGTTCATGAAGCTTTTTATCTAATATGGCTTTTCATTTCCACCCACCGCCATACTAGTAGATTTGTTTACTACATGCTGGCAAGTTTGTACATTTATTGCTACAACATTTATAGAAACCAAGTGGTTTAGATGGAATCCAGGAGGTGTTATCCAATCTTTCATTTTTAGTTTCTATGGGTTTAAAAAACTGTAAGTTATTAAGGGCTCTGTTTTTCCTGAAAATAACATTAGGGTTAGGCAGAATCAGATCCCTCAAGACTTTATCTTGTTTTAGAATATTCTAATTTTTTAAATATTTTTTTAATCTCATGGTGATGGCTATAATAAGAAGCTATAAAAACTAAATCCATCTTATTCTCCTTTAAGATTTGTTTGTTATTCTGTTTCAAGACTAATAGGGATTCCCTAATTGTATAGTTTCTTCTAATGCCTGTTTGACTAAGTTTTTGGGGTAATCTCATGTATTGAAATAATCCATCATGGTTTTAGCTTGTGATCCAAATTGTTCTAATTTGGAGCAGTTTCTCCTCAAACATACTAGCTGTCTCTTTGGGATATTGCATTTCCATGAGGGTAATGTGCACTGCTGAAGTGAAGGTAAGCATGTGTTCCTACTTCCTTAGTGTAATTAAAAGTATAAATTATGTTTTCCTCAATTTCCAAAGTTAAGTCTAAAAAAATATTTTTTTGTTGTGAGTAAACTTTAAATTAAATGGGTTTGTGTTTAAAAATGAAACAAATTTAAGTGCAGTGCTATAATCCCCATCCCAGACGATGAATAAGTCATCAATATACCGGCCATAGACATCTAGATTTGCATCAAACTCGCGTCCCCCACACAAAGTGGTCTTCTACCGCCTCCATTTAGAGGTTGGCATAACTCGGCAGAAATCTGCTCCCCATGGCCATACCCATCACCTGTATGTCTGTAATATCAAGACAAATAAATTAATTGTGACATAATATATAGGAAATAGAATCAAGTAGAAACAATATGTGTGCTTCTGGAAGGGCCCCATCAGAGTCAAGTGTCTTCTGAATCACCCAAAGACCCATATCATGTGGGATATTTCAATATAAGCTTTGTACATCAAGTGTGAGGAAAGCATAAGTGTATTTCCATTTCACATCTTTGATTAACTGTAAAAAGTGTGTGGTGTCTCTGATGTAAGACCTTAATGTAAGTACACAAGGTTGCAAAAATTAGTCAACATAAAAGGACAAGTTGGAAGAAAGAGAATTAATACCTGATATTATGGGGAATCCAGGGGTGGCATGTGGGATTGGTGTATTTTTGGAGGTGGTAATAGATGGGGATGTGGGAAAAGAAGAGAATAAGAAATTAAATTTATCTTTAGAAAGAACACCTTCTGCAACTGCACTGCTAAGAATGGTATGCAGCTCCAAACGGAATCCAGGAGAGCATGTAGGGCCTATGCAGTAAGAAATTGCTATTAATCCAGGATAGCATATATGGCCTATGCACTAAGAAATTGCTATTAATTCATGTGCATTTTTATATTATTATGATGAAATTTTTTTTTGAAATTACTTGTCTTATTTGACTAAATATATGAATATGCACCTTACATTCTACTCATTAGTATTATTATGTGTATTGAACTATTACATTGAATAGAATCAAACCATATAAAGGTGGGCACGATAGAATAACCCTGAGTGCTGCAAAATTTATCTGTGGTTCATAATTATTACTGTTACACTTCTTTTTCTGTGTAGTTTTCAAATTTTACAGTTTGTATTGTGATGCTTTGTGTCCTGTCTTACGACATACATAGCATTTGTACTTGAATTTTCTTGGCTTTACATCTTTAGTGTATAAGGCTATGCTGTATCATCTGCATTTAATTAAACTAGTACACATTATTGGAAAAGCAGCAATTTGTTTTCCTATTGATCTCTGTTGATAGCTTGATTGTATTAGTTTCTAGGGTTTTCACTAGAAAATCAAATCCAGATGTTAAGTTCTGTAGCATTGCCATAGCGATCTCATCATCAATTTGGACTCCTACAAACATTACTTACTGAGATATAGACTTCATCTTATCAATGTAGTCACTCATACTGTTTGTTTGCATTCACTCAACTTTGTATTATACAGTACTCAAATTCTTTTAAAGAGACCCTTATCCTCATGCGCTGCATACAGGGCTGTTCACATGTGCTGCTGCTACATTTTCACATGTATAACAGAAAAAAACATGTTGTCATGTTGTTTAAGCCTATGGTTTGCATTACTTATCTAAATCATTGGGTTTTGGACTGTCACCTCAGTAATAGTAATAGTAACTTGCCACAGCCTCTCATGCTTGAGTTGCATTTTCATTGCAAACTTGTATGTGGAATAGTTCTCTGAGCCCCTAAGTTTAATGAAACTCATAATGGATGCAGCTACTGTGTGCATGTTGTGCACTATGATATTCTGCAGCTTCACTGTTTAGCTTTTATGACACACAGCATTCTATGGTGTTTTGGGTGCCTGGGCCCCCTGACCTGTTGACATATGTCTACTATTTTGTGGAATACACAGTTAGTAAATAGTAGACACAGGTGAAAAGCAATGTTGCAGACACACCAGCCAGATAGACTTTTTCATGAACTTTTTTTTCAGTGAACAGGTTTTGTAAAGCCGTACTCAACATTTACACAGACAAGTAGTGGAGAAGGAGCAGAACAAACAGCGGAACATCTGGTCATGTAGGTAGGCAGTATTGTAGGATATAGCAGGGTCCCCCATTGAGCTACATAATTGTGTAGTACTGTGGCACTCAAACACAATGCCAATAAATTAATTAAGGGCTTAATTCAGAGTCAGACTGAAACTTAATTGCAATTTGCATTTTTTTTAAAGTTGCATCTGTGCAACCTATTCACAGTAAGTTGCATCTACAAAACTGGAGCTGTGACTCCCTCCCTTGGCTGCCTCTCTTTGGTGGTAATTCCCTCCCCTTGGCTGCAACTCCCTCTCCTTCATAGGTGAAACTAAAGATCTTGTAATTGGTGGTCCCAATTTTAGACCCATGTCAGACATTTACTGTTCACTCTAGGTCCGGCAGCAGGCAGGGCACTAGACCTAGAGCTAGGGCACTTCTGAGCATGGCAAGGGTGCGAGTATCTGTATTGTGGGCATGGCCAAATAAAAGAGGGTGTGTCTTTATGATGCATCCCTTTTTTGACACTTCTGGGGGCGTGCCCGGAACATACAGACATGCCGAGCAACCCCCAAGCTGTGCGGTCACAGTGAATGGATGCCGGGCACATGTGCCTGGCATCCATTCCCCGGCAGTGACTGCTGCACCACCGTTTTGACCACATGCAGGACACTGTGACCCGCAGGTGGAGACAGAACCCGCAGGCTGTCTCAGCGGGGTGGTGTGCTGGAGGGCTGGGTGCTTTCTGCCCTTCAGAAATAAGGCAGGATGCAGCGCCCTGCTAAAACAGCCTAGCGGGTATGCTAGATATTGTGTTACTGTTCCTTGGAATTTTTTTTTATCACATATTATGTATATATATTGTAGAGTGTCAGGGGGCACAGTGCCTGTTAGTGAAAAGGAAAGTGTTTGTCTCTGGTGTGTGCTCCAAAAAAGGGGGCATGGCCACTCAAACAGGGGGTGTGTGTTTTGAGAAATACAGCCTGTAGGGTCATTCCATGGTAACTTATGTTGCAGGGTGACATGGTGAGTGTGTGCATGGTTGTCAACAGCAACAGTTTGTGTGAGGGTGGTTTTGTTTGCTGAGAAAGTGATGAGACAGGTCATGCTTTGGAAGACTGTATACAGGAATTCCTGATTGTTTGCTATGTAACTTTGTAGCATGAGTTACCATGGAATGACCCAGGAGTAATAGAGGCTGTGTCGCTAGGTACAGAACCTGTAGGCAGTCAAAGATGAAAAATCAGCAAGCAGGAGGGCACCTTAATCAGTACCACAGCAAAGGGTCATAGAGGGGGGCACAGTCATCCAGCAACAGGGTCAGTCAGGGAGTAGGTGCAGGAAATAAACTCAACTACAGTAGCAGCTGACCAAATGCTGTTAGTGGCAGCAGAGAAATAAGCATCAGTACCTGAGGCAGCCTAAGGAGTTCAGGATGAGGAGGTCTGGTTCAGTAGCGATGGTCCCAGAGGGAGGAAGCTGGAGGAACAACGCACAGGGAGATCTCGGGATGAGGAAGATAGAGCATATCCATGCCTGCACCGGGAACCACCAGCAGAGAAAATCCCAACACCACCGCAACTGCACACATCAGCCACTAGATAATCAGAGCAGCAAGCAGCACCAGGCAGCCAGGAGAGCAGCAAAAAGATACCTGAGCCAGAGGAGAGGAAGGTCACTAGCAGAGAGGGAGGAAGTGCTGGGGACTTGGGGAGATTGGGAGCAAAAGGGAGGGCTCTTCTATACCTTCCAGACAGCATACCTTCTGTGCTATGCTCCACAGCAAGCCCCTTCATTGAGGTGGTTTCCTAGATCAAGTGAAACCCAGGGAGAGAATTTATTTTGGTGCCCTCTACATGCTTCCTGCCCCCATAGACTCAGACACTGCCCCTCGCAGATCACACTGCCCCCATATACACAGCGCCCACTTACAGATCACACTGCCCCCTCATACAGCACCTCCTTACAGATTACACTGCCTCCTCATACAGCACCCCCTTACAGATCACACTGCCCCCTCATACAGCACCCCCTTACAGATCACACTGTCCAATATCACAAATCACACTGCCCCACCTTACAGCTTGCACCGCCCCCTCACACAACACCACATCACACTGCCCCCACATACAGCACCCTCTTATAGACCACACTGCCCCGTCTTACAGCACCCACTCTTAGATCACACTGCCCTCATACAGCACACCCTTACAGATCACACTGCCCCTTCATACAGCACCCCCTTACAGATCACACTGCCCCCTCATACAGCACACCCTTACAGATCACACTGCCCCCTAATACAGTACCCCCTTACACAGATTACACTGCCCCCTCCCCCAACACAGATCACAGTAACCCCACAGACCCCATTCTCACAGATTACAGTGCCCCCTCCCTCTCACAGATCACAGTGTCCCCATACAAACCCCCTTCTCACATATCACACTGCCCCCTTCCCCCTCACAGATGGTAGTGGCCCCTCAGAGAACACACAGTTCCCCCTGACATATTGCCCCCCTGACAGATTACACTGACTCCCACATCAGATCTCACAGACCCCCTCTCAGATCGTACTGCACCCCCCCAGCACTGATGTCTCCTGCCTGTAGAGCACAGATACCTTCCTCCTCACAGGCTCTCTGCCTCTCTCACTGGCTGCACAGTGCAGCCTGCATGCTGTGCTGCACCCTCTCCCAGCTCTCCAGAGTTTAATAAAGAAAAAAAAGGGGCCAAAAACAGTGTGCCCCATGCTGCTGCTGGCTCCCACGGCAATGCAAACAAGGCACCACCGTGAAGCAATCACAGCTCATAAAATGACAGCCAGCCAATCAGGAGTGGCCCCAGTGAAATAGTTACCGTTGCCTACATTAAATATGGCTTTAACATTTGAATTGCTAATTTAAACACACATAACTTAATGTGGAAGGCTTTCCCTTCCACATTTGTGCATAAATCAGTATTTATTTCTGGAAAAAAATAGGATTCCTTGCAGTGTAAAATTAATTAAACACTGTTACTACTCTTTTATTAAATTTGAATTAATGGGTGTGTTTTTCACAGTTGAAACTAATAGGAAGCTGTCATCATTAGCAGCTCCACAGTTATCACTATCAACATTTGCTGTACACTTACACTATGGTCAGAGATGAAACATGTCAGTCTACAGGCTGCATTTGAGACTTCATGTTAGTCTCAATTTGCAATGCCATGGTCACACCATGCTCTTACTGTACTTTTGTTGCAACTGTATGCCCACTGAAGTTGCATTCACACCCACAACCAATGATGCCACATCATTTCCAGCCCTGGTTCCAGTCCCCTAGTTGCAGTGAGTCTCAAGTCTGACCTGAGACAAAAATATGCATACTCTGAAAATATGTGTACATATAATGTTTTTTTCAACACTTGTAACTACAGTATATGTGAAGGTTTCCCTTCCCAAATTGTGCATGAATTAGTCTTATTTATAAAAAATGACTGTTCCTGCCTTTTTTAATTAAATTTGAATAAATGGGTGTGTTTTAAACAGTTGCAACCAATTGGAAGCAGTCATCATCATCAACAGCTCTGCAATCATCACTAATAACATTTACGCTTACATAAGAGTCAGACCTGACACAAGTCAGACCCCTTCAGGAGGCTATGTTTGAGACTTTTCTATAGCTATGTTAGTCTCAATTTGCAATTACATGGTCACACCATGCCCTAACTGTACTTTTGTTGCTAAAGCATTCCCAATACAATTGCACTCACACACTCACAAGAAATCAAATGCCAATTGCTGCCTTGGTCCAGCCCCCTAGTTTAAGTCAGAGATGAGACACAAAAGATGCATATTCTGAAAAGTTACAAATGTGCAGTATAAAAAAATCTCACATTGAGACTGAGAAAATAATGAAACTGCACTTAAGTCTGGCTCTGAATAAGTTGGTAAATGTGGATTGATTTTGTTTGCATTAATAATGTGGGTTTTAATCTTATGAGACCCATATCCAATATATATATATCAATAATAATTATTGGCATAAGACATGTTAGACCATATCGACTGCAATTCATACTTACTACAAAGTTTGGCTAGTGCCTTCTCTTCAACAGATGGTCCATTAGAATATGCTCTTCTGACTGTGTAGGCTGTTAAGTTGAATTCACTGACAGATTTCTAAAGCAATGCAAGATTTGTCTAGCTTTGTGTCATGGGACATTATGTTTCTGAAAAAGCTCATTATTTGATTGGCACATTTAGAGGCATAACAAGACCTTTGGGGGCACAATAGCAAAATTTCCATAGCCATATACCCCCCCACATCACTACCACCACCCAACTACTCAGAGCAGTGATGGTGCTCACCTTCCTTAGCCCCATGGGTGGATTTTTATTTCTTACCAGTGTGTTGTTGCAGGGCAGCACATCTCCAGTCACATGACCATCTGGTTCCATTCCTCCTAACTGATGGTGGGAGGAGTCACAGCCAGAGGCATACTCATGACATCAATTGAACATTAAGGGCAGTATTGGATGATGGCCATGTTATACTGTATCATACACACCTAGAGTCCCTTACCAGCTGCACCCCATGCACTGGCTGTAGATAGGTCATTGGGCACACTTCTCCCATGAAGGTATACACCTAATCATTAAAGATGTCAAAATATCCACTGGCAAAAAAATGATGTATTCATATGAAGATAATACAATGTTTTACAAAAATAAAATTAATGCACCAGTATACAGTACCCTAGTGTACCACAATTAAAATGGATAAAGATTATTAATTAATCTTTTCTCTTTTTCAATTTGTAGCTCTTTTAATTTTATACCATATACTGTACATGTTTTGAAATGTGATATTAAGCTCATGGTGGACATACTATTGTACTAATGGGGCATGATTTCATGTTAAATGTGAAGACAGCTGGTAACATGGTTGGAGACATGTGAAAAATCTTGAAGCAACCAGAGAGAAAATTAGTGGCAAGAGAGCAGTGGTAGTGAATTCTGTCAGGTTTGAGAAGTGGAGATGAACATGATGTATTCAGAGAAAAAGTGTAGAGACCACGCTTTTTAGTGCAGTGTGATATTGTTTACTGGACCTAGGGAACAATTTAAGTAGATTTCAGTAAATTTCTATGAGAAATTAATTTGCAATCTGTGTTTTTTTGGTTAGCAAATCCAGTTTTTAAGAATGAATGAACGGGGTTAAGTGGGGGCATGGTGTATTTAAAAAAAATAAAAATCCTGATCTGCCATTTGGCATAAAATAGCAGAATTAATAAAATCAAGAAATGAGTTTGATTGACTTTGTTTTGCTATCATGTGCCATCATTAGCAACATATAGCAAGTTGAACATTTTATATACTTCTTTTAGAAACACTGTAATCAGCTGATAGTTGTCTGACTGCAGCTCTATCTATCTATCTACTAAATTAAATGCTAATGGACAATTAATAACATTTGATTTAATTAAAATATCTGGGGCATAATATAAATTGAAAATAAGCAGTAGCAAGAAGCAATGTAGTAACCTCTTTGAATTTAAAAGTCAATGTGATTATTATTAGCCATTCTTTATACACAGGAATATTTCTTTCACTATCCCTATGGAAAGGTATCTCCAATTTCTCTTCCCTCCGTCCATTGCATGCCTAATAGCTGCCGAATATGCAAATACTAGCATTTTTTATTTGTTCTCACTGCTGCATATCTGATCAGCACAGTAAATATTCATGAGTTTGCTATTGTAGAAGCTGTGAAGTACAGAAAATATGCCCTCCAAGGTGACATGTAATTTGGCAGCTTCTACATAAAGAGACTCTGGGAAAAAAAAATCCTGAAAATATCCTAATAATTAGACACATCACTACAACTGCATTGTTATTTCTGCCTCTCATTAAACAAATGTCATGGGTGTTCTTTTATTCTCTTTCAGTAACAGGGAAAATAGAATATTCACAATTATTTCAGTAAAATAGTGGATGCATTTAGAGAGTGGTATATATACACATATATCAAAATCTGTTATGAATTGATGTTAGCAGTAAAATATCCTTAACCGCTAAGTCTAATTTATTTTTTATAGCAGTAATGCACCATGTTAGTATCCCTAGTACGCTATGTAAAGGTTATTTACAAAAGTGTAAATGTTCAGACCTATGGTGAAAATTCTGCGCAATTATTATTATTATTATTATTATTATTATTATTATTATTATATTTTATGGTAAATAACATGGACTTGTCTGTTAAGTTTACACCATATATAGGGGTACATATTTTTTAAATTTTTAATATGAAAAGCTAAGCTGATCAGTGATGTTCTTTGATAAATGCCTGAATGCACCTGGTTAAGTACTCACATGGGAAAATTAGATTTAATTTTGTACAATAAAGATTATGTCCACCAAATGAAGCATTATGGAAGTCAACTTAATGGGGCCTAACAAGTACTCAGGTGAGACTGGCAATACATACAGTGTAATGACTTTTGCACATACAGTACATATCAACTTTAGGGTGCTTGGCTCTGGGAGGTCAGGGGTGAGGGAAGTTCAAATAGGCAGGGTGCTGTCATGGTGGCATAGCTCTGTAAATCTCATAATTGCAGCCCTGACCCCCACAACACTTTGCATTATAATGTCCCCCTATCCGCTACACCTGAGAAGTATCATGATGCAGGGTAGTCATCATCTCTCCTGGGAGCCTGTGACTTTTTCCCAAATTTGGGAGTATGCATTTGCCCTTTCCTAGTGCATTCAAACCACAGAAAAACTGACACTTTAACAAAGAGAGTTGACTTTCCCTTAATCTAGTGATTCATTTAAAGCAAGAGTCAGACTAAAAATTAGCAGTATTTTAGGTGAAAACAGAACAGTTGAAGTTAATAAGTAGCAGGATGGACTTGGTTTTCATTATTTTAGCATTTTTTACTCTCTTTCTCTGCACATATCCATATAAGCCCTTATACTGATGCTTAATCAAATAAACAGCATTCAGCCATTATAATTTTGTAATGGGTGAGGGCTTGGTGTTTGAGGGGCTACAAATGAAAAGCTATTAGGTGTACTGTGCTGAAATTTGGCATGTCCCAATAGAATCATTGCTCGGTGCTGCATGCCAAAGTTTAGGGTAGAAAAAAGAGAAATTTGAAATAATCTAAAGTTGGGAATGTCACTATTTTCCTCCACAATTTGTTGACAAAAGTTTTAAAGTATATTTGGGAAGGCATAACTCAGTATAGAAATCAATTTAAGACTAGGGGTTTGTTTTGCTAAATACAGTAGCTCTTGATACAGTTTAGGGCCTTTTATGGTTAAGGTTTTTGAGAAAATTACAGTTATTTTATAATTTGATCAAATATGCCCCATGTTAAAGATAGTCATTTTCATAATGTTGCACATGTCAAGTAGCTGCCTATAGTCTGTTTAAATGGCTACACTGAGTGGAGTAATGTGGCCACTTCTTCCTAACAAAATATTATCCTGTGAGCTCGACAGGAAGTAGCCAAATATCTGTCATACATTGGGGCTGGGGGTTGTCTTGGGATGGAGGGGAGGCACATTTTAGTAACATTAGCTCTGCCACCACTCTCTTTATGAAGTTTAAGTAGTTAGTGAATCCCTTCCACCTACGTGATGTCAGCTAATTTATTCATTTTTTTCACTAACCTGCCAGGAAATGAAAAGTTCACTAGCTCCAGTTCCAGCAACACACTAACACATAGTGTCCTTTGGATGCTCTGTGTGGAGACAGCACAAGCATAAGAGCACTGATGCTATTAGTGCCAGGGGAGGATGGTCCGTAGACCTGTTAAGGCATTAGGCCCTATAGATATACATCTCACTAGTAGGCAGGCACTATGTCCAAGGCATAAGAGGGTGCTAGGCCCTATATATATATATATATATATATATATATAGCCCCCTAATAGGATGTTCTACAGATGTTGTGTCTTGACCCAACCACTCAGCTGTCCGGCAATGAATATTTGTCCATCCCATTTCATGGTTACAGGGGGACACATCAGGGCTGTTCCCTGACACCTTTATTGTTTGCTATTGCCCTGGAACCCCTTGCAGTTGCTCCATAAAATATGCCTGACTTTTGAGGTATCTGTATTAGCTCTTTCAGTAACAGTTATAATCTCTCTGATATCCTAATTTGGCTTCTTTGCAAGTTATAAGGTGTACCTTAACAAATCAGAGATGTTCCCTGTAGGCTGGCGCTCTGGGTCATCTTTGGTTTCTTATATTTTGTCACAGTTTAAATTGGTTCACTATCATTTAAAATATGATTGTGAATTTATCACTAGTAACATAATCTGTATACACAACCATTTGTGTTCCTATTATTGATAAAATTGCTCACTTGTTATACACCTTGTGGTTTTTGATTCTTTCTCTCTTAGGTAGGGTAGCTCTTATCAAGAGTTTTATTTCCCTTAAGTTATCTTGCCAGATTCAGATGCTTCCTATCTGACTTTCATTAATGGGCATTGCAGTTTGTTTCAAATTGTTTATTGATTACATATGGAGTTATAGAAGGAGTGTGGCATTACCCTAGCTAAAATGCATTTACACATAAAGAAAGGTGGCTTTGGGGTACCTAAAATGCTTTAATTTGTCTGTGCATTTTTTTTCTATCACATAACAGATTGTTGATAAATACTAAAACAGAGGCATCACCGAGATTGCGGACACCTGGTGCGCACCCTGGATACCCTCTGTGTGACGGAGGCATGCCCAGCCCAAAAGGGTCATGATTTCATGGGGGATCCCAATAACATCACTCCGGGGGCAGCTCAGCATCACCAGAGACTAGACAGTCAGAACTGTTGGCTCCTCTTCTATGACAGGAGTTGGGTGCTGAATGTCACACTGCAGCACACAGCTCTTGTCACTACAGAGGAGAAGGCATTTTGGTGTCACCCCCTCCAAGAGTGACACCCAGGTGTGGCCCGCATCCCCTGCACCACCCTCAGGAAACCACGGCACTGAAAAATTCTCTCACACACTTTCTGATCTGAAATTATTTTCCACTTTTTCCCCTGCATACTCCTAGGAAGTTTATCTTGCCCTGTATTCTTACCAATATACTTTTTCATGATACATATTTTTCTCCTGTTACCATAGGATCATGTGTGTGGTCTGGGTTCTCTGCAGACATGGCTCCTCTTCAGTGGTGATGGGTACCTCTGTGGGAGATGGTGGCACCACTGGCTGTTAGTGTTTCATTTGTAAGTAACAGTTTACTAAAGAATTACATTAGTGAGAAGTAGAAATTTAAGTGTTAAAAGTGTTACATTAGTAAGATGTAGCAGTTTAAGGTCCTCATTCAGAGCCGTACGCTCTGAGCAGAGCGCACGCTCTGAATGAGGGCCGGGCTCCATTTTCATGGAGCGTCCTCCTGGACGCTCGTATAGCTGTGGGTCACCACCCACAGGCTATACGAGCGTGCTTTGTGATGGCCGCGATGGTCGAGACCATCGCGACCATCGAAATTGCGAGCCGGAGCCTGCGGTTGAGGTTTTCAACCGCAAGCTCCGGAGTGATTTTGACTCTATCAGAGCCAAAATCACTCCCACTGACATCACTAGTGATGTCAGTGGGCCGGCTTCTGACGGGAGGCGTTCCCGTGGGAACACCCCCGTCAGGGAGGCATGCCCCCGGCACGCCCACCAAAGGGGGCGTGCTGTCAATCAACATTGACAGCACGCCCCCTTTTATCGGACACAACGAGCGAAGGACTTTCCTTCGCTCGTCGCGTCTGGCGCATGCGCACGACGGAGCTCCCTCCGTCGTGCGCATGCTCAGTGCATAACATTGACCCACTTGCGAGTGGACAGCCGCTCGCGAGTGGGTCTGAATCAGGCTCCAAGTGTTAAATTAGTGTACTTAATATTCTGAACAAGTTTAATGAAGTTCTGAAGCAGTTTAGTTATGTTAACCCAGGGGGTCCCATATTCTGTACTTGAACCTACAACACTAATTTAGTTAAATAATCCTTTGCCCTCCTTTGTTCCAAAATTAGTTAGCGGGACTTGGTGCCTTAAGTTTGGGCTTTCATTCCCCTCCTTATGGTTAAAGTTGCTGTAATAAAAAGGTGATATTAAGTAAGTGAACTTAACTCCTCCATTTTTAAGTTCAGTCAAGGCAACAATGTTCCAAATCCTGTTTTATGAGAGGCAAATTATGTTGATTTATATTAAGAAAGGTATGCTTTCTTTTATAAAAATTGAAAAACATTGCATCCCTTGACTCTCTCACACAAAGTACTATTATGAAATAGTTTGAAACCACTGTATGTTATTTATATAGACAGATGTCCTGATGTGCACCTCTTCTGTCCTTTTTTTTATCTGTGTTACATATGGAGTACTGATCTAAATAGACTAGGAGAACCACAAACCACCAATATATTATTGTTTCATTACTATATTTTGTTTAATTAAATTGTTTTAGTTTTCTTTTTCATGTAATTTGTGTTTCTGCTTATTGTCTTAGGGTTTTGATTGATACCTCCTGCATACATGTGATAGCTTTGATAACTTCAACATACAGTACAGTATCTCATGTGGATTCACTTTCACTTTCATTTGTTATATTGTTGTATTATGGAAGTGTATCATATTCTTGTATCTGTATAGTAATGTTTACTAATTGCCACATTATTTGCTGGTTTTGCTTTGGTTGTTCATGTACTTTTATTGTGCTTTTATTTTTTACTAAATTAATAAAAAGATATTTAACAAAAAACTATTGTGCATTATTCTGTTATTTACAGATATACTAGAGAAATAATGGTAAAATAAATGAGAGAAGTGGATCAAAATAATAAAATTCATGTTGACCCACAGGAAAGTTAAACAAAAGTAAAGAACATTTCTCTTTTACTTAATATTTATCATGTTTATCCTGCACACCTTTACAGTTAATAGTAGTATTGCCCACTGCATGGTTCGACTAAGTCTTTTAAACAGCACTTATAAGTATGGAATCCAATAATTAAGGTTTGTTTAACTAAGGTGTGACTATTTTAATGTATTTAATAAGATCCTTAATTTTGAGGTTAATAGAAACATAGGCCCTCATTCAGACCCATTCGCGAGCGGCTGTCCGCTCGCAAGTGGGTCGATGGTCCACACTGCACATGCGCACGACGGAGGGAGCTCCGTCGTGTGCATGCGCGAGACCCGACAAGCAAAGGACTTTCCTTCGCTCGGAGTGTCTCATCAAAGGGGGCGTGCTGTCGATGGTGACTGACAGCATGCCCCCTTTTGTGGGCATGCCGGGGGCGTGCCTGCCAGATGGAGGCGTTCCCTACTGTCTCAAGCCGGCCCCACTGAGATCACTAGTGATGTCAGTGGGAGTGATTTTGGCTCTGATAGAGCCAAAATCACTCCTGGCCTTGCGGTTGAAAAACCCAACCACAGGCTTTTACTTGCAGTTCCGATGGTCACGATGGTCTTGATCATCATTTTGCACACTCGTATATGCTGTGGGTGGTGACCCACAGCTATACGAGCGTCCAGGAGGACGCTCCATATTAATGGAGGTGGGCCCTTATTCAGAGCGAGCACTCTGGTCAGAGCGTCCGGCTCTGAATCAGGGCCATACTCTTTAGCCTTTCAAATATTTTCTAACATATTCATTTTTAATAGCATTAAAATCATCATCACTACTCAGATTTTAAGACACTAAATATTTAAAATAATAAAATGCTTGGTTATGTTTCACAGAGTTATTAAGCCATGGGTGGTGGTGGTGTTGGGGTCCTTCTATCCTCTGGTTACTCTTTCCAACTCATACTCTCAGAACCATCCATGTAATTCTCTACAATCAAGGTTCATGCTATTTCCCTCTTCAAACCTGTTCCTCTTAGAATAGTTGTCATTTATTTTCTCCAGGTCCTACCTCCAAATTCCTTGATTACCTTGTTTCCTGGCTCCCCCACTTCTTCTCTTCAGTCCTTCTAACTGTCATCTCTCCTGTTTCTCCATCTCTGCCTCCCATGGCTACCATCACTAAGCGTAACATTGAGACTGTCAACACTGTGGGGTATATTTACTAAAGTGAGAGTTTTAGAAATAGAGATGTTGCCCATAACAATCAGATTATCCTTAACATTTAATATCTAACTAGGACCTTCTAGAAGGTAATAGCTAGAATCTGTTTGTTTGCTATGGGCAACATCTCCACTTCTAAAAATTCACACTTTAGTAAATATACACCTGTATCTTATGCTCACTACTTAACTAACTACTCTGCCCTATTATCTATCTCTCGCCTGCCTTGACCAAAGCCACTTCCCTATACAATGTTTCCCTTACTTCTGCTCTTGACTCTGATGCTCAGGTAATCACTTCCCACCCTCATAGATCCACTGTCATGTATGAGGGTAGGTTTTAGGCATGGGAGGCTGAAGAGGAGATTTGAGAGACATGGATAAACTTTGTTGGCTTCAACCAGGACCTCCTCATGTATAGATGTGAGGAGGTTGAAAAATGGCAGTGGATAATGGGCCGAAGGTGAGAACAGGAATAGAATGTCTTTATTGAACAGCAGGTTGGAATGTAACTGGGTATACTGTATAATACTGAATGAATGAGCAGAACTGCATTGAGACCAATGGTGCTGGATTGAGAGCTGGATTGGTTTGAGACCAATGTTGATGATTTGAAGAACTTGATGGAATTGATTACGATGTTGAAGAATTGACAAACTTGATCGGTTTGAGGGCCTGATTTAGAGCTGCTCGTAAGCAGCCGCTCGCTTGCTCCGAGTGATGTTCACACATCTGCGCATGCGTATGGGTTGTAATGCGCATGAGCCAACAAGTCATTGCAGTCAGAAATCGTGCACTCGCAAAACAGCGAGGGCCTGCTAATTTGAGTGACAGAATGAGGCGTTTGTGGGTGGAAACAGGGGAAGGTGCTTGAAAACGGGGAGTGTAGATCCAGACGCAGGCGTGCCAAACGGTCAAAACGGGTGTTTAATGGGAGTGCACAATTAGTAAGGGAGTGTCATCGACCACGTCACTTGGTTGTCTTTTGGCCTGAACTGCTCGCAGTGATTGCGGGAAGTAAAACCTACCACAAGCACTGCGAGCAGTTCAGACACCTTTTGATGTACTGGATTAATCTAAAAAATAGCTTAGAAGATGTATGATACGAATGGCCAGGGGGCGTCTTTACAAAATTGCGAGCGCATGTTTTGTTCGCTCGCTCAGACATAGAGGCGTCAACAGACTGCAAAGAGCGATTGCTCAATTTAAATAGCCGGCCCCTTTTTCTGAATGACTGTTCGCAAATAGCGTACGGCTCTGAATCAGGCCCAGAGACCGATGTTGATGAATTGAAGAACTTAATTGATAAGTTTCGGATGTTAATGAATTGATGAACTTGATTGTTTGGGACTGATGTTGATGAACTAATTAATATAAGTCCAAATGTTGGAAACATCGGATGAGACCAATGGTTGGAGGTATTGGCTGGAACCAATGGTGGCTGAACAAGTCTCAGTGGTAAAACCAAACTTCTCTATAAGATAGTACAGCAGACTTGTTGACCCATTTCGGTCTGTTTTTATCCTCTCCACTTTACTGAAACCACTCTCACAAAAGACAGTAATGCAAATACTTTCTACTCATTTTTCTTGACATCTTTGCTGCTGTTGACACTGTTAACCACCCTCTAATCCTGCAAATCCTTCACTCCCTTGGTCTGCATGATACTGCCCTCTCTTTGCTGTCCTCCTACCACTCTGACCATTCTTTCTCCATCTCCTCTCAAGGCTCCACTTTCTTTCACCTCCATTTACAGAAGGTGTCCTCCAAGGTTCTATTCTTGGACCATTTCCTCTATACATTCTTTTTAGGTGAGCTAATCAGCTTTATTGGTCTCCAATATCATCTGTATGTTGATGAAATTCAAATCTACCTCTCCTCCTCTGACTTCTCCCCCTTTCTACTCTATCCTATCACTAGCCATTTCTTTGTTATTTCTTCTTGTATGTCTCAGTGCTTTTTTATACTTAACATGTCTATTACTAAGCTTTACCATCTTTTCTTCCTCCTAATTAACCTTACCTCCCTCAATTTAATTATCTATATAAAGCACAACAATCTAGCTCCAAGACTAAATAGCTTTCTGTTTGCTGTCTTAAAGTTGGCTCCTCCCTCTCTTTCAAAACACATCATCAGCATCTCTAGCAGTCCAGCCATTTTCACCTCAGAAATTTGTCCAGGATCAAACCCTTTCTCATCTTGGAGGTAACTGATAAACTCATCCATTCAATGGTCATCTCCAGATTGGGCTACTGTAACCTCCTCTTATCTGGCCTCTCTGACTCCCACCTCTCTTTACTTTAATCTGTCCTCAATGCTGCTGCATGGCTCATCTTCCTTTCCAAATATTCTACATCTGTATACCCTATCCTACAAGTTCTAAACTGGTTCCTATTCCCCTTCAGAACCCAACTCAAGCATGTCACACTCACTTTCAAAGCCCTCACCCAATTCTCTCCCATTTTAATCTCTAATCTCCTTTCACACTCCTGCTTACCCACTTTGCTCCATATGTTAATGTTGCTTTTCCTGCCAAATGAATACTTCTTCCCACTCCCACCTTCAATATTTTGCCCAAGCTTATTCCTACCTCTTAAAAGTTCTCCCTATCAGACTCTCCACCTCTCTCCACAATTTCAAACAGGCTCTCTATACCCACTTCTTCATCAAAGCCTTCCAGCTCTCATCCTAACCAACTGCTCCATGCTCCTTTCTCACTGCCTTCCCCATTTGTATCACCCCTGTATGTCTGCCTCTCCCATTTAGAATGTAAGCTCTCACAAACAGGGTACTATAGGATATTTTATTTAAATGCTGTGCATTTTATACAAATGGTATTTGCACTATATATTTTTTTTATTATGGAAATATATACACCATTTAATGAGATAACATACTTATGATGATGATGGGCATATATATTAAATACATCCAGTAGTAAGCATACTACTGGGAGTGATGGTGATTCCTACTGAACCTACAGTAGGTGAAGATTCATCTTTTTAATCCATTTGTGTGGCATGTAGTGGATGTACAATTATATATAATCCCCTATTACACTATTATATGTTATATTTTATTATTTTTGATATGTCAATTGTGAGAACATATTCATCGAGGAATTTTGCCATATAAAAAATATATCCAAGTGTTGTAAAAGTCTTCTCCAGAGAAGTAATTTGCCTGGATAAATGTGTCATGAAGTCATATTACAGTAGTTTGTACCCTATGGCACTTTTTCCTCTGGAACCTGTGCTGCTTGCCTCATGTTGCATGGACTACTATGGCTGTAGTAATTAAAAACA
Organism: Taudactylus pleione; assembly: GCA_031769625.1. NCBI lineage: Eukaryota > Metazoa > Chordata > Amphibia > Anura > Myobatrachidae > Taudactylus > Taudactylus pleione. Next base: position 7,701,352 of record JAUIMM010000061.1, on the reverse strand, counting down.
AAAGAGATTCCCTACCATTATGTAGAGCAAAAGAAGATGCCCTTGATCTTTAGAATGGGAGAGGATTTGTCACAGCCAGGGCACCAGAGACAACAATGAATTCAGTGCTAGTGTAAACAATCCTGCACTCACCCACTAGTGATAGTAAGTATTAAGTGATCATTTCCACTTCTTGACAAAATCCAGGCAACAGTTGTGGTGGCACAACGTTTTTCTTTAAAATTCAGAGATGTTTTTAATTAAAAAGTATAACTAACAATCCAAGGTATAAATGTAGGACATAAATAAGATAATTGTCTTATAAATCTTCTAATGGTGTTCAATATAATTTCACAGAAGTACAGATTATTGTATCTGTAGTAGTCAGACTACATACTGAGACAAGACAATAATAAAATAATAATAATCAAGCATGAAAAAACATTTGTAAATAATAAGTAAAAAGTACAGCAGTGATCAATACCTTGCATTACATGAATCAGAGGAGTACATGGACCATTTGGAAGGGAAGAACAAAATGAGGAAGTGGGAGGAAAATTACACCTCTTGTTAGATCCTGGTCAACATGGCATGAAATACACAATAAATGGAACTTACACATGAAGGTTCATCAATAAGTAATCTCAGTTCATACAGATAGTCATTTGAAAATCATGTCTTTTTTAGTCTACATGTTGAAAGAGAGTAGCCTCCAGCCAATCAGTTTTGAACATAAATAATGAGGTGTAGGATGTATCCGTCATTGTAATCTACATTTCTTTTCCACTTCATAGATCAAAATAGAGTTTATTGATTCCAACAGTATATTTTACTTTTGAAATAAGTATCTAGAATGGGCCATTCCAGGCTCAGAAGTTCTGAAGTAGCAAAAGTTTATATCTGTTTCCCAAACTTTTTAATCAATGGACAGGCCCATAAACAGTGGTTTAAAGAGACCAAAATACTAGAGTATTTATGGCATCAGATGTTAATTTCTCTATATCAAACAACTGGTAAGTCTTTAATAGTTTCTCTCAGGGTTTTCAAAATTCTGTTAAGTTGGAGGTGGTTAAAATGTTACTGCCATGTAGTGAGTCTAAACTAATGATGTCTGGTATAGATAGGTGTTCTCAATAACCTATCAAAGCACAGAATTAATTTGGAGGAGGAGGTCTGGTTTAAAAGTTCATATACAAATCAATATGCAATCACTAGCACTTTAAGTGACCATCTAGCACAGAGACAAACAAGTCTTAACACAATCCTACTTGTTTCTTCTGGATCCATTTAGTGAATTTACATACAGGATATTTGATGTTAATGAGCCCGTAGAGAATATATTTTACATGTAAAAATCTCATTCATTCTCCATTTGTATCAAGCAATTAGTGTAACATGCATCTCCAGCTGTCAGAAAGTTCCTCATACAGGGATACAAAATCATATGAAAGCTGATCTAATGTATTATCTTTTTATTTTTAAAAGTTTCCACATAAAACAAAATGAAATGGTTAGTGTGAAATTTGTACCAGATGGATGTTTATCATGGCACTAATACAGGATAGATTGTAATAAATCCTACACATTATGGGGAACCCAGGACTACCTGCGGTGTGTGCGGCTGCTGTATATAATAAATCCACCGGCATAGACTGACTTCAAAGTGTATGTTTCCTCCACCATGTTTAAATCCTCTTTCTGATCTTTTTCAAGGCTGACAAACACTGCCACAGTCCAGGTAAATAAAATAAATAACTTAACCCCTCTCCTCTAAGGAGGATGTAAGTGGTATCTGGCATTCATCACGGTGCCCCTGTCCCTTGTCATATGTAAGTTCCATTTAATGTGTATTTCATGCCATGTTGACCATGTTAACAATGAATTCACAAGTAGGTCAGATGCACATGTCACAGATGCTAAGGAAAGTATTGAGACACCCACCTGTGCCTTTACAAATCCAAGCATAGAAAGATGAAGCATCAGTTGCAGATCATTCAATTATCGTTCTTCTGAGTAAACTTTTGGTTGAGCAGAATGGCAGTGGGTGCTGAGACACAGATGCCATTTTTATTGCATATGAGATCACATATGCAGGCTGAGACACACCCTGAAAACAGTTGAGACACACCTACGATTTTTACCCCCACTCCCGTTACCTAATGTACTTTGACACATGCAAAGTGTGACTTAGATGCATGCATAAATTACCAATAATCACTCAACTGCATAAATATCAGTTTTGCGTATATCTCTGATTCAGGCCCAAAATTCTGACTAGTTTTGGAATATAAGTCTGATGTATAATGTACTGGCACAAGGCTCCCTGATTGTATGGTAACATGTTATGGAAATTGTCCCTGCTTCTTCTCTAGTCTCTATAATAATAGTAATATAGTAATATTTTCACCCTTATTATTGTACCTGTCCATATATTGTAAAATGTCAAAAAGCAAAAGTCATAATATTTTAATTCAAATAATATAACATGAAATCTAGAGGGGATAAATACTCTCTGGGACCATGACCATGTTAATACAGTTGTAAAGGTTCCACTGAGTTTAAATATTTCAGCATAATTCAAGATGGAAGAGATACTTTCATTCTCTAAATCCTTATTGTGCATACAGAGTGTATGCACAAAGGTGCTGTTGCAATCTGAATAGACAGAATCAAAATGTGGCAGAAATGTGATAAGCAGTAACTGGGTGGGGGCTAGTAGCACATGTCGGGGAAAGTGGCTGCATTTACAGATGCACAGTATAGGAGGCGATAGTCAGATGGAAATATTGCACCTGCCAAATCACTGGTGCAAGTTTTGAAAGTGCGACCAATGCTGGACTTTAAGGAAGCACCAATCTGTATTACAGTGTGCATGAGCATTAAAAGTGTAACCATGTACATTCGGCTGAATTGATGTAAATAAGGGAAGTATATTGTACTGTAGAATAATTTGCATAAACGTGCTGACAGGTGACCACCAATAGATGCTCCTACCTGTGCTTTTGTGTGTGATTTAGGATCAGGCTATGTCTTTTAAAATATTTCTAAATAAATGTTGAAATGTGTGACTGGGTTCAGCTCATAGGCATGCACACTGAGTGTTATTTTGGCCACACCCTTCCACTGATGGACTAAACCATCTCCCCCCTCCCTCTAGGACATATGCTACTTATCTGGACTCACCAGGTCAGTTAGGTAGGTAGGTTATGTCCCATTGGGATGGAGTTTGGGGTAGTCCACGACCCAGCAGTTAGGGGAGTCCCAAAGTGGCACACTCTGTGATGTCGTATATGCACCCCTATGGTTTATCGTATAACATTTAGTAATTTGCATAAGTCCATATGTTCCCAGTAATTTATGTTCATGTATTGTTTTAATAACTGTAGCAATTTCTGTTTCTGTGACCATTACATAGAAATATGGCCTCTAATAGAAAAGATTGTGCAACATTTTCTTCTTTAGGGGTTACCACTTGGAACTATGATAAAGAATAAACAAAGATCTGAAGAAATGTTAGATGTTGTGTATTCACCATATGCAAAATTGGGTGAAATTGAAAAAACGATCAGACATCCCAACTTAGAATTAGCCCTACTGTACTGTATAGTTTATTAACTACACTTTACACTGAGTTCAATAACATATTTTCTACCACTCTTTATTGATAGAGAGTATTTGCTTTAACTTTGTTGCTTCATGAAACACTTCAATATTTTGCACCAAATTATCTAATGAAGTTGTGAAAGTAATAAGCATAGAAGATGTCATGAAAGCTGAGAAAATAAAGATCAAAGTAATAATGGCTTTCATTGATTAACTACATCCTAATGTCAGAAACAGTCTTAAGTTCACAATTCCAACATGGAAAACTAAATGTCTTGCTGAACTAATGCAAGGAACCAGATGCCAAATTTATTAGCAAAGAATAACATCCTCCTAACATCCTGCTAGCATCTGAGTATTTTTAAATGATCCTCAATTCTCAATAAAAAAACTACTTTTCTGTTGTCAGAAATAGGTGCAAAACTTTATTTACAAAATCAACCAAAAAAACACTATGCATATCCAAGAAGGGATCCGGCCTAAAGATCTACAGTAAAATGGTAGACAATGTCTAGATAGACAACAGATGTTAGAAAGTGAATAGGTCGACAGGGACAAAAGATCAACATGGACAAATGGTCGACACACAAAAGGACGACATGTAAGGATGTTGACAGGTGCAAATGGTCAACAGGGTCAAAAGGTCAAAAAAGGTAGACACAAAAATGATCGACACATGTATTTTTTTTTAGGTTAGGGTTAAGTTTAGGGTTAGGTTTAGGGTTAGACACCTACCCCAATGGTTAGGGTTAGGCACTTACCCCAATGGTTAGGGTTAGGCACTTACCTTGACGGTTAAGGTTAGGCACCAGGAGGGATTGTGTGCACTTACCGATAACAGCACCCTTGCTGGGTCCCACCACTGGCGATATCACTGGGAACACACATTGTTTAGTATGTTTCCAGCTTTATTCAGAAAAAGCACAGCTGCTTTACAAACACTTTTCTACATAGTACTAGTTCCCACTTTGTTCCATCAACAATACCACATATCCCTAAGAGAGAATTTCTTAGATTTTTCTCAGATGAAAGAAGATTCCCTCCAGCACACTGCAGCAATATTAGTAAAAATACTTGAATCCTACATAATATAAGTTCAGAGGTATTAGTTGCATACATTTGCAAATGTTATTATTTATGTAATTTTAATTATTTCTTATTATATTAACACTTATTGATTATCTTGACACATCTATACTTTACATTTCACTATCACCTTTCTTCCATTTTTCGTGTGATGCCCTGGGAGTGGTCCTTGGCTGGGTTCTTTTGGGCTGATCTGCACCTCAGACGGGAACCCCTTAATGTTAGGGATGCTGGTATAGAGGATCCTTGACGCTGGCCCGGCACTTAATCATATATTTGCAAATGTATGCAACCAATACCTCTGAATTTCTATTATCATGTAGGATTCAAATATTTTTGCTAATATTGCTGCAGTGTGCTGGAGGGAATCTCTTTTTTCTGTGGTTCAGTATAAACTTCACCCTTTACAAGCACCTGAGCAATATCATTAAGCTGATGTGAGCAACCACCATACTTTGTATTTGCAGTTCTGAGAGGCATGAAAGGAGCCAGCATTGGGAGGATGTGCTGGTCCATATAGTGCCATTTGGAGGTTTTGGGGTACCTCCTAGGTGAGTCAGCTCTCAGCCTATACATGTGCTGTTATCATGCAGTACATTAATTGTAATTATATGACCCAGAGTGGGTGCTACTATTTTGTAGCAATAATTATTTTGGGGTGAGCGTTTGGGCATGGGGCCCCCGGAGTGGCAATGGCTAGGCCTTTTGCAGGGCATCACCACTTAATTCACATAGATATTTTTTCATCATCTTTTCATTTGTTTGTTTATTATTTATGTCATTTTAATTATTTCTTATTATATTAACACAATATAGTCATATATTTGCAAATGGATGCAACCAATACCTCTGAATTTCTATTTTCATGTAGGATTCAAGTAATTTTGCTAATATTGCTGCAGTGTGCTGCAGGGAATCTTTTTTTTCTGTGGTTCAGTATAAACCCTGCCCTTTACAAGCACCAGAGCAATATCATTAAGCTGATGTGAGCGACCACCATACTTTCTATCTGTTATTTTTCTCAGATGACAATACCTTCATGGAAAAGAGCAAGTAACTTACCACTCAGCTTAGAGAATGAAGCTATTGTCACAAATACATCAAGAAGACCATTCATCACACCTCTCAAAAACAAAGGACAATGCAATTTTACCAAAAAATAAAAGTAATTAGAGAATTAACTCAAACCAGAAGAGATTTCTTGTTAACTTTTGTCATGAATGGAAACAATATAGTGGATATTATATAATAACGTTGGCCCATTCTCCTTATGAACAAGTATCCTAAAAGAGCTAAAGATAAGACCAGCTATGAGTTGGAGGAGATTATGAAATCTAAGACTGCCGAAGCCAGATGATTGGCTGAGACCAGATCTCAAGTTAACATCAGGCAACACCATTTTATGTTGCCCCTGACGATGCCATCTTTCGTCCTCAGCATGAAACCATTGTGTGCAATTCTATTATTAGCATCGTGCGACTGCATTGCTACCGCATAATGTTAAAAGTCCAACCATACCCCATATGCACATTAAATCATACATATAATATACAAGACGCACAGCACACAGTTGCGCTGTTTATTAAAACTCTCTGCACATAACACGCACCACGCATGTTAGTGACTACATGCAATATCCTTACACTTACACATACCAAAACTTATAAAAAGGTTCCCTAAGCATTAAGGTTAATATTAGAGGTTTTATACGTTATCAGGTCTATTTGGTATCTAAGGTTTATTACATGATAAGCAGACCATGCTTGGTGCCATTCTAAACTACTGTTTATTTGCAGACTTCCGGTTCCATCGGCAAGGAAATCTCAACATGCATTTGCAAGTTATGGATCATAGAGAGATAGGCATTGAAATGTACTCTGTAATGTAATGTTAATTAGCCAGTTTAGACTTGTTCTTCAGTGGGAAAATGCACACAAAGAGCTGTTGGAGGGCTGAACTATGACAATACAAACTGACCTATGAACTGTATTGTAACAGAAGAACCAGGAGGAAGAACCAATGGGATTATGCCAACTCGTTCTATTGTATTGCCTATCTCTGCAAGGTTACATATGAAAGCACTCTAGATCTGGTAGTTAGTCATCTTTCTTTCTGATGGCAGAGGTTTCATAGTTGACGCTGGAAAATCTAGATCCAGAGTGCATGCGTATGTATGGACTGTACCTTCTATTTTGTATAACATTTGCGCTAATTGTGTTATAGATCAAGGCATGTAACTATATACTTTTATGTGAATAATATATTTTTGTGCTGTGGAACCACAATCAAAGTCTGGAAAGCAATTATTTATTGTATGTATGCAACGCTAAATAGTGACATTAGGGTATAAAGATTAATAGCAATTCATAGTTGGTGGCTCGTTGAGTGAAATCAAGTTACCACAATTCACATGGTAATACACATTTATCGGTCTCTCACCAAAGGGTGGAGGTGCCATGCGCAGGAAAGAACGCATTGCCTTCGAAAACCTGCTACAACTTGATGCTGAGAGACTGCTATCCATTATTGTGTGAGTTAAAGTAGCGCTGACTAGGATCTAGGGACAAGGAAGGAAGGGACAATAGTGTACACATATTTCCTGTATTGCTGCCATGTGTTCAAACGGTCAGTCATTGTATGTATAACATGATTGCTTGTTAAACCTCTGAATTATACTGCTATATAAAGGGAAAAAGGTTTTTATTTTCTGCGCAGAAAAGGTGTATGTAATTGAAACGTGTGATTGCAAAGTGGAGGCTACTGTCTGGTTAAGCCTAAGTGTGAAGAGGAGGTTACTGTCTGTTAAGCCTAATTGAAATTTGGTAGGTGCCCGATGGGGCATACAAACTACTGGGCCAATGTACAAAGCAGGTGCCTTGTGGTTATTGAGAAACTAAGGCTTTCTTGGTCCGGCACCCATTAATCGCAAAGTCCATTGATCAGTTAGGTTCTTTGGGCAATGCGATTGAACTGCATGGTTATATAAACCATGATTGTAAAGTGGGTTGTTGTGGGAGTGAAACTGCTGGCAAGGTTAGGAGTTATTGGAACTTCTAGATGCTACCAGTGGGAGTAAACTCAAAGTAGGAAGCGAGTGGTGAAGCTTGGATTTAAATTCATCACAAGTAAAATAATTCGCTATGCGGTTATTTTACTCCTCGTTTATGCACAATGGACTATATCGCCTAGCGGGAAAAGAGGTGCATAGCGGGAAGGAGCGAGTAGCAAAAGCTTGCATTTAATATCGTCGCAGGTAGAATAATTTTCAATAGGTGGTTATTCTGCTCCTCGTTGTGCAAGCCGACTGTAATGCCAGGTGTGCCGACTGCATAATGGGAGGGAGTGCGTTAACGCAGTTCACTGAAAATCGTTCAACAATCGAAATTCTCTAGAAATTGCTAAGCGTTTTCTCAGATGGGTGCGAAGCAATCTCTAGTAATGGTCGATGATGTGCTGCTGATGGAAGGGCCGACTGGATCGGCCAAGTATGATATGTTTAAAAAGTATGGTGCGTACGCTACTGCTCAAAAAAATGTAACAAGTAACTTGTACCCTCTCCTATGTAACTATAAGGAACATGTTTATGATGCAGATGATGAACCTGTTGTGATGACCGCTCTTTCCCATGTTGCACAAATGTAAAATGTACCACCACAGCAAGCACAGGTAGCTGCCCCGCTAGTACCAGAAATGGAGGTATCCCCACTAGTGCAGGAAGTATTAACACCCGCTGTAACAGTAGCGGAGATTGCTAATACCATACGTAGTAGCAATAGGCTGAACCCTGAAACAGGTAGTAAGGCCAAAGGTAGCAATGTGGCAGGCATCCATCCCATCCGGACAATAACTGTTCCCAATGGGATTCCGGATGCATATGGTGTAGTGGCCACAAGGAATGTAGTGATGCATTGTCCATGGACAAGAGCAGAACTACGTTCCATAATGACAGATTTGCCTGACCCTAGGAAAGAACTAGCAAAGTGCCAGAGATTTGTAAAGGATTTAGGTAATGCTCATGAGCCAACCAATAAAGATTGGTGAGTGGTATTACAGGCTTGTCTTCCACACAATACTGATGTGAAAAAGTTTATCATGGCCTGTGTATTGGATGGAGATAACTGATGAAGGTAATCAGGACAATATAACCCACATTGTCACCCAGTTGGCTGTATTTTTCCCATTAATTGTTAACTGGAGTAAAATCTTCATGATTAAGCAGAAAGAGAGTTAGTCTGCAGCATATTATTTCACCAGAGTGCTGCAGACTATTACACAATACACAGGCATAGAGGATATAAAGGACAACACCCATCACAGGGAAGTGACCATAACGGTGCTTATGAATGGTCTTAAAGATCCTCCAAAAGCCAGGGTTCAGACCTCACTTCCTGGTTGGAGAGGAGTTACAGTAGACACACTTAGGGAATCTGCAATTGAACATGACAAAAACATCTTTAGAAAGAGAGAAATGCAGAGCGAGAAACTAACGGCTGTTAGTATTCAAGCTCTTGAAGGAATGCAAATAACACTGCAGCACTCTTATCACACTCAGCCACAATACACTCATCCCATACCACCTCCAAACCCTTATCCCTATACACAACCACAATCTTTCCTCATTCCCCAACCCACACTACAACCTTTCACAGCACATCAACCACGAAGGTGTTATAGATGTAACAAGGAGGGCCACATAAGTAAGTTCTGTAAGGTTAGAAAGTGGGAAATGCCAAACCAGGGAACACTAACATACCCACAGAAGGGGCACCCACAAAAGTCAGGACAATTCCAGCCATCACCTACTCACGTCACAGCAGTGAATGCTTTACTGGAAGAAGATAGTCAGCTCTAGGGGTCAGGTAACACCTGTAGTCTACAGCCAGTCAGGTTAACTGGAGATATTAGAGAAGAACCTGTAATGACGGTTGATGTAGCTGGTACTAAACATTATTTTCTTGTAGACACAGGGGTGACCAGATCAGTGATAAAATCTCCATCTAATTTACAGGTGACCAGCAAAACAGTACCAGCAATGGGTGTAACGGGTAAAGTGCAACATTATCCAATAACCAAATCTGCAGAAGTTACTATCGGTCCATTGCATACCAGGCATTCCTTTCTCCTGGCATCAGCAGCTCTAACTAACCTACTGGGAAGGGATTTGTTATGTAGCATGGGATGTGTCATTTATTGTACCCCTGATAGTATATTTTTAGATATCCCAGGGAGAGTTGTGCATGAGGTGAGGGATATATTGGACACTCCCCAAAGGTTAATGTTTCACTCTACTGTTTCAGATAAGAATCCATCTCAGGTAGAGCAGATGTTATCTCAAATACCAGGTTCATTTTGGACCAGGGATGGACAGGACACTGGATTGATGGCAAATGTAGCTCCTGTAATGGTAAATCTAAAAAGTGGTAGGCAAGCTCCAAAAATTCCCCAGTACCCGTTAAAACCAGAAGTAGAGTTAGGAGTTTGTCCAATAATTGAGCGGTTATTGCAACAGGGAATTTTAGTCCGTATAGCAAGTGTAGCCAATAGTCCCATTTTTCCAGTGAAGAAGGCTGGGGGAGGGGCTATAGATTAGTATAGGACTTTAGAGGGGTTAATAAGGTAGTTGAGAGCCAATTTCCCGTAGTGCCAATTCCAGCTGTAATTCTCATGCATATCCCACCAACTGTAACCCATTTTACTGTCATTAACCTCTGTTCTGCCTTCTTCTCTGTCCCTCTTCATCCTGACTGTCAGTACCTATTTGCATTTACATACAAGGGGTACAATACACATGGACACGATTGCCCCAGGGCTTCATAGACAGCCCCAGTATCTTCTCCCAGGCCTTACATGACTGTCTACAAACTTTTCAACCTGCCAATGGATCTGTTCTAATACAATAAGTGGATGATTTATTGTTGTGTTCTGATTCGTTTATGTCATGTTTAAATGATACTAAACTTTTATTGCTTCATCTCTCGCAAACAGGACACAATGTTGCTAAGGACAAATTACAGCCATGCCAGTCCAGGGTTAAATACTTAGGACACTGTCTAACCCAGGGATTTTCAACATCTGACTACTGACAGAATCCAGGCCATACAGACCATGACACTGCCACAGAACCAACAGCAAATCCGTACCTTCTTGGGAATGTGTGGATACTGCAGAATTTGGATCCCAGGTTTTTCTATTTTGGCTTTACCATCACAGGACTTAGGGCCTGATACAGAACTGCTCATAAGCGGCCGCTCGTTCGCTCTGAGCGATGTTCGCACAACTGCACATGCGTATGAGTCGTAATGCGCATGCGCAAAACAGTCATTGCGGTCGGAAAACGTGTGCTCATAAAACAGCAAGGGCTGCTAATTTGATTGACAGAATGTACCATTTGTGGGTGGTAGGTGGAAGGTGCTTGAAAACGGGGGAGTGGAGATCTGAACGCAGGCGTGCCTAACGGTAAAAAGGGCATTTAATGGGAGTGCATAATTAGTAAAGGAGCATTATCGACCATGTCACTTGGTTGTTGTTTAGCCTGAACTACTGGTAGGGGAAAGAAAATCCTACCACAAGCACTGTGAGCCATTCAGATGCCTTTCAATGTTCCTGATTAATCTAATAAATACCGGAGATGATGTGTGATGCGAACGGCAAAGGGGCGTCTTTACAAAATAACGAGCGCATTTTTCATACGCTCCCTCAGTCATAGAGGCGTCATCAACACACCGCAAAGAGCGAGCGCTCAATTTAAATATCCAGCCCCTTTTTTAGAACGAGCATCCGCTAATAGCGTCTGGCTCTGAATCAGGCCCTTAGTCTCTTCCTCAAAACCCGATTGTGTCGTACACACAGAGGAAACAGAGCAGGCTTTCCTTAATCTTAAGGATAGTATGACAAGAGCACCTGCATTCAGAATACCGGATTATGAAAAACCTTTTGATTTGTACTGTATGGAAGATGACAGTTGCACAGCAGGAGTCCTCACACAAAAACATGGTGATGCCAGTAGGCCCGTAGCATACTATAGTTCACAATTGGACACTGTGGCAAGATCACTCCCAATGTGTTTAAGAAGTGTAACAGCAACTGCTCTATTGGTCAGTAAGAGTGAGGATGTCGTTTTTAAGCCATGATATAATTGTTTATACACCACATACTGTATCTGCTTTGCTGAATTCTGCTCAAACCAGACATGTTTCCTCAGCTAGGTTCACAAAATGGGAACTAGCTCTAATAGCACCTGCAAACATCACCATTAAACAGTGCAGTACGTTAAACTCAGCAATGTATCTACCATATGTGCCTCAGGATGCACAAAGGGTGGAAAGAGGTGAGTCGCTGGTGGAAGGTGAGTTTTGCAGGTATACTGATGCACATGATTGTATGGAATATTTAAATCAGACCTTTACTGCAAGACCTGACATACATGATACACCTTTAGAAAATGTAGATGTGACATTTTACACGGATGGGAGTTGTCATAGACAAACTGACACTGGAGAGTTATGTACAGGTTATGCTGTTGTAAATGATGAAGTGGCAGAGCTGGTGGCACTAAGGAGAGCATGTGAATTAGCAAAAGGCAAATCTGCTAATATCTACACTGACTCTAGATACGCCTTCGGGGTACTACATGATTTTGGTGCTCTATGGCATCTAAGAAATTTTATGACAGCAGCAGGCACACCAGTTGCACACTCAAAACATATAAAAACACTATTGACAGCTATCCAAATTCCTAAGGCAGTGGCCATCATTAAGTGTAAAGCCCATACATGTGAAGAAGATCCGGTGTCACTGGGCAATAACAGGGCAGACGAAGCTGCCAAATTGGCAGCAGGTTTAAGAGTAAACATGCCAATTAATCAAATGATGATAATTTTCCAAATGATTGATATGCAGAAATTAATTGAGATGCAAAATTTGTGTTCCATTCAGGAAAAGGCAGTCTGGAGATCCAATTGATGTGGGCAAGAGTCCTCTGGACTCTGGAGAGATAGATAGACAAGGTAAAAAGGTGGCTCCCAAGGCATATTACCCAAGCTTGGCTGAGACAGCGCACGGACTGACTCACCTTTGAAAGCAAGGTATGTGCAAGTTGGTCAGGGTGTATTGGTGTGCACCAGATTTCTCTTCCCAAGCTGAAAAGAGGCAATGCCCTGTTTGACATGCTTGAGGAAGAACATTGGAAAAACAATACCAACTGAGCCATCCCGTGTTCCTCCAACAGACGGAGCTTTTCAGGTAATACAAATTGTTTTCATCCAATTACCACCCTGCAGGAATCTCAAGTATGTATTAGTTTGTACAGATGTTTTCTAATTGGGTTGAGGCATATCCAGCTGCCACTAATACTGCTGTGTTTACTGCTAAAAAGATTGTTCAGGAGTTTGTAAGCAGATACGGTATTCCTAGAATTATTGAAAGTGATAGGGGTACTCATTTCACAGGTGATGTCTTCCAGAAAATGTGTAAGTTGATGGGTATTAATAGTAGACTTCACACCCCTTACAGACCGCAAGCCATCATCAAGGTAGAGAGGATGAACGGTGCTATTAAAAGTAAACTGAGTAAGATCATGGCAGAAACTGGACTGGGATTGGCAGAAGCCCTACCACTAGTCCTTCATAGCATCAGGACAACTCCCAGATCCCCTCCTAATCTGCCCCCCTTTGAAGTACTGTTTGGAAGACAAACGCATTTGATTATAAGTCCACAGGAAGATTTGAAAAGTAACAACGAGTTAACTGTAAGGTATCTTATAACAATGAGTAAACAGTTGAAGCAGCAACAGCAGAAACTGAAATTGTTGTCACATGATATGCCAGAAGCAAACTGTCATGATGTTGAACCTGGAGAATTTGTTTTGATCAGAAATGTCTTGCATTCAGGTTGTTTCACAAATTGATGGGAAGGTCCGTCTCAAGTGTTGCCGATGAGTACAACTTTGTTGAAATTGGCAGAGAGAGATACCTGGGTCGATTCCACTCACTGTAAGAAGGTCTACCAACTGATGGAGAGACAAGGCGGAGTCGAGGCAGATAACATAGACATATCAATTGCGAGCCTGTTCCAGGAGGGTTAAAAGTTGTAATGATACACCTGAGCTAAAGAAATTTGTAGATTACTGTCCGAGAAATGGAGGGGTGTGCTTGGGTTACGTTTGTGTCTTCTTCCAGAGTTTTCATCGTCCTAGTTTGTTTTGTGATTTCTGGTTTCTGTGATGGAGGACAGATGATGGAGAGGGGAGCTGATGGTGATATTGATGGAGTGGAGTTGGAACAAGGAGTGCTAAACCAATCGGGGGAGTATCTGACCAAACCCAGTACAGTAATTAAGAGATCTGTTATTTTGGAAACTCTGAGGTAGTGTGAAGGTCTATCATTTGAGGATTATTGTATGTGTGACTTTTCTGGGTGCCTAGTTGATGAGAGAAATCATCCAATGGTGTCATCCTAAGTATAACTCGTATTGGGGTGGGTATCCTTTAGAGGATTATCATACCATGGTGGGAAAAGTTTTAAACCAAACTTACTGTTGGGTATGCTCTCACGTGCCTCAAGGACAACATATTGTAGGGTTAGTGCCATTCCCATTGAATGTCTCTGAGGTTTTAGAATTGTGAAGATGGGATGCACTGGATGGAAAATGTCTTATGTCCAAACCACCTCATTTTAAACTCCACCAGTACCAAGTAGATAGATCACTTTTATGTTTGAATATCACCAACCCAAATAGACCAGGAATTTGGGAGGTGACTGGGAATTGCCAGATTATGACCTTCTCACTAAGAGCTGATAATTAACCTATAAATTTTGAACTTTTACGCACAATTAGAACAGGTGGAAGACACTTCTGGTATAAATATACACTAAGTTCCACCAAGGAAATGGTTGGTAGGGTACCAGAAGGGTACTGTGCCAAGGTAATACAACCAGAAACTTGTATGAGTCAAATGGGAGAACCTGAAATAGGATCACTGGATAGGGAAATGTGTTTGATGTTAATGATGTTTACTATCCCTTATGTACTCCCTGGTGATGTGTATTTTATATGTGGAAGGAAAGCATATAAGTGGCTCTCTCCGAGTTCAGAAGGTTTATTCTACCTAGGAAGAGTAGTTCCAGAAGCTATGACCCTTACACATGGTGAATTGCTTGGTATCAATAAAAACACACCATCCCCATATTGTCATATGCACTATGAACACCGTGACAAGAGAAACATGATACCTGGTGATGTACATAAAGCCACACAATTGATTAGTGAAACAACTGGCTTTCAAGTTTTAGTAACATTGAATCCCACCAGGATCGCTCAGGGTACTCTAAATTTCAGGTATATTCAAGACCTTGCTAAATTAATCGATAATATCACTGAGATGTATGATGACATGTTTAGGTATGCAGTTAGGGAGTTACAAGCTTATAAGATAGAACTAGTGCAACATAGACTAGTGTTAAATGATTTAACATCTGTCACTGGGGGATACTGTGTGACTTTGGCCACTCAATCTGGTGTCAAAAGCTGCACGTATATTATAAATAGCACTAGTGACCCCAGGGAGGTGATAGACCAGAAGATGGATGAAATTCTGCAGTTAAAATGGGAATTTCGGAAGAACTATAATACTTCACTGATTGAAGTAGAAGAGAAGGTAGAAGAGTGGTTCACTTGGTTGAACCCTGTGAAATGGTTCTCCAGTCTAGGGGAATGGGTCCAGCAACTGGTTGCCACTGTGGGTAAGCTCCTGATCCTTATACTGATTATCATCTTAGCAACTGGCTTATGTGTCAGGTGTTTTCCTAATGTATTGAAGTGTGGCAAGTGCACAAGGGCGAACCAAGAAACCAAGATGATGGTGATAAGCAATGATGTTATGGATACCAAGGTCAAGGAAGAACTGTATTACAACCCTAAACTAGAATGTACCATCAGATGATGTATAGATTTAGCCAGGCTTGAAATGTATAATTAAGTGTTATCTTAAACATCCTAAATAAAGTACGTCCCTATCCCCTTCAAGACTTCCTTTATAGGTTAGGTGCATCCCCACACCTTTCCCATGATCTTTCAAGATCCACAGTATGCATATAAGGGTAGTTTTGTGTCCCTACCAGAGACACATTTTGATGGTTTAATGACCACATTATGCCATCCCATAATATAACATTAAATAATATGTCATAGTGTAAGAATTTTTTTTTTTTT
This sequence comes from Taudactylus pleione, assembly GCA_031769625.1. Classification (NCBI taxonomy): domain Eukaryota; kingdom Metazoa; phylum Chordata; class Amphibia; order Anura; family Myobatrachidae; genus Taudactylus; species Taudactylus pleione. The sequence continues at coordinate 7,685,476 of JAUIMM010000061.1, read as the reverse complement.
AATTTAAGACCGGAGTGTGATAGCATATTGTTTGCTATCAAAGGGTGGACTGTCAAAGCCAGATGATTGGCTGAGAGCAGATCTCAAGTTAATATTGGGCGACGCCATTTTATGTTGCCCTTGACGATATCATCTTGCGTCATCAGCATGAAACCATTGTGTGCGATGCTAATATGCTATTATTAGCATCATGCAACTGCATTGCTACCGCATATTGTTAAAAGTCCGACCATACCCCATACGCACATTAAATTATACATATAATACACAAGATGCACAACGCACAGTTGCACTGTTTATTAAAACACTCTGCACATAAAACGCACCACGCATATTAGTGACTACACGCAATATCCTTACACTTACACATACCAAAACTTATAAAAATGTTTCCTAAGCATTAAGGTTAATATTAGAGGTTTTATACATTATCAAGTCTATTGGGAAATACATATTTATGGTATCTAAGGTTTAGTACATAATAAGCAGACCATGTTTGGTGCCATTCTAAACCACTGTTTATTTCCAGACTTTGGTTCCATCAGCAAGGAAATCGAAACATGCATTTGCAAGTTATGGATCATAGAGAGATAGGCATTGAAATGTGCTCTGTAATGTAATGTTTATTAGCCAGTTTAGACTTGTTCTTCGGCGGGATAACGCACTCAAAGAGCTGTTGGAGGGCTGATCTATTACAATACAAACTGACCTATGAACTGTATCGTAACAGAAGAACCAGGAGGAAGAACCAATGGGATTATGCCAACTCGTTCTATTGTATTGCCTATCTCTGCAAGGGTACATATGCAAGCACTCTAGATCTGGTAGTTAGTCATCTTTCTTTCTGTTGGCAGAGGTTTCATAGCTGATGCCGGGAAATCTGGATCCAGAGTGCATGCGTATGTATCGACTGTACCTTGTATTTTGTATAACCTTTGTGCTAATTGTGTTGTAGATCAAGGCATGTAATAATATCTTTTTGTGCTTTGGAACCACAAAGTCTGGAAGCAATTATTTCTTGTGCATACGTAATGCTAAATAGCGACATTAGGGTATAAAGATTAATAGGAATTCATAAAGACATACTTGACAAAAATCTCTTTGAATGAGTTCTCCAGAATACACCTAAAATCATTTGGATCCTTTCCTTGTGGTACTGGCAAGGTCACCAAGTACATGGTCAAAATGGAAATGATCGTGGATAATCATAACAACCCCATTAAGATTGACAGTTTCATCAACTGGATCAAGGATCACTTACTGTGTAGAATATGATTGTAAAAAGAGGTACAGTATGTTGGAATGGCCTCAAGGGCTTTCAAATAGAGTCCTAAAAGACATTGGTTACATCAGAAATGCATCTACAGATATGGTTTATACTGTATGAAGAAATTGACATCAGTAGCTATGTACATTGAAATAACTTTAGAATTGTGGAAGTCTAAAAGCCTTCAGTTTAGAGAGGGTTAAACTGGGGATCAAAAAAAGGGATATGATCAGGGCATTGCTAAAATGAGAAAGTAAGTTGATATTCCAACTTGGTATACACACTTTAAATTTTTTGAATTAATATTTTAGTTATGGACCAGTCTTTGTATAAACACAGTAAAATGCAGTGGCCACATTAGAGTACAATATCTAAATTTTGACCTAAATAGAGCACAATCAGGGCAGAAGGAGGTGACCAAAGAGAATCTAGGACATGAATGATACTAGATTATTAAGAATATACACGATACATACAGTACCTATGCCAGGAATTCATGCTTATAAAAGTTATATATCATTGATATAGCATTTTTAATCCACTATTTATTTTATAATACAGCATACCTTATCTCTAACATAACATATTAATATTTTGTTATTTCTGCATCCTACATATATACACATTATTTCACAATGCACATATTTTATTCAGATATAACCATTTTATTTATGTTATTACACATTATTCACATAATTCTCAACATTATTGTTAATTTAATATACTGTATTTACATACTTTCATTTTCTATATTCTAAAGCACAATAGGTTTCCAATGAACCTATTCACAGAATCTTGCAATTAGCTCTTATTTTACTTTACTCAAGTCAATGTACATCACATGAATTATCCTTGCACTACTTAGCTCTTCATTTTTTCATTAATTCAGGTATCCCATAGAATCATTAACCATATTAAATTTCCATTTTCTTTAGTTCTTACATTTATGGGTTAATACGATATACACAATGCAGAGGAATTTTATCTGTATTTATTATATATTTCTGTTAAAGGATATATTATGAAGATACTTTGATTACTGACCATTATATTAATATAATGTTCTGTGATAGATATGTTTCTAATATTTGTAGAGCAGGCTTATTTTCTCAAATAATGTCTTACAAATATATATATATATATATATATATATATATATTTTCTTTAATTATAATTTTTTTCTACATATATGGTGCCTTTTTTTACTTGATACAATCAATATCTGCAGCTGCGTCATCATTTATGAGAGTATTATAATAATTATGGCAGTCATTTTATTTCTACAATATGCAAATTTAAATTTTATTGTGATCTTTCTCTGGATACAATGTTATTAGTGAATTTTTATATCGTCACCTTAAAATACTTTTACAAGACTCTTTATAGTTCTCAAATTATGTAATTCTGATAATACTTAAGTTTTACGGCTATAGATTTATATCCACTATTTAACATGGTACCAATCATTAAACTTCTAAAAGAATGAAATTCCAGCACTATTAATTATCTTAAATGCTATTGTTATTATTTGAAAACTTGCATGATACTTAACTTATATATACAATTAACATTGTGATACATTTATTTCCAAATATAGGGATATGCCCCGTCTACCGTATGTAACTATAAAAACTAACATACCATTAATGTGGGTCTACTAGAGATATTTTAAGAAATTGTTCTTGAATAGAGGACTTTTTACATCCTCCCTCTTTTTATGCTGTTTTTCACTAACAAAACTCTCTGTTTTTCTCAACCTTGATTAGAGGACTTTTTACATTCTATCTCTTTTTATGCTGTTTTTCACCAACAAACCTCTGTTTTTCTCAACCAGGAGACAACTAACATTCTGAAAACACTCTTCTCCCCTAATTGAAACTTGGGTCCGTTTAAATATTGGGACACTGCCCTATTCATGTGTTTGACTGTACAGAATGTTTACCTAATTAGATACTCCAACAGGTATCAAATTGACTGCTTAATGTGCCAAAACTAAATGATCCGTGATCTCCCTGTTTCTTCCTTTTGTGTGGAGGGCATTTATCATCTCCATAAGTTTCACTGTATTGTGACTGCACTGTTTTGCTGGTAAACATTTATCATCTTGCATATAAACTTTGGGTGCAGGACATTTATGATCAACCTTCTGGCTTCCTCGCATCCAGAGAATATTCACTATCCTGTAAACACACCTCTCTGGATCTTCCAGGCATGTCTGAGTCAGAGGAGGAGGAAGTGTGCAAGCAGTGCTAGTGTTCTAACCCTTTGACTTAGAGATCTATCCCCTAGAGATTTCGACAGTAACAACATTCCAAAAGAAATACCACTAGAATATCCTTTTGCAAGATTGAAATCTATATACTGCTCTTCTTCAAAGGAAAAACCTACACAAACCTACAGAAAAAAAAATAATTTCTATAATTGCATTGGTAGATGGTCCCACTGTGACAAAGATAGCTACTAAAATTAGGAAGTATAGGTAATATAGTATATTCCGTTGCTGTGGCAAAAGGCAGAAAAGTTTAACATTCAAGCAATACAACATAAGATAATGCTTAACTGGAATTCTAGAATACAAAACATATCCTACCTCATTCAGCAAGAGAATAAACCATTGATCAATCAAGAGTGGTTGTGAAGGTTTTCAGTATTTACTTGCATTAATTGTCAGTAAGGATAATTTTGTTTTAAAGCAAAAGTTTATTCAGTGAATGAGAGATGCAGAACATACCTGCATATAAGTCTGATTACAGCATTGCATGGTATAAAGTATAACTAGACAAATATTATGCATAGTGAAGTCAGCTAAATAATGTCAATCCAAAAATAAAGATAAATTAAAAAAAGTCCTAAGTATTACAAAATGACCATAGCATTGTACACTTGTGAACTCATCAATTTTTTTTAAAGATATAATAAAAAAACAGAGAAATAGATAAAAAAAGGACTGAATAAATGAAGCAAAGTAGAAATGCTGGATGACCATTCACATGCAATGTAAGGAGATGAAAAGGGGAGGAAAGGGGAAGAGTGGAGGGCAGGTTTGGCTCAACTGAACCTATCCAAAAATTTTATTGGACTACCAAAACAAATGTTGTCCGAAAGTGCAAAAAACAACATGTAGGGAGACTAGAAAACTGTCAGGAAAATGCTGGAGTGGCATGAAAATGTGCAGTCAATGTGGCCACTCTCTAGAGAAGCTCTTAGGAGAACCAGAATAGTAGTAATGTATTCCAAAGCATGTATGTGCCATACTTTGGCTATAATATCCCATATACGCGTAAATACCTTTTGTTTCAGTTTGCTGCCAAATGACTTGATGCCACTGACAGTATGTGTCTGGTAAGTTTATATAGATGACAAGTGGCATCAGGTGGATTCAATGCAAGAGAAAGTATTTAGGAGTCAGAGAGGTATTCAGGCGATATACAATCGGGAAACCGGCTGCCTTAATACTGGCAGCCAGCTTCCTGACTGTCATATCCCGGTGAGGGTGAAATGTTGGGCGTCTAGTTGTAGATGCCTGACATTTCCCCGATGCCGGGAGACAGGCGCCCAGCACCCCGATCGAAGGGTTGCAAGGCGCCGCGAGCGGACAGCCGCGGGGGGAGGGTTAGGTTTAGGGCACCCGGGGGGACTTAGGGTTAGGCACCCCCCCAGAGGGTTAGGGTTAGGCTAGGGGGAGGGAGGGTTAGGGTTAGGCACCCCCCTGAGGGACTTAGGTTTAAGCAATGGGGAAGGGGGGGTTATGGTTAGGCACTTAGGGGTGCCTAACCCTAACCTCACCCCAAGTGCCTAACCCTAATCCCCCCTCTAAGGAGGGTTAGGGTTAGGGGAGTTGGTCAGGTTAGTAAATACAATATGGCAAGAGTAATTGCATAACATTCCCAAATCGGGATTTCCAGCGCTGTCGGGCTTCCGTTGCCGGGCTCTGCTCATCTGTCAGCCAGGCGCTGCCGGGAATCGAACTGCTGGCCATGTGGCCGGCAGTATTTCAGACCGATTCCATTCAGGCCTACAATGAGGTGAACAAGAGAACTAATGTTATTTTAAAAAGGGGTGAGCAAAACACAGTTCCACCATATATGTAGATATTTTCCTACATCAGTACCACATCTCGCACATACAGTAAGATAGAGATCTCTGAATTCATTTTATTTAGTATGTGAACATAATACCACCTATAAAAAGCATTTTGGAAAAAAATATGGGCATGTCATACTGTGTCATTCCCAATTAGGATTAGGGAGACTGTTTATTTAAAAAAAAACTATATTTTTTTCATTTATATTCTTACTATATCTTTATTCATTTAATCCTGTATGTCAGCTAAGTAGACAGATAGTGCAAACATTAGATCATTTACAATCATAATAGCTAAACTGCAATATAATTTGCATATATGCAAATTATTTTTCCGTTAATCCATTATGATAAAAATAATAATAATAATTTTGTTTATATAGCACTTTTCTCCTGTAGGACTCAAAATCACTTTACAGACATCAGAAAACATGACACATTGTAAAATGATTTGGTATTGCAGAAAACAAAAAACAACACAGAGATATTTAAAAACAACCAAAACCTAGAGAGCACAAAAAGCATATTACAGGGTTGGTACAGACATTTTGGGAAAAAGGTACCAGATGAGGTAGCCATCCTGGGTGCACTACATATGATTACCCTGGGTGGAATAGGTTATGTATAGAAGATATTACACAAAATGGATGGTTGCAGCATCCTAATGCTACTAGCAAGGTCCCACCATAATCATCAGGTCCTTGTATTTTTCATCCCATCCAAGAGTGTACCAGGTGAGGCAGCCATGTTTTTGCACACTATGAAGGTTACACTGTGGGAGATAAGCTGTACAAGGACAAAAGGCATATATTGGAAAACTGATGTGTTTGTGGTAGTATGATATACCTGTATTAAAAGATCCAGGTGAAGTACATCCTGCACATGCAGGATGCACTTCAGTGGAGATATAGTACTACAGCATAGCATAAAGTGGGGTGGAAGTACATGGTACAAAACAGGGCATGGCAAATTCAGCAAACAGTGATGCAGTTCAGGCATGACATTTACAGGTGACTGAAACATTTGCAGTATGATACACACTGAATGAATAGATACACACTAAATGTTTATCCTGCCCAATAAAGAACCATCTGAGGCAGCAATCTGGGGCACACTGTGTAGGTTACACATGCTTGTACTTGATCCAATGTTTGCACTATCTGCCTGCTTAGGTGACATACATGATAACATGAATGGTGATTAGCATATAGTAAACATTATATATATATATATATATATATATATTAAATATGATATTCCCCCTAATTGTGTATGGTATAATTTGGAATTTAAGAAGGCTATGATTCACTAATAAATCAGTCTAGTAATATGCTTCTTGCAGGAGACATTGGTTAATAGGTACTCCTGTAGTCAAACAGTCATCTAGTTTAGCAGACTGTATGTGCTAGCTGTCCACAGCTCATGCCCATGCCTGGGTGGGACAAAGCAGAAGGGAGGAGAGAGGCACAAGAGGGAGGTTGCTGGTGACAAGTGCCTTAGAATTAATAAAAATTGCAACCCAGATGGTGCCCCTGGACGAGAGCAGGCACCTGGAGTACAATATCCACCGGCTACGCCCCTGCATATTTCACTTCTTTGTCAATTTTTACAAGTTAATCTTCACAAACTTTTTAGGAAAATCATGTAAAAAAAATTCTAATAGCATTTTCATGAAGGTAATGTGGAAAGGAAATACTCTGTCACCTGTTACTTTTTATCAGCATATATTATTGCATATGAAATAAATTTTTTCTGTTATTGGTTGTTATTTTAACATATTTAATTTACAAAATGTGCAATTGACAATTTGAATAAAAAAACTAAATATTTTATAGTAAGATATAATTTTGTTTTTCGTCCCATTTTTAAGATTCTCTAATTATAATTGTAGGTTGATCAGTTTATTTGATTTTTGTTTTTCATACATAAGCAAATTAGCAGTGCAATTCATGTTATTGTTCTTATTGCCACTGGTGAATGGAACCATAATTAGAGCAGCAAGTGACCTTAACAAAACTGCTAATCAATGCTACCCTTGAGTTAATGTAACCCATTAATGATAGTGTGTTTCTATTCTAGTACTAATTAAGTGGAAGAATGAAAAGAAGCACTATAGACCAAATAATCATATGCAGCATTGAGTAAAATACATTTTAATGTGGAAACTATGCACTTTAAAGGTATCATCTCTCACATTGTAAAGCACTGTGTAAATGAAACATAAAATCAGAATCAATAATCATCCAAACATTCTGTCCCATAGACATGCACAATCACGCAGACTGATCAATCAAAATCTGTTATTCAAGTTACAATAATGCTCTTTTTTACTATGTTCAAGAAACACAATGGGGGCTGAGTATAATACACTAGAAACAGAGGAGACACTTAAAAGAGAGCACAGTATGAGTATATATTAAAGACTGAGTATTGTTGAAGTAAATAATATACAGAAATGTTTATTCTTAAAGGAATACTAAAATACAAATTGTATTAATTTATATGGTTGATCCTATTATAATATACAGTAATAAATGTAACGTTTTTGGAGCAGATCAGAACTCACAGTGATTTTCTGATGTTTGTTTTTCTGATAGATATTGATTTAGACCATACATTGTTAAAGACTTGGGCATCGTGGCCAGTGGGTAAATACCTGAATAGCATTGGACCCTTCCTAGTACCCTTTGAGATTGAAAGGTCCTGATTGCTGGTGTCTTATCAGAGGGACATCTGTTGATCAACACTTTATTCCAGTGTGTTTTTGGTGAATAATCATCCAGTGACTAGTATTGTGAACAGTAAAATAAGAATTATGATTTTTTTTAATATAGTATGTTTCTGGAGATATTCTTACAAGTTTTGCTGTGATTGCAAGTGCCCAGGGAGTTACTCAAGTAAGCATACAGTACACGTGAGCCACAACCCTATCACTTCCAGTTCCTCCCATTTCACCTTTATGGTGAAATGGGTGTGTGTTTGTGGTTAGAAACATTTATACCATATATACAGTGCATCCGGGAAGTATTCACAATGCTTCATTTTTTCCACATTTTGTTATGTTACAGCCTTATTCCAAAATGGAATAAATAAATTTTTGTCCTCTAAATTCTACACACAATACTCCATAATGACAATGTGTAAAAAACACTAAGAAATCACATGTACATACGTATTCACAGCCTATGCTCAATACTTTGCTGCTGCACCTTTGGCAGCAATTACACCCTCAAGTCTGTTTGAATATGATGCCACAAGCTTGGCACACCTATCTTTGGGCATTTTCACCCTTTCCTCTTTGCAACACCTCTCAAGCTCCATTAGGTTGGATGGGAAGCGTCGGTGCACAGCCATTTTCAGATCTCTCCAGAGATGTTAAATTGGATTCAAGTCTGGGATCTGGCTGGGCCACTCAAGGATATTCAGAGAGTGAATACTTTCCAGATGCAATATATACTGTTGTCACTGACACACACTATTGTTGTGTTTCCCTATTTATGTCTACATCAAGATGAAATTCTAGGGAATTTAGGAGGATCAGAAAAAGCACCAAAATTGTTTTTCTTATACCATCTGAAATCAGGATTATCTCAAAAGAGGAGCACGGAATATTCATTTGTGTGTTTTAATTTGCACATACGGTATGGGGGCACAAAATGTTAGATCTAAAATAAGCTAAAATAGAAAATGTGTTAACCTGGAGTGTTAGCGTCTCTCCTGGCCACATCAGTTCCAGCTTTTTTTCAAATGTGTCAATTTTGACAGAATTATTCCCACTTCTGAAAATGCTCTGCATCGTACTCTTCATTCATGGATTCATGATAGGGAACAAGAAACTGGGCCTGATTCATACCCGCTCGCAAGCGGGTCGATGGTGGGGCACTGCGCATGCGCAGCATGCACGTGCGCGAGCCCCGGAGTAAGTGAGAAATTCACTCGCTCCAGGGCTCACTACAAACGAGGTAGCTGACGATGTTGATCGACAGCTCGCCCCATTTTTTAGGCAGGGAGGGGGGTGGCTAGTCAAATGGAGGCATTCCTGAAGGAATGTCTGCCATTTGTGGGTGGTGCTACTGACATCATTGTGATGTCAGTAGTGAGCTTCCTGCTCTATTAGCAGGAAGCTCACTGGGGCTTGCTGGAATGAGAGCCTACGTAAGGGTCTCGTCGCAAGCCTGATGGTCGCGTCCATCGCGACCATCACCTGGCCGCTCGCAAAAGCTGTGGGTGGTCATCCACAGCTTAGCGAGTGGCCAGGAGGCCGGGTGAAAAGAAAAAGCATCCGCCCTGATTCAGAGCGAGCGCTCACTTTTTGCGAGCGCCTCTGAATCAGGCCCACAGCAATAAACAGGACAGTATTTGCCATACAGACATAAATAAAACAGTGATTAGGTTCCTTACAATCTATAGCAAAATAGCAGTTAGATTCATGAGGTTGCACATTGGTCCATTCCGAATGTGATAGGGAAAATTGCCTATTTGTCCCATATGACCCAGACACATAATGTGTGTTATACTCCTTTTACACCGGAGCTAAAACCCGGGTTTTTGAGGGGTTAACCCAGGCAGCTCCCTGGTGTAAAAGGGGAGAGAGTTGGATTGCCGGGTCGAGTGACCCGGCAATCCATCCCAGGTAACCAGCAGGGTCTAACACGGGTGTAACCTGTGAAACCCTGCTGTGAAAACAGCGCACTCCAGGTCACGATGACCTGGAGTGCGCTGCTAGCCAGCTGATTGGTCCGGCTTCAGAGGCGCTTGGAGATGATGTCATCTCCAAGCGACCACTTTCACTCCGCAAAAGACGGGTCTATGCAGACCCGACAGCGGTGTGAGCGGCGCTGACTCGGGAATATCCTGAGTCGGCACCAGCAAAATTCCGGGTCTGATCCGGATAGGAACTTTGTTCCAACTCCGGGTCAGACCCGGAATTTAGGTGGAAAAGAGGTATTAGGTTCTTTCAGAAATATTTGTTAAGCTTAATGATCATAATCAGTATATCCACTAGCAGTAATGGAAATATATAATTGCAACTATAAAGTGGCAGTAATGAAAAGTAATTATTTTTTTTACTTCTTAGCCAGTTTTTCCTTTCTCAATTCTATATTTTAAAAAATCTGGGACACTTCACAGTGTTCAGGATTCTGATGACACTAGAGACTACATACCAGGGATAAAGATAAGCTGGTATTCTGTCTGAACAAAACTGGCAATATCCCTCCAAAGCAGGAAGTGCTATTAAGAAAATGCTTTTTGAAAAGCCTGCAATATATCAGACACTAAATTTGGATGTCCAGAAAATATTTTCATTACTAATTGGAACAGGTTACTCATATGAGATTATGTTCCAATTTACTTCACTATAATTTTCCATAGAAAAACAGTATTGTAATAGGCTTAGAAGGTAAAATAAATAAATAATGGACATAGGGCATGATTCAGCTTTGGGAATAGAGTAAAATATAGCAAGAAACTGAGCATCTTGGTAAAACCATGCTGCACTGCAGATGGGGCAGATTTAAAATGTGCAAAGGGATTTAGATTTGGGAGGGAGGTGTCCAAACTGAAATCTAAATTGAAGTGTAAAAATAAAGATGTGCAGTATTTGTGAGCTACATGCAAAAGCAGCCAGTATTTACCCTACATGCAAATTTTTTTATGTATTTTCACCCCTTGCATTGCAACATGGTTAGTCCAGGTGCAGAGTTACTTCCTCTATCTTACTCTATTCCCAAAGCTGAATCAGGCCCATAGTCAAGAAAGCACAGTTGTGAGGGAAACACTGTCTGGTTTGCACCCACTTCTAGTGGTAAATCTACTAAAGGTTGATTTTAATCGATTAAAAGTACTTTTAATTATCAATATGTAATGAAATATTCTTACTTTCTACTCTTTAGCTCAATGCAGAAAAGGTTATTTGATCAATGGACATTTGTTTTCAAAAAAGCTTCACTTGATATGTATAGAACTATATTAAATGGCTTTGAAAGCAGACTTTCTGTCTCCTTCTGTTGCAAAAATATATCTCATAATGAATATGTGGAGTAATACAAACAGGCAGTGGAATATACAGCTATTATGGTGATATAAGTTTTGTGGGATTTTGATCAACTGAAATAATCAATATGTTCATATACATAATGTGATTTTTGCATGGTTTAACACTTTAATACAGAGTGGTGCTGGTTTAAGGGCCACATAAGTCTGGGGTAGAAAATGTTCGAGAACCTATTATGACACCTATTATGAGAATCAGAGGAGCCGTGATCAGTCCTGAATGGGTGAGACCAGTGCTATTTGTAGCCAAGGTTATGGGCCTACCCACCATATCCAGGTAACCTCTTTAGGGTAGGTCCCAAAACTTGCTCTGGATTTGAACCCTAATATGTTAGAGACCTACCCTAAAGAGGTTACCTGGATATGGTGGGTAGGCCCATAACCTTGGCCATGATTATGCTAAAAACCTCTATTGATTGCAAAATGTTATTGCATTGATATATTATTAATAATTTGGAGTTGTGCACCTGAGATTTGTCTGTTTCTGTACCAGTGCTATTTGGGCATGTACACCCTTTGCACATTAATCCCCATATCTACCTAAACACCTAAAAGTAGAAATGTTACAAAGCTTTGAGGAATACAATTTAAAATAAAATATTTTATTTTTTTACACACAATACAAAAAATATATGGACATAATGGTCAACACAAATGACATGGGAACATTTTAATACTTATGATTTATAGCCAACTGAGTGTCCCACTGTGGTGGATGATTGTCATTATGCTGTCATGATGATGAGCTATTTTTTTGTGGTGGGCACCTGTGGTTGTAGTCCTATGTGACACATTATTAATGCCCCTGGCTAAGAGATGCTTATAAATTTTCTCATTTTCAGTTTACTGAAAAGCAAGGCCCATTCTGATGGTGACTATGTCTATTCTAGGGTTTGTTTTAATCTGAGTACAAGTTCTTATCATATCTTTAGATTGGAATAAAGATACTGTAGACCTAGACAAGACAAATATTCCAGACTGTATGAGCTGTCTGAGATGGGAACAGTGGTGGATTTTACCTAGGGGCTGCAGAATACACCCACAGAGACTGCCTAATAGTAACAGTGACTTCCTATTGGAAGCACTCCCTGCTAATCACAGCCAAACAGACAGTCCCAGGGGGAGGTGTTTTCTCCCACTGGGACTGTCAGTCCAGACTGCAATAGCAGAGAGTACTTCCTATTATGGCAGCCCTTACCAGCTTCCAGGACCTGCAGCCCCTTGAAGCCAGACAGATTGTTAATTTGTGTGCAAGTGTGCATGCCTGGGATTGTGATCCTGTGTTTGTGCACAGTTACATACCCCCAAAACCAGATAGGTAGGGATCTGCCACTGGAGGGGAAGGTAAAAGTGCCCTGTGTTTAATTGAGACAGGGGGGCTTGTTGTGATGTGTGACTCAGCTTAGTCCAGTGACAGATAGGAAAGGTATAATGGTTCTATAATTGCCAGGGGGGAATGAGATCTTTTCTTTGCTATTAAACATATGCCTGCATGTATTCTTTTACTTTTACATTAAGAATAAGCATCTGGATTACTTTCAGTGTATATTGAATTCTTTAGAATAAGGCAACCACATCACTTTGTTTTTCTGCCAGGTTCCACAGACGGCTATGCACAAGGATAAAAATCCATGCCTAATCTTACAACAGAAATTGATGGCAAACTATTTTTTTTTCACTTGCTGTCTTTTGAGAAAGTTTTTTTCAATTTAGCAGTTGCTACATTTGCTAAAAAAATTACCAAGAATTTGCTAGATAAGAGCCACAAGTTTAACTTTCATAATGAACTGTAGAAAATGTTTTTTATATAGTATAGCTGGTTTTAAGTCCCTTATAGTTGTGTATCTTAAACTTCCATTGTTGAAACTAGGGATGTGCAGGCTCGGATAGGTTCGACTTTGCACGTTGAGTTCGGATTTTTCACTCCAAAAAACAGAACTCAGAAAGAGGCTAAATGTCATCTTACATGGATGAACATCATCATTCCTGGACTTTTGTCCAGGAATGATGATGTTCGTCCATGTAAGATGACGTTTAGCCTCTTTCTGAGTTCCGTTTTTTTGGAGGGAAAAATCCGAACTCAACGTGCAAACTCGATCCTATCCGAGCCTGCACATACCTAGTTGAAACAAGCTTTGAATAAAAGAAGCCCTTGAATGTGAAATGAAAGTAGATCCCAGAGTGTGGAAAGAAAGTAGCATGTCTGTGGGCAGACACAGATCATAGTCCCTAACTGTTTGGAGGCACCAAGTGACCATAATTGCACTTAAGTGTGAGTAGCTCATCTCTTTATCACAGACAGTAATATGTTTTTTTAAATTTTAGTGTACATGCAAAGTTCATGGCTGATGAATATGGCTCTTAGCTGTTTGGATACATTGTCTGCAGGCTGTAATGGGTTTCCAGCTCCTGGCATTGTTCAAGGAGGTAATGCACATGTGCAACTGCCTATGATCACATCTGTATCTCTTTACATTTATAAGGACACTTCACTAAACAGCCAGTGCTAGGTGATTGCTTTGTGAAACTGCAATTGTGCACATCCCATGAACTTTGAATGTCATCATCTTCTACTGACCATTCTTATTATTTACCAAATATGGCAGCTGCTCAATCAATCTGGTAGAACTTTTCAGGTGCATGAAAGAGAGGGGTCATACCAAGTAGAAAAGGGAGGGGGATATAGTAGTTGGTAAATAAACAAGTCTGTAACTAAATACATACTATATTACTACTAACTTTCAATGCACACTGGCAGCTGAGCCAGCAGAGAAATGGTCCTAACCTTGCCTGCAATGGTGGCACACTTAAATAAATAGTCCTGTCCTCCTCCCTCTTGGCAGTGCTCACAGGCGGTCTCGAGTCCCCTCCTACTTCTCCGTCCCAGAAACACCAGCGGAGCTGGCGTGCCGCATGCATGATGACATCATCTAGGCCTGACATCACCGCGGCCAGCGGCCAGAACCACATAGAGATAGATCCCCAGAGGCAGCGGGCAGGTCCATACCATTTGTCCAGACTCCAGCTCATGGAGTTGGCGGGGGTGCGATGGTGATTACAGCCGCGGTGCTTGGTGCCACAGATGGTGGGTGTGGACGTGTCTGTGGATGGGGTGTGGCCCGCGGGTGTGAGTGCAGCTTTTTTGAAGGGTGACACCTGGTGTGGGCCGCACCCCCTGCACCACCCTAGTGAAGCCACTGCTAATACTTATTTATTTGGAAAACTTAACCTTTTCCAAATACATTATATTTATATCTGAAATATTTGCATTCCAATGTAATGGCCATGCCCCCACTGCACCCTGGTTAAACCTGCCTCTTCTATTGTCATCACAGAAGGGATAACTGAACAACTTCTGTGTCTATTGTCCCAGGGTCTGATTTATCTAATAGTAGCAAAATTCTGTATGTTACTATCAATTCTATGTTTATAGATGGCACATTATTTTTAATTAGTTGCACTAATCTATTATTAATAATAAAATGGCTTTTGCATTCTAATAAAATGCTATTTGTCTTACCTAATTCCTCACAGAGGGCCAGATTCAGCTTTGGAAATAGAGTGAGATTTAGCACTTAACTGATCATCTTGGTGAAACTCTGCTGCACTGCAGGAGGGGCAGATTTAAAATGTGCAGAGAGATTTAGATTTGGGAGGGAGGTGTCCAAACTGACATCTAAAGTGCAGCGTAATAATAAAGCTGTGCAGTATTTGTGGGCTACATACAAAAGCAGCCAGTATTTACACTACATGCAAAAAATGTTATGTATTTACACCCCTTGCATTGCAACATGGTTTGTCCAGGTACTGTACACAGTTAAGTGCTAATTCTCACTCTATTCCCAAAGAAAGCTGAATAAGGCCCAGAGATCTCAGCTTTCAGCATCAATGACTATCAACTGCTCTTTACTGTACATTGGGGCAGATGTATGAAGCTCTGGAAAGTGATAAAGTGCAGAGCGATAAATGACCAACCAATCAGCTCACAACTGTCATGTTACAGGCTGTGTTTGAAAAATGACAGGTGGGAGTGGATTGGTTGGTCGTTTATCACTCTGCACTTTATCACTTTCCACAGCTTCATACATCTGCCCCATTGTTCTATGGCATCATTGGATTTGTTGAAATTGTCTTGCCACAGCTACCAGAGGACTGTTGCATACTGCAGTAGCCCTGTTGTAACTGTAACCAGAGTATATTATACACAGTTGCTGCAGACGCTCTGCATGTTGGCCTTTTTGGCAAACCACATCATTAAAATTCAGAAATGCAATGTATTAAAGTCAGCTAAACATATGCATATTAGAAACGCTGTGTTGAACAAATGAGGGAGAAATAGAAAACTTCTAAGTTATTACTTGAAAATAGCAGCAAAGATGGCAGATGAATACTGTAAATGTTCATTTTATTCTGCACATTTTAATGTTGTTGTTATATATGAGAAACAGACTTTAATATACATGCAAATTGCCTGTTCATCACAGCAATCTTCCAAATGGAAGGACAAGGAGTCTATCACTAATGCCCAGGGATTATGGTGCAGCAAAGAAGGAAATCTAGTGGCATCTAAGTTTACTTACTGCACTGGATGACCTGTCACATCTATTTACACACATAGGCAAAATGGGCATGGTAAGTTTGATAAAGCCCTATGGATATGCCCCTGAATTCTCTACCCTGCTGCTAAGTACCACAAGTGCTGTCTCATTTGTGTAAGGAATCCAGTCTGAGCAGTACATAGAGAACCTTCATATCTCCCACCTTTTCAAGGACCTTTCCTGGTAATTTACAATTAATTCATCCATCTTTTGGACATAAGAATGTTATAAATTGTGCTTGTTAAGGTAGATTGTTTTCAGGATGGGTAGAGGCCTATCCTGTGGTCTCACAGACTGTTAGCATAACATGTTTGTATATTAGTGCAGGAACTTGTAGGTAGATGTGCGTTACCATAAATGATATACTTTAATGAAGGAATTGTTTTGTTGGACTTCTAGGTATTACAGGTCAATTACACACACCCCTTACCACCCAAAATCAAGTGACCAAGCCCTATGTGCAAAATACATGCTGGCTTCCATGTGTAAGTGCCACTTACTTAACCACATTATCTGCTTGATAAGAGAAAGCAATGACCACCCCAGACATCATAGAAATGTTATCAACAATTCAAATAAGTGCATGATGTTATCCCTTGAACAGTAAATCTATTGGGGATGCATGATATCCATTGGGTACATTAATTTAAGTGCCAGGAGGGACATTGATATGACTAGATGGGAAATCATTATAACTACGTTATATAACAGAACTACCAGTAAAATATTCTTTGTTTTGCCAAATTATATACTAAGGCAAAATTGTTACATCAATACTGTAATAATGGCTTATGACACTTCAGATTTTAATATCTGAATAGGATATCTCTTTTTCTTTAAGGTTTATAATATATTTGCCTGATTATAGATGATGAATATGTTTGTTGCAAATTTTGGATCTGACAATGTTGTAGCAATTTAAAGGCAAAATTGTATCAATGTGCAAATCAATTAAAATAAATTTTGTATCATAATTTGTATACTATTCTTACATTGCTTTGACATTAATATGATAATAATAATAATAATAATTATTATTATTATTATTATTATTATTATTATTATTATTATGGCACCATAAGTGTTCCGCGGAGCCTTACAAGTACATAAACAAATAGGTTGACCATTGACTTACAGTATAATATAATACAGGATAAGGACATGGATAATATACATTGCTATAACAATATATATTAGTGACCGTAACACCCAGATAAGCAACAGAGCAAAGTATCCAAGTGTCACAGTAGGTGCCCTAGTGGGGAGTAAGGAGTAGATGAAAGTAGAGTTAGGAGAAGTACAAGAGGATAGTGGGCCCTGCTCGTAAGAGCTTACATTCTAAATAATAACGGTAACTATTAATGATTTTTGTCTTTTATGATATCATTGTATAACGGATGATGTTGCAATTTTGAAATCAAACAAGCATTGTAACAACCTAGGAAATGTGTGTGCCCTATCTCACTTGCACACTTCTTGTGTATAATACACTGTCTTATAAAATTTGCCTTACCCACGATTGATATAGTGTACATTTTGTACAAGTAAACATTGGATATACAATATATTAAAAACATTATTGAAATAATACAGTTGTGCCCCATTTAATGCATTATAGTTGCATTTCTGTCTGCCTAAGATTTGCACGCTATATTCTCAATTTAATATACATGTCTATAATTTGATGCTGAGAATGCCAATTGTAGATACAGTGCACACAAGCAAATCTGAATATGCACGAATAAGCAAGCATGTATATATGGTAATTTACCACCATTAGTTAAACCATGTGGTCAGGTAGAGACTTAAGCTGGGTACACACTTACTGATGTACTCGGCCGGTACACATTACATGATCCATTCACCAGCCTAGCGTCGGCAACTGAATTGTTCTATCGGCCAGCACAACAACCCCGATGGATGACCTGTGGGAGTGTGCATGGTCGTCCATAGTGGGTACACATTTGCTGATCTGGATAAAATGTTGACCTCGATCCACCACATGTGTACCCACCATTACACTACTGCTTTTTTATTTTTTTTAAACATTTTATACATTTTTCAATAGTACAAAATAGAACGTATTGACATTGGAACCATACAATTAGTCGTCAACAGGTAAACAATGCAAGAATAACACAGCGTACAAACATAAGGATGACTCAAGAAGCAGATAAACAACAAAAGTACTCTGCATGGCACATTCATGTACCAGTAAATAAGTATTTGTGGTCCATAAGGCAGAAATCACAACAAGAAGAAAATACTATGGTGATCCTGCAGTAGCATAGGCTGAAGCATAACACAGGATTATGATATCGGGAAGCAATACTGTATATGTAAAACACAAGTTTTAACAATCCGTATAACACAAACCAATACCAGCAGCACCATCAAAAAATAATAATTAAAAAAACATAGAAAGATGTAGGCAATAAAGGGGGAAATGGGTGGGGAAGAGGGGAGACAAGACAAAGGGTTGTAGCTTAAAGCATATGTTTTCCATTAACTAGATGTCTAATGTAATAAGGTGCTTAAAAAGAGAACAAAAATGTACTGCAAACTGAAGCATAAATAATCATGAGACCTGTCTGAGAAGGTACCAAGTGGTGGATTCAAACATCTTCTGGATCTGTTGTTGAACAGTAGGGTCTAACTTAACAATATATGTTTCCCACTTTTTATAGAAACACTCCCCCCTCTCAATCTCCGACAATGCGGCCTGGCGATCATAATAGATCAGTTTTAGCACTACAGCCTTAACCTCAGCAAGTAAAGGTGGGTTTTTTTGATCCAATGCATCAAAATCATCTTTTGAGCCTCAGACACGGAATAGGAAGTTTGATCAGATTGATAGAAAAGACTTGGTTTATATGTAACACCTGTTACTAATAACTGATAGTACCTCCACACAGATTATGTGTGATGCTGCTATCTAGGCTTATCTTAGAAAACCTATGATGAGAATATGTGAACGTTTGTATTGCTGAGCTATATATGAAATGTCAGTGCAATGTATAACAATATACATTTAATAATTATACTTCTACCACTTTACTTTTCTAGGTCTTCTTTCAGGTTCTTACATTGCTGTCCACTTTGACCCTCCTCTTCTGGTAAGTAAACCACACTTGTAAATTTCAGCTATTAGTTTATATAAAAAAAATAACAACATACATATTTACAATAAAGCATATACTTTCTTATTGCATTCTTTTGAAGTCCATAGGCTATATTGTATAATTACATGTAATACGCTTCCATCACAACTTATACAAATACATATGTGACTTAACCTTTACTCCCCCTTCTCTAACGTCCAGTATCAAATGTTGGTGTAACAGTTCCAGATAAGTAAATCACTGTCAATTTCCAGTACAATAGTCCAATCTATGCTTCCCCAGCGGTGAGACAATAACTAATGCAGTCCTTCAACAGTGTATGCAATGTAGCTCTCCACCATTTTAATGCAGCCTGTGGAGGTTTGACACTCCTTTCCATCAAGTATATTGTTACAGGCTTAAATGAAGAGAGGCAGAAGTCAAGGCCAAAAGTTTATATGTGAAATGGTTAATAACCCCTTGGTGCTAGGTTGTTGACTAATAACTTCAAATATATCACAGTTTCTAGTTGTTATTACTTGCACAGGCAATTATGTTACAGCTCTCAATCCATTGAGTGCAAAATGAGTTACTCTGTTATTAGAGAAGACTGGATCTGTTATAGTATTATACTATATAACACCGAAATCCCTTTTCTTCTCACCCAGCACTTGCTTTTGCTTCAATCGTTTCTAATAATTTGGTAGATGACTTATAAAAAACAGTGCTATACTTATGACTTTATTCCTATAAGGATTCCCACATGCCTCATGTTTATCCTGTTTAGACTTGTAGCTGATCCTCTGAGTCAGCTGCTGACTATAATATAATTATGGATGTATTCCAGATAATGTGAGTGGTACTCACTACATATGTATAGTGCTGCTGCTATACTTAATGCTATCCCTGTGTGTGTTCACTGACACTGTAATTGGCTGTATTCAATATGTAAAGGGGCAGCCAGAACAATAACCAGCATGTACCTCAGCCAGCCTGGTCTCCATATCAGCTGCTTCCCTGTCTGTAACCTGTCATCTGTGGCTGTAGGACCCAGAAACCCCGCCTCTGAAGTCTCTGGCTTCCTATACTGCCGGGGACTGCTCCACGCTGTAGCCACCCTCGTCTCACCACTGCCGCTGCATCAGTCTTTACTCTGGGTGGCCAGACTTTATGCACAGCCACCACTGCTGCCGGTTTATCTCGGCCCTGCAATGCTAAGAGACCTCTCCCATGCGGCTCCAGATGCCCTTCTCTGGCCACATTCCACCTGACTCTCAGCTGCCGTTTGTTACAGCTCTGAGGCAGTGCTACAGGTGAGTCAGAGGACTTGGCTCTGGAAGGGGGAAAAGCTGACTGACTCCAACTGCCACTGCCTCTCCCACTTACTGTTCCTGGCCTTACCACCTGACACTGGTCATGTGACCTTCTTCTCTCCCGCCTGTATCATGAGCCCTTCTAGTACCTTTCACCTCTCCTATAATAGAGGCCCCTATCATGCATGCTCAATGCCCTGACCCTGACTTCTACCTCCCTGTACAAAAAGTACAGGTTACATACATGTCTATAAATACATTTATACATTGTACAAATATATTAACCCTATATTTTTTTATATAACAACAACAAATCATAGTGTACCCCCCTAACTAAACCACTAAATATAAATGCTACAACATTATACCAAAAACAGCTTATTTTGCAGCATTCCCAGAAATTGTGGAAGAATGAAGCATTGATCGCACCACATTTTGGACAGTAACCAGATTCACCCGGGACAATGTGTTTTCTCTGTGCTTGCGAGACATATGCTCTGTGAAGAACTTTTAGGTGAACCTCCTGTAGATCCATTGAGTGTAAATATTGCAAAGAAGTTGATCAATGCTGTATCAACACCTCAGAAGACTCCAGGGAAGGAATATCATTGACCCAATTTTTCAGTGTACCAGCCCAAGGGCAGTGTTTTTTATTTTAAGTAAAGATTGATATAAATAATGTATCCTAAATGTATTTGTACGGCTAAAAGACAAAACAGACAATATATTATCAGAGTCACCATTTTTGGCATCAGGTCTCATTTGAGCAAAGTGCCTAATTTGTAGATACATAAAGAAGCACTTATGAGGAATGCCAAAGGTTTCCTGCAAATAGTCAAATGTGTGGATAGAACCTCCAGGGTCAAATATATCCTGAATGGCAGCGATACCAAGCTGTTTCCAGGTCACAAACACACCACTATCCAAACCAGGAGAGAAACAGGGATTACCCAAAAAGGTATTATAAGGGGAGCTAGTATGGCTTCGTTCATGTTTCTTATTGATAGTGCACCACACCTTGTAAGTATATGAGAACAGTACATTGGAAACTATTGTGCAAGGAATCTGTTTCTTGGGAGCATGCAATAGAGCACTGGGGGAGTACGGATAAAAAGGGCTTCTTCTAGGTGACAATTAGTGAAATGAGTGTTCTGCAGAAGCCAGTCTAAAATGTATCTGAAGAGAGCCACCTGGGCAAAGGCAGAGACATCTGGGAGGCTGAAGCCACCCTCTGACTTAGGTAGAATCATTTTGGCATATGCGATACGGGACTTCTTGGCATTCCAAATAAAAATGGTAAAAAGGGAGTGAATATCTTTAGCATCAGGTATAGATAATGATAAGGGAAGCCTCTGAAGGATATATGACAATTTTGGGAATATGACACTTTTAATCACTGCTATGCGGCCAGCTAGTGATAAAGGCAAACACATCCAATTTGTGATAAGGGCTTTAATCCAGAACAACACTGGTTTCAAGTTTACAGAGTAGAGGAAAGGAAATGCCTTTGGAATAAAACCCCCCAAATATTTTAGTGGGGAGCTGCAGCAGGAGAAATGTGATAAAACAGGGTTAGAACTAAAATAGGAAGAGTCAGTGGCTAAAGGCAATAGCTTAGACTTAGTTAACTCTAAAGCCGGCAAACGTACCAAAACTATCAATAAGAGCAGTAATAGCTGGTAAAGATGGGAGAGGGTTTGATATAAATAGAAGCATGTCATCAGCGAAGAGGCCTAATTTGACCTCGAGAACATTCACAGAAATGCCAGTAAAAAGGGGGGAAGCCTGTAAGGCTATTGCTAAGGGCTCCAAGGCTATAACAAAAAGGAGGGGTGATAGGGGGCAGCCATGCCTAGTACCTTTATGTATAGAGAAGGGTGGGGAAGATAATTATTGCTTAAAATTTGGGATGATGAACCAGAGTAGAGGGATTGAAGCACAGCGATAAAATCCCCTGGGGCACCAAAGCGACAAAGAGAGTCAAAAAGGTGTTCCCAGGTAACAAAATCAAAAGCCTTCTCAGCGTCTAATGAAAGGATCGCATCATGGCTAGGTGCCCCTGAGGACTCCAACCACTGCATCACCGAAATGACTTTTCATATATTTACTACAGAATAATGCCCCCAATTAATGTATTATAGAGGGTAAGATGAGCTTAATTCTATCTGCCAAAATTTTCATAAACAGTTTGTAGTCTGTATTCAGTAAAGATACAGGTCTATAAGAGCTAGCTAGTTCTGGGTCCCAACCAAGTTATGTAATACTTTTTACAGAGCCGAATTAAAGTAAAGAGGGGGAGGAGTACCTATAAGTAGGGAGTTAAAAACAGAAAGCAGAGTGTCCTCAATTCTGGGGCCTAGAATTTTATAGTAATAATTGGAGAGGCCATCAGGGCCGGGTGCTTTACCCAATTTCAAATGACTGATGGCCTTTCTAATTTCTGCTACTGTTATTGGCACTACCAAGGAAGAAACCTTTTCCTCAGACATCTGTGGCAAAGAAACTCTACTCCAAAAAGCAGCCCTCTCAGATACATTTACATCAAGATGAGCATATAGGTCAGCATAAAAAGAGTGCAAGATAGTGTAGATGGCTTTTCCCGACTTAGCTATGGTGCCATCAGGGTGCCTCAAAGACTTAATAACTGTAGGGGTACTTTGGCCACGTAAAATACTTGACAGCAATTTACTGGATTTATTACCATGTCAGTAGAATCTGAAACCTGATAAAAAAAGTGTATATTGACTCTGATTGGGACAACAATGCATCAAAAGCAGCTTTGGTGGATTAATATCTCTCATGATTGAAAGGGGTAGGGGCATCTTTAATTGTCTGATAGGCAGCTGCCAGTGTAGATTGCAGATCAATATAGTTTTTTTTATAAACCTTATCACATAAAGAACAATAAGACATAATATCCCTCTAACAACCGGTTTGGACGCCTGCCAGAATAAAAGCGGAGAGGTACTTTCAAAATAAGAGTTATTAAGTTTATATGCCATCCAGCAGTCGTCCAAAGCAACCCAAAACTTAAGAGAGTGAGCCAGGTGTGATGGAAACCTCCACTGTTTATACAGACCCTTGTCGGTAGATACCGTTAATTTTACCCAACATAATGAATGGTCAGAAATGCACATTGGCTCTATATTTGAGTCAAGTACCCAAGGAAAAACAGTTGTGGACATCAAAATATGATCTATCCGGGACAGGGTCCCATGTGCTGCAGACAAACACGTAAAACCACGTTCTAGAGGGTGTGATGCTCTCCAAACATCCATTAGGTGTAACTGTTGTGTGATATAATAATGCTCACTTTCGGAGCATGCACCACAACAGGCGAGGGGGAGGATCTATCCATACGAGTGGACGCCTCATTATTAAAGTCGCCACCTAGCACAATAGGGACATCACCGTACATGTGTAAATGACACTACTGCTTTTAATCCTTTATATATCATGTCTTTTTTGTGTACTGAATTCACTACTGGTGTGTACAATAGTCAGTTGTCATATGTCTGTTTTTTGTGACACATATTGTTAATTGTCTTATATACAGTATGTTTTGTATTTTTTATTATCTTTGTTTTGGTAATGAACAGGTCATTTTAAGCTAATAAACGTCAAGTAATAATTAAATCTGAGTAATTTGAGTGCATCTTTCTAACTAGAACTTTTATCTAGTTCCTTCCATATATGATTACAATTAAACGGAACACTGCACCAACCTCTGACTGAATTACCAAATATCTTTACAATAGAAACCATAAAGGTTAAGTAACAACAAGCTAGTGTGGCTCTGTTCCCCCACAATCTACATAAAGGGTTCCTCTGTATTAGGAACTAGATGACAAGGAGGATGCTATATAACTGTTGCAGTAGAAGTGTAAGAGATGTAGGATAAGTCTTGGTAAATTTATGTAATGTAATGTAAAAAAGAATTGTTGGACCTTCATTTTTATTTCAAAATAGGAATTATTCAAACTCCCAAGGATATGAATATAGAAAGTCATGCACTTAAACCCTGACAAAAGATGACACTTCCATGGACAAACAGTTAAATATTTTGCTGTATATTTGCAAATACATTTTCCTATAGTCACTCCACTTCACAGACCTTGTTATGTTTTAGATTCATTGTTCATTAGTTCTTGCAATTATATTAAATTTTGACCTTTTCAAGATCCCATGAGATCTACCTATAAACTAATCAATACAAAAGCTCAAGGTTTCTCAACTACAACAACATAAGTTTATCAGAGCTGTTAACAAGGGCATTTTATTTGAACATGCATTAAACTCATTTAATTCAAGCAATAAATAGAAAAATAATGCTACACTGATTATGATAACTATGCTATAATATATTGCTTATATTTGATGACTCTACAATATGTTATTAAATTTTTGCAAAGGCCATTAAATGAGATTTAAGCATATAATCATTTGATGTGCTGCATTATTTTTACACTAGTGATTTACAAAATGTTATTTATAATGTATGATTATTTATATATCTTTCTGTTTTAATTTGTTTACTCTAATAATGTACAGGCCATTTTATTATCATGCAACCACACTTAGTAGCTAAACACTAATATATCAAAAAGATGTTTGAACATTTTTTCTGAATGGAATTCTGGTGCTATGTATAATATACCAATATCTTGGTAATCTTTCCCAGAAGCTTTGAAACAATGGTGTAGGTCTGCATCTATAGACCATCATTTCAGACAAGAGCTGTCTGAAGAAAGGGCAATTAGGATCCTATTTTATTGTGAAATGTAAGCCTAGCATATATTCTTATATGACATGATCTAGTAGCTACTTGCTGGCAGCTTTTTAATGTGAGATGGAAAGTAGACGTGTTTGGACCCCCATGTTTCGGTTTTGGCAAAACCACCATCAAGTGTTTTGGTTTTGGATTCTTTTAAAATTGATAGAAAAAGGTTTTAAAAAAACAGGGACTCTATTCTACTCAGACCTCCAAAAGTGATCCAAACCGGGAATTGATTCAACTTGAAAACCCAATGTTTGGGTTTGTTAGTTTTTTAGGAATACCGAATTGCACAGAAAGTATTAAAAAAATATCTGTTGCCATTAACCTAGGGAAGAATATTTACAATTAGGGCCGGCGCAACCCACTCAGCAGATTCTGCACTGCATGGAGGTGCCAGGCTGGAGAGGCACTCTCCCTGCAGCTGATGCTGAGTCTGCCACTGTTACTGCTGCTGGCAGCCACTGCACCTGTCAAGCTGCTTGACAGGCAGCAGCAGCCTACTACAGAGAAGTGCAGCTGAAACTGTCCTGAACAGTTCTTCACACAGACTCCTCCCACCCCTTGCTGTACCCTCTCCTGGCCGACCACTCTCCTTCCTCCCCTCTCCTCTCCTGAGTCCTCCCCGATGTGCTAATTCTCCTTACATGCTGAATGCTGTTAAATTCCAGGCAGCCACATCCCCCCTCATCCCTGCCGCCTGCCCCTACCCTCTCTTCGGTGCCTTTCAATCATTTTTTTTAAAGACCCATCATGACATCATTCCACAACCAGTGAAGAGCTGCTTCGCATGAGGCAGCCTGAGTGAGCAGCAAGAAGAAGGTGAGCGTGGGCACATAGAAGGGGGGCACTCCTGGGGACAGAAAAGGAGGGGCTGCTGGGCACTGACAAGGAGGGGCTGTCTGAAAAATAGAAGTTGGGCTGCTGAAGACAGAGAAGGGGAGGCTGCTAGGGACAAATAAGGGGGGGGCTGCTGGTGACAGAGTGTGGCGGCTGCTGGGGACTAAGAAGGGGGTGGATGTCTAGCACTGAGAAGTGGGGCTACCTGCTGCTGAGATGGGGAGGCTGCTGGAGACAGAGAAGGGGGGCTTCTGGTGACTGAGATGGGGGGACTGCCATGGACAGAGAAGGGGGGCAGCTGGGGACAGAGAAGGGGATTCTGATGGAGACAGAGGAGGGGGGATGCTGGGGACATAGAAGGCTGACTGCTGAACACTGAAGGGGGCTGCTAGAGACAGGGAGGCTGCTGGGTGGGGACAGAGTGGGAGGCTGCTGGGCACTGAGAAGGGGGGCTGCTGGGGACAGAGAAGGGGCTGCTGAGGCTGGATACACAGAACAGGAACTACTGGGGACACAGAAGACAGAGAAGGGGGCCTGGCTGTGGACACAAAAGGGAGGCTGCTGGTGCTGGGGACACAGAAGTTAGGATGCTGGTGCTGGGGACACAGAAAGGGGGCTGCTGGTGCTGAGGACACAGAATGGAGGCTGCTGGTGCTGGGGACACAGAAGGGAGGCTGGTGGTGCTGGGTACACAGAAGGGGGGCTGCCGGTGCTGGGGACACAGAAGGGAGGCTGCTGGTGCTGTGTGCACATACTAAAGTTGCATCAATTGAATAATTATGACATCATAATCATTCAATCGCTCATTAATCATGCATAAATTGTGCTGTATGTCGGAAACGACCAGTGAAGCCTGCTCTGGCTGGTCATTTTCAACATCAATCATTGCCTTTACATGCCAGTCAATCTGTTGATAACAACAGATTGGGCATGTTCAGGGATGATGACGAATGTCTGCACTGAACAACATATCATTCAGTGTAAGCACAGCACAGGATGAGGAACGACTGTACGATTACAATGTTGTAATCATACTGTAGTTCCTCTGTTGGCAAGTGGATAGGCACCATTGGGCTGCTCCTTTAAGGATACTGAAAGTTACATTTCATTACAGGTTTACAGAGGAAAAAGTGACTCTTCTAGGACAGTGGTTCTTGAACTTGGTTCTTAGGACCCCATACAGTTCACATTTTCCAGGTTACCAGGCAGGTGCTCATTGTAGTCATTAATGGCTGACACATTTTAAAAGATTCACAGGTGGAACTAATTATTTTACTTGTGATTCTGTAAGGATCCTGAGGACAGAGGGGGCGATTCAGACCTAGACACAACCCAGCCATAGGCAAACGCAGGGGGGGTCTCCCTCTGCCTGGAAACCCCCCTCCCCAGCCCACACCAAGACCACAGTAGAAGTAGTAATAGAATAGAATTTTACTAGTGCTGCATGTTCTTCTCAGCATCACAAATGAAATAATTAGCACCACCTGTGGATCTTTTAACATGTATCAGTCAGTAATAAATAACCTGTGCACCAACTAGGAAATCTGGAAAACATTCACTGTTAGGGATGTGCTGTTATAGAGCCCAATATGTACATATATGTCCAGGGCAGTGCTAGGTTCTGCTGCTGCTCCCAGACTCCAGGCCTTGCATCCATGCTCTGTAATGGTGCCCACATCTAAGATATAAACATTCAGCTCAGGCAGGATGGCCCTACTGCTGCATTTAATGGCTTGCTGTGATCGCTGGTCCTCTATATGCTGGAATTATGACACAGAATATACTTTGTATGATGCATATTAAAGCTGGTTAACTGCTAGTTCTACCCTCTTCATGGACTGGCCACACTCACTCTAAAATCAAGCATTTGGAAACCCCCCTCTAGAAATCCTGCATTTGCCACTGCAGCGCACTTTTGCAGCCGCCAGGAGCTGGGTATGCAAATTCCGTGAATGCACAGCCAGACTTAAGGATGCCCACTATGTCTTAGAGAAAGACGGCAGAGTGATCGCATGCTGGTGTAAAGATGCACACTTTTCTTTCTTAGCACACAACATCTCCAGGAAGTGTATGATTAATCAGTAACATCGAGAGCCATCGGAGCTGCTTCCAGACATTGAGGTAGACCCTACCCAGCTGCAAACACTGCGTTCACTGCAGGCTGAAATACAACCAAGTGACGTGTACAATGATGCTTCCATGCTAATTATGAATGGCCAAAGAATGCCGTTTTGATGCTCAGACATGCCTGCATTTGCACATCCACTCCCCACGTTTTCCAGGATCTGTCACTCAAAGTACCACTCAGTCTGTGTACTACCAGCGCACGATTCCCAAACGCAGTGACTTGCTCGCGTGCGTGCACTGCGACGCATGCGCAGACAGGTCACTATCGGCAATAGCGTGCAATCGCAGCTTAACGTCCGCGTCTGAATCAGGCCCAGAGTTTGAGAACCTGTGTTCCAGGAAAATTGGGACACAGGGCACCATTACAGAGGTGGAGGGCGCAAATTTATGGTTCACAGGGGCGCGATGAACACCTTGGCACCAGCCCTGTTTACAATTTTTGAATACCATGGATCTCTACCTTAGGATTGATTTCATACTTGCAAACATTAATTTTCTCCCAGAGGGGACATACAGCTAGCTCATATGGCCCCACTCCTCATGGATTAATGCTGGTCATGAGTTTATGAAGAGGGGCGCATTTCAAAATCATGTTATTCTTATATAGTATTGCAGTGGTTCCCAAACTTTTTTGAATCATGGCACCCTAGAGTATCAGCATTGTTTTGACGGCACCCCTAAGCCAAAAGTTTGTTATTGAGAAATTCAGAAAAAAAATGTAGTAAAGTGAAGTAAATTGTGCTTACCTGTCATCCTTAGGTTCAGTTATTTGGTGGTAGACAGGTTTGCACTTCTGTTTGTCCACATACTGTATCTACATTACACTGACCATAAATAATTTGAAATCACAGGGTGCTAAGTCCGGGCTATATGGGGGGTGTTCCAGTGCTATCCCATTAATTTCAGTCAGTGCTGCCAATGCAACAGCAGCAACATGTGGTCAGGCATTGTCTTGGAGCAAAAACCACTGTTTCTTCAGAAAATGTTGTTGTTTCTTCCTCATGGCTCCATGCAAATGGGTTTTCAGTACGTTAGCATATTAGTCACCATTAATTGTCTGCCCATGGGGAACCCAGTGTTATTGGGCTATATGTGCACATACAAACAACAGCAGAAACAGTACTTTACACTCCAAAGGAATCACACAGAATTTTTGGGGCACAAGCAAACTCGCATGTTTCCATACACTGGACTGTTGTTTGGATTACGGATCATATTGACGAATCCACAAATTATCAGACATCATAATCAATTTCAGGAAATCGGGTATCCTTGCAGACAATCAAATGGTGTTCTTGCCTGTTTCAATATGTTGTTGTATCTGCTCTTCTGTCAGATTCCTGGCTACCCACCTGGCACACACGCAATGCAATTTTAGTTCCTTTGTCACAATAGTTTGAATGAGATGCCAAGTGAAGCCGAAAGTTCTCATAAACTTAACCTTCTGTCATTTTGCAACATCTTCGCAGCTTTGGCAATATTGACAAACCACGGTGGATGGGCTCCCAGAATGCGTTTCATTAGTCACTCACATAGTACCCTCTATGAAGTGCTTCCACCATTGAAAATATGCAGCATGGCTTGTTTCTCCACTGTATGGTTGCCGTAACATTTCATTAGTTTAATTTCCACTTTTTCCATGCTTAACACAAAATTCAGTCACATATCTCTGATGTAATATCATAAATATGTCTTCCTCGTCCGCTATTATGAAACATATGAAGATCTTTCACTTGCAGTGATCAAACAAAGAAAACTATTGCAGTCCAACCGCAGGTTCAGACACATCGATGTATGAGCTTCACAATAACCAGCATAGTGTTGCCTCGTCTACCTATAAAACAGAAAAACAGAGGCAGTCTCATTACTTTCAATCAGCTCTTGTAGATAAATTTAAAAAGCAAAACCTAAATCTTTTGTTCAGAATCTAGTATTTTGAGAAACACAAAACATAACCTTTTTGTTAGCTAATGTTGAAAACTAAAAGCAAATTCATTACTGTTGGCTATGGTACAGAATATAACCTTTTCTGTTTAGTTTAACTCATTATTTTTGCAAGTTTGTAGTTTAGTGAAGAAATCTTTACCTTTTCTGATGGTCATTGTAGAAAGCAATACTACTGTATCTCTGTTGTCAAGCCCTTTGTACCAAGCAAATCTCTCCCTCTTAGGTATACACTGGAAATTCCTTTACAGTATGTTAACTATGATTTATTGGTAAGTTGCAAATACCATACATATTATACTTCTTCCTGGAGACTAGCCCTTAATCCATTATGTCACTTATTCTACTCGAGGATAGGATGCAGTACCTGATTGCAAGATACTTATATATCTCAGTTTTTCCATCTCTCGCTATCCATGCTGCAGTTACTTTTATTACCTAAGGGGCTCTCATCCCCAGGTTACAGCTGTCAGTTATAGCTGTCATTCACACCTGCCTCACAACTGAACCAGCCTACTGAGTAATGTAAAGCCCTGAGGAAGAATTTCTACTCGAAACGCATTAGCGCTACTGCATGCTCACTACATCTTGGAGGACATTTCCTTGTTAGACACAAGGGGTGATATCCGGACTCACCCTGACTGCATCCAATGCCCATTATTTTTGGATATCTGTTACAGAGGCTATTATTGCCTGTATTTATCTTATGCACTTTATGTTTGCTTGTTCATGAGCTAAGTTTTATATTTTAATGTCCTATAACTATTTGAAAGTCTATGTGATGAACATTTGATTGTTAATGAGCTAATTTTATACCATTGTCATTTTATGTTATATTATTTACTACAATATGTTTTATTGACAAACAGGATTATGCTATGTTTTTCCATTTCTATGTTTTCTTTCATACAGTATGTCCACATTTTGAATATTGGCTTATTGTGAGACAACTTGGGACATAAGGAAAGTATTTATTTACTTTGCACATTTCATTTAAAATGTCCACTTAGCACTAGAGGTTTTGTTCACCCATCATATTTTTTTATTTTTTGGGTAATGTAAACTGTCTACCTTAGGCCCCACATGCATCAGGCAGATCTGGCATACAAGAGACTAGTAACACAGATAATTATCACTCATGTAATGACATGTCCTCTTGAGTATTGTCCACTGCATTTGTAATAAAATATATAGCTTGCCCACATTGACTATTCTAGCTTAATAACCTTGATAATGTCTAACACCCACTGTGACTATGTGATAGCAGGAAACCATCCTAGCTTGTTGGAGTGTCATGGGAGTGTTGTTGGTATGTATCAAAAGCCTTGTACAATTCTTAGTCATGTCTATGGGGAAGGGAAGCCATTTCTGGTAGATTTCTTGCACCTAGCATGGTGCAGATGCTAATGATGATGGTTGAGGTGGGTGGTATAATATTAATGGGTGGCACAGGCTTTTATTTGTGCATGCATGAACCCCATCACTGTTCTCCTGGTCAGTGGAGGGCAAGCATCAGCTCTTTTACAAGATCTCTCTGATAATTACTTTGCACATGACCATCTTTATATACAGTATAAGCCATGGGGCAGTTGCCCAGGGCCCCTTAATACTGGGGTTGCATTTTGGTTGGCAGCCTCCCCCCCTGGCCATGAGCACTGGGCATACTTAGCCCATACATAAAGACGGCCCTGATTTTGGGCAGGCTGGTAGCAGTGCTGTGGGGACCAGCAGCACAAAGAGAGGGATAAGTGGGTACTAGTATTTATCTTGTTACAGTCATGCCAGGGAGCCCAGAACCCACCAGTACATGTTGCAATCTTTTTTTTACATTAATTTCAAATTGTTTTATATAATTTTCCAGCAGAAAGCATGTAGGAGGGGTGTTATCTGGTATGATCCTACCTCCTAGTTAGTGACTTTTACTGCAGGGCATACCACACAGCCACCATGCCACTGTAGAACTGCTTGTTATCTGTTTTCTCCAGGATCCAGGACTGGGAGGTGCAGAGTAGGGTAAATTTATATTCATCTATCCTGTAGTGCAATCTACTGTGGCCCCTCTGCCCACCCTTCTACTTAGTCCTACTACAGCCACACAAAGATGATAATACAAATGCAGAGCAGCAGGAAGGATCCATCACTCCATCCTAACTTCAGCTCCAGGGCCACAAGTGATATCACAATTATCCCACTGAGCAAAGTATGGGCCTAAAGTACAGTTTCTCACCCTTCCCCTGGTATCTAGTTCCAGGCAGCAGAAAGAGGAGACCCCAGCATTACATTACAAATACTGTGAGGACTGGTGCATGTGTACCACCTCCAGACACCTTCTAACCACCCACCCCTAAACAGAACCCCTGCACAGACCCTCCATACTCACACACCATCCCACCCACCTACCTCTTGCCTGCTTCCAGAGGCCCTACCTCCAGGCGCTAGCCCACCCCCTTGCCTGCCTCCAGACACCCTATTCCCTCCATCCCTGCTTCCAGTACACCCCTCCCACAAACTGTACATCTCTCCTTGCTACCAGACATAACCCCTCCATATGACCACACACCCCCTTTCTTGCTACTACCCAAACTAACATATCACCCTCAATGCTTTCAGACTCTAGCCCATACTGCCATACTTCTCCCCTTTACTGCCAGTCTTCCCATACTTCATGAATCCCCCCATATTGCCAGACTCCCCACTATTCTGCCATATTCCCCCCCCCA
This sequence comes from Taudactylus pleione, assembly GCA_031769625.1. Taxonomy (NCBI): domain Eukaryota; kingdom Metazoa; phylum Chordata; class Amphibia; order Anura; family Myobatrachidae; genus Taudactylus; species Taudactylus pleione. The sequence goes on along the minus strand of JAUIMM010000061.1, from coordinate 7,652,655 downwards.
CCCACACATTCTGTGTGTTAGGTAACATCATACTTTCAACTGGACAGCAGTGATTTCTGTATGACATTGCGGGTGTGATTTAGCTGCCTATAAGTTCAATATCTGGCTCTACAAATCTTCATGTATATACAGTATGTCAGTGGTTTCCAAACTTTATCAGTTGAAGGCACCCTTAGGGTCTCCTTAGTTTTTTAAAGGCACCCCTAAGCCAATTTAATTACCTGTAGTATTGCCCTTTATGTAGTGTTTTCTGTAGTACTGCCCATTATGCAATGCCCACTATAGTAGTGCCCCTTATTCAATGCCCCCAGTAGTAGTGCCCCTTATGCAATGCACCAAGTAATAGTGCCCCTTATGCAATGCCCCTGTAGTAGTGCCCCTTATGCAATGCCCCCTGTAGTACTGCCCCTTATTCAAAGCCCCCAGTAGTAGTGCCCCTTATACAATGCCTCCTATAGTAGTGCTCCTTATGTAAAGTCCCATGCAGAATTGCCCTTTATGTAGTGCCCCCTGTAGTTCTGCCCATTATGCAATTCCCCTTGTAGTATTGCCTCTTAGACATTGCCCCACTAGTAGCCACCACACCCCTGTGCAGAACTTATCTGACTGAAGTTTGCACTGGGGACCGCTCCTCCTGCTGTCACTCCTGCTGCCACTGCACTGACTGGATTAACCTGGATCCAGCAGGTGCACAGAATCCTCACAAGTTCCCAGTGATGCATTGTGCGGGGCCGTGGGTGCATAGCTGACGTCATGACATCACCCGTGCCCCCACACCCTGCATCACTGGGAACGCTGAAGTGATCAGAGGCTTCTAAAGCCTCTGATAGCTTCAGAGGCCAGTGTTCCAGTTTCTGTAGGAAAGTGGATTGCGATCTACTTGCAGGAGATCCGCGAGCTGCATGTAGATCGCGATCGACGTTTTGGCCAGGCCTGCTTAGATTACAGCAGCTTCCCTCTGGCCGTGACACCGCAGTGACAGCGCCGCACAGTTTGGGAACCACTGATCTATGTTATTAAACATATGGTCCTGGATGCTGCATGAAACATATTTAGTGGAATACAGATGAGAAAATTGCATTGCTTCATCTGCATTTTCTTATATGAAGATCCATATTTGTTTTTTATAAGAAAATGCTTGATTCCTCCATAAAAGAGAGCATACAAATGTTTTTTTCTGTTTAGGAAGGAATACACTGTATGTTATTTAGGGGCATATTGATAATTATTGAGTCTCAGACCTGATAAATTTAATTTCTTATTGTTGCTATTTGGGGCAATAAGAAATTCTGATTAGCCCAAATGTATTAAACTACACTTACAGGGACACGGGCTCCAAAAGAAATGTTAATAGTGAAAGGATCACAAATCCTTTGGGAGCTGGGAAAACTACTGTGCATGGACAGTCTGCTAACCATGTGTGCATGAGTGCAGTTGAGGGATCCTACAGATTAAACAGATTACTCTCTCAGTACTTTTGCAAAATTTAGCCCATAGGCTATGATGTGCCCATAGGCTACAATGTGTCTTCAGATGGTTTTCACTACCAGGGACAAGCTTCTGAATGAATCACATTTACGAGCTTGGTAAGTTCAGCTAAAAATCAGCCCCTATAGAATCCTATGGGGCTATTTTTGCAAGCAAAAATGGGAAACTACAGCCGATATCAGGTGGATACCTATTGCTTGCAGGTGTGTCACCAGTATGCTGTGGCCACACCTCTTTCAGGGAAGAGGAAAATTGCTGTAGCAGTGCCCAAGATTTCTCTTGGAAGCCAGGTGGGAACTCCTGCAGTGCTGCTAAAGTAACAGCTTGACAATCTTAAGCAAAATATAAATATTACCATCTGTTACAATCACACCACTAGCAGTATAATACTTTATTCACATGTCTTTTAATTTATATTGACTTTTTACACTTTTATTCTGGGCTTCCAGGATGCTCCAGTTTTTAAGTCTTTACAACTTTCCTGTCCGGGCCAGCAATACCAGTTATTGTTCAAATGTGGTCTTTTCTTGTTAATTGCTGACACTCTCTTGAGATAATTTACCTGCCATTTCTCTAAGGCAAAATTTGTGGCATTAACTCTTGCTGCTGGTCTTTGGGAGCTCTACTCTGATCCCTTTATGCCGAGAACTAAACAGACTGCCAGCAATGGCTAATATAAGACATTGCAAGCAGTTGGGTCAACTGATGTGGCAAGTCATGATTGCCTTACTTACATTGCTACATTCTAAAGGCTCACTTCCCTATCTTCCTATTATCTGTGCTTGTATATTTTCCAGATCCAGTCTCTCCAAATAATTTACCTGACAAACCCTCTTGAAAGATCCTTCTAACATCCAGTGATGGTTCTAATGGGTTCCTACAGATGAGTCCAATCCCACGGCAGTGACCTACTTACTGTATATTACTGGTGTTGCTCTGGTTATCTAGCAATGGGGCTAATTGAGGAGTAAATGAGACAGGTCCAGTATGAATGGTCTCGGACTGATTATACATTTAAAGTAAATTAAAGATGTATGGGCCAGAAAGAGTGCACTTGTGTTATGTCTGTCCCTGATGGGAAGCAATCGGGAAGCCGACTGCCTAAATACTGGCAGCTGGCTTCCCGACTGTCTTATCCCAGCATGGGTGAAGTGCCGGGCATCTAGATGTAGACGCCCGCATTTCCCCGACGCCGGGAGACCGCGAGCAGACAGCCGCGGGGGGGAGGGTTAGGTTTAGGGCTCCTGGGGGGGACTTAGGGTTAGGCACCCCCCCGGGAGGGTTAGGGTTAGGCTAGGGGGAGGGAGGGTTAGGGACATGCGGCCGGCGGTATATCATACCCATTCCATCCCTGATATATACTTAGGACCAAATGTAAAAGGTCACAATTTTTTTTTCTGCGGGTTTGACAATAAATTCACATTTTAAATGTAATAGTGTGAGAGAACAGGCTTTTTTTGCATTTTTCACTTTTTCCCCCAAATCGCAAATTGCCAACTCGCATCCAGATGTTTTCCCATTCTAAACTTACAACTCTCCAAATGTAATAGGTTTTCAAAATCAAAACCCAAACTTGGCTAAAATTCACCAGAGCTTTAGATCAGGTTCAGATAGGCGAGTTTAATTAAACTTTCCCAAAAATAAACATTAAATGGCTAATTAACCCATGTGAAGTCCATAAATCATCATCACATGCCTATATAAACCACACCTACAGCTATTGCACCTGTGAGGGTTGGAGAAATGGAGTTTGTACAGTCTTCATTGGAGCTGTATGCTTGTAGCTTGCTTTCTATGGAGGAGCTGTAGAGGAGAAGGGTGCAGGAGCATCACTAGTTCCAGGTCCCTATTCTGCTTCGTGCCAGGTGAGGTTATCAACTAAGGATGGACCTGGACTCCCTTTCAGATCAATGGGTGGTTCAGTTATTTAGATTGAATCACACAAACCTCATGACCCTATATGAGCAGGTGAGAGATGAATTGGAGCCTTTGGCTGGTAGTAACTATGCAGTGCCTCGGCTGTATAAGTTAATGTGTGCAATGCATTTTTTTCCCCTGGCTTATTTCAAGGAGTGAGCATTAGAGTGCTGGGGATTACACAAGCCACTTTCTCTAGGCATTTATCTCAAGTGTTATCTGCCCTGAAGAAGTTGTGGTGAACATATATCTCATTGTCATGTTGTGAGTCCCAGTGGTTATACCTTAAGTTAGATTTCTAACAGCTCTCAGCATTGCTTGCTGGGAGCCATAGACTGCACCCACATCGGGATCAAATCGCTGCACTTGAGGGGGTATGTCTATGTCAATAGACATGACTATTACTCCCTCAATGTGCAGGTGGTCTGTGATGCTAACCTCAAGATTCTCAGTGTACTTGCAGGTTACCCTGGGTCTTGCCATGATGCCTATATCCTGAGCCAGGCAGCCCTGTGGGAGAGATTTCAATGACAAATGCTGGAGGGCTGGCTACTTGGTATGTTATTTGTCAAGTTACAATTACTTTGCACTAAAATTGGAATTGCTGTGTGTTTCTTTCTATTGCTGTACTCATAGTATGTGTATGTGTTAGCATGGCTTTTGGATTCCAAACAGGCCAGTAATGAAATTAGCACTGTGTTTACTTTACATGTACTCAAAGTGTTTGTCTTGCTCCAATGCTATTTTTATGTTTAAATTAAGTAATTTTACTCCCTCTTTCATCATTTAGGTGACTCAGGATATGGGAATCAGACTTGACTCATGACACCTCTGTGACCATGAGGCCCTTCACAGCACCAGTACAACAATGCACACATTGCTACAAGGTCAGTAATAGAGAGCACCTTTGGGGTGTTGAAAAGCAGGTTTTGATGTTTGGCCCGGTCGGCTGGCATACAAATTTACAATATGCGTAAAGTGTGTGACATCATCCAGTCATGCTGCATGCTCCATAACATGGCCCTTGGCCAAGGCTATGATGACCTTGGGAACATTGCAGCAGTTGTGGAGGAGCCGGACCCTATACCATCAGAGGGCATTGTCAATACAGAGGGCGGGAATGAGGTTCAACATAGGATCATACAGCATAATTTTTCAAGTTAGTTTTTCAGGACACAATGTAAGAGAATGTGTATTTGTATAGATATGTAAAAGTTGTATAATTACAAACACATTAGTTCAAATGTTTGTACATGACACAGGGGGCCTGATTCTGACCCGGTTGCAAGCGCTGTGCGCTCACAACCAGGTCGATGGTTGGCTAGTGCGCATGCGCATGATGGAGCCTGTTCTGTCGTGCACATGCGCAAGACCAGGATAGCGACGGGCAATCCGTCGCTCCGGGTCTCGTACCAAAGGGGTCGTGCTGTTGATGTTGAGCGACAGCACGCCCCCTTTGGTGGGTGGGCCGGGGGAGTGGCTGCCCTAACGGAGGCATTCACATGTGAACGCCTCCATTTGGGGGAGGGCCCACTGACATCACGAGTGATGTCAGTCGGAGAGATTTCGGCTCTGTTAAAGCCAAAATCTCTCTGGGGCTTACAGCAATGAGACCCTACCACAAGGGTCTCATCGCAAGCCCGATGGTCGCAATGGTCTTGACTATTGCGAGCATCTTCATGGCCGCTCGCTAGCTATGCAAGCGGCCAGGAGGCCGCTCTAAAAAAAATATAGCCCGGCCCTGATTCAGAGCGACCGCTCTTTCAGAGCGTCCATCTCTGAATCAGGGCCAGGGTTCTGAGCTGGAACCAATAGAAAAGTTGCATGACATACCTTCTTTTTTGTCCATATGTGTGTGGTAAGTGTGTTTGTTTTAAATTTACAAACACCATTAGAATTAATATTGTATTCATTTGCTTAGGATTAAATGATCAGGGAATCCACAAATGTAGCCTTTGTCACAATTAATGCACAGCAACTTGTTTTTATTTGCAAATACAACAATATTGCAACATTGCAATAATATGGCTAAACTCTGTTCACTGTGGTGAACATTTACATTATCAAACATTTCTTCAAAGATTTTATATATATATATATATATATATATATATAATAAACATGTTGGCATTTAAAGAAAAAAGTGCAAAACCAGTAAACATTCTTGTAAACATACTGTACTGTAACATAAGTGAAATTTATTTTTGTCCGCTGAACCAACTGCACCTCTAACTTTGCATTTAACTATGCCACCACGTGTGCGTAGACTGCACCTGGGTGGAGTGGTAGGTGATGGACTTAGTGAAGTCGTACACACACTACTAGTAGTGGAACCTGATGTAGGCTTCATTAGAGCCCTCTGTGCTACTAATTCTGTGTGAATGATTATAAGAGCCTTGGTCTGTGACTGAATAGCCTGAGTAAGGTCAAGCAGCCTTAATTCAATATTGTTAGCCATTCTAATGCGTGTGCCCTCTGCCACTCTGTTAGCATTACAACAGTTTTTAAGGACATATTTAATGGTTTCCATTTGTCCTGTTTGTCTCTCCATAAGGTAAACCTGCTTTATCTAAAACTGTCAATGGACAAAGCTATCTCATCAACAGATGGGGTTTTGGAGGTGTAGGTGTAGGCTTTGTTGTTGTGCGAGTAATTTGCTGGCTGTTGGTATTAACCACTTCTATATTTTCATCCACAACCATGACAGGATCCACTGTGACTAATACAGTTTTGTGAGCATCATCTTCTTCCAGACGATGTTGTTGAGGAGTTGGTGGATGTGGACTTGAAGGGCCTAGAAAAAGGTAAGGATTATTATTTTACTGTTTGAAATGTTGTAAGGGACTACACAGCTTTTTCGATCCAGAATTAAGTTCTGATTGTGGCAACATGAGATACATGTGTATAGATTAGATGATTTACATATTATTCTAGTTGCCTATTGAAAGCGTGTTTGCTTTGGGGCTAATTCCTCAAAACATGCTAAGGTACATACTGTACTAATGTGTTGGGTTTCCTGAGATTCTATTTCAGCACATACGTGCAGCATGTTCTTCCACATGTGCACAAAGCCTTTTTGAAGAAGAATGCATCCTCCCTGGAGCAGCTGCAGAACAATTCAAGACATTATTTTTGGACAATTACATGTTTGTCTTAAAGTTTTGCAACAGTGAACCCAAAAAAAGTGGAATACATTAAAATAAAAATGCACCACTAAAAATACTGTTTTGGAATGAAACAGTGCAATGGCCCTTCTGAGCTAAATAATCTCATAAACTAAGTATGAAACTATTTACACTTCCTAACATTATATTTTAGAATGCAAATAATAATTTAATATATTTTGTTTAAAAAAAGTACTGTAGCACAACACATCCCAGCATGGCCAAACATTCCAATAATTTTGCTCAGTGCCATCTACTGTATGTCACAGCATACTGGTATGTGCTGTTGTAGAGCAGCAGATGATTGTACAGGAATAAAACATTACAAACTGCAAAGAAAAATAAGCATGTACAAGTATGTAATATGAGTATTGTTATGTTACTCACCAATAGGGGCCAGGTTTGGAGATCTGTCTGTATCCTCAATATGAGTCCCAGGTAGGATCTCTAGGGGAATGATTTGTTTGATCTCTTGTTCATAAGATGTGTAGTGTATGGGGATGTGATGCCCACCACCGGTCTTGCGGGACTACTTCACTTCATCTCCCATTTTGCCCTTTAACACATGTTTTATATAGTTGAAACGCTTCTTCACGTTGTATATGTCATGTTTGCAGGTACTGACAGCATTGATAACATCTGTGATGCCTTGCCACATTTGGTTCTTTATGGCCAGGGGGGTATTGTGCGCATTCTCCCAGGAGATATGTGAAAACTGGTACCATAGCATGTACCAGTGCAGAATTTTCTTCATAGGTAAAGCGAATATTGCACCCACAGCGTGTCTTCCCAGGCAAAAGACCAGCAGACTCAGCCTCCTCCACCTCCTCCTCTTCAGCCTCCCCCTCATCTTCCTTTTCCTCCGCCACCCCTGTGTCATCATCCTCTTCCTACACTTCCTGGTCAGACAAAGCTACCTCCAACTGACATGATCCTCCTCCAGCCGTTGCTGTGTTCCCCCAGCACTCCTGCCTGCCATGCTGCATACAATCATGCATCCAGCTTCTTACTCTCTATCAAAGCACAAAAAGGTGCCTCAGGGACTTATAAAGTGTGTGTGATGGTTAAGTAATGGGACTTTGCCCTGCCAATGGGTGAATCTGTTTGTGTCAGTATGCTTGGAGAAATGCAAATCACATTACAGTTGGTCTAAAATTTGCACCTTTTCCTGTGAGTTTCATCGAGAGATTTTGCATGCAAACTGTGTAGGTTGCTGAAATATTACTAACCTATTACATTCGTGAATTAAGAGTCATGCTCGCAACATTTTAAGGCACGAGGAGGTGTGAATCAATATGTGCAAAAAAACTCACACCCTATTACATTTGGCCCTTAGGGCTCTATTTACTACAATCCACATTTGTAATGTAGATTTTAGCGTGATATTACCGACTGAATTCACATTGCAAATTCAGGCAATATCACAGGGATTTACTACAAATCCCTTGCAGGGACAAAGCTTGCGATAAAGCTTTGTCCCTGAGAATCCCCTCCGCACACTTATCACGGTATTTTCGCCAAAAATACTGTGAGAAGTGCCGATGCATTTGCCACCCAACCATCACTAAGCCCTGTCCCTGTGCTAAGCCCCGCCTATGCAATTTCAGACCCCCCCGTGACCCCATCCCTTAATTACACATACCTACAGTCATCAGTGCTCCGGTGATGTCCTCCATGGCACCGGTCAGCTGACATCCCATACTGCACTGGGACTCAGTCAGGTGACGACCGGGCATCAGTGCAGGCTGGGAGACTAGCTGACCAGAGGGAGGACATCGCGGGAGCCCTGATCACCAGTCCCTGGACTCAGGTAAGTTTTCTTCTTTTTTTTAGCAGTGATCAGTGTGTGGTCTGTTTAGACCACACAGCTGATCACTCGGGCCGGCTTCGGGCTCTGCTCTGCCCGTTAGAGCAGAGCAGGAGTCCGGTAACCATGGAAGACCCTGGATAACGCCACCTCCAGATGGCGTTATTATCACAGGGCTTTCCCCAGTATTTTTTCACAATTTATTTTTAGTAACTTAGGCCAGATCACATTTCCCTTTACAATTATGGGAAATGCTATCTGTTAATTAAAAATAAGTGATAATTAGGGTTTTGAGTAGAAGTTTACGAATTCTACTCCAATTGCCCTGTAGTAACTTTAGGTGATACTAAAATAATGTGAAAAGGGTGTGAAAACACCCCTTTTGACTTTATTTTAGTAAAAATAATGTTAATAAATAGAGCCTCTACTGTCCAAACAAGTGGCAAACCACAGATATAAAATGGGTCTTTTGCACAAACAACTTGAATATGGGTAAGCCACAGGGTCATTATTCTATAGAAGATGTTTTCAAGTAGTTTTAAAAGACCAAAGAGTAAAGTTTGTAATTTGCTGTGGTCTAAATATAAAAATACTGTGGTATGCAATAGAAGATTATGTGATGCCATGAGAAGGTAATATATGCCCTTCAGTTTAGTTTCTTAAAATAAATTATAGAGCTTATTTAGAGACTTAATATGATTAGAGGAGGAGAAAGAAATACAGATGAGCAAAATTTATCATCATGCTAATTACACTGTTAAAAATTGATTTGAACTGCTTCTAATTGATTCAAGTTGATTTTAATCAGGTGATTCACCATCTTTTTTTGCTTTTATTGTGTGGTAAATTATTTTCAAAGTGATTCACCATTTAAACTGTGACCAATTTAATCATAATTTAAGATGAGCTGAAATCCACTTACAATACCCAATGACTGTTTTAACAATTGTATTATTAAATGATACTGTAATACTTGTATTCTGATGTTTTTCCTTCAATCCAGTCCTTCAACATAATGATTATTATTATTTTTATTATTAGTATTATTACTTATAGGTTGTCATGTAATTGCACAGGACCATACAAAGAGAAGGAGAACATACTGTATATAACAATGATTACATATGACAAAACAAACAAAATAGAAGCACATACAGTATGTGTATGGTTAGCATAATTGCATCAGGCAACAGGAAATTTGGAGTCTAAATGCAAAATTGATATAATAATAGGTAACAGAGAACACATAGTAAGGTGAAGAATGTACTGGTGGATAAGATGGGAGCAGGCAAAAATGCAAGTGGAAAAAGGGCCTTGCTAATGAGAGTTTACAATAAAATCTTAAATATAATTCCATTACAATATATGTCTATTCCATTATAATATTTGTCTTCAGGTAGATTATGATAGTAATAAATTTTTTCAACATTTTCAAAGTTTATCTCATTATTTTTACAATATGTTATTGTGTATTTTGTGCATCTTTACTTATAAGCACTACAATTGGTATGATAAAAAATAAAATCACCTTAGTTTCGATATTGATTATACTGTACAAATGACATAAATAATAGCAGGATTGTGAGAAAATATACTTCTAGTTTACTAAATCATTTGTATGTTATCAGTAACTCAATATTCTGATGTATAAGTGTATGTTACCTAGTCCCTGTGTATTAAGTTGTTTATATGTTAAAAAACACAAATATCAATAAAAAAAATAAAACTCTGTTTTGCTCTCTTCTCGTGATTATCATGATATTGACTTCCTTTAGGAGACACATCACATCACACTCCCTTGCACACTTCCCTTTGGATTCAATTCTATACTTAGACCTTTTATCCATCAGCCAACTGCAAATGTAAAGGTGTTGCCATCTTGATTAGTAAAGTTCCTTATAGTTGTGGGCTCCCTTGGTTCCTTTTTGGTCTCCCTGGTGCCTTCCTATGCCCCCGATACTGGCCAAATTTCTTATCTCAAATTTGTTTTACCAGATTGAACTCCATGCAAAGGGATACTTGATTCTAGGCTGTAGACTATAACATGATTTTGGACTCTGTATTTGATAGGTCTAGCTTTAGTGACTCCCCCCAAAGATTTGCCTTCTAATTTCACTACCCACTTTGCCTCCTGGTCAGCTAGTCAATGGTGAGACAAGGGAATATACATTCTACTGTGCTCCTCTTAAGAATTATTCCCACACTGACTACCTCTTTGTTGATTCCTCTATTTCCAGTCATGTGCTTTAAGCTGATATTGTCCCCTTCTTTTGGACTGACCATGTTGTCACTTTGATATGTCTAGATCTCTTGCACCCCATTCCTAAACAGTTTTCTTGGAAAATGGATGAGTCCCTGTTCTTTTCAGTTTGCTCTACTATTTATTTTAACTCTTCTGATGAGATTTCTATCTCCACAATTTGGGATAATGAGAAAACTACCATTAGAGGTAAACTTATCAGCATAATTTCTGCTTGGAGATGAGCTGAACTGGAACTTGTTTGTTCACTTGAGTCTCACATTCTGGCCGCCAGATCTCAGCTTCATGTTTCTTCCTCTGATTCCTTCTTGCAAATGCTCAATTCCTTGTAGGGTTACCTTAAAGCAATCTGAACCAAAGGTATAAGAACAAAATCTGACAATGCAGATAATCTCTTGGCAAGGCATCTCAGTCAATGTTGCTTATGACTCTCTTAAAATTGCTGAGGTATTCTGCTCTTAATATGGCTCTCTCTATAATATCCTGACTTTCTCCTCACTTGATCTTAGTGTAACAGGCTATTAAACTTGTCTCTTTCCCCCTTTCCACTAAATCCACTTTGGTACAATCCAGATTTTCCATCTGGCCCCTATCACTAAGCTTTCTCCCATTGGAACTACTCTTGGTCTGCTTCTTTAATGTCTTATTAGTTAAGGATTTTTTTTCACCAGTTTCTTCCATTCAACAGAAATTCTGTCTTCCCATTTCTACATTGCATCAATTTCTACAAATTTGACATTTCTTCCAATCCTCTTGGACGTTCTGCTTACTAGGGTTTCATCTACTTCATTTACCACTCTGCCATCACATCTTCCTCCTTGATATTGCTTCATATAAGACAGTGGAGTATGATCTGGCTGGTGATCTAGATGCAGATGATTGGTCTGATATATGGTTAGGAGTTGCCAAATCCTCTATATGTGTTTGTATGAAAGATAATATGTATAAACCTGTATTTCTTTGTAACCTAGTACCCACCAGACTGCAAGAATTTCCTTCTTCAACCCCAATCTGTTGAAGAAACTGCCAGATGATAGGTTCCTTTATTCAAATTTGGTGGGAATGACCAGTTGTGCAGGGATTTTGGTTTGATGTTCATGCTTGCCTCGTCACTTAGTTACCCTATCTCATTTAACTTCAAGTACTTTTTACTGCCAGTTACCCTGCCAGTGCTTCCCAACCAGGCTATTAAGCTTGCCAATCATGTTTTGAGTGTAGCCACCTGTCTTCTCAAAACCCTCATATATGAATGCTTCTTGAAAAAAATAAAAGGGGATTATGTAATAGCTTGTGACTTCCAACTACTGCGGGAACTCATGTGAGTCTTCCTGTATTTTTAAAGTGGCAAAGCTTTTAAGGGCAAAGCTTTGATTTGCCACTTTAAAAATATGGGAAGACTCGCAGGAGTTCCTGTAGCAGCTGGAAGTTGCAAGCTGCTGTTTTACATAAACCCCATAATATGATGAAATGCTTTTGAGCTCTCGACTGCCAGCTTTGTTTGATGAACTATATATATTTTGTTTTGCTGCTGGCTTCCTACTCTCAGTCTCAATGCAGTATCTGGAAATCACAAGCCTGAAAGCACCCTGTGAATTTCACAGGCTAGGATACTGAAGTGACTTGCTAGACCATACTGTATCAGTTCAACACAGCCACAGCATTGGAGAGGTAGGGACAGACTTCTACACTGTACGTACACAGGCTTATGCAGGTGGGAGGTCATTAAATTTTTTCACAAAAGAGCTATATACATTCTTTTGTTTAATTGTTTGTTTATATTTAACAGCCATTGTAACTAATTGCATTGAAATCACAGTTTTATTATTTATAGCAACATTTTTACACTTTATTTTATTCACTAAATATTGATCAGAATATTTTTATATTGATATTGAAAGCTGCAAGGAACCACAGGGGAGCACTTAGGTTAATTTACATATATGAATGCTTTTCATCAGAAAATCTGGGGCATCTATGAAATGGAGCTCATGATTAGTATACCCCAAAGAACCTCACAGATGTTTCATAAGGTATGAGATCCCTGGACACATTGTAACGGTGCTCCCTCCCAGCTTCTTTAGGTCCCAGATCAAATGGGTTTGAAATACTGAAGTCCAGTTCTGTTCCTTGCTAAGCATCCAATGAGAGGTATCCCCACCCCATATGTTACCTCCCCCTCTTCACCTTTCTTATTTTCAAAATCCATGGGCATCTCAATTATATGAAGTCTATTTGTTTTTTCATAATCATGTGGGTAATGTCACTCCTTTTTCAGTGCATCTTTTTCCTTCTGTAATAACTTATTTTATACTGTTCTTATGAATTGTATGTAGTACCTTGCCTGATGCCCTTAATTATAATATGATATCACAGAAGTTCAGTGCCTAACTGAAGAAATGCTCTAATAATTGTCTATAATCTTTTTATATAAGTATATTAAAATTATGTAAATTGTGTTTAACCCTGGGGACATATCATTGTGTGGTTTTCATAATTCACCTATATTTTCAATAGGGAAACCAATATTTTCATACCAAATCTTCCAGGTTTTATTAAGGCATAGTGTGCTGATGAAATGCAAAGCAGTTGTAGGCTATGTCCATGTTTTAAGAGAGTCCCATTATCTATAATGCCCCTTAGTTCACAATTCCTTAGTCTATTTCCCCAACATGTGTTTCTAGCTCGGTTTCTGCTAAATACATCTGCTTCAGAAATTAAAACATAAAATTGTTCAGTGAAAACAAATAAGAAAATTCATTAACAAATTACAAAAATGATTGTTTTAAAAATGCAAAAGAAATGATGCCCGATATTACTGTTATGTCCTAATGAATGTGCATATAATAGGAAAAGGCTGTTTGGTCCAAACCTGGACCTGCTCTTCATATTCCCAGATTAAAAATGGAACAGCTGTGATGATTTAATTTACATGTTAATAACAAACAGGCCTCCAGAAACCAGCAAGTAAATGCCTTTTATTGCCAGCATATCTTTTCCAGTACAGCTTGAGTGAAAACTCTGGTAATTAATTGTTTTAAGTGATTCCATTAAAATTTGTCTGGAAGAAGTGTAGAATGCCACCATACAAAAATCAAGCACTAAAATAGACTAAGTAGGGTTATTTGTCTTATAAGAGAAATTGTACATATTTTGTTTAAACAATCAGTGTATTTTGAATACTCAAAAATTGGTTAAAACATTTTATTGAAATTACAATTGTAAGTGGTGTGAAAAATAATTTTTATTTAAACAATGTGGTCACATACCACATGCACCCCAGGAGTGGTGAGTGCAGGGGATCAGTGCCTCATGCACCCCAGTGTTAGCTCATTTAAAACAACTTGTGTCAGGTGCTTTGCTAGGTGTTTAATGGCTGATATGCTTAGTGTCTCTCCTTTAAAAGACTAGGCTTAATTTTGAGATTTACACAATGACAATTTTTATGCAGAAAAGGTGTTTTTCTGCTATTGCGCATGCGTCAATGTCGCAATGCACACATGCTGTGGATGTCTTGTGGTTCAGCACACATAGAGAACCTATTTGCAAAGTGAGTGACAAGTTGTCAGCTATTCGGGGAGGTAATGGTGGGGGTGATTTGAAAAATGCAGGTGTGTATTACTGTCTAAATGCCATCACATGGGCATGCATAAATTTGCCATTGTGATCTCATGCAGCATGAGAGCTCTCTGCATGTCAGGACAAGCACTCTATTTGAGACAGATCTGACCTGCTGCAAGGGGTGCATGGCTGGTCAATGTGAGTAGATGTTACCGATATTTACGAGACATCAGATGCAGATGAGAAGAAAGCAATGGCTGACCCTATTGAACGGTAAGCTTTGCAACTATTAGCATATTTTCGCAGCTGCGGTCCATGCAAAATCACAGCTGTGATCGCATTAGGGTCCTTCTCTGAATCAGGCCCTGTGTGCAGGTGAGCTTCAAACCAGGAAGCGTACGTTAAGTTTAATTCTAGGGTGATAGCAATTGCAATATTTAATTTAGTGACAGAGTAGGACTAGCATAACACAACAGAACACATTACAATTAAAACATAAGTACAAAATTTTGACCTGTAAATTCACAAAACAAAGATGTTGTGAAAAAGAGGTGAAAATAAGAAGAGCTGAAAAATGAAAAAAGACATACTGGCTTATCTGACTTTCTATTGTTGGTATAGGTTCCCAGGATTTCAGGTGGAACTGTTTTTTCCATGGACCTGATATTAAATTATTTGAGTATAAATGGAGATAAAGAGCAATACAGTGTAGTACTATATATATTAAGTGGGGATGATATATGTGCAGTCATAAGCTGCATACAGGGCCAATTCTAAAATGGGTCAGGCTGAGCTGCAGCTCCAGGCCCCCATAAAAATAGGTCCACAGGAAACTGAAAGCATTATCAGGAAAAACATTTTATTTTCTCTCATGGCTGTCATTAGCTGTTCTTCTAGGCCCTGTTTGTACAAAGTAACCCTACCACCAGACCACCCCTGCCCACTCAGGAAACTATTTCCATTCTCTCTGAGTCAGATCTCGGCTGGGCATTACAAATGGTGACACAGTGTGAGTGATGGGCTTCACAAGTCCTCCCTCCCTGCATCATGTGAAATCACATAGGTTCCGCCATGTAGTGAAGTCTGCAAGTTAATTTTAAGAATCTGTATGAAACCAAATCTGCCTATTCCACAATCTTTCTCCAGTGTGTTGATAAATTTGTACCAATGTTGAATCCTAATGGCAAGGAAATAGCCTAAATATTGCAATATACCATGGTGTACCATAGTAATTCACTGTGTGTTAAAGTGTTGCTCATCTGTCTCTTTGTTTTAGGCCAGCAGTAACTTATAGTCAGACAGTCTAGGTTGGTATGATAATTTGTTATGGGAGCAAACAGAAAAGAAGAAACCGATGACAACAACCAATGTCTTATTCAATTGTTTGTGGGGTATGCATAAGAGCAGGTTCATAGAGTGCTCACCTAGCACTGATAGCTAGTTAAGATCTCACTATATTTTTTGGGGCACATGACTCAAACCACCAACAGGTTAGTTGATAGATTATGTGCAGATACTTTTACACCATATCACAAAAAAAACGAGGAAAGGGGAGTGGCTAAATGTAATTTAAGCACAGGATCTTGATATTGCAAATAATAAACAATTTGTACTGAAATAATCAATCCACAATAATGTAGGTAATTCCCTGCGATGTATTACAAAAAATATATCAAATGTGGAGGTGCTCCCCTTGAGAGTATACATAGATGGACATAATGGGGAAAGAGAAATAGAAAACTATCGTTTTTTTTCTCTTCCCCCATTATGTACTTTTACACCATAGCAGGAGCTGTTTACCCATCTTAGCCTACGGGCTTTACCCTGGAATATCTAAGAGCCCAGCTAATTTATCAAAGTAACTTCAACATGTGGCATGTATACTGTATCAGCACTTAGATAGCTAAGGTAGTTTAAATATATATTGTTAACTGTGTGCTTTATAACATTAACTATTGCAATTTCTACCTGTTTAGAACATTACACCAGTTTCCCAACATACACTCCCAAAGAACCACTGTTGTGGAATAATTCTCCCGCATTGTTAAGGCAATTTGTAAACAGGCTATCATTAACTTTGATTTTCTGTTTGGCAAGTTCACCATAACTGTGATACAATATTCCCTTAGATAATTTTTTCCAGTCAATGACCATCTTGTTGGCTAAATAAAGATGTTTTTAACACCACTTAATTGACATAAGTTCCTCACACCAACAGTGCATAAACCTCACAGCAGTCACAGAGGAAATGTGACTTATGTTAAAACAATTGCATCAGCAAGTTGACTTTATCCTCACAGTTCATCACATTATGTTTACATCAAAACACATTACAGAATTGCCATTTCTACACTTTCATTCAATTTCCAATATACCTTGCGATTTTACATAAAGAAAAAGGTGATTGTACAATTGTGACGTGTTGATCATTTGGTGTGATATTTACACTATTGCATAGTTCATATAGTATCTTAAGGTCTTTCCACCTCTCTTTAAAAGTAGGGCGCTTTTAGTTTGCAAAGGCATCTTCCAGGAATAAAGGGTAGACGTGAATCAGTTTGTGTGTTTACGTGGTGCATGGTCCAACTTCCATGACAAACTACTGTAGAGGAGTAAAAAAAGCATGATGGACATAATTTGTTAAGCATAAACATGTCAATTACTAAATATATATTATCATTAATACACAGACTTCTAAATATCAATGTCAAAGGCTTTCATTAATAACAAATTGAGATAAACTTAAATATTTAAGGGATCCAAATATTTAACAATGAATAATTAACAACTATATCCAGCTAGGATTGGTGGTAGGGTTCATTATGTGTAAAGCTAGGTAGTTTATCTTTTGGACTGAAACCTTTATATTGTGTCTCTCTTTCTTTACCAATTATACATCTTATACATTTGCTTCTTAAAACCATTATGGAAACATTTGGTGTCTTTGAAATTCAGTTAAATTTAAAAGTATACTGAATAGTGTTTAAGGATCTGTGCATATTAAATTAAAAGGGGTTTTACTGTAACTGGAGACTCATTTCTAAGATACTGTACTGTATGTGAGGATGTTGCTGTATATATATTATAAGTGGAACAAAGCTCAAGTGCATCTGTTTGTAATGATCTGAAGTGATCCTCTTAAGCCATTTTCAGCTGTTGAGAGGCATGGAAGTAGGGTAGATCAACAGGGAACAGAATTAGTATAATTTGAATCATTTTCTGCTTAAATAGACTATTTGTTTTGGCCTGCATCTAACTTAACTATTTGGTTTTAATGTAACAAATGTCTGCCTTATTCAGTAATATTTCTAAATCATCTGTAGTATTAAAATGTAATAATGTAATTAACACAAATTGCATACAGCTATTTGTTTTATTCATTTCGAATGGCCATTAACCAATTATATAGTACATGTTAACAAAACTTTTTGCAACTACTGTTAATTTAAATTCCCTTAGAATCTTTTTATTTAGCAATAACTCAGTTGAAATAAATTATTATTTATTTTAGCTGTACAACAAACTCTACAGAAGTCATTAAAAGATGAATGCAAGGCCCGTTTGCACACATAAATATGCACAAAACATTAATTTCCCTTCATCCATATTACACTTGTTTATTTTCCCTATCCTTCTTTAAGTGGAAATGGGATGGCACTACAAGTTCAACAATACCTATGGCTGCCAAATATTGCAGACCCAACTTCATTACAAGTTTGTTTTTAACTAAAACTCATTGTAAATACATTTTAAATAAAAATATGATGTCGTTTTTACTATACTGGTTTTACTATACTGTATGTATGATATTCATTTTCATTCATATTTGATTATTATTTTGGAAGGGGTGTTCCAATGTTACTACTGCAGTTCATGAAGTTTATGAAGAGATTTATCTATTTTAATGAAAGTGTTTGTAAATAAAGTAGATTAAAAATACATTTATAAAAAATCATATCATGCTTAATATCTTTTGAAAGAAAACGTATTTGTGTTAGCAGTAGCGTGCGAAGTAGGGTATAACAGTACCTCTGGTTACTTCTTCTTACTGAGTCTACTTCACATATTATGAGTTCAGAACACCATGATTAGAAAAGACTGAATGAGGAGAGGTTCATCCATATAAAACAATATTTGTCTGCAAAGTAATTTTTAAAAATGTACTCACATTTCTAGGTGGATAAATTGTTAAAAAAAATGTTTTTTAAATCAGAAATTCCTACAGCCAGTATTGCAGTCAGGCACAAGTACCTTACTCTCTCTTATTTAAGGAAAATGAGTTGCATACTGTATAACTTCAGTAGAATGTTACAAAGGAAATACAAAGAAGTAGAGAGCATGTAGTGATAGAGTATATTTTTCTATTTGTTTCTTAGTTTTCAGTTTAAAGACAGCTTTCAGAAATAGAAAAATCCCTGCTCTGTTACCAGAGTTCAAAATTTAACTCTCTATTAGTCTCTGTTGAAAGTATGGTCCAGGAGCGAAATTATATGTGAATAAGTTCCTAGCTGTATTTCTGTTGAATAAAAGTTCTTATTCATATATTTATTGGTTAAATGTAAATGAGCACAGCAACTTGCATTACCTCTCTCTCTTGGTTTATATTTCTAAATGACCAAAATGAGCTACAGAATGTTGTGAAATTTCTGATGATTAGACTAGTCAAACCTGTTACAGGTTGAGTCTTCCATATCCAAATATTCAGAAATACAGTATATTTTTAGCATGACTGAGATAGTGAAAACTTTGCTTTTTAAACATTCAATGTACACAAACTTTGTTTAAGGCACCAAATTATTCCAAATATAGTATAAACTAACCTTCAGGCAGTGTGTATAATGTGTATATGAAACATAAATTAATTTCATGCATGTACACAAACTTTGTTTGAGCTACAAAATTATTAAAACTATTGTATAAAATTATCTGCAGGCTGTGTGTATAAGGTGCATATAACACATAAATGCATTATGTGTGTATATTTGGGTCCCATTCCCAAGATATTTAATTATGATGTGCAATAATTCCAAAATACGGAATATTCCGATATCCAAAATACCCCTGGTCCCAAGCATTTTGGATATGGGAGACTCAACCTATATTACATAGTGCCTTCATTAACATAGATTTTCTCAAGCTGCACACTAAAATAGCCTATTATAGCCCTATAGAAGTTATGTGTAAAATACGCCATTTGTCTTTTAAAGTCATTTTAAATATTGGAATACAATATACTATTTTATGTAATGCATTGGCATCTATCATTCTAATGGTTTCTGACAAGTTTACAGGATAACAGATTTTTTTTTGTCTACAGTATATGGATATTCCCAAACCTTTATCTAAATGATTCCACACATTCCATAAAATATACCTGCTTACAATACAAAACCTCTAGTGTAGTTCCTATTCCACTAATTTTCACACATACAGTACATTGCTTTGATAGTACACAGTGCAGGGAAATCCTATTCTCTTCATTTTCAATTTCATTCTACATGACATTTGGCAGTTGAAAAAACATTTTTTTCTCCAATAGGTAGTAATCATGGACAGCTGCCAAGAGAACCAAGTACCAGCAAATAATCTGTGTAAATGGAACATTGAGTAGGTGTGCAGAATATAATATCATAACTAGTGGTCCATAATGGTACCATAAACCCTAGTTCTCCAGCTGTTTTTACTGCTTTCTTATTTAACTAATAATAATCATTCTTCCCTACTCATGTTACATTTCACAATATCAGAGATGCATTAAAGCTATATATAGCTAACCTTTCCTAGTATTTCTGAATTGAGATATGCCTAGCTGGTTCAAGAGGTGATTAATATTGTAAACTCTCATCCTGTTCTGTTGTAATTCAGGTGAGAGAGTCATCAAATAATATATGATTATAATACAGTATATGCTTTACCATTATTTTTGAACTTGTAAATGTGACATTGTTAAAGTGCTGTAAATCACATTAATAACATGTTGGCATTCAGTGTTTCACTGCACAGTGTCCTTGTTGTGAATGTCAACATTGTAACTTTCAATCTCATATATCAGACCCAATCGGGCAACAGAATAGTTGTTCTAAATTTATAAGACCTGTTGCAAAAACTTATCTTATTCCCTTAGTGTGTTTAAAAGAGTCTGGCACATATGTAATTTAGGACTGTAACAGATCATTTCATCATTATATCAAAGAGGGGAAGTTTTAAGTGAACCTAACATATTCCTGCGTACTATATAGACTCATATGTTTTCTTCTGTGTTATACAATCATTCCATCAGGTCAGTTACTTTTAAGCAGCAAAAGATACAGCAACCAATGTACATCTTTATCCCACTGTTGCGCTGATCAGTTTGGATCTTGCTATGTAGTCTATATATCTTATGGAGCACATTCAGTTTGATTTGCTATTTTCCTATTTTCAAGGGATTGGCTTCCATCATTCTATAACAGGTGTCATCAACTTTACAGAACAATTGTTTCCCCCATTAACCTGTTGTCAGTGGATCCATGTAATCTTATTGCCATGTCTGTCCATTCCTGCTACCACACCTTATAGTAACTTTGGTCTTGTTTCATATGATCCATTTCCTTAGTTCAGCACACAAGACAATTTTTATGTCTTACTTTATCTTATTTAATGTAGCTGGTAGTCATTTACCTTGAGCCAATGCATAGGTTGATCTCAATGTATTGCTTGCAAATTGGCCTACTAAACAAGTGACGTATGACTGGATCCAAGGTTATTGCCATAACTTTAATAAGCATATTTACTGTATTGTTGAAGCTTTTAATTGTTGTATCAATGGGTATTCATAGTTAACTTTATATACTAGGAGTGTGCTTGCTCCAAAAGATGATTCCATGTTTATTCGTTGCCTCACACCTGTCACAGATATATAATCTAGTTTTAGATATGTATATGTTAGATTCTACATGTTATAGTAGAAGTTAGAGTATGTCCCAAATAGCTGTTGTTCAAATGGGTTTGTGCTGCTTACCTGTCAGTTATTTGGGTTACACTATTTGAGTTGCTTTACAATACATAAACTGTAATTGCTATAACAGCCATAAACCGTAATTAAATTATTTATTTCCATGTTATCTATGTGAAATGGAATGACAGGCATTGAAGTGCCCAACCATAGATGCTGACAGATTGTTAGGTTGCAATGACATATGCTCTACTTTTATGTTCATACAATATTTATTTTTACTGTGGTTATAAATAGGCCTCCCAACTAGACCCAAACAATGGACAAATGCTCCTCAAAATCCTATAATCATTAGAATTTCTGGGCCTCTTCCTAATTGCAGGGAGTAATCAATGCTTGGAAGGCTTAAATTACTTGCATGGGGATTTTCCACCTAGACCATACCCACATCAAGTTTACTTCCAGGATGGGGCTCTCTTTGTTATTACTAGTTCACAATATTTTTAGTAATGTATTCAACAGGATAAGAAGTGTTTTAGTTACTTCCTGTTTAGTCCCTGAGTTCATGATATAATTTATGTAATGACAGTCTACAGCCCCAGTTATAACTTACTAAGGGAGAAACTTTTAAAGAGGACAAGTGGATAAATTGGCAATAGTAGCCAATCAGTGCCAGGCTCTAGCACATTCTACAAAATTACAGATTGAAACTGAAGGATTGCTAATGGCAACTTCTCCACCAGCCTTCTAGAAGGTTTTATATATCTCCCTGTAAGTTTCTGAGCTATGAGTCCTTGGCATAAAGTTTAGATAAATTTATACAGCATGACATTAAATCATGTTTTTGTATATATCATCAACAATTGTGATTATGTCTGGCATGGTTACAGTCAGTGCGGAATCTGGATTGTTAAGAAATAAGTAAGCCATATTCATACATCAAGACCCTAAAGTTTCTTTATTAGGAACAATCCTACATTTAATGGTCTGAGTTTGGTCCCTATGATGCTGATCTTAACAATTCTGTTTGTATATGGTCTCTCTTTAGTCAGTATTGTTTTAGGCATGCTGCTGGGATATTGGAAAGAAGTGATTTTGGAAAAAATGTGCCTATTTCCTCACCACAGCATTTACTAGTTTAATTTATCACTGCAGTATTTACTAGTTTTATTTGATTGGAATGAGCCCAAATAATCTTTTCCAAACTCTGTTGTTGCTGTCTTTCCAGATAGGAAATATATCCATTAATTAATTAATAAGACATTATAAGGGAGACAGGTACACTTGTTATAGA
This sequence comes from Taudactylus pleione, assembly GCA_031769625.1. NCBI lineage: Eukaryota > Metazoa > Chordata > Amphibia > Anura > Myobatrachidae > Taudactylus > Taudactylus pleione. The sequence goes on along the minus strand of JAUIMM010000061.1, from coordinate 7,630,233 downwards.
CAATTGCAATCATGCACATATTGCATATGTAGTATGTCCTCTCAATTCTTTCAAACAAATATGTTCTGCATTGTGGTAGACTAGTACCCCAATGGAACAAAGGTAAGAGAGGTTTCCATGTCCATGCAGGCCATTACATGGATTTGGTGTGGATATGATTCCCTCTCACCACACAGTGACTTTTGCATATTAAGTTTTATTCCCATTAGTCACATTAAATATCGCTTTAGCCACTATCAATTAAACGTCTTGTCTTTACAATTATGAAAGGAGCATGGGGAATATCATTAGCCCTTTGCTTGTTTGCTTCACCACCTATCATAGATCCCTAGCTTATAACTTTTATCAAATTTGACAACTTATTTTCCATAAGTACTTACAAATTATGTAACAGTCTAGGGGTTGATAATTAATTTATTTCTTCTCCTCTCCCATCTAAAGTTCCTTGTGTTTATCTATGGAACATTTAAATTTAACCTGTTCCCTTTAGGTTTATCATTAATCTTTACTATTACATGTTTTATTATTTGGTTGACTAGTACAGTGCAAAATGTACCCAGGTTGGGATTCTGTTTTTTATCATCACAATCATATTTTTTGTACTTCAAAGACATTTAACTGGGAAGCAGAGAAGGGACATTGGTCAGTCAATGGTATTCTGCATGAAGTGGTTAAGTGATCCAATTAAATATTTTTTTTGTCTGTGGTTTAAAAACACATATATTGTATAGTAAAAATGCAATATAATGACAGGATTCATGTACACTCACCTCTTTTGTGACCTTAGCAAACCACTGTATCATATCCAAAAACAAAACAAACCCTTGATGATATTAAATGCCTGCATTTCAATCCTTTGGGCATGCACAATAGAAATGGGGAAGTGACACATTGGGAGGAGATGTGGAAGTGAGAGGTCGGGGGAGGAGATATGGAAGCAACGGGTCTAGAGGAGGTGGAAATGAGAAAGCAAAAAGTTGGGAGGAAGAGATGGATACCCCTCCTCAGAGCAGTGCCTCCCACCTCCTCAACCTTGTGCACCAAATGGCAAGAGGGTCCCTCCTCCTCCACAATGCCATCTTCCTTATAATATTTGGGAAGATTATGCATGAGCACACAAGAGAGCAAAGGCTCTACACTGTACCAGAGGTTTTGATTTCACTGTGTGGCACCATCTTCACAAAGATTTAATTGGGAAGGTGGGTATGCAATGTGCATTGCACTCCCCTCACCCTTTATATGTGCCTTTGGCTACTGGGGCAATCTCTGGAATGCTTTTCATTCTGGAGCTTAGTAAATTCTGCAATTAAGCATACACCATAGAAACCCATTTGAAAACAGGGGATTATCTCCAATATCTGCTACAGTTCATGCAGATGGTACTTAATAGTACACCTGAACAGGATACCCCACAAATAATTTTTGACACATACATCTCATACTGTGGAGGTTTACACAGGGGCTTTTTGAATATTTTGCAGGGACACTCTAGATCACTAGAATGATATCTGCATTTTATTTGGGTCTTTTTGATGCTCCATGTACTGTATATTGGTAACTAAATAAATTTCAGTATTGTAAAGAGCTCAAAGACTACTCTCATTTTAATAGTGGTCACTATGTAGTCACTGTTTTGTCACATGAGACTCATTAGTGTTATGTTTGTTTAAGCCACACCCAAGTTATATGAACTACACCTACATGTTTTTTTTTATTACACCCATTTTTCATTTGCAATGCTCTGGGGCCACTTGCTTGTGTTTGCCCCCCCATCTGAAAGTTGGCAGCCATAACCTGTTGGGAGGTATGCTTTAAGTATAAGTGGTACATGGATTTATGGAACCAACAACTGCTCTACAGTTTTATCTTGCACTCTAGCAATTCTATAGAGTAAATAATGTTTCAAGATAAAATAGGCAATTCCTTCTGCAGGCCTGTTACTATTACCCTGATTATTTGATCATTTACAGGCAAAAAAGTCCTGACATATTCCTTGACAGTCCCATTGACGCAGTGAACTTTTACTTTGGGCAATTTGAGTCACAACCTTTGGCAATATGGAGCAGGAAACCAAGGACAGTTCAGTACCCAAATCCACCAGAGCCAGCACCATAAGGTGATTCAATAAAACAGCCACATGGAATAAACATGACTTTCCAGTAACTGGACTCATTGCACAGCAGTTTGGATATGTTGGTTTTGTATGCACCAGTGAGTGATCAACAGTATCGGTTCCATTAACATTGGGCATATTGCCCACAAATGTCCAAGCTCTCTGGACCCACAGTAGTTTTGGCTGCCATCTTGGTAAGCAAATTTTCCTCCCAAATGCCAAATTCTCCTTTCTGTATACCAATATTTAACTGAAGCACACACATTGGAGCAAGCAGCAGAGGTTTGGGCATAATTTTGAAGGAATCATATCTCTCTTCCACAGCAGTCAATTTCTCAAACATTTGAGGGTCCACCTGTAGTGCCAACCTTTGATGCTCTTGGTCCATACCTCAGATACAATAATCAATAGCCAGATTTTGAGCATTGGACTGTACTGAACAACAAGATCTGGCTACCCTTTGTAATCCCATGATGACACCACTGTGATATTGCAAAAAATAGGGAAGGGGGAAACAGGCAGAACATTTTTTTTGGGGGTTGTAGTATATATTCTATATTAAGTATTATCAGACCACTATTCCTATTACAAATTGCAAAATGGGAGAAATAGCCAAGATATATATGGCAGTGGTGGTGCTCACTAGAGTTAGATAAGATATTTGAAAATACAAAAGAAAAGAACTCTGGTGAGCACTCCTTAAATTTATGAAAAAATTAAGAAAATCTAAAATATAATGTTTAATATTGCATACTCTAAAATTAGCTGGATTTAATATTTACAGTATTTACACATACCATCCAATTAACACATATATAGACTCAACAAAACAAAAACAGAATAAAAACCACAAATAATCGCTGAATCGCTAAGATCACTTATGTCAGAATTGTTACAAAAATACAAAACAAATTTTACACAAATTCGCTGTATCATTAAGATCACTAATATCAGAAATTATTACATAAATTTATCTCAATGTGATTGTCGATATCAATATTAATCCATCTCTTTGCAAAGCAAAATATTAAATCATATATATACACATGAAATATTCAGATAGCAATATCCTAAAGTTTCAGTGCAGTCTACAGAAAGCAAATGTCATAATGCATCTAATTGTATCCTTAATTTCATCCACTCTCATTAGAGTAGGAAAATGTTAGTAATAAGAAAGGTCAGGAATAGGTCTACTACTCCTCAATCTACTACTCCTCACCTATGCAAACTGCTATCTGTGAAGAGTGAGAGATTACCAGAGAGTAGTTTACCCTTAGAAACAAAAGTATAACAGGTACATTGCTGCAATTTAGTTTCTTCTGTTATGTGTTATACTTGATGCATAGGACACTCAATGAGAGAATTACTCAAATGAGATTGACCGCAGTTAATAGAGGTAAAGAAACCAGAGTCTTTTTAACAAACATTAAGATACATGTGATAAAACCAGTGCACCAATCAAAAGTACATATTTTCAAGGTTGCATTAAATTGGCAAACTGTGAATTTAATATTTATAACCATATATAAAGTGTCCATTAGTGCAAATAAACATATGTAATACATCAAATACATTTCAGAAGTATTGCAATGTTAAAAGTGTGACTATGCAAAGCAGTGTCAATAAGTATCATCAACCTGTACCTCTCTGTAATATAACATACACAAGGTCTAATTTCACCTATCTTCTGTGCTAATTATGCATAAATTTGAATTATCCATGTAGTTCAAATGTATCATTTCATAATTGCACAGTGTTAACAGATCAGAAAAAGTGAACAACAAAATATCTGATACCTTCGTTTGTCACATCTTAGTTTAAAACATTCTTTATAGTAATAGATAAATAGTGTCCTAGTGCCAAAAAAGAATCACAAATAATATATTGAAAGTGACGTGGTGCAATATAAAGTGCAAAGAGACAATACCTCAAGCTGTCATGGTTCACCATAAAGACTCTTAGTCAATATGCATGCCTGATAAAAAAAAGTTTCAAAGGAAAATAAGAATGGTACCTGCAAAGACCAGGGGAAAAAAATTATAAATTGTAGTTATGTATTAACACATCTGTTCATACTCCCCTGCAGTTTCAAACAATGCTGCTCTATAAGGAACACAGTGACCCATCCACGTTATGTAGCTAGGGGCTTCCTAACATGAGGTACACAATCAGCATCCTACTAGTTTCCCATCCTATAAATAATGTGAAATGAATCCCACTATGGGGTACAAACTGTTAGCTGGGATGCCTCCTGCTGCACGTCCATGGGCATCCATCTGTCCCGATGCCTGTTTCGCCACTGGAGCTTGATCACGGGGAAGTCACATGAGACGGAGTTCTTGCGTGATATAGTGCTGTGTCTAAAACTAACCAATCATTTGTTTTTTAGTTGTGACTGGCATTCTTTCCAGCCTATCAATATATCTGTTCATTAATATATGGACAGAATAGAGGAATATATCAAGGTTACCACTTGCTGCCATTTACCAAACCCCTAAGGTAAAAAAGCATATCCTATTATCTCTAATAGTATTAGGGAACAAAATAACCTTTATTTTATATAAAAGAAGGCTGGTGGTGTATACTATAGCCATAGATACATATAATATAAATACAAATACAAACATATTCCAATGTCATGTTAATCACTACCCTCCAAGTTGGCATTAAGTTCCCCAACAATACGTATACATGTATATACATATATTACATCTTATTTGCAATGCATTAACACAAAGTATATTTATATTCCATTTTTATTATTATATTTAATCTAGTGGTGAGGATATTGTATTAGTCACCTTCTTAAATGTCTCCTTAATCATTCACCCTGAGTTAAATTGATAACTAATTGTCACCAATATAAATGTATTAAATGATCCCATCAAATGTAGATAAAGTATACTTAACTTGGTATATGCCTGGGCTTATCAGAGGTTTGATATTGTCACCCAGCAGATGACACATCAACAACTTATTGCTATAAAAAAACAACTTCTTTTTACTGTCCACATCACAAATATCAAAGCAGACCTTTGTCAGGATGACACCAAGTGACCCTCACCATAGATGGATACAGTTTGGCTACCTCATCAACAGGCAACTATCTGACATTGGTCTATCCACTCAAAGGAATACAATAGAGAAAATATCAGTATGTCCAGAAAAAATTGTATGATTTTTATATTAATGTTTAGATTTCTAAATGTCAAACTACCAAATATTTGCTTTATATAACTATCGGCCTCCTTCAGAGTAGTATGCAAACCCAATGGAATGTGAGAGACCTATGCATGCACAGGATCTGTGCTGCACATGTGCATGTCTCCCTCTGTGAGATTGCTCATAGTTCCCCCAATCCACAGCATGATTGACAGGCTGTGTAATTTGGTGGGAGGCAATTGGGACTATTCTACAAAACAAGGATGTGTCATCCCCATTGTGGAGGTGTGGCCAAGTCAGGGTCTGCTTCTTTTGACACAGACTTCCTGGTCTTGGTTATGGAGCTGCAAGGTCACGCATGTGCACTTGTCTAACTGCTCCGAAAGCAGTAGTGAAAAGATTCACGGCTCCAAAAGGAGCAGTGAAGCCACTCGCAGAGACAGATGATTTTCTGATCAGCTATCTCCAAACCAGATCAATGATGAATTTTATTAATTTAGATATATTTTAATAAAAACTGGAATACTCACCAACTACATCATTAGCGAGGCCACTTTTGCTAATTGGATGCTTCATGAGGATTATATAAAAGCAGGCAATGGAATATTTAACATTTAAAAAACAGATATTACATAAAATAACATGAATCCCAGTTTTGGATAGCAGAACCGGAAGTAAGACTTATGGGCCCTTTATAAAAGGCCTGTTCCATTCCTTAATATTAGCCATAGGGACTTGAAACACATTGGTCAGTAGAATTGAAGCTGACCTTGGAGCCAGTAACACACCACCAGGGAAGAAAGTAGAGGCTTCTGGGACATGCATTTTTTCTACTCCACTACGCTTATTTACATCTAATATATGGTACTGTAGGAGTCTGGACTCTATATGTCCCATAATGTTTATGTATTTTTTAATCTTCTGCTGTTTATATTTATCTTATTAAAGTGTAGAAAAAAGAGAAACCAGAAGCACCATACAACCATTAATAATTATGCATAAAATGCAAGGTACATAAATTTGGCCAAAGTCATGAGCTTACCCACCATCATCAAGGTAACATCATCGGGTAGGTCCCTAACACTATGGTGGTTCATGTCTGGAGCATGAGGCACCCCCAAACCACCTCAGCCAAAACACCCCAGGGCACCACACAAAATAAAATAAAATAGCAGTGAAGTGTGAAGTGTTAGGTAAGTAAAAGTGACTGCTTAGTCTTGAAAGTGTTAGAAAAAATAAAACATACGTAAATGTGTGAAAATGGAACCTAAACAAAAAAAACAATCATAGAGTGATATAAAGTGTTAAAAATAAGTGTTAAGTGGTGATGCCACAAAGAGGTCCAGCCAGAGCAGTTCAATGGGCCCCACGCCCCAAAATTCACCCCATAACTGACTAGCTGCATAGTACTAAATGCATGTGGGTTTTAACTGTGGCTTTATTATAAAGACTGTGCAGTCAGTAAATGATGGGTCTCTAATTAAAAACATCAGAGGCAGGTGGGTGGGGTGCTAGTCCAGATTGAAGTGCTTCTTGTCACTTATTCTATATATTTTGCATATTTTAGCCAAACCCTATTCAAAAACCTTACCCTCAACCTATCCCTAAACCTAAAAATAACACAAAAATGTACTATCAACATTCTGATGTCAACATGTTAAATGACTACTGTCACATCTCAAGGATGGATAGTAGATGCTAGCCTGTACTTTGGATATTGGCAAGATCCAGTACTAACTAGCAAGCGGTGTTCACCAGGGACCCCTGCAAGGAGATTTGGACTTAGCTGTGTCCAACATGCAGGTTGTGGCCCTCAGGCTTTGTTCCCTGGTGCCAGTATACTCTGGAAGGGAGCATTGTACAGATGTAGTCAACAAGCAGGGTCAGAATCAGACAATGCCAGGGTCAGGAATGAGGCCAACGTCAGAACCAGAATACCAAGTGAAGTACCAGGGATGAGATGGAATCAGGTCACAAACAAGCCAAGGGTCAGTAATGAGTCACAGGGATCACTAAAGACATGAACACTGGAGGGGGAGCAGTGGCTGCCTGCAGTCACAGCTGCAGCAGCCCGGTGAGAAGATGCTGGAAACAAGACACTAGTAGTGAGCACCAGGGACTCCTCGTCCACTGTCCATCACTGATCTGGACCCCAGTGCTGCCAGACCCATTAAGTAATGCCCGGTGTCTGGCACACTGTGACATTACCCCCTCCTATAGGAGTGGGTAGCGAATATCCCACAAATGGTTTGTTAGGAAATTTCCGGTGGAACTTCTGAAGAAGTCAAGGTGCATGAATAGCTGAAGTCTTAACCCAGCAGCACCTCTCAGGACCATACCCCTTCCAATTCACCAATAACTGAACTTATCCTCTAGAAATCCTATGGCCAAGATCTGCTTTACTTCATATTCTTCCTGTTGGTCTATCGGAATTGCAAAGGGAGGGTTGCAGGGTGCTGAGAGTCAATTATGCACCAGGGGTTTGAGGAGGGAGGCATGGAATATATTGGGTATCTTAAGTGTACCAGGAAGTTTCAGACAGAATGCCACTGGATTAATCACCTGCAGAATCTGGAAGGGACCAATGAATCTGGGAGCAAACTTCATTGTGGGGACTTTTAATCTCAAATGTTTAGTTGACAGCCAGATTTTATCACCGGGGCTCAATATTGGAATCCTCCTCCTCTTTCTGTCCACAAATAGTTTATACCTTGAAGAGGCTTTGTACAGGTTTGTCTTTACCTCCCTCCATATCTTAAATCACAAGTTCACTGTACAATGGATGGCTGGAAGTGACACTGACTGAAGGCCTGGTAACTCAGGTAACACCTGATGCAGACTGTACTAAATGAAAAATGGAGAGTGACCTGATGTTGCATGAACCAGAATATTGTGGGCAAATTCAGCCCATGGCAACAGACAGACCTAATCATCTTGATTGACTGAAACATACATCCAAATGAACTTCTCCAAATCTTGGTTTACTAGCTTTCTCTGACCATTACTCTGGGGATGGTATGCTGAATAGAAGCTCAGGTTAATGCCAAAGCACTTGCATATTGCTCTCCAGAATCTAGAGATGAACTGCACTCCTCAGTCAGAAACAATATATTTGGGAAACCTGTGCAACCTACAGATTTATTTTATGAACACTTATGACAATTTTGGTGCTAAGGGTAGACCACTTAATGGAACAAAGTGAGTGTTCTTAGAGAATCTGTCAATTACCACTCACATAGTATTGAACCCTTGACAGGGGGGTAGATCTGTCACAAAGTCCATGGAGATGTGGGTTCAAGGACAATTAGGCACTGGTATTAGCAGCAGGGGACCTGATTGAGAATGTGGCAGAACTTTGTGCAGAGCACAGGTATGACAAGCTGTCATAAAGTCCTTGACATCTTGACAGACCATCAGCCACCAATAGCTCCTGAGGATTAGCTCCAAAGTTCTTTTAACTCCCACGTGCCCACTGAAGCATGATGAATTTGCCCACTGAAGGAGTATTGCATGGAGTTCGAGTTCTATAAACATTTTCCCCAGAGGAACTTTGACCTTGCTAGTTACTGCTACAAAGCAAGTAGGATTAAAAATGGGTTTATCCTCCCAAAATTCTTACTCCTCTGTGGAACTAAATGCCCATGACAAATCGTTGGCTTTGATATTTTTGCTGCCCAGGCAGTATGTAAGGACTGGTTGAAGAGATCAAAAAATAATGATCATCTGGACTGATGGTATTTCAAGCAGTGGGCTATCCTTAGGTATGTAAAAGCCTTGTGGTCAATATAAACCGTCACATGGAATTTTGCACCCTCCAGCAGGTAGTGCCTTTCTTGCAGGACCATCTTGATAGCTAACAGTTCCTTATCCCAATGGCATTGTTCTTCTCTGGAGCTGCTAATTTATTAGAGAAAAAGCCTCAAGAATACAACTGCAATTTTTTTGTGAAAGTACTACCCCAAGCCCTACAGTAGAAGTATCCACCTCCAAGAAAAATAGCTGATCATAGCTGGGTCATTTTAAAATGGGTGCTAAGATGAAGCAATGCTTCAGATGAGTAAATGATTCTTCTGGTTCATGGGGCCATACTGTTGTATCTTGAACCTTTTTGGTAAGAGTTGTGATATCAGCTGCCACCAATGAGTAGTTCCTGATTAACTGCCTGTAAAAGTTACATCCTAGGAAGTACTGTATCACATTCAACACCACCAGGCAAGGCCACTTGGCAATGGTGTAAAGTTTTTATGGGTCCAGCCATGACGAGAACTCAAAATTATAAACCCAAGGAATGCCAACTCTTTTTGCTCAAAGGAGCACTTCTCCAGCTTGAAAAAGATCTGGTTAGCACAAAGTCATGTTAGCATCTCACATATGTGTTTGTAATGACTCACTACATCTTTGGAAAATATCAGGATGTCACCACCACGTACTTGTATAACAGATCTCGGAAAATGTTAATCATGTACTTTTGGAAAAAAAAATGGGGCATTGCTTAAGCCAAAAGGCATGACTAATTACTCACAATGACTATTTTGAGTGTTTAAAACAGTCTTCCACTTATCATTAGGTCGGATCCTGATTAAGTTGTAAGCCCTATGCATGTTCAACTTAGAAATTTACTTTGCCCCCTTTATTCAGTCAAAGAGTTCTGAGATCAGGGGAAGTGGATACCAGTCCTTAATGGTGATGGTAGTCAAACCCCGGTAATCAATGCAGGGTCTTAATCCTTCATCATTCTTCCTAACAAAGAAAAGACCAGCTCCTGCAGGTGAATTGGATTCTCTTATAAACCTGCATTCCAATTTCTACTTGATGTATTTGGCCACAGCCTGGGTTTCTGGAAACGTGAGAGAGAAGACTCTTCCATAACAGGTCTATAGGGCAGTCCCACTCCCAATTGTTGGCAAGCACCTCAGATGTCACTGAGACCTCCATGACAAAATTTGGGGTTCTATCCAGTCTAATGTGGGAGTGCGGGGTGTTTGCATAACCATGGAAGCCCTAGAATGTCCAGATTTTCAGCTGTTGGGAGAATATAGAAAGAAAGTAATTCCATGTGAGGAGCACAAATCTGCATGGTAATTTCTGAAGTCCTAGAGTAGATGGTAGCCATTTATTCCAATCCACTCCAAATATATAGAGTGGAGTCGGAAGAGGCACAGTAGTAATTCCTAACTTCTGGACTATTTTGGCTGTTATGAAATTACCATCACAACCTGAGTATAAAACGGCCTTAAGAGGATCAGAGGTGTCTTTTAAAAGTCACATCAATAGTGAACAGAGAAGACGCTTTATCCTTTGGGTTGTGTTGAAATACACCTACTGTGACCTGACCACCCCTTGCCCCTGATCAGTTAGGACTTCTTGTTTCATTTAGGACAATTAGTAAGCAGGTGACCCAGTTTGCCACAGTACAAGCACAGATTTTTCTTGGACCTTCTTTCCCTCTGCACAGCAGAATGATGTTACTTCCCAATCTGCATGGGCTCTTCCGAAGGTTCAACAGGAGTTGCAAAATGAGGAGCAAGCTTGAAACTGGAGCACTGTGACTGTCCCCTCTCTCATGCCCTTTCTCTAGGATGAAGGTCTACCTTAATACATAAGGATATTAGATTGTCCAAAGACATTGGTAGCTTTCTGGAAACCAGCACCATCTTTAATTTGCTCTGTCGAAGCTGGAATTTTGTGAATGGCCGCCTAAGCGCCATTTTAGATAAACCCACACTTTAGTACATGTGGTGATATTACTATTAGCATCATGTGATTGCATCTGTGACCATCGCCATAAGTTACAGTGATTCATCAAAAGCCCATTTCATGACTTTACGTAGTTTGGGTGCTCTGGATGAAGTGTGTATATTATTATAATTCCCCTAAAGGATATATTTCAGAAATGGCTGTACAGTATGTCAAAATTGGATTGCATTAGCTAAACAGAACAAATGGCCATGTGACAACTAGCCTGTGTAGACAAGCTTCATGGACATAACGTCTGCTCTCACTCCAGGTGGCCCTGCTCGAAGACAGCAAGAGGCTCGTTTGTAGCACCTTTCATTAGCAGGCTTCCTACAATAAAATACCTTCAAACCCAAGAGTATTATCTGAGGTTTGGGTCTTGTAGCTGTGCTAATTTGCATCCACACAGGCCCTGGGAGAACAAAGGCCAGTATTTTGGAGCCTGAAAAGGGTGGGGGCTGCTAGGGCATGAGCAAGTCATGGAACTATAAGGCTCAGCATTCCACACTGCTAGGTGTTCACTTAGTTTAAGTGAGATTTAAGTGCACCATTTCTCATACACACATTAATACGCACAATTGCACTGTTAACTAGTCACACATTAGCAAATGCATAAGATCCTGTATGAAAATGCTGTTTATTAGCTTCGTGCACACGCATCTGCCCCAAACTTACTAGCATCTTTACATCACACCCCGCATACTTACACATTACATATTCACATAAAAGGTTTAATAAGCTTTAAAGTATAAGATTTAAGTTTGTTCATTTAGCATAATTGCTGTGAAATAAAGATTATTTGGTAACTAAGGTTTTATACATGATAAGTAAGCCGTGATTAGTATTGTCCTGATGCGTACTCTTTCAACAGTATTCCGGTACCATCGGTGTGGAGATCGCATCATACATTCTCAATTTATGGACCGCAGAGACTTCAAGCAACAAAATGTACATTATATGAACAACTGTTAGGATGTTGCATGAGGCAGGAAACCAGAGACCCCCAGTTGTTAGAAGCTGGGTTGTGTCTATTTGAATCAACCTGTTAAATGCCTTGTAACATATGCCCTCTCCTTTAGGACCAATGGTATTAGCAACAAATTTCTCTATTGTGTTGTTTATTTCTGGGGGGTATAAATATGTGTGCTCTGACCCTGGGTTCCTAGTGTTTGTGCTGAATGCTGATTGACGAGGGGTATCTTGCTGATGCCTAACATCTGGACCAGAGAGCGCTGCGTATGTATAATTGTAATTGGGTCTGTATAATCTCTTTGCACTAAGATTATATGAGGATCACAACATGTAACTGCTGTACTTTTACTTGAATAATACTTTGTGCTTTGGAACCACAGGTTCTAGGTCTGGAGTTTTTATTTACTGGATGACTGCGTTCGCAAATTAGCGTCATCCTTAGAGGTTTATAGGAAGGATATTAGAAGGTAAAGGCAGGGGTATATAGAGATTCAAAGACAGTATCGTTAGTTGGGGGCTCACCGTGAAGTCACTTACCTACTCACACGGCACATATGGTTATCGATATCTCAGCAAAGGGTGGAGTGGCAACATGCAGGGTTTACCTGCAACCGCTTTGTGCTGAAAGATCGCTATCCGTTTTCGTGTGAGCCAAGGAAGCTGACTAGAATCCAGTGACAAGAGAGGAAAAAGTTTGTTTTCCTTTGTTGATAGAACCTAACGTTTAAAGGGGTGCCACAGTTTTGAGCACGCAGCTGAGTCACAGTTTTGCGCTCAGTAAAGACGCACTTTTGCGTACACAGCTAAAAAGTTGTCATACGGTTGTGTGGTAGTCGCATTATTGTGAATGTGACTGGTCGCACAATAGCATATACGTACTTCCGGTTGTGCTGCCACGTGTTTAAATAAAGCCGTTGAGGTTTACAATTTTTCAATTTTATCAATATCTGGGTTAACATGTATTTTTCTGCGCAGTAAAAAGTGTGTAACAGTGAGTATTTGTTGGTAGGGGTAACTTGTTCCCTACAGTTAGAGGTACCGTATGACCTTTAAGGGCTAAGTGTTAGTCGCTCAGTAAGCAGCTTACCGTTCTATACACAGAAGCAGGTGTACATGTTGTCTTTGTTGTAGAGAGGTGCGTGGAAGTAGCCAACTTAAACTTCCATAAGTGTGGAAGTTGCCTTACTAAATCTTATCCGGGTGTTGAAGTTGCCTTTTCCAAATCTTATTCAGGTGTGTGGACGCTGACGTTTAAATCATCCACAGGTAAATGAAAGTATCTTGATTGTCTTTCACCAGTTTAAATCTTTATTGAAAAGCGTAGGATTTGTCTCAGAATGGGAGTTGCGCAAAGAATAGAGATGTTAGACAATGATGTGCTGCTAATGGAAGCGCCGTTTGGATCCGCCCGTTGTATTATGCATACTAAGTACGGTACTTAGGGTATTGCGATGTATGGTTTAAAATGACGATGAAGAGTGTTAGACCGTTTCCCAGAATTGGTAGTTTTGATAAAAATGTACTAGATAATGTCCGGGATCACATCAGTCTGATGCGCTCCCGAGAGAAAAAGGTAAAATATTATGAATGTTTAAAGTTGTGGTAACATGAAGGGGATGCGTGGCTTAAAAATGTGAAAGCGACGCAAACTAGCGTTGCAAGCGCATTGCCAGAGAATACATCCACAGCGCTAAATTGCAATACGGGTGAGCCACAAAATGGCGTGCACATGCAGCAAGGTAGCGTTGTGGAGAGTATTGCCAGCAGTTTACGCTCACCACCCCCACCTTATGTGGTTGGAGGTGCAAGTACAGTTACCAAAAATACCCATAAAAATGTAACAAGCAATTTGTACCCTCTCTTAAGCAACCATAAAGAAAATGTTTATGATGTGGATGATGAGCCTATTGTAATGACTGCCATTTCCCATGCTGTGCAAATGATAGATGCTGCATCACCACAATCATGAGTGGTGCCGCCATCTTCATCGGCAAGAGCAAGGGAAGTGCTAACACCCTCTGCACCCGTAGAGGAAGTTGTTAATACCATACATAGCAGCAGCAGATTAAACCCCCAGCCAGGTCAAAGGTAGCAGCACTGCCGGTCTGCATCCCATTCGGACAATAACCGTTCCGAATGGAAATGCAGATGTGAACGGTGTAGTGCCCACGAGTGAAGTAGTAATGCATTGTCCCTGGACAAGAGCAGAACTAAATTCCATCATAAATGATTTCCCCGATCCCAAAAAGGAACTAGCCAAATGTCAAAGATATTTGAGAAATTTGAGTAGTTCTCATGAGCCAACTAATAAAGATTGGCTTGTGGTGTTAAGGGCCTGTCTACCACGCAATACCGACGTGACAACATTTATCACAGATTTTGTATTGGATGGTGACGCTCCCTTAACAGACCAAGTAAACCAAGGTAACATTTCCCGCATTGTAACGCAATTGTGTATATATTTTCCGGTAGTAGTTAACTGGAACAAAATTTTCACCATTAAGCAAAAGGAGAGTGAATCTGCAGAAGATTATTGCGACCGGGCTCTGCAAGCTATCACCCAGTACACTGGGTTAGAAGAAATTAAAGATAGCACTCACCACAGGGGAATGATAGTCACGGTACTCATGGATGGTTTGAAAGAGAAATTAAAGACTCGGGTTCAGACCTCACAACCTGGCTGGAGGGGAGTCACAATAGATCCCCTCATATATTCTGCCATAGAACATGATAAAAACATCTCAAAGAAGAGAGAGACCCAGAGCGAAAAACTAATGGCTGTCAGTATACAAGCTCTGGAGGGAATGCCGGTAACATCACAGCCAAAAGACACACTCGCATCTGCACACACACTTTCACCTGAACAGTTATATGCCCTCACTAACCCCACGCAACAACAAACACAGCTCTATTCCACAAACCCTATACAACCACATGTCCCATACTACACACAAACCTCATATCCCCCACAATACCCTTACCCTCTCTATCCTTACCCATATCCACCACCTTTACTCAAACCTCACAACAACACGTGTCTTCACCCGATCCACGAACATGTTTTAACTGTAAACAAATAGGACACTTAAGTAGAAACTGTACAGTAAAAAGAGTAGGAACCCCAAATCAGGTAAGACCTGGACATCCCCATAAGGGATATGCACGGAGACCAGCAAATGCACCAGCTCCAATTGTGGCCGTAAATGCTTTATTGGAGAATGGTAGCCAACGCTAGGGGTCATCATACCTGTAGTCTACAGATAGTCAGGTTAACGGGAAGTACTAAGGAAGAACCGGTCATGATGGATGATGTAGCTGCTACTGAATATCCTTTTCTTGTAGACACAGGGGCGACCAGGTCAGTGATAAAATCTCCTGTTAATTTACAGGTGACCAACGAGACAGTACCAACAATGGGTGTAACAGGTAAAGTGGAACATTATCCTTTAACAAAGTCCACAGAGGTTACTATTGGGCCGTTGCATACCAGGCATTCTTTCCTTCTGGCCGTGGTGACTCCAACTAACCTGCTGAGTAGAGACTTGATATGTAAGATGGGATGTGTTATATATTGCACTCCTGATGGTGTATTTTTAGATATCCCAGAGAGAGTTGCACATGATGTGTGGGATATGTTGGACACTCCCCAAAGGATAATGTATCACTCTACAAGTTTAAATGAAAATCCATCTCAGATAGATGAAATGTTGTCCCAAATTCCAGATTCCCTTTGGACTAAGGATGGACAGGACACTGGATTAATGGCAAACGTAAGCCCTGTAATGGTAAATTTAAAAAGCGGTAGGCAAGCTCCAAAAATTTCCCAGTACCCACTAAAACAGGAGGTAGAATTAGGGGTTTTTCCAATAATTCAGCGATTATTGCAACAGGGAATTTTAGTTCGTACAGCTAGTGTAGCCAACAGTCCCATCTTCCCGGTGAAGAAGAGTGGTGGGAGGGGTTATAGGCTGGTACAAGATCTTACAGGTGTTAATAAGGTAGTAGAGAGCCAATTCCCTGTAGTGCCAAATCCAGCTGTCATCCTGATGCAGATCCCACCAAATGCAACCCATTTCACTGTCATTGACCTCTGTTCTGCTTTCTTCTCTGTGCCTCTCCAAAATGACTGTCAGTATCTATTCACATTTACATACAGAGGTGTACAATACACATGGACATGGTTACCCCAAGGTTTCATAGACAGCCCCAGTATCTTCTCCCAGGCATTGCACGACTGTTTACAATCTTTTCAACCTGCCAATGGATCTGTTCTAATTCAATATTTATTGCTATGATCTGACTCATTTATGTCATGTTTGAATGATACTAAACTTTTGGTGCTTCATCTCTCGCATACAGGACACAAGGTGGCTAAGGACAAACTACAGCCGTGCCAATCCAGAGTAAAATATTTGGGACACTGCCTAACCCAGGGGTTACGACATCTTACAAATGATAGAATCCAGGCCATACAGAACATGACACTGCCACAGAATCAACAGCAAATTCGTACCTTCTTGGGAATGTGTGGATACCGTAGAATGTGGATCCCAGGTTTTTCTATTTTGGCCTTGCCTTTACAGGAAATAGTGTCTTCCTCAAAGCCCAATCATGTCATACACACAGAGGAAACAGAGTAGGCTTTTCTTAATCTTAAGGATAGTCTGACAAAAGCTCCTGCATTGGGAATACCTGATTATGAAAAACCTTTTGATTTGTATTGTACGGAAGCTGATGTATGTGCTGCAGGTGTCCTTACACAAAAACATGGTGGTGCCAGTAGGCCCATAGCATACTACAGTGCCCAATTGGACACTGTGGCAAGATCACTCCTAACTTGTTTGAGAAGTGTAGCAGCTACCACTTTATTGGTGAGTAAAAGTGAGGACGTAGTATTGGGTCATGATATGATAATCTACACTCCCCATGCTGTATCTGCTCTGTTGAACTCAGCTCAAACCAGACAGGTCTCTTCGGCTAGGTTTACCAAATGGGAATTAGCTCTAATCGCACCCGCAAACATCACTGTTAAATGTTGCAGCACGCTGAATCCAGCAGCATATTTACCATATGTACAATATGATGTACAAAGGGTGGAAGGAGGCAAGTTGCTGGCGTGAGGTGAGTTCAGCGGAAATAATGATACGCACGATTGTATGGAATATCTGAATCAGACCTTTACTGCTAGACCTGACATACACGACACACCTTTAGAGAATGTGGATGTGACTTTTTATATGGATGGGAGTTGTCATAGACAAACAGACACAGGTGAATTATGTACAGGTTATGTTGTAGTAAATGACAGACATCATAGAAGCCAAACCTCTTGGTCCTCCTCACTCAGCACAGGTGTCAGAGTTTGTAGCACTAACTAGAGCGTGTGAACTGGCAGCAGGCAAATCTGCTAACATTTACACTGACTTGAGGTACGCGTTTGGGGTGGTGCACGATTTTGGGGCTCTATGGCGTCTGAGAAATTTTATAACAGCAGGCACACCAGTTGCACATTCCCGACACATATAACATCTTTTAGAAGCAATCCAACTGCCCAAAGTGGTGGCAGGAATTAAATGTAAAGCCCATACATGTGAAGATGATCCGGGTGTCACTGGTCAACATCAGAGCCGATGAAGCTGCAAAATGGGCAGCAGGGTTAAAAATGTTTTCTCCCACTGAAAAAATGATGTCTTTCCAAACAATTGATATTCTGAAATTAATTGAGATGCAAAATTTGTGTTCAAATCAGGAAAAGTCCATTTGGAAGTCCAAGGGATGTGGACAAGAGTCCTCCAGGCTCTGGAGGGATGGACATGGTAAACCAGTAGCCCCCAAGGCATATTACCCCAGCCTGGCTGAGGCAGCACACTGTCTGACTCATCTGGGAAAACAAGGTATGTGCAAGTTGGGGAGAGCACATTGGTGCGCACCAGGTTTTTCTTCTCAAGCAGAAAAGATAGCAATGTCCTGTCTGACCTGCTTGAGGAAGAATATAGGGAAAGCGATCCATACTTAACCGTCCCACATTCCACCGACTGATGGACCTTTCCAGGTGATGCAAATTGATTTCATCCAATTACCCCCCTGCAGGAATCTTAAGTATGTATTAGTGTGCACTGATGTATTTTCTAATTTTGTTGAGGCCTACCCAGCGGCAACTAATACTGCTGTGTTTACTGCCAAGAAAATAGTTCAGGAATTTGTATGCTGGTACAGTATCCCTAAAATCATTGACAGTGACAGGGGTACTCATTTCACAGGTGTTGTTTTTCAAAATATGTGTAAGCTGATGGGTATTAATAGCCGACTTCACACCCCCTACCAACCACAATCCAGTGCCAAGGTAGAGAGGATGAACGGGACTATTAAAAATAAGTTAAGTAAAATCATGGCAGACACTGGACTAGGATGGCCAGAAGCGTTACCTTTGGTCCTACATAACATAAGGACCACTCCTAGACCCCCTCTAAATCTGTCCCCATTTGAAATACTGTTCGGTAGACAACCTCATTTGATTATAAGTCCACAGGAAGACTTGAAGGGTAACAACAAGGTAACTGTAAAGTATCTTATATCAATGAGTTAGCAGTTAAAGCAACAGCAGCAGAAACTGAAATTGTTGTTGTCCCATGATATGCCTGAAACTAACTGTCATGATGTTGAACCAGGAGAATATGTTATGATCAGAAATTTCTTGCATTCAGGTTGTTTGACTGATCGGTGGGAAGGTCGGTACCAGGTGCTGCTGACAAGTACTACATCTTTGAAGGTGGCTGAGAGAGATACCTGGGTCAATTTCTCTCACTGCAAAAAGGTCAATCAACCGGTGGAGAAACAAGTCGGAGACAAGGCTGATAGAGTGGATCTGTCGCTCGCGAGCTTGTTCCGGGAGGATGGAAAAGGTCGTAGTGAGATACCTGAACTAATAGAAATATGCAGGTCTTGTTGTGACAATGGACAGGCCTGCTGTGTTCATTTTCATATTCTCTTTTAGAGTGTTCACCATCCTAGTCGGTTCGGGAATATCCAGTTTCTGTGATGGGAGACCAATTGAGGAAATGGGAGCTGATGGCAGTGCTGATGGAGTGGAGTCAGGAGGAGGGCAATGCCAATCAGGGGAGTGTCTGACCAATCTTAGTACTGTTATTGTTAAGAGAGCTGTCATTCCGGATACTCGGGGATGGTGTGGAGGTTTATCGTCTGAAGATTCCTGTATTTGTGAGCTTTGTGGGTCCCTAGTTGATGAGAACTGTATCCAACAGTGCCAACCTAAATATAACCCGTACTGGGGTGGGTATCCTTTAGAAGATTATCATAGCATGGAAGGCAAAGTGTTAAATCAAACTGATTGCTGGGTATGTTCACATGTGCCACAGGGACAGCATAATGTAGGGTTGGTGCCATTTCCACTGAATATGACGGAAATTTTAGAATTACAAAAAGGGAAAACATTGGATGGAAAATTTCTCTCATCCAAACCACCTCATTTCAAACTATATCAATTCCAAGTAGATAGATCACTTTTGTGTTTAAACATAACCAACTCCAATAAACCCGGGAGTTGGGAAGTGACAAGGAATAACTAGCTATTACCAATAAGTGTTATATACTCTCAAAAAGACCTAGAATATATAAAAAATATATATAGATGGATATGACAATACTATAAGAGATATTGACTCTATAAAATTCAGGACAATATATTATTTTAAACCAGATACATGTCAGATGGATAGATATATTTCTAACACAGAATAGTTACAACTTACTATACAAGTGGTCTCTTTACCCGGTATCTACTGGCATATCAGCACTAAATGCTTATTCCCAAGTGATACTGCATCAGTTTGTGACTCCACATTAATATACAAACGGGGACCATTCCTGGTCATGTGGAGCAAGAACTAAACTAGACCTACAACCTGTTTCTGTGAAGGAGCATTCCTACTACTGACTATACCTTTGGAGGCTGATACTGATTGTGGAATCACAGCATAATAGTGCTGCATTCAATACAGGACAACAGAGACACCTTCTGCAGGGGTGTATCTGTTGCTACCTTTGCATATTATCATAGAACCAGCTTATGTATTTTTATTTTGTTTTGTGTGTTTTTTTTATATATTTTATATTCCTTGTCTTTTTATGTCAATACAATAAATTGTTTATATAGCGCTCCTTGTCTGGATTCAGTCATAAGCCTTAGAATATCATTGGGATAACTGATACATACCCACTTAGTGACGCTTATCCAGGTCTATACATTTTTGGTTTCATTAGGTGTATCTACAGATATAACACTCTTAGGAGCAGCTCTTATATATTGATATCCATCTATATTTTGATTAATTATCCATATGCGCCTGAATTATATGTGTAAACATATATATTTTCTTTTGTTCTTAGAAATATAACAACTGGAAGGACAAAATTGCTTTGCTAGATTACTGTACATTAATCAATTTAATGGGCAACATTTGCACATCTGTGTGCAAATGAGTTTGATTCTGGATACAAAGTGCTACGATGCAGCGGCCATGGCTTTTTCTCACTGTAGTTTTCATTGTGCTTCATCTGTGAATTTGTTCATGTTTACAACAAATTTCTATGTGGTTAAAGTTGCAACCTAGCATCTCTACTGTTCTTTGAGTGGTATTTTGCTGCATCTGTGATGATAATTAGATGCAAAATATAAAGAAAAAATGGAAAATGGCACCTATTGGAGAAGCTCAGTTGTACCAGGCATCTCGCCCTGTATGGGGCGTAGATGCTAATTGAGCACACATCTGTGTTTGTAAGAGAATGCTGCCACTTATAATTATATAAGAACCAGAGTTCTCTAGCAGCCATGGACATGTTAGCTTTGGTAGTTTCACAAGCTAAAGCATGCCAAACCAATTGACAGCCATAAGGAATTGCTGGATCTTTTCCAATAAATTGAAATATATTTAAATCTTTCACTCATTAAGCCACTCCCAGTGTATCAGCATAGGCTGCTTTTCATTGTGTGGCACACATGTTCAAGGTTTTTTAGGCTTGATTTCCCTAGTGAATTTCACCATATGCTTGTCAAGCTTACCAAATATGAAATCAGACTGGCTATGTTACCCCCTAGTCAATCAATGGGATTTGTTACTTGTAGATAAGCCCTCAGCTTGTGAATTGCATTACAGCTCTACTAGGTGCAAATGTATCATCATCCAATAGTTTTCTTTTAGTCAAGCATTGGATAATTGAAAAAGAAAAGAAAGAAGAGCAGAAGAATGATGATAAAGATATCATAGCAATATGACATGCAATAAATAATGAAGATTGAGCAAGTATTTACTGCAAATAAAGGAAGTTTATACAGTGCTTTAAATGTATCGTATTTTACTATAGGGCAATACAAGTCACAGTGACCCACTGATGCCTGAGAAAGCCAGTGCTTGAAAGCACCAGGAAATTGCACACATTAAAACTATTTTTTACTAATTTTAAATTATTACCCCAAGACCCACCATCCAGTGGCATTAGGAGCTTCTGCATAATCAGCAATGGGATCGATTTTCATAAGGAGATGTTTATTTTTTGCAGGTTCAATCCCCCTCAAGAATTCTGATCCATTTTGAGCCTATCATGGAGTTTTTCCTATTATAATAGCACAAGCCCAGCCTTTCTTAGTTTCTTGCAGCTTTTTCAGAAGAAGAATGCACACTTTTTCTCTATTGGGTACAAACACTTACATGATAATACCTTTACTTACCTTTAGTTACATGTGCATGCTCCAATCTAGGTAGAGTAGGCTGAAAGTAAAACTTGTGTGGGACACAAAAATTCCATGTTCTTATACTACACAGTTTGATATATTTTCAACTGTAAATGAAGCTCAAAATTTAGAAAAATAACCCTTCAAAACCAAAAATTTGCAAAACAAAGAAATGTACAATTAGTACATTTTTCAGTACCTTTGCTCAGCATGAGATGAACGACAAAAAAATGTTTCCTTTTGGCAACACAAGAAGTAATAAGTAATTTTTGATCTTAGCAGATAACACAAGTAATTAAGATAATTAACCACCCTGAAGAGAAAAATGTACTGCAATAAATGTTCTAGTTAGGTTCACATGGTAACATCCCAGCTGTTTTTCTACTTAATATACATCAAGAATCTTGCATGATGTCTGTTTAATTTTCTCAGAAGAATAGGGTGGTATAATTGCATTCAATAAAATTCATAGAACAATCAATGAGATGCTTTGAGAGAACTTCTAACCTCATCATAGAATGTAAAAAAAATCCTGTTGAGTAATAATAATCATCTCATGCTGGAGTAGTGAATAGTTGGTTTAATTTCAATATAATTAATTATAGAAAAAAAGTGGGTTATCAGATAAATAGAAAAAATACCCACATTCTTTCAATTGTACTTGATATCACAGAGTAGATGAACAAAATAATTGAAACTGCTCCACAAAATATTTATTTGGCCACAACAAGTGTCTGATTTCAGAACAATGTTCCCATTGACCATCAAAATCCAGCTTTATATCATTGAATAAATTCAGCTAAATTTTCTATTTCCTGAGTGAAATGCTATTCTGTACATTATCAAAGGAAATTTGGAAATCGAGAATTTATTCATAGACTTGAAAACCCTGCACAAATTGTTAATGTTTAAATCATATGGATATGAGCAACCAAACATTTGATTTTGGATGCTCATAGACATTTATTTTAATTTAAATAATAATATATATGTTTGTATATACATATAGAAGTTTAATGACATTCTGTCTTTTAAAGTTCCTCAAGTTTTCTTTACAGTGAAGTTTAAAAATATTATATTGTATTGTAAGATATCAGTAATAATTAATCTACTATATACCCAGTGGTAACTTTTTTAGTTATACCTGTAATTATGCTCAGAAATGCAAAGAGCTCATCAGCCAATCATATAGCAGCAACTCAATTCATTAAAGTATTGATATAGAAGGTTCAGTAGTTGAGGAGACCAAACACCACAATGGGTAAGAAATGTGATCTAAGTGACTTTGTCCATGAAGCCATTGTTGGTGTCATATAGGGTGGTTTGAATATCTCAAAACTGGTTAAAAATGTGGTGTAAATTAGAAATGTGTTGTTCAGTTTTCCTGAAGTACAAACACACCTGAACCTAGGGGTTCTGAGTTGAATCGAGTCCCATTTTGGATTTACTATGGGATTCTGAGTCGAACCAAGTCCAGGTTAAGTTCTGTAGTCAGTTTGAAACTCAGATTTAAAAACCAAACTCAGGTTTTGGATTGCATGCACACATGTCCAAATTACATGATTTTAGCTGTTTTATTGATTATTTTATTGATTTTTTTTAATAGCTTTTTTATACATTTTTAAGAAATCCAAAACCAAACTAATGCCAAATCTGCACCAAGACAATTGAGGGTGGTTTTGCCAAAACCAAAACACAATGATGAATAAAACCAAAACATCAGGGTCTAAACACGTCTCTAGTGTAAATATTAATAAATTGATCCACCCTGCCTTATATTAATGCTTTAGGCTGCTGGTGGTGGTATAAAGGTAGACATAGGACCCTTAACACCAGTTGGGCAATTTTAAAAGCAATATCCTACTTAAATACTGTTGCTGACCATGTGCATCCCGCATTGGCCACATTCTAGCTAATTCAAGCAGGATAATGTAAAATATATATATATATATATATATATATATATAATCAGATTCCATCTCAAGTCAGTTTAACAAAATGGCAATGCATTCCAATTGCCTACACAGTCACCAGCTCTTAAACCAGTAAAGCACCTTGGAGATGTAATGTAATGGTAGTTATTCATCTGCAATAAGTCTACAGTGATTGCATGATGAAATATGGACCAATCTGAAAAAATTAATTTCTAGCAAAGTGCTGAATTCATGTCAAAAAAACTGTACTGGGTTCAAAGTTGGATATTAACCCAGTACTAAATAAGAGCACATAATAAAGTGGCCACCGGGGGCCTGATTCTGAGTCACATGGATCTTTGTTCATGGATACAAATGGCAAGTTTTTGCATACACCACATCTACAATAGGGAATTTTACGCAATTTTGCATATGTCAATCCTATACTGAGTTGGACAGAATTTGCCAGGATTAGTCTTTCTGTGAGATTGGGCATTTTGGGAATATGAACTAGGCAGTGACAATGCGATCACATGTAACCACTCTAACTTGTGAAAGTGTAATGGGACTGTCATTGGCATTTATCAAAAGCTCATTGCAGTCAGGTGTATGGGGAAGAGAAGCCTGTTTTTGATGTATCTCTTGCACCTAGCATGGGATTGGTTCAAGAACCAGTACTAATGATAATGGTTGTGGTGACCAGCAATAAAATCAGTTGGCAGCACAGGTTTCCCCATGTAAATGCACAAACCTCCACTTTAATTGAACAGATACTTTCATTAGCATCAAGCGGGAAATCTGGCTTCCTCACTCCACACAAATACAGCCACTCTCTGTCTGACTCATACTCAGCTAAAGACTGTACACAGTATATATATATATATATATATATATATATATATATATATATATCCCTGAGGAAGTCTGTGTTAACCTTGCACAGCATCATAATGAAATGCATTGGGTGCACTGTTCTTATTTTGGAAGCTCTCTTCCAGATTATTCAGATATGTGTAATGTTTTATCCTTATTATATGTATAAGTTTTATGTATACTGACATTATATTTGTATATCTAAATTGAATTAAACTTACTGTTGTTCTTTGCTTTTTATGCTTGAGACATATTAAAGAAGATTCACGGAAATCCATCTGTTGGATTCATTTGAGATCTTAGATAAGCTTTATCACACATTCAGATTGTTACTGAACCACTTTTATGGTTTTTGTTCACAATGGTTATTGAACTAGGAGGAGCCCTTGCCATGGTATTTTTATACACATATCTCAAATATAAAACAGCACAGCTCTTTCTAGTGCATTAACATATATATATATATATATATATATATATATATGCTGCATGTGGTTTGGCACTAGCCACAAAGAAAAAAATAGATGTTGGGTGCCTTCTTAACAAACATATATAGCAGGTATTTCCTTTAGGCGCTGAATAGGCCCCCTAGTGAAAGAAGAAAGCGGCACTCCATTGTAGAATAAATACGATATATTGAAAAAAGTTACTTGATACACCACAAGTGTGTCGACGTCTCAAGGTCTCCCCGAACCTTGTCTTCAGGACCAGTGTACTCAAAGTGAACAAGTAAGAGTGTCTTACCTTAATAGTATTGTAGCTGTGGCGTGTCGGTGCACGCTGGACTCACATTTTCTTTGCAGTGCACATAATTCTTTTCACATCACAACCAGCACACAGCTCATTAAACACTTTTTATTTTTCAGCTGTTCTCTCCTACCCAGTGGGATGATGGTGTTGTACAGGGTTTCCAGGGAGACACGTGACGTCATCATTGGTGGCGGCTTCTGGGTTTCCCTTGACAGGCAAATATGTCAAAGTCTTTCCTTCTCACCAGTCCCTACACTGACAAGTAACTCACAGAAATATGGGAACTTCTCTGCCACTAGGAATTACACAGATTTATATACAGATTATGCTTGTTTCATGGGTTGAGGTCTATTAGCTCATAGCCTTAAAGACATAGAACCTCCTCTAACGTATCAATTAATGGGCACCTGGGGAATCAACTGGCAAGAATTGGCTTAAATATGGAAAAATGTTGTGCAAGAGAAAATGTGTCCATAAAATGTTAATACATTAAGGCATATTTAACATTTGTGGCCTGTGTCTGGATGTTTAATGTAATCTCTGGTAGTGATGTAGCTACGTGTAAACATCCCAAACATTTATAGTAGTCATTTTAAGTTTTACCCATAAAGTGTCCAAGGATGCAGCCACTGTCCTCACCACACCCAGAAAATGGGGCCGATGCTCCCGTTTTCTGGAACACTGGCCATCGTCGCCCCTTCCCTCTCCCCAAAGGCCGCATCATGCTGCGGCTTACGGGGCACTGCGACAGTGCAGATCCTGCACATGCGCAGATAAAAAACATCGGAGATGTACTTAAACCATTGGATTTGCATATGGAGATGTACATCGGAGATGTACGTAAACCATCTGGGTGCATTGCCAAACATTAAATAAATTGTTTTGTTCATGGATGTTATTTATCATACTGTTAGTATGTTGATATTTCTGTGGATCTGACCTTTTGCATGTGTTTAAGGGAATGATAGTTATTTAAATGTTGTGCAAAGGAAACATTCACATTTCACTATGTTAATCGGTATTCCCAGGGTCGGTGAGGTCTTGTAACTTGCTTTACTGTTATTAAAAAAGTAATGTAGAGAAGCTAAAATACACTTCTGAAAATTTTATAAAACAATAGTAAAATTGTAAAAAGATAATTATAATTAAAAAAAAAAAAATTTAAAAGTATTTTGTATGATGACCTTGTGTAATTGCATAGAAAAATCACAATACAATGTTCCTGTAAGGGTAAGGACATTCTAAGACAATTTAAGGGATTATAAAATATACTGTATCTGCAGTGTTATTAAGAACTACTGACAAACAATTATAATTGAAATCTTTTTCAGCAAGATTTGTTTACTGTAACCTAACTTATTGCATTAAAATATTATTGAGTAAATTATGTGATTAAAAATATGGTATGGTTAAAACGGTAAAACTTTAACAAGCTGATTTACTGTGCTGCATAATGTTTCCAGATTTTCAAGTCTTTACTGTCTATCAGTTAATTGGAAAAAAATACGGTAGTTAAGTACTATAAATTATTTCATTTTAAGTAAATTTGGAAATGAAATGATCCCTTTATAAATACATTTACAAAAAAAAATCATATACATTTAGTAGTATTTCTTATGCACAATATTCCTGTATTTTCATATATAAATGTATGAATATATGCACATAGCACACATGCAATTGGTGTATATACAGTATAGGGCAGAAATAAAGCAGATCAAACAAGATAATTATCTTCTGTTCCATTACAGGACACATTATCTACAGTGCCAGATTAAGGTCCAAATGGGCCTGGAGCTGACATTTATTTAGGGCCTATTGTGTGCTGCTACCGGGGGGGTGACCCGCGCTGTGCAGTGTGACTATTGATGTTGGTGCATAACTAGAGGTGTGGTTTGTGTTTAGGGGCCTATTCATTATCCCTTATAGACCTTTTACACATGTGGAAACGCTAGTTTCTGCATGTTTTCTGTAACAAGCCCATTATTATTAGGACGCCTAGTATTCAGAAAACTTTAGTTTATGTGTGGGAAGCAACAACCTCTTCCGATGGCGTTGGTTCCTGGAGGCCCGATCCTTCCTATGGGAAGGAAGTCCGCCTCTGCACTGTAAGACCTCAGGTCACAGCTGAAGTCAGCTGGGTTGGCAGGGGTAGTGTAAAGGTGGGTACTACACACTAGACCAGAGGTTTCCAAACTTTTTTGAATCATGGCACCCTAGAGTATCAGAAATGTTTCGTGGCACCCCTAACATTAAGTCTGTTATTCAGAAAATAATTAAGTAAAGTGAAGTAAATTGTACTTACCTGTCATCCAGGCTCAGTTATGTGGTGGGGGAAAGGTATGCACTTCTGTTTGTCCACATATTTACATTACTTTGACCATAAATAATATGATATGGTGGTGGACCACTAACCTGAGGCACCACTGCAAGCGTCTTGAGGCACCCCAGGGTGCCACGGCGCACAGTTTGGGAACCGCTGCACTAGACGATATGCCTGCCCAATCCCATGGATTGGGCAGACATATTGGGCACATTGTTTAGTATGTACCCACTTTGCGCACTTCCGTTGTCCATGCATGCAGGGACGGTGAAGCGACCCAGCTGCCGATGCCTGCAAGGTCAATGGTGCCGGTGAACGACATACTGTATCGGGTGGTCAGTCACCAGATTATGCAGTGTGTAAAGGCCCACATACACGGCACGATATATGTGCCAATCCGACAGAACGGCACGTTATAGGTGCTATATCGTGCCATGTATGGGCACGATATCGTACCTGATATCATTCTGCGCGCTCCCGTGGGGTCGTACATCGCATCCCCAGGTCTTCCTGCAAAACCATCTGACCTGGGATGCGATGTACGATCCCATTCAAATGGTGGAGGGGGGAGCCGGCATACCGTGCGGTCAGCAGGGACCGCACGATTGCCGGCAGTGACAGCACGACCCGTCTGCTGACAGATCGGCAGTCACACTACACGGTGCATCGCACCGTGTATGGCCAGCATTAGTGTCACTTTATAGAAATGAGTAGCCCCATACCAGAGTGCCAGTCCATCATAACCTATAACCCTGCGTCCCGTGCCACTTCACCAGGTAACTAGGGTGCTGCTTGGGGTGTCCTAAGGACACTCTGAGCAGCAGTACATATCCCATGGTTCCAATACAGTGGGGGAGACAGGAATACAGAGACGGGCACGGGCTGTGGTGGCAGGTGAGTATGGCTGGTTCTGTCCCCTGGGCACCCCGTCCTATGCAAAGGCACCGACCGCACTGCCCTCCTTATGGCCCTGGAATGGGTGTAGTCCACACACAGTATATACACATATATATAATATACACACACAGTGATATATATATATATATATAAACACACACAGTATAAATACACACACACACACACACACACACACACACACACACACATTGTATATATATATATTCATACATACATACATACACATATATATATTTTAATATTCAATAAAATTCTATTATGTATATGATTGATATACATACATATCAATACATATAGTACTACAACAGCAGCAGCAGTTTGGCCAGAAAAATGAAAAGCAGGCAGCTCACCTTTTGGGGGATCACACCCAGTGCTGCTGCTATCACGGAGTCACCAGCCGCCCTAAACGGAGGAGCTGAGAGCATGTGACGGTGGTGGTGCCGGTGGTCAGTGCACTGCCTGGGACGGGCTGCACGAAGACGCGGTGCGGTGGCAGTGGCGGGCAGCAGCTATGTGACGTCACACGCAGTGACGTCACATGACGTGAAGGCTCCGCTGCTGCCAATTACTAGCGCTGGGAGGGCATTAGAAAGCACAGTCCTCCATAGTGCTCCAGTCCATTATGGTTAGCTTCCTCACCGGTGGTCCAGTGTTGCAGCGGTGCTGGAGGAGAGGGGGGGTTGGGTGGTTTGCATTATGCGAGGCCGAAGGGGGGGCGTGGTCGGCCCTCAGGCTGCTGCAGAATGAAAGAAAAAATCCTTTCTGCATCAGCGCACACACACATCAGAAGGCATTGGGCCTATTCTGATGCTGGGCCTGGAGCTGTAGCTCCATCAGCCCCATTATTAATCCGGCCCTGATTATCTAATCAGAACACACAGAGAAAATAAATAATAAAAATATATTGATTTTAAAATTATGTTTGGGAATTGTGCATGGCTATTTGACACTATACACAATTTGGGGGAGATGTACTAAGGCTGTGTACATACCTATAGATATATCTGTCCAATCTGTCTGGTGGGAAGGAAAATCTGGTCTGTTTTCCAGTGTTTGGGAGCAAATCTCTATTTTTATTTGCTCCCATACATTACCAGATTTTCCTTCCCACCAGAGAGATTGGACAAATATATCTATAAGTGTGTATGCAGCCTAACGCATGGAGAGAGATACAGTGGAGAGAGAGGAAGTACCAACAAATCAGCTCCTAACTGTCATTTTACTGGCTGTGTTTGAAAAATGACAGGCGCTGATTGGTTGGAACTTTATCTCAATCTACTTTCTCTCTCTCCAAGGAGTAAATGTAATAGGGTGCAGTTTTGACATCGGTGAGTCCCGTGCAAGACTTCCCGATGTTTTAAAGTAGTGGTTATTTAGCAGACAAAACCTGGTTGATTTTGCCTGTTAAATAATTGCTACATTAAAAAACAGTCTCACACAGGACTCGCTGATGTCAGAACTCTGCACCCTATTGCATTTATTCCCAAGGCTACATCTACCTTAATATGTTAATGAACTCTCCATTACATTATAGACTCTGGAGCTATATGTGGGTCAAAGTCTCAGAAAAGGGAATACTGTATGATTCATCTAGGAGAGGGTCAAGAGGTTTATTAGGCCATGCTTAGAGTTGGCGTAGCAAGAAAGTGGAATTGATATATTTGTCAATCCATGTAATGGATGGGATTCATAAGCGTCAGCAATGATTAATATAATTTAAACAGTTTCAATTTATACAAGTTGAACACTGATACTACCCCATCTCCTTTATCTGGAGAGTATTTCATTATTATAAATGGGATTAGCGACATGCCCCAGCTTTGCACCACAGCCACCTGTATCTCATAACAACCCATGCCATGTCACCAGAGTCCCCCGCATCTCATAACAGCCCACACCATGTCACGACAGTCCCCTGCATCTTACCACAGCCCCCTGCATCTCATAACAGGGCAGTGGGGCAGACAGTGTAATGGTTAGCATTACTGCCTCACAGCACTGAGGTCATGGGTTAGATTCCCACCATGGCCCTACCTGTGTGGAGTTTGTATATTCTCCCTGTGCTTGCATGGGTTTCATCCGGGTACTCCAGTTTCCTCCCACACTCCAAAAATATACTGGTAGGCTAATTGGCTCCCAGCAAAATTGACCATAGTGTGTATGTGTGTGAGTATGTGAGAGGGAACATAGATTGTTAGCTCCACTGGGGCAGGGACTGATGTGAATGGTAAGATATTCTCTGTACAGCGCTGTGGAATATGTGTGCGCTATATAAATAACTGGTAATAATAATAATAATAATAACCAACACCATGTCACTAGAGTCCCCTGCATCTTACCACAGCCCCCTGCATCTCATAACAACCCACCACATGTCACCAGAGTCCCATCTTACTCCTGCCCCTTGCATCTCATAACAACCCACCATGTCACCAGAGTCCCCTGCATCTTAGTCCTGCCCCCTGCATCTCATAACAACCCACACCATGTCACTAGAGTCCTCTGCATCTTACCAAAGCCCCCTGCATCTCATAACAACCGACACCATGCAGGGCCATTTATAGGGTCTTGAGCTCCCAGTGCAAACAGTGAAAATCCACCCCTACCCTTAAGAAGCAGTAGTTACTATTTGCGTGCACGCCTCTGGGAAGGGTATGTGAACTCACTAAGGGGTGTGGTCTCATTGTAAGGAGGCGTGGTCTCAAATA
Source organism: Taudactylus pleione (assembly GCA_031769625.1). NCBI lineage: Eukaryota > Metazoa > Chordata > Amphibia > Anura > Myobatrachidae > Taudactylus > Taudactylus pleione. The sequence continues at coordinate 7,599,017 of JAUIMM010000061.1, read as the reverse complement.
AAAAGACTACAGCATGTCAGCTGCTGTGACTGCAGAGCCCATGGGTGGCTAACCAGTGAAAAGCAAAGAGTCAAAAGATATCTGTGGTATAGTTAGTGCCAACAGCAAGTGCGTGCCTAAGGCATGCACTCAAAAATGGGGCATGGCCTAGCCATCACAAGGCTATGCCCCATTACTGTGTGCAAACCTTTGGTATGACATTTGCAAGAGCATAACCTTGTGTCACCCCCACATATTTAGTCACACTGGGGGTTAGCCCAGCACATTGAAAGCCAGATCTACATAAAATATACTGAAAAAGCCACTTCAGCATAAAATACACTGCATCAAGCCACTTCCACATAAAATACATTGAAACAGCCAGAGCCAAATAAAAAGTTTTAACAAACTACATTCACATAAAATACATTTTGAACTCCAGAGCAACATAAAATACATTGAAAAAGCAAGATTCACATAATATATATTTCAGCTCCTCCATGTGTCACTCCAGCCCCCTCCTATGCTGTTCCAGCCCACATTCATGTGTCATTGCAGCCACCCCCTGGAGTTATCACAACAGCACCACTCTGCCCCCTTAAGCATGAAATCAGGCATTATCCCCACAGCTCTCAGGCTGCCCCCCACTGGATCTCAGACAATAGTGCCTATTATTCAGTGCCCCCTGTATTTGTGCCCCTTATGCAGTGTCCCTTGTAGTTTTGGCCTTTATACAGTGCCCCAATTGCAGTGCAGGAAAGTGAATATACTGAGGAGGACAGGTCTCCAGACATGTTTATTACAAAATAGCTAGATGATGGAAAGTTGGAGACCTAAGGGTTTTTGAGCACAGTAACTTAATAGCCAGCCAGTAACTATTTTTTCTTATCAAGGATCCTTAATACATTATACACATACATACTTGCCCAATTTGCCCCTTTTCCTTTTTCTCTCTGGAGTCTCTCTACTGCCTATGTGTTATGTGCGGTGCTCAATGCCCAGCAGTGAAGTCTCCAGACCAGTCCATGCTTCAAACATCTGCACCCACTCCAGTGTCCTAACTCCTAATGAAATGGCACCCACCCTGGCTCCTCGGCATCCAGATGTGCCTTAAATAGGCTGCTCCTCTGCATGGATGCTCATCTTGATGTCATGACACAGCCGCATCATGTGGTGGGTTGGCGGGGATGGACAGGGAGAGACTGGAGGAAGGAGCAGCACCAGCAAGCACAGGGCAGCAGTTGCTACTGCCTCTACAACAACTTGTCTGTAAGTCTGACTGATAGGGCCAGGGCGGAGCACCGTGTGCAATTGCATGGGTCACATGCCCCTATTAATGCCACTGACACCATGTCACCAGAGTCCCCTGCATCTTACCTCAGCCTCCTGCATCACACATCATCCTTCTGCTTCTCACTATTGCACCCTGCATTTCATCACAGCATTTTATATTTTACCATAGCCCCTTGCATCTCACCACAGGTCCCTACTTTTCACTCCTGCTTCTTACCACAGCACCCTGCATCACACCACTGGCCTCTTAATCTCACCACAACCCCCTGTTTCTCACTCCTGCCCCCTGCATCTCACCAGTGTCACCACAACCCCTCTTTAGCTGCCCTGCAGCTGACTTGGGGCCTGGCCCCTGGGATGTGCTGGTATGGGCAGGAGGATCATGGATGAGAGATTTGTATTGCAGCTTAAGCATATTCAGCAGCATGAACACAGGGTTGGTGCATATTTCTGAATCTTTCATGCACACCCCTCCTCACTGCTGAACATGGTGGTGAGCAATGTCCTCTTTGCACATTGTACCCTGTATTTTGTGGGCCTCCTGTTAAGCTTCCAGAAGCTGATGCCCCTGTCTGAGAACAGTAGTGACTTCCATAGGTGGTGCCACCTGTTCACCGAGGGTGTGTGGCTGAGCAGAACATCACTCTGGATAGGGAACATTTAATGATAGTAGAATGGTGGATGAAGTTCATCTAAAGGCTCAGGATAGAGATGGACATTGCAATCCGATGATTACTGACCATCAATGTTTTTGTTCCTATGGTAGTGTTTTTACCATTTGGTGGTGGCAGTCCGATGTTTGCCTCCATTAAATGGAAATAATTTGATGATGTTCCAATGGTTGGTTGTTTGCTTGTTTTTAGTTCCTGAAAGCTTGTCTCCCCTGGCTCCTTCCTGGCTACTGTGTCTGCCTCAGGGCATCTTCATGGGTTTGTTCAATCTCTATCTGCCTCATATGTGACCCTGCTCAGTCCCTGACTCCCTCCCCTCTCTAAGCTGCTGCTAAGAAACAGGGAAAATTGCTATCTCTGATTGGGCTTTTTGCTGTTTCACTAACCTTGTCATTTCCTATACAGCAGCTAGGTGCAAAATTATTTTTTTTTGTATGATCTGCTTTACTAAAATTGTCACTGCTTTTCTCCCTTTTATCTTTTATCACAGAAGAATGGTTCATACACCAAAACCTTCCTCAACCAATGCTGTATAGATTATTGAAAACCCCATCAAAATCTGTCCAGTGGATCAAGAGATTATCCTAAATGAACAGACAGACCCCCGGGGACATATATATATATAAATATATATATATATATATATATATATATATATATGTATATATATAATCAATTTGTAGGATTCCAAAATTCTGAGAACTTTTAGCAATTCAGGTGTGAATGCATAAATCAATCAAGATTTTTTATTACTGTTTTGGGTTCACTTGGATACCCTCTAAAGGACTCCTTTTAGTTTGGCCACATTTATGGAAATTATATGGAGATTACCCTTGGGTATTCTATGCCATTAGTTCAGTGAAGTCCAGATAGATATTGTTATATTCGTTTTCCAGTACTTCATATATGACTCTGTTGAACTGAAGTCTTGAGAAAGGTACACAATTGTACCGAAACATCGACCATGAATACAGACACTTACCCATTCTATTGAGATGTCTAAAGATGAATAAACTTTAATTGTTGTTTTAAGCAGTAAGTGCATCCTTTACTCCAGGAAATCTACTTCTATTTTGGGACTTATGTCCTTGGAAGCACCCTGAGGATGTCAAGTCTAAGTTGAGAGTGCAGGACATTTGGCGCTAGATAGATAGATAGATAGATAGATAGATAGATAGATAGATGGAATCAATTTGTAGGATTCCAAAATTCTGAGAACTTTTAGCAATTCATGTGTGAATGCATACTGTAAATCAATCAAGATTTTTTTACTACTGTTTTGGGTTCACTATATACTTTGACAGATACAGTATGTATTTCTTTATGTCAGGGAATTTGAATCATGGCTCACATATATACACCTCATTTTCTAGGTTCACAAATCATGTAGGTAAGGACAATAGAAAAGATTCAATATCTTTATTTCTCAGCTTGCAATACAGGGACATGATAACAATAACTATGTACAGAACTAATGTATAATAACCAGATATTTTACCAATTCACCCAAATGTAACCAACAGTTTGTATATGTGTGAGTCCTAATTATTAGTCCCCATGTGAGGCTATGTCATGGCATGTGGACATGAGTTTGCTTGGTGGGTGTCTAAGATATGTTCTGGTTCTTGTGGGCCCATGCTCTTCAGTCCACTACTAATGTGGTAGGAAATAAATACTAGTCTCCCTCCTCCAGAGGGATTACTGGGCTCTGTGAATCGTAGTCTTATCCCAAAGGAGATTATATCACAGGTTTGGATACAAGTACATAAAGTCTTGTAAGTCTCACCACAGAAGGTTACAGAATCACTTGGACATAACCGAGAAGAAATCAAAATTCCAGGTTATTCTATTTCAAGAATTAAATAAAATATCCTGTGCTCTATCTTTAACACCTGCAATTTTCCACAGGCCAAGATGCCACCAAGAGGGTGTGTGCAGAAATCCCAACAGCTGTAATTTAGTGTTTTGATAAAAGGCTTTAGCTGGAGTACAACTAAATGTATAATATTTTCTCCCATACCCTCTCATCGGTTGATATCAGAGAGTGTAATCTGTCTCTTGGAACAATGTTCCATCCTTCACACTAATGGAAGTGATTCTTGATGAAAAGAACATCCCAAGTTAACTATTTACAAGCATTTGTGTTGTCACCTGGGTGACAGCGCCTTGCTTCCTTTTGGGGCCTGGGTTGTATATGAGAGCTGACATGTCAGAACATCCTTTTTTCATTAATGTTGTTCTGCCCACTGCAGACTAGAACCCTATTTATTTGTCAAGGCACAAATATCATCTCTTAACAGGGACTATTGTCAACTAGTTTATACCAATTTATCATGTTCATTTGTCGCAAACAGTCCTGATTGATATATTGAAATACCAAAAGCAATGTAACTGTACTAATGTGCCTGTTTCCTTCTGTTCCTCCCTCTCATAGAGTGGGGGGCAAATAAAGATTTTTAAAACATTCTTCTAATACTTTATAATACTTTTATCTGCCATTTTATAAACTGCTCATAGATTCAATCATTTAGTGGTCAATGCTTGCAGACAACAGTGAAGTGGCAAACATCACAGAGAGCACAATATATAGTTCTGTCATCACACACCATGCCTACAAAAAAGAAATAATGCTAGAATAATGCCACCTCTCAAACATGATTTATAACATAGTTCAAAGTGGTTGCAAAAATATAGTTTCTGCCCTCCAGACAGACAAATGCTAGAAATCGAAATTAAAGACAGACTGTCTGTGTGAGTAAATCCTTTAGCACCCAGAGCTGTAATTTTTCCTGAAACAATGGTAGAAAGGATTTTCCATTTAGTATTCCATTTATAAACCTGTATAGCTGATCTTACTTCAATTAATATTTGGCATAATTTTAACAAATAAAGTTTAAAAAATAAAATTCCAGGGAATCTAAAGTTATAACTGGTATCCTTAGATTGTTGAATTATCATCTTGATACATTCCTTTTTTATTAATTTAAGAATCTTTCTACACTATTTAATAATGTTAAAACCGAGTTATACCCTTTCATCTAAAAGATAAGTCAATTGATGAAAATCTCATATACAAGATTTTAAAAAGTATGCTAAAATTATAGAGAAATCTTTGTAAGTCATCCTCACTTTTACCCAAAGCGTATTCTCAAAACATGAAACATGGCTCCTTTACTGGTGGATGTGTATCAATTTTTGTATGTAAATAAATACATCTCTGTACTCTGTGTTTGTATAAATACCTGTGCACATCTAGATGGATGAATACAGTAGACAGGATGCATCACACATCGTATTTTGAATGTGATGCATCCCACCACTGATCGCATGCAGAGTAGTGTTTATTAATGCTGTAGATATAAGCAAAGCACAACTGTCCCAAAAAGAGCTATCCTTTGCACTGTGGGGACTTTCGGATTTATGAACCGGGAGTCAGCCAGCACATGCATTAGCAGTGGTGGACATTGAGAGGGATCCTACCGGTTCACTTTCTGGGAATGCTGCAGAGAGGCATCTATTAGGCAATGCCATCTATAGGTGGCATTGCCAGTCGGATACAAGCTCTGGAAAGTTTAGTTCTCTGGTGCTTGATGTATATGGGGATTGCGGGCAAACCTCCAAAAACTGAATTTTCTGAGGGTTTTCAGAATGTTTGGTGTTGATGCATCTTGCCCAGCTACTTAGATTTGAACTATATAAAGTATAAAAGCTTGATAAGTTGACAAGCATAAGGACATGTGCATGTGAACGCAGCATGTCCCCTTGAAGCAGGAGGTACATTTACAGCTACAGCACTGTACAGGGAAGCAATCGGGAAGCCGACAGCCTACATACCGGCAGCCGGCTTCCCGACTGTCATAATCCGGCAAGGGTGAAATGCCAGGCGTCTAGATGTAGACGCCCGCATTTCCCCGACACCGGGAGACCGGCGCCCGGCATCCCAATCGTAGCGATGCCGAGCGTCGCGAGCGGACAGCCGTGGGGGGGAGGGTTAGGTTTAGGGCTCCCAGGGGGACTTAGGGTTAGGCACCCCCCCGGGAGGGTTATGGTTAGGCTAGGGGGAGGGAGGGTCAGGGTTAGGCACCCCGGGGGGGACTTAGGGTTAGGCACCCCCACAGGGGACTTAGGTTTAGGCAGCGGGGAAGGGGTGGTTAGGGTTAGGCACTTAGAGGGGGGATTAGGGTTAGGCACTTGGGGGGGAAGTTAGGGTTAGGCACCCCTAAGGAGGGATAGGGTTAGGGGGTTCGGTTAGGTTAGTAGATACTCACCTATCCACAATCGGGATTTCCAGAGCTGTTGGGCTTCCACTGCTTGGAACTCTGCTGATGTCGGCCTGCTGCTGACGGGAATCGAACCGCCGGCCATGCGGCCGGTGGTATTTCATACCCATTCCCACTGTACATAAGGCCTGGTGTAAAGATACATGAGGATGATAAATACACCAGCAGCATTAGCTAGCTGCTTCTGATTGGCTGACTCCATACTGACAATTCAGATAATAATGTTCATTAACATTGTTTCTGTCTTATATCAAGGCCCAGCCATTTATTTGGGCTACTTTGTCATTTCCATTTGGACTACTGCATGAAAAAATGCTCCCATTGAAATTACACACAGAAAAGTAAATTTTATTTGGAAGATGCGCTTTCACATTTATAAATTACAATATACATATGCAGTTTGACACTTCATTACATTTGTGTGTACAAACATTGTAACGTTACTTCCATATTACCTACTAACATTTCCAAGCCGCATCTCTACGCTTTTGTGGAGTACATAATTCATTGCATTTGTGCTGTTGATGTACACAAGTTGTGCTTTTAGTTGGACATACTGTAGTTTAAGAGTTTTTATAACAGTTTAAGATGTACTGTACATTTTTACTTGACTACTGCAGTCACTTCTTTTTTGGAAATTTTTGAAGGGAACTAATTAAAAAATGTTAAATATTCTTTGTTTCTAACAGCTTGTGATGCTGTAAGTTGAAAATTCATCAACTTCTGTTCATGATGCTTGCCACAAGCAACCAATAAAATATCATAATATACATACAGACAGTAACTCCTTATTCTGGTATATTTCTTTAAAAATAGGACCTAAAAGTCAAACATTTGTGGGGAAATTTCAGTAAGTGACATACACTACAAAGGGGGAGATGTATTCAGCGTTGGAGAGAGATGTAATTGAGAGATGAAGTACCAACCAATCAGCTCCTGTCATTTTACAGACTGTGGGGGAGAGAGTAAAAATACTAACTGCACAGCTCCTGTAATTTTTCAAACATAGCCTGTAAAGTGACAGTTAGAAGCTGATTGGTTAGGACTTTATCTCTCCAAGCTTTGACAAATTTCCCCCTGTATTTGAAAAATAACAGTTAGGAGCTGATTGGTTGGTACTTTATCTCTCTCAAAAGCTTTAGTTCATCTACCCCACAGGGTACTAGAAATAAATGAATGGAAAAGTATAAAACAATTCATATTTAGCCATTTTAGTTAAACACTTAGCTCTAAAATAACCAGTTTTTTGGAAGCTCTTACAACAATCATATACAGTACTGTATACAGTATACTGTGTATATATATATATATATATATATATATATATATTGACATGTACAGCCATGGCCAAAATTTTTGAGAATGACACAAGTATTGGTTTTCACAAAGTTTTCTGCTTCAGTGTTTTCTGACCTTTTTGTCAGATGTTACTATGGTATACTGAAGTAAAATTACAACCGTTTCATAAGTGTCAAAGGCTTTTATTGACAATTACATTAAGTTTATGCCAAGAGTCAATATTTGCAGTGTTGATCCTTCTTTTTCAAGACCTCTGCAATTCGCACTGGCATGATGTCAATCAACTTCCGGGCCCCATATTGACTGATGGCCACCCATTCTTACCTAATCAATGCTTGGAGTTTGTCAGAATTTCTGGGTTAATGTTTGTCCACCTGCCTCTTGAGGATTGTCCACAATTTCTCAATGGGATAAAGGTCAGGGGAGTTTCCTGGCCATGGACCAAAATCTTTAATGTTTTGTTCTCCAATCCACTTATCACTTTTGCCTTATGGCAAGGTGCTCTAACTATCATGTTGGAAAAGGCATTGTTCATCACCAAACTGTTCTTGGATGTTTGGGAGAAGTTGCTCTTGGAGGATGTTTTGGTACCATTCTTTATTCATGGCTATGTTCTTAGGCAAATTTATGAGTTAGCCCACTCCCTTGGCTGAGAAGCAATCTCACACATGAATGGTCTCAGGATGCTTTACTGTTGGCATGACACAGGATTGATGGTAGCGCTCAACTTTCCTTCTTTCGGACAAGCATTTTTCCAGCTGCCCTAAACACCTGAAAGGGGATTCATCAGAGAAAATAACTTTACCCCAGTCCTTATCAGTCCAATCCCTGTAGCTTTTGAGGAATATCAGTTTGTCCCTGATGTTTTTTCCTGGAGAAAAGTGGCTTCTTTGCTGCCCTCCTTGACACCAGGCCATCCTCCAAAAGTATTTGCCTCGCTGTGCGTGAAGATGTACTAACACCTGCCTTCTGCCATTCCTGAGCCTTCTTCACAACTATTGAACCTCTCTCCTTGAAGTTCTTGATGATCCGATAAATGGTTGATTTTGGTGCAATCTTACTAGCAGCTATATCCTTGCCTGTGAAGTATTTTTTGTGCAAAGCAATGATGACTGCATGTGTTTCCTTGCAGGTAACCATGGTTAACAGAGAAAGAACAATGATTTCTAGCTCCACCCTCCTTTTAAAGCTTCAAGTCTGTAATTCTAACTCAATCAGCATGACAGAGTGATCTCCAGCCTTGTCCCCATCAACACTCTCACCTGTGTTAACAAGAGAATCACTGACATGATGTTAGTTGGTCATTTTGTGGCAGGGCTGAAATGCAGTAGAAATGTTGTTTTTGGGATTAAGGGCCTGATTCAGAGCCGCTCGTAAGCGGCCGCTCGTTCGCTCCGAGCGATGTTCGCACATCTGCGTATGGGTCGTAATGCACATGCGCCAAACAGTCAGTGTGTTCAGTAATCGAGCGCTCGCAAAATAGCGAGTGCCTGCTACTTTGAGTGACAGGATGAGGCATTTGTGGGTGGTAACAGAGGAAGGTGCTTGAAAACGGGGAGTGGAGATCCGAACGCAGGCGTGCCAAACGGTCAAAAAAGGGCGTTTTAAGGGTGTGCATAATTAACAAAGCAGCGTCATTGATCACATCACTTGGTTGTTTCTTAGCCTGAACTGTTCGCATGATTGCGGTAGGAAAATCCTACCACAAGCACTGTGAGTAGTTCAGACGCCTTTCGATGTACTCGATTAATCAAATAAATAGCGGTGATGACGTAGGATGCGAGCGGCCAGGGGGCATCTTTACAAAATAGCGAGCACATGTTTCGTTCGCTCGCTCAGACATAGAGGCATTAACAGACCGCAAAGAGTGAGCGCTCAATTTAAATAGCCGGCCCCTTTTTCTGAACGAGAGAGCATGAATAGCTTCCGGCTCTGAATCAGGCCCTAAGTTCATTGTCATGGCAAAGAAAGACTTTGCAATTAATTGCAATTCATCTGATCACTCTTCAAGATATTCTGGAGTATATGCAAATTGCCATCATAAAAACTGAAGCAGCAGACTTTGTGAAAACCAATACTTGTGTTATTCTCAAAACTTTTGGCCATGGCTGTAAATTGGTCACCTAGCTCCTGAACACAAAAGAAAGATGAGTTATTTTTCTGCCGGAACACACACTTGCTTGAGTTATTGTAAAAATGCTATGCTCAGCCATTTTTGTCTACACTTTCTCAAAGGAACACATAGAAAACATATAGTACTGTACTTCTACTAACAAACAGCATCATAAACAAGACCACACCAATGAAAATAGAAAAACAGGGAATACTCATCATGTAGTATCCATAATCAATTGTTAGAAAAACAAAAAAATACAAACCTGTGTACAGTATGATAAAAACAACATGCATTTATCTGATAACCAACACTTTCAACATATGATCCCAATATCAAAACTAGAAAGTCTATTTTCTGCATGATCTACTGTGATCAGTGATCTCATCCTAGATGCAGTAACCAATATGTGTTGAAGGCTTCCCTATCTATTTTGTCACAGATGTTCTCAGGGATGGGGCCTCAATACAGTTAGTTACTATTTTTATAATATTCTCATCACATGTCAAACTTTCAGGAAGCAAACCACACCAACATTCGTCTCTTCATTTAACTCAAAATATCTCCAAGGTTGACCCTTTCACCCCTCCATACTGCATAAAATCTGTATCTCTAATCCACACTCAGGGGGTCATTCAGACCCGCTTGCGAGCGCAGGACGCTCGCAAGCGGGTCTATGTTGCCCCACTGCGCATGCACATGACGGAGGGAGCTCTGTTGTGCGCATGCACGAGACCCGGATAGCGACGGGCTCTCCGTCGCTCCAGGTCTCGCACCAAAGGGGGCGTGCTATCGATGTTGATTGACAGCATGCCCCCTTTGGTGGGCGTGCCGGGGGCGTGGCAGCCAGATGGAGGCGTTCCCATGGGAACACCTACCGTCTGAAACCGGCCCCACTGACATTACTAGTGATGTCAGTGGGAGTGATTTTGGCTCTGATAGAGCCAAAATCACTCCAGAGCTTGCGGCAGCGAGACTCTACCGCAGGGTCTCCATCGCAAGCCCGATGGTCGTGATGGTCTTGACCATCGCGACCATCATCATGGACGCTCGCATAAGCTGTGGGTGGTAACCCACAGCTATGCAAGCGTCCATAAGGCCGCTCCATTTTCATGTAGGAGGGCCCTGATTCAAAGTGAGCGCTCTGGTCAGAGCGTCCTGCTCTGAATCAGGCCCTCAGTACTGATTTCATTCTTGCTTACAGGACTTTTTTTAGGCTGCAACTAACCTATGGAATGCCCTTTCTTGTCCAACAAAACGTTTCTCAAGCCAAACCGTGAAATATCCTCTGAAAACTTACCTCTACATATATGCTTATCAATCTCCAGAACCACCCACTTAATCCAGTGGCATAACTAGGGTATTTGGAGCCCTGGGCAAGTTGAAAAGAGGAGCCCTCCCTACTATGTGTGAGTGAAATGGGTGTGGCCACATGCCACAAGGGGCATGGCCACTGAAAATGGGGCATGTCAACATGACACACACCCCTTTCTCGGCACTCTGGGAACATTCTTTCCATTCCATATGTACTTTATTGCAAAGTCCCTTATACAGCCCCCCATATGCAGTGACCCCAGAAGTGGTCCCCCTTATGCAGGCCCCCAGTAGTGGCCCTTATAGAGTACACCCAGTATACAATGTCCCCAGTAGTGGTCCCCCTTATGCAGGTCCCCCTTATTATTGCCCTTTATACAGTAGCACAGTAGTAGTCACCCTTATGCAGGCCCCCAGTAGTGCCCCTTATACAGTGCCACCAGTAGTGGTCCCCCTCATGCAGGCCCCCATTAATGCCCCTTACACAGTGCCCCACCAGTAGTAGTCCCCCTTATGCAGGTCCCAATTAGTGCCCAGTGCACCAGTAGTGATGCCCCTTATGCAGGTGCCCATTAGTGCTCCTTACACAGTGCCACCCCAGTAGTGGTCCCCCTTATGCAGTCCTCCATTAGTGCCCAGTGCCCCCAGTAGTCACCCCCCTTATGCAGGCCCCCATTAGTGCCACTTTCACAGTGCCCTTTCAGTAGTGGTCCCCCTTACGCAGGCCCCCAGTAGTGATCACACATAGACATACACACACAAAACAGAAAAAACAGACTTACCTGAATGCCTGCTCCTGCCGGGCCTGCAGCAGTCTGCTCCTCCATCTCTGTCCTCCCACTTGGTCTTATGGGAGAGACATCATGATGTCTCTACCATCACTCACTGCAGGAGCCGGAAGGCAAAGCTCATGAGTGAGCACCAGCCCAGCTCTGGCAGTGGGTGCAGCAGCCAATGAGTTTGTCTGACTCTCATTAGCTGCTGAAACATACACATCGCCACCAGCACCAGTGGTGATGTGTGTGTAAATGTGTAGTGCGACCGCACTCACTGCAGTCCGCACTGCATTGGCTAACTAGGATGGGCCTGCAGCAAGGGCCTGATTAAAACTCATCTACTCAGTTCATACAAAATGTACATGTTTTCTCTTTACACACACAAGCAACCCTCTGGCCAATATTGCTGTATGACTGGATCATATGGCCCCCTAGGCATTTATTACCATTGTAATCCACGTAGACTAATATGAAATATGGTGCATTTAATTTCATGTACTGTACCAAATTCATACATCCCTATAGACTATAACTTGTGATCATGGCCATCTAACCTCTCTGTCTATATGTTAGTACCTTGTTTTATGTTTAATTTTATTATTTTTCCACTGTCTGAATTTTGGCTTTCAATATTATGGCCCTTGTTGACATTAAGTTTTTGTCTTTGTCAACCTTCTGTCACAAATCATGGATTTATAGTAGTACATTCAAACCCATACTGGTGGAGCCCCTGAACAGAAGCACGGTGGATTTCAACAGGTACCTTGGCAAGGAGGTTTGGATTTAGCTGCATCTAACACCCAGATCATGGCCCTCAGTCTGGGTTCCTAGGTTCAGGGCTAGTAAGCACTGAAGCAGACACTGGAGTACGCTGAATGGTGTGCAGACACTGGAGTGGCAAACTGAAGGAGGCCGGTCTGCAGGAACACAGATTAAACAGTAACTCTAATGGAGCATGATAGACTGGAATCTGGAACAGTACAGAGAAATAGGAATCAGGAATGTGGTTTTCATGAAGAACGTAATAGCACAAGACTGATACTGGAGTAATGTTTGGAAGCTTATACTCTGGCATAGTAGTGCTTCCAGGAACTTCCTTTTATAGGTGGCGTTCCATGTGGATGCCAATGTGATGTCACCATTATGGCATGCCTGGCCTTTTAAATCCCGCACAGAGCAGTACGCACATCCCTATGGGAGTCACCTGTGCAACTTAGAAGAGGAGACAGCATGCTGCAGCTGGAAGGAGAGAGAAGACACCGGAGACCCTGCAGCAGCTGCTGGCCAGATGGAATCACTGCAGCAGGCACTAGGGACATCCCACCCACTGCCTTCCTGGAGCCCCTGGAGACCATCATTGCCATACCCTGTAAGGGAGTGCTGGATTCCAGCATGCTGTGACACCTTTTGGTTGTTGACATTTTGACCAAATTGACATTATGACAGTCAACATTTTGATTGTCTAAGTTTTAACTATCTGAATTTTGACTACATCCTGTGAGAAAAGGACTGTGGAGAGGTAACATTAAGGAGAGTATCATAATTTACAGTACATAAGTTGTACCTGCAGTAGAATTACTGATAAGATCAGGGCTGGCTCAAGGCATGTTCAGTGCGCTTGGCTGCACAAGGGCACCAGGACCATAAAGGTGGCTGGTACTGCTGCACAGTGCAGAATCCACCAGCCACCCACAAAATGGCCAACTCCAGACTAACCCCACCCTCCACTCTCCCACTGGAGTTTTTGGTATAAGCTCAGGGGGAGGGAGAAGGAAAGGGGTGGAGGGGGAGGGCAGAGACATCAGGGCAGCACAGGATGGTGCTGGGTGCCGAGAAACCTAGCACCGACCCTGGATAAGATATCAAACTTCCTACAGTTATATTGTTAGCACAATCCCAAGAATATTTTTTAAGTATTCAACACAAGGAAGAAACAGTATTTCTTTTATGGGAAATTAATGGGTCGAAATTGATTAAAAAGTAACCATTAATAATTAACTTAGAATTGATTTCTGATGCATTACAAAATATGAAAACCAGAGGTTGATATATGTGTAGGAGTGAAAATAGCAGACAGATTAAAGAATATAACTCTTATGAATGTTATCTTAGAATATATTTAAATTAATGTAATAGTAATTGATGTGACTCGTATATTCTGAGTATACTACAAACTCAAATAAAATGTTTTTTTTTTTAAACATCCTTAAATGTTAATATACTATTCAGTTTACACAAGTATCAGGTATATGCAATTTTCTGAAATGAGTGGATATAACTTATAATGCCTGTGTATATAATACCATTATCATAATATAACCAACACTATATACTCAATGAAGGTCAATAAAACTGGATGGACAGGAGAGTACAACTAGATCGAACAAAAAATAACTTAATATTTAAAAAAGCAGAAACTGGAGAAACTGTGAGATCTTTGCTGTTTTGCTTTGCACTGTGTGAAAGTGCTGGCTGCATAGCTTACCATGGGCCACTTGCACTTCACAACTTAATGAAAATAAATACAGTAATGCCATCTGAAGATGGTGTACAGTATGCCCATTCACACTGGAAAAAAGCAGGAAGACAAAGTTTTTTCCCCACAGTGCTTCATGCGGTCGTCTGCTTTTGCCAGTTGGCCTCTCTTGACACCCAAGATGGTGTAAATAACCCACTGCAAGCTCCTTTTCTCTTCACCATGACCGATCTTTACTTCAAGCTCTGTCCGGTCATAATAAAATATATGAATACTGTGAAATACTGCAAAAAGCAGAAAAACTTTTCATGTCATTAATGTTTTTTTAAATATAGCCCTTAATATTATAAGATATACACTGGTATGATCTTAGCTAATGGTAGTCTTTTTAGATTTGAGGCAGGGGTGTATCTATAATGGGTGCGGGGTACATGGGCCCCTGGGTCCAGGGGGGTCCCGCACCGCACACCCTGCACCCATAGTATTACTTATCTCTCCGGAGTCCCACATTGGCGTGGGGGTCTGGCGCTGTAAAAACTACTGGAAAATGGCCACCGCTGCCATTTTCCCATCACATGCGCATGTGCAGTACAGGGAAAATGGATGACGCAGCCATTTTCACGGTGACCTGCACATACTTTATAGACTCTGGGTGCACTCTAGTGCCTAGAGTCTACAACTCCGGCGCTGGCCGCACACAGCTCAGTGCGCTGCTGGCTACCAGACAGAGAGAAGGGGGCCCCTACACTCTAGAAACACCCCTGATTTGAGGTAATTGTCTAACCATTCTAACCAATGTAGCTTCAATGCTGCTTCTACTTATGCTTCTGTTCTTCAGTCCAGGAAAACTATTAGTTAGGATTAACGGCTGAGACTTGTGTAAATGGAAATAGGACAATTATTCAGTGACCACCCTAATATGCACGGCAGTGGAGAAAATGTCATATATGGTTATATGCACACATTCTATGCAATGAAAGTGATTCACAATTCCATTCCATTCTGAAATATGTATATTTTTATCTCTCTGAAGCAATATTGTTGTATTGTTTCACCCTACATGATTTAATGGATACACTGTGTCTGTCCAATGATGTCACAGATGTTGTTCACCAAGTGTTACTACTGTAGTGTAAATCAAAAACATTATATACTGTAGTTATATGGTCTATAACTCCATTAGTACCATACATGATTATTCTTGAATCTATTGGGAAACAGACCTGTTCTATTGGTCAGTAGATAGAATTGATGGATATGTCAGTATTGTAATATAGCAAAGATCATGCTCCACGGATATAGATTCTCATCACTTATTGGCTCAATTAAGTGGATACTTTGTTGTCCATTTAATATTTGAAAAATCAGAGTTGTATTGGTCATGAATCCAAAATACAGTAATTATTAGACACATAAGCTTAATCAGTTTGATCTATTTATACAATATTGTGTATACCTGACACTTGTGTAAAGTGAACAAAGTGTATTGACATTTATGATTTGAAGTTTTTAAACAGCATTGAATTTGAGGTTTTTGGATTCTTAGAATATTATAATATGTATCACTTCATTAACTGTACTTTTAGGTTAAGATCGACACACTTTAAGTGATCATACATAAAGGAATTTAATTATTTAATATACTATTTTCACTCCTGCACATATCACCACCTCTCCTTTTCTAGTATTTATATTTTGCTATCCTTTAGTGAACTCAATTTTAAATTAATAAATGTTATTTTTTAATCAATTCACCATTAGTGCACAAAATTAATACTGTTTCTTCCTAGTGAATGTCACAATTTATCATAATACAGAAACCATTATGTTAGTCTACAGGTGCATTTTTTCCCACGCCTGGGCCTTAATCTTTAAAATAACTACATATTTATGATATCAAGAATCTTGTACCATCTGGAACAAAATGTTAGGTAAATGAGGATGCATCTGTATATACAGAATAAGCCAATACATTTCAACCTGAAACATCATCATTGGTTTTTAGATGGGCAGTGTCTTTAATAATTTTAACAGCAGAGGTTAGCTGTAAAGTGTTTACCAATTTAGGTACATGGGGGATCAATTTAAATTTGTGGCCCCCAGAAGTAATAAAATTCCTTTGTTTTCATAACTGTCATTACCCTGTACTAAATCATCGGTGATCACCTGTATTTTGTATATGAGTAAGATGAAAACTGCTATCTTCTCTTTTTCATTTTGAGTACCCCAGTTGGTGTGCTATGTGTTATGTTTCTTTGGTCTGGGTAGGGCTTGTAATATTTTAATTTCATCCCTATCTTTCTCAAAATAGACTACAAGATTGTCTAAATATATGAATAGATAGATAGATAGATAGATAGATAGATAGATAGATAGATAGATAGATAGATAGATAGATCTGTTAGTTTATTTGTGTATAACAGAGTTTGCTTTGCTCCTCACAAAATTATTTTTTATTTTGCTCTCGCAGTTTGAAAGAGTTTATGTAGTTTTCTGGAGTTTGCATTATAAGTATGGTAATTTAGAGACCTTAAATCCTGTTAGCTGTTCCATGTAGCTGTTCTCCTTCAGCTCAACTTGTAGAAAAGCTGTTTGAAATAAAAATGTTTAAACTTGCATTTTCTTTGTGTCTTCCACTGTAAGCAAAGTACTGATTGTTGCGTGCTTGGCTAAATTACATTTTATGATTAAAGCAAAATAATTTCATACTTAGTAAGTCCAGCATGTCAAAACTCTTAAATAGCATGTTTTCCTAGTGCTTTGATTTTTAACTGTGGTTATTATATCCAGTATAGCAAAAATACATTGTTATCTTAGAATAAAGTATAAATGAGAGCTTTAGAGTTATGGCATTAGCAGCTACTGCTCTGACACATGGAGGGAATCTGATAGCCACGTTATTTAGGGAGGTGCATTAATATTCAATGTCAACGTTTTCATTTCCATGTTGTTGCAAAAATTGACCAACAGCAAACTCATAGTTTTCATAACAAAGCAATGTGAAATATTTTGTAAAAGCAGGTAAGCCCAAATAAAAAGAAGAGAGATGTTCTAGGGTGTCAGATCCTGTAAAGTTATAACAGTACTTCAAAATGCACTGGTGGCAATAGCCTATCATCCCCACAAACAAAGAATCCTAATTTTGGGATAGTAATTGGTTTGGGTGGATTAAGAATAGTCTGGATTCTAACTATGGAAAGATATCTTGATAGCAAACCTTTGTGAAATAAACCAGTGGATACAGTATACACCAGTAATCTATTGTCAATGTGTTATGGGGGTGTGAGAAAATGTGTATTCTCTAGACATGAAATGTTGGTATATCCAGTTTTCAAAAAAAAATGTTCTCTCCAGCTCACTGCAAAAAAAAACAGCAAAAAAACTTGAATACTACATAATAATAGAAATTCAAAGATCTTTGTTGCATATACTGTATTTTCAAATACATGGTTAAGCAAAAGTCCATCTCAAGGCTTCTCTGACTAGCATACCTAATTCTACATGACAATAGCACCTTCTCTGGGTCATATACAGTAATTGCCTTATATTGTGCCACATGATAACAGCACATACATAGATATATTTAAGTTGAGAGCCCTATCACCTGAAGGAGCCCCAAAGACCTACAAAAAACACTACAGGAACCAGCACACCCTTCCAATGCTGGTCCCATCCATGCCTCTCAGAACAGCAATACAAAATACTGGTTCAAATAATGTACCTTGGTTAATCATTTCTTTGGTGAAGTTACTTTCCATCTGGACTCTTACTTGTTTTGCATCTAACTTCCTCCAAATCATCAGTGATCACCTGTATTTTGTGTCTTCGATTAATATTTTGCTGTTTTTTTTTTCAGTGTTCTGAAGGGAACAATGTTTACTAGCCTAGAGTAAACCCCTCCTTTTACCATCACCTGTGAAAAACTATTAAGTTGATCATGAGCAACCACTATTTTGTATTGCTGATCTCCAGTGGTCAATAAGCAGATGGGGTGCTCCCATTCCAATTACCCATCCAATCATATCTATTCAGTGCTGGGAAAGCATACCGTAGAAATCCCCAGAAGTGGTATGTAATGCCGGCTGTCAGAATGCCTCCTGTGAAAATACCAAGAGCGGCATCCTGATGGTTGGTATCCCGACAGGGGTTGGTTAAGTATATTTACCCTCTCCCCTTCTCCTCCTAGCCCTAACCCTCCCTTCTTATAGCCTAACCCTAACCTTCCCCACCCCACACCCTAACCCTCCCCATTAGTGCCTAAACCTTAATCTCCAACTATTCATGCCTAAACCTAACCCTCCCCTCTTAGTGCCTAACCCTAACCACCCTAGTGGTGTCTAACCCTAACCCCCCCAAAACCTAATGCTAACCCCCTTATGCTACCTAAACCTAACCCTCCTCCCCGTGGCTAACACTAATGGCTCCCCAGCTTACCTTCATTCGGGCATCCTGGATTCTGGCAGCAGGATTAAGATAAGCATTGAAATACAATAGTATTTTGATGCCTATATTAAGTTCCTTGTTGGGCTTCCAGCGTCAGGATTGAGACTGGCAGCATCATGGCCGTCAATCTCATAACTTCATCCCGAAATCCCCACCCAATATAATATAATGTCAACCCAGTTTAAGTGTGTATTAACAACTGAAAATAAAACATTGTGAGGACCACTATATACATACATGGTACTGTAGCTATAGTATATTTTAATCATCAAACCATCAATCTGAAGACTCAAGAATATATACCTGCCATTTGGATCAGATATCATAGTGAATGTATTTACTGAATAATAATATAATTAATTACCCTTATCTGCTGTTTCGTACATGAAGCAGTTTTATATTCCATTCTTTAATTATCTCTTAATATACAAGATTCCTGTAATTAGATAATATCAGTTGTTGAATTACCTTTTCTAATATTTATACATGTATTTAACCCCTCTTTTAGAATGTATATTATTATTATTATTATTATTATTATTATTATTATTATTATTATTATCCTTTCTTTATATAGAGCCACTAGTGTTCGGCAGCGCCTTACATAGTACATAGAACTAATAAGTGAACAAGAAACAAGTAACTTACAGTACATTGCAGTGCAGGACAAGGACACGATTTATATACATTGCTGCAATAGTGATTAAACACTCACAATAAGCATCAAATAGAGGTGGTTAATGAGGATCTGTATTGCCCTCTTTTGCACCCAGCCACAATAACCCCTATCAGAATACTACGGATCCCTTCCCCCCATGTTTATCATACTCACAATAAGCTACCTAGAGTTATCAGTCATGTGTTAGGTGCCCTTATGGGGAGTAAAGAGTAGCAGAAAATGTAAAGAGAAGCACATGAGGGAAGAGGTCCCTGCTCATGAGAGCTTACATTCTAAAGGGGAGGGGCAGATAGACAGGCATGACACAGAAGGGGAAGATAGGGAGGAAAGAGCATGAGGTGGGTTAGGATAAGAGCTGGAAGGCTGATGAAGTAGTGGGTCTTGAGAGCCTGTTTGAAGATTTGTAAAGAGGTGGAGAGTCTGATAGGGAGAGGGAGAGCATTCCAAAGGTAGGGAGCAGCACGGGCAAAACCTTGGATGGGAGTGGGAGGAAGTAATCAGTTGGCAAGAGAGGTGGCAAGCATTGGTTAACAGATTACCTTGCTAAGTGCATTACATTTACCCACTTAAAATTGGAATGACATGCATAAACAGTATTTAGTAGTTTCTTGTCCCAATCTAGTGAGCAGGACCAAAGAAAGATCAAATAGTTTGTGGGTATAAAAAGCAGAGCAACACATCTACTCTAGAAATATGACTGTAATACTAAAAAGGAACAAAGGAAATAAACAACTTTATTTTTAATAAATTTAAGAGCCCAATATCACAGCTAATTAGGCATTCACTAAAAGTGATTAGTGAATACTAACCAGTTTGAAAAAACCAGTAGTGAAACTAAACAAATTATGGGCCTGATCCAGATCCACATGCAATGCCGATATTTACAGTATGCAGTTTGAGTGATTGTTAGCCATTGCACATGTTCATGTGTGAAAGTTGCACTTCGCATGCATAACGATTGTTTTTCGATTGCATTCACACAGAGAATTTACTTGTAAACTAAGTGACAGGCAGTCAGTGTTTGGGGGAGGTAAAGGGAGGTGGTTGTTAAATCGTAGGTGTGACTGATTGTTTAAGGGGGCATGCATAAATTAGCCAGTGCATTCCTAAACGCAGCATTAGAGCCTCTGTGTGTATGGAGACAAGCTTTGTCTGCGACACCTTAGATTTGCTCAGAAGGCTGATGCCTGTCTGATCTGCATTCAATGGGCCTTATTCACTACCATACACAACTGCAATTACACATGCAATTAGCCGATTGTTGCGTACTATGCAAGTGTATGCTTCGCAGTGCGTGTGCGTGAACTAGCCATTACAATTGGGACTGCGATAGCAGTGACTGTGCAAACCCATCACAGAGTGATTGTCAGGATGTGCTGTTTGTGGGTGATGATGGGGGGGTTGTCGGGCGAACGCAGGCATGCCAGTTTGTTTCAATGTCATTGCAGGGGCATGCATAATTATCCACTGTGATGGCCTTAGCAGCCTGAGGACTGATAACATGCATCGAAGTTAGCAATTTCTGAATAAGGTTAGGGCTTGTTTAAGTGTGCATGAGGCTACGATGGAACTCAATTGTACCAATGGTGTTGCAGTCTTGCTGAACATTACGGATATGTAAGGTAAGGTGGGCGTCCTTATGTAGTACTGCATATGGCATTGCAATTGCAATGGATTAGCATAGTATCGCAGTTGAACTGTGCGCCTGATTCAGAGCCGCTCGTAATTGGCCGCTCGTTCACTCCGAGCGATGTTGGCACAACTGTGCATGCGTATGGGTCATATGGGTGAACCAGTCATTGCGGTCGGAAATTGTGTGCTCACAAAACAGCGAATGCATTTTAAGGGTGTGCATAATTAACAGAGCAGCGTCATCGACCACGTCACTTGGTTGTCTTTTAGCCTGAACTGCTTGCATGATTGCGGTAGAAAAATGCTATTACAAGCACTGCAAGCAGTTCATACGCCTTTCGATGTACTCGATTAATCTAATAAATAGCGGAGATGATGTAGGATGCGAGCGGCCAGGGGGCGTTTTTAAAAAAATAGCGAACGCATGTTTCGTTCACTCATTCAGACATAGAGGCATCAACAGAACGCAAAGAGCGAGCGCTCTACTTAAATATCCGGCCCCTTTCTCTGAACGAGCGAGCGCAAATAGCGTCCTGCTCTGAATCAGGCCCTGTGTGCGTAATCACTATTTCATTTGCAGTTGCGTTCCGTAGTGAATCTAACTGAGGTGAGAGCTGTTGATGGTATCAAGTAGATAAGTAGCTGTTGTAGTTGCAGCTGCAGGAAAATCCAACTGAATTGGCTTGCCATCATACAGTAGAACATTATCAATGGCCTTTATTAAAGATACCCTTTGAAAGTGGGAAAGATTCACATGTTTCATAGCAAAATAGTAGGAGAAGGACTCAGACAAGGAAAGTTTTTCGCCATGATGTTTGCCGTATGCACCTAAGATCTTGGATTATTAGGAATAATTGAGTTTGAGCATAATCAGTGGCTTAGTTCTTAATTGATCAGACTAGGCCCAGATTTAGTAGAAATGTCCAGTTCTGAGGAGAGCCAGACAAAGACAATGGGCCTGACTAAGAGGTGCATGCTATTAAACCACGACTGCATACTTTGACATTGCACAATTGCATCTTTATGCTAATACTGCAGCTAATGGTATTTGTACAGAGATTCCCAATAGATGCTGCAGTAATCAGCTGCTGTGTGTATTAAGACACCCCATAGGAAGCAGCAGTCGTGCTATTGGTTGCATCATCAAACATTGCACCAGCCCTATGGAGGTGCCGATTATCCGTCTAAACATGGCCACCTGTGTCAGTGTAGCTGCATCTTAAGACACAGTCGCTGACCATGACACATGCCCAATATGCTTCAAAATTCGTTATGTGGGTCCAGGCGGTAACCATCAGGTCACATGTACAGTACAACTCGGACATATGTGCTGACTGAAAACACCAGCCGCTTGCATGTGGCATCAAAACTGCACACAGTTCTGAATATTTTCCCTAGTGTGTATGCACCCTAAATATAAAGTATCTACTTTGATACATATTTCTGAAAACTGCTGGAAGTACAGCACAAAATGCTCTTAACTGAACCAGTGCACATAAATGTACACAAATCCGCACACACTAGTATATGTTGGTGTGCACAATGTAAACATCATATCAAAAGCTCAAACACTTGTCACTTTAGACCCAATCCCTTTGATAACATTTTTATTCAATTTCCATGGTTTGAGTTTAATTATGAGAGGGAGAGGACATCATCACTGCTTTTATTAAATGTGATGCTTTTGTGAGCTATTTACTTTCAGCAAATTGCACATAGAGATGCTCTGCTACGTCAAAGTACAACTAGAATGCATTCTATTAAAGGTTAAGGATGAGATCCAGTGGCAGCTCTTCCAAATGCTGCCAAACATCTCTGACCAGGACTCACTGGCAGTTGGTGTGGCTCCCCTATTTGAATATTGGACTGCTCTGCTGTCCCACTTCTGATCTCTGCCAGGCCAAAGGCCACATTTATTTGAAGAATGAAAATACTGCTCCACACAGCGGTGAACACTTTATCCACCCTTTTTTATAATTTCAGTAATGTCACCAAGAAAAATCTATAACACTACTATACAAAACAATGTGCAGTGGTGTACCTTCTCTATACTTAGCAAAGAACACTCTCAGGGGTATATTTACTAAAGTGAGAGATTTTAGAAATGGACTTGTTGCTTATAGCAACCAATCAGATTCTAGCTATTATCTACTAGAAGGTGCTAATTAAATGTTAAGTAGAATCTCCATTTCTAAAAACCTGCACTGTAGTAAATATACCGATCATCCTGCACAATTCTTTCCATCTTCCCATCTGTTTATCTTTAAATTAGGGATGTGCAGGCTCGGTTCTACTCGGTTCCGTTTGTTTTTTTTTACCGAATCTTATTGGCTATCCAAAACTCGTGACAGCTGAAACCCAATAAGATTCGGGAAAAAAAACCGAACGGAACCGAGTAGAACCGAGCCTGCACATCGCTACTTTAAATCCACGTTCAGGTGCACATCCCAACTAAATATGAGTCTGCTCTACACTTGGTCATTTTGCACATCACAAATTCGGCTCTGTATCTTTATACTGTTGAAGCACAGTTATAAATTGCCAATTCACAAGGCAATAGTTAATTATTATATTTTTTTTTCAGATAAAAACTGCAAGTGTAACATTATTTCCACACTTAAGTGGCACAGTTTTTATATGTATCCATTATTTAAAATAAATTGCCAACATAAAATAAAATATACACATTTTATAATTTTAAAAAACACTTGTAAGTTTAAAATATAATTTAAATATTTCAAATGATTTAACATAAATACTTCATAAAATCAAAATTTATGATTGGAATACATATTTTATTACTGTATTTAGCTCTTACAAAAAAATATGCTCATTAATGTGGGCAGGATATAGGTTTTTTGTTTCTTAGCACTTCTTGAACACAACACATCTATTTATGTAACTTTATACAATTAGAGTATGACACATTTGTTCACTGAACATACATAGGAAAATATGCAGGTAAAAAATTCATACTCACATATGTACGGTACAATGAGTTAGACACATAGGGGCTCTTTGCAGTGCAGCAGTATTTTTTTTTTCAGGAGTGTAAATATTCCTTCTACATTTGCCAACATTCTCCTTATCACCCATGCTTGCTGTATGTCTCAACATCTCAAAGTGGGTCCAGCTCTAAACCAGTACCATTTGTGCTAGACATATGGCAGAGTATACTGTCATTGTGAAAAAGCATAGCAATGTGGCTTGACAATGTTAGTGGTAAAATTGTTTAAGCAACTTTACCCTATTTGCACACAGTATATTACTATGTATATCAAATATACAAGATAATGTTGCCTTGACAGTTATTAATAAATGTAAAGTCGCATTTCCTACATATTTTGTAATTCTGCACAAACAAAACAAAAAGAGAATCTTTCCTGCAGGAGTCCAAATGGAAATATCAATTAAGTAATAAAAATACAGAGATGTGACTTAATATAACATAGATACAATTACCATTATTTAACTGGTATCAGCTGAATGCTGCTTTTAGTCACTATAATCATTTTGGATATCATTAGAACTCTAATTATGTGAATAATCCCTTACTGTACTCAGATTATGCTCACCGCCCATGCCCACCTTGTTCCACCTATACAGGCATAGGGGAATGCAAGTTAAAGACTATAGTATGCATTTTTGATGCCCATGTTCAGTATGGAAATCCATATCTTATGCAAAAGGAATTGGCATTCAACTCTAAATGAGTCAGACAGAATGTTGCTGGCTTTGTAACATTTACAGTATTCATACTATATTCATATAGCATACTATATTTATATAGTATACTGTAGTTGTTCAGAAATTAGAATCCTTACTAAATAATGATCAAGAAATATTTTTATTATTATTAGGATAACTTGGAAGAAACTCGATAATGTATATGTTATTTTTTTTCCACAGTATTTAAATCAGTATTTAATTTAAATAAAATGTATGGGGCTTCACAGAACACAGCTTTCAACCAAAAAGTGATTGGAATCGGAATATCAGGTTGTCCAACTTGTTGGATTTCACCGATCAATTTGGGCTGTAGATTGCTAGTGTATGGAGATGATCAGCAGATTTGCAGACAGTTACTAGTAAAAAGATGGGCCATTCTAGATTGGAAGATCTGTGTTTGCTGCAATCGATCTGCAAATCACTGAAAAAGATCTGTAATGTATGGGTGCAGAATCCTAGATTAGGAAATCCTAAAATCGGGCAACAAATCTTCAAATTGTCCAATTGTGGTTTTCAGGTTGCTAATGCAAGGCCCTTAACTTTAATGCATATCATGCTGGACCAGGTTATTGCAGTTCATAATAGCACAAAGTGATATTCTGCAAGTAAGTTAAATACAGTATCCCAAGATTTGCAAAGCTAAACTAATCCAAGCTCTGTCTCAAGATAACACAGCACAGATTCTTCTCTTTATTAAATTGGTGAAATAAAATGTAATCACACTTTTCACATGCAGTGCTACATTATTATACTGACATATATTTGAATGACATCATTTGCACTACTTCCCTGTGCATGATGATACAAACTGCTATGGTCATGTGAATTTACTTTATAATGACAATTCTTTTCCTCATGTGCTAGAATCATAGAGCAAAATAAGAAAAAGCAATCATTCTATGGGGCCCATTTATGAAAGTTAATTTGAGGTAAATTCCCCGAAAACATCTGTTTTCAGGGGTTTACCTCAAATATTAAGTATCCCCCGGATGTATGAAAGAGGGACCGCAGCAGGTATCTCCGATACCTGCTGCGATCCCTCCATTGCCGCCCGCAGCCGCCTCCCCCATGGGTTTCTATGGGGGAGGCGATGCTGCCAAATGTATCAATATCGGAAAGGTAGCGTTAGCCGCTGTAGTCTATGGGGACTTACTGCATTTCAGCCGGCAGAGGGATCTTCCAGATCCCTCCGCCGGCAATGGGCGCCGCTCATGTGCAGTCCGCGGGACTGCGCATGCGCAGCAGTCCCGCATGCACTCTGCCCACATCGCAGGGACGGGCTCCTTTCGGAGCCCGTCTCCCTGCATGTGCCGGATAGTACATTCAGCCAGTATGATCGCATTTTGCAATGCAATCATGGGCGGTACTGGATGCCCTGATCGCATTGCAAAATGTGATCATTAATAAATGGGCCCCTAAATATTCAGTGAAATGTAGACAAATGTATATTAGTCTATATTGTTGAAAATTAATATTAACTTAAACTTTATTTATACAAAAGTATCACTTACTTGATAACTACAGCATGTGAAAAGATATTCTGTTAACTTCTGCATGAGAAACATTTACATTGTGACACGTTGTAACTGTTGCATTATCTAATGATCTAGCACCTGCTCCTCCCGAAGTTGCACTTTAACTACTCCTTATGGTCCAACATATTTCTTGCTTTGTTGGCCAAAAAAAAAATAGAATCTTATTTACTCTTAGATGATTGTTTTGTGTAATTATGTTATACCATGCACAATAATCACAAGAAAGACTAAGGGGTAAATTTACTAAACTGAGAGTTTTTAGAAGTGAGTTTTAAAAGTGATGTTGCCCATAGCAACTAATCAGATTCTAGCTATTATCTTCTAGAAGGTGCTAGTTAAATGTTAAGTAGCATCTGATTGGTTGCTATGGGCAACATCACTTTTAAAACTCACTTCTAAAAACTCTCACTTTAGTAAATTTACCCCTAAGGGGTTTATTTGCTAAGCCTCGAGTTCTGAAACCAGGTGCTTCTGATTGTGTTTATGCCCAAAATGTAAAAGGGCAATGTTTTTACAAACCACAAATAAAACCCTAAGTTCATCTTAAAAGTGTGTAAAAATATTACATAATCCTACAATAAATGTTTATGTGGTGAAATGCTGTAAATAGATTTTTTTAATTAATGTTTTCTTTTTCAATCCATAACTATAAATCCTGGATTTCTTTCTTTACTTTAATACTTGTAGAAATAAACAAAGATAAATGTATGACTGCTATGAATTACTTTTATGAACAGCACAAGTGCTGCTTTTTATGTGCCTGGTTCTCTGCCAAACATTTTTCAGGGTGTACTCCCACTTTCTGATCTGAAACTGCCAATCTGTACCTACAGTAGCCTGTTCAGGTTTTACTGATTGTTATTATTTTTTATATTATGCCAGCATACTTCACTTTAGAACTGGGAAGAAACACAGTAATAAAACAAGACTCACTGTGCCTTATTCTGAGTTGCACACAATAACAATGTCGTACTCATTGGAGCAATATTTTTGAACTGTCCATTTATCTAATGCTGGGCATACACTGCCAGATAACATGCCTGTCAGATTGAGAGACATTTTATCTGGCAGCCTTACACGCAGCAGATATCACAGGCAGACACTGAGAGATATCTCACAGTGTATTGGCCCCAATATCTGCGCTTCTCCCCTAGGGAGGAGACATTTCCCTTGTTCCTTACCTGTGAATACACAGCCTGATGTGGCTGAGTTACAAAATATTGCACAGTACGTACA
This sequence comes from Taudactylus pleione, assembly GCA_031769625.1. Classification (NCBI taxonomy): domain Eukaryota; kingdom Metazoa; phylum Chordata; class Amphibia; order Anura; family Myobatrachidae; genus Taudactylus; species Taudactylus pleione. The sequence goes on along the minus strand of JAUIMM010000061.1, from coordinate 7,571,562 downwards.
TGCTGGACATTCCGGCATGGCTAACCAATCGATATTTTAGCAGTGGTCTTGCCACACACAAACTACAATTATCCAATATCAGGTAGATCGGCCTGATAATTGTATAGTGTATTTCCCAGCATAAGTCGCACCATGCATAAGTTCTGATTGTTAGTGCACAGAGTTGCATTACTGATTCAGATGCACAGTGTCTGAAATGCTTTAGTAATGTATTGGGCCTTTCTGGGGTGACTAAGTAGTAGAGATGAGCGGATCCGGATCTCTGAGATCCAAACCCACCAGAATTTTTGGGATCCGGGGCAATCCGAGCGCAGATCGGATCTCCCTGCCTGCTCCGGATCCCTCACCCGAGGCAAAACCTTGCGACCAGGCTGTCGGATCACAAGGTTTTGTATTGAGTGAGCTTAACGCTGATTGGATAAGAGAGCCATCTGTCATGGCTCTCAGCCAATCAGCATTAAGCCCTTTGAAAGTCCAGAAGATAAAGAAGATGGCTCCCGCCATCCCCGCTGTATGACACCGTCGTAACCCCCCTTGGAAGCATCTCCCGCTGCCGACACCATCACTGCTGGCACCCATGTACTGAGGACAACATCAGCAACCCCCACACTGCCAACACTCCCACACTGAGGACACCAGTAGCAACACTGCACTGCTGACACTGTCAGCACACATGTACTGAGGATACTGCTGGCACCCCCTTTCTGCCGACACGGCTGGCACCCTGCATTGAGAACACCCCTGCACTGCCGACACAGACAGCAAACCTGCACCTCCGCTGGCACCCCCGCTCTGCCGGCACCCTGCATTGAGAACACTGCCAGCACCACAGCAATGCCATTCCATGTACTGAGGACAGTGCAAGCAACCCCCACACTGCTGACACAGACAGCAAACCTGCACTGAGGACTCCGCTTGCACCCCCGCTCTGCCAGCACCCCCGGCACCCTGCATTGAGAACTCTGCCAGCACAGCAGCACTGCCATTCCATGTACTGAGGACACTATCAGAAACCCCACTCTGCCGACACTGCTGTCACAGTAAGTGCACTATTGGTGTATCCAACCCACACTGTATAACACACTGTATCCATGTTGGAAATTAGAAGCTGAACTGCTACATGTTAGATTTGCCCACTGTGTCACTTAGTTTAGTCAGCCAGCTAGCTGGATGCAACCTTTTGGCCTTAACTAGATAAAGCAAATAATATTGTGAGGTGGTCAAAATTGATTGGAAATTACTGGAAACAAATGTTATTGAGGTTAATTATTCTGTAGGAATAAAAACAGGCCCATTTTATGTGATTTTAGCTGTTTTTATGATTTTTTAAGAAAAAATCCAGATCCAAAACCAAAACATGAAAACCAACCACAGAGGTGAGGTTTTGGCAAAACCAATCCAGATCAAAAATAAAGGGGGGTGCAGGTCCAAAACCAAAAACAAAACACGAGGGTCGGCGCACATCTCTATTAATTAGACACACAGAGATGCTGAATCTTATGGGAGTGTTATGGGAGTAATGAAGGCGTGTCACTGAGAGTAGTTTCATTGCTCACATTGGAGGCCATATTCAGATAGAGAATCTGCACCTAGCATAGGGCTGGTGCACGTTTAGATAGTGTGACTGATGTTGGTGACTAAATACACTAAAATTGGGGCGTCTCAGTCCTTGCACATTCAGACACATGGCTGTACACCAGGGATGGGCTTTGTAGTTGCATTAGCATTAAGTCAAAATTGCTACAGAGGTGAAAGTTATATACACACACTCAGAATCAGCAGTACAAAGAGGAAGATGATATGCCCATTGGTTTATAATCTATAGGAAGATAGGCATTCCATACATGATATTAATTGTCAAATATTGAATACTGGTTCAGTGAGATTACAATGTGTGAAGCTATATGATCCAGTCACACATATGGATTTTTTGTGGGCTTGGAGAAATACTGCTCAAATTAGATTAATTTATTAAATAAATACTAAATATTAGATAACAACAAATTTGTCTGTTCTATATACGTCAGCTTTGTGCTTTTTTCCTGCAACAATTAAAAAAAAAAAGACATAATTTAAATAATCTTATCCTAAAAAACATCAGTGGACCCCCCTAACCCATCCTTTTGCTCTCATCAGAGGGGACAGATTTTTAAAACCCCTCAGCCACCTTGGTTTGCACATCTCTGCATAAGGATGCATTTTAAAAAAGTAGTTATGGGACATCATATGACAGATTGAAATTTGAAATCCTAGAGAATGTGTGTCCACTCACTATAGTCCTTTGATAATGATGTTTTTTCCCTTGGAGTTCCAATGTCAGGACTTGCAATCCTGCTATATTTTGGAATGTGTTGATGCAGATCTATAGTCCCACCAAAGATGCTGATGTGTGTTGAACAGTTAATTAATTCCTCTAGCAGGTACACCTGTACATGGCATTTAAAACCCTGACACTCCCAGTTACAAGTGCCAGATCATTTGGTGAGACTATTTGTATACTGCTACATGGTTCCAGTTACAGAGATAATTTCACTTTTCATGTTCCTGTTTTTGGACATGTTCCTGCTGATGTGTGTCAGCATTCATTGCATCCTCCATTTGACATGTTTGTATCTTATACTACTATATTACATACTTGCTTAAGCTTGAGCAGCATAGTTGCTTATCTATTTGCTTAAGAGACTCTGCATGTACTTGTTCTTTCTGCTTAAGAGATATTTCAACCACCAACCTGCCACTGAATTCTACCCTGTTATACTTCTCCAAACAGACTATCATGCTACTTAGTTCTTGTGTTTGTCTCAAGTATAATAAATGCAGATGGCTGTTTTGTATTCAGAGAAATCCAAGAAACCCAAATTTTGTGGCACAGAGTTGGACCGAGGCATGACTTCCTCCCACAAAATTTGGTATATAAAATGAGGCAAAACATAATTTTCCCAGAATTGTCAGATCTCCCATATTTTAGATTGCATATAAGTCCATCCCTCATGATTTCAGTGCATGTATAGGGTTGGCTGATGTTGTGCTGCATTTGTGCCTATCAGAGAGAGTTGTACATGGTTAGACTGGGCAGAAATGGTGGAAAAGAAGGCATTTTTAGTCTGTGTGTCTGTGAGGGTCAGACACTATAGCTAGCAATCTGGAATACAGGCTCTTCTTGTGTATGTTTGAAAGTGATTTGCAGTTACAATTGTTTTCAGAAGAGTATCTATCTATAGTATATATTGTTTATGAAGGCAGAGACAGTACAGATTGAGTCTCCCATATCCAAATATTCCGAAATAGAGAATTTTTTGAGCATGACTGAAATAGGAAAACCTTTATTTTTTGATGGTTCAATGTGCACAAACTTTGTTTAAAGAACAACATCATTAAAATATTGTATAAAATTACCTTCAGGTTATGTGTATAAGGTGTGTGAAACATAAATAAATTTCATGTATGTGTACAAACTTTGTTTGAGCCACAAAATTATTGAAAATATTGTATAAAATTACCTGCAGGCTGTGTGTATAAGTTGTATATAAAACATAAATACATTCTGTGTTTAGATTTGGGTCCCATTCCCAAGGTATTTGATTATGGTATGTACATATTCCAAACAACAGAATATTCTGATATCCAAAATACTCCTGGTCCCGAGCATTTTGGATATGCGAGACTCAACCTGTACTGTGATTTCAAGCTTAGCTGACAAAAAAACACCATACTGTATCTGAGTGAGCTGCAACCCAAAGAAGACATTTGTTCTGGTTTAAGTAAAAATGTATTAAGTCTCTTAAGGAAACTTTACAATATAATTTCAGGGAAGATTGGGTGCATTTGAGAGACATTGTATATTACTGTACTTACTAGATGTTTTGGCCCCATCAGCTGCGTCTCCATAATAATAAAGGCTAAAAGTCATTTGTTCTGTTTTTTTTTTTTGGTTTAAATTTGAAACATTTTAATAAAACTGTATGCTAAAGGTAACGGTCCTCCTTTCCAGTATCTCAGTGTATATTCACTTGGTGTGGTGGCAGTTACAGGTACAGTAGCTTTACTCCGGATCTAGTGTAAATCAATAAAAGATCAGTCTCTAGGACAACAGGAGTATCCAATTACTAATGCTCGCAGTCACAGTACTTTTTCAGCATCTACTTTTAAAAAAAGTCAAGGAGTGAGAAGGTTTAAGAAAGAGTACTCCAAATCTAAACAATGTGTTGATAATTTTTAAGAAGACATCACTTCTAAATGTAAAGGGAAAACTTACTGCAGACAAAAATTAAAATACCTACATGCCATGCACCACATGCTGTGGCAAAGAAAGGCTCAGACCATGATCTTTTTTGTGAGTAATGGTCCTGCTAGTGCTATTTCATGCACTAGAATGCTTATTGATAAAGCCATGGCCAAATACAGTCAAGCATCTTCTGCAACCTCACATGATCTGAGACTAAATATGTTACCTCTAAAATAGGCAATTCAGAAAAAGAAGGCTAAGGCTGAAGAACAAATTGTGTACACAAACTTCACAGATTCATGAGGAGAGTCTAAGGGTGTCCATGAGAGTTAAGTGTGAGTCTGACTTCTTTGAGTTTGACACTGTAATTCTAGAGAAGCATCCTTCTACCATTTCTGAACCCTATGCAAATGTTAGGATGATGATGGTTTAAACATATAAATTGAGGATGCTACTTTAGAAGTTGTAACTGTGCAACAGGATGAGGGGGATCACTGTGTATCTGACACAAATAAGGATGATTAATGTGTAGGACAAGAATAAGTTGATAAAATTCAAGATGATGTTGGTGCTTGTGCCAAAGTAAGTAAGGCACCAGAAGTTATCATGCCATGGCAAAAGACCAATAAAGACACCTCTTCCATGAGAAAACACTTTTACTGAAATCCTCACAATGTTTGTCAAGGCATCTGGATAATTTGTAGTGCCAAAGTAAATAGAGTTACAGATGTTAACCTCCTAGGCACCTCCTCCCTGTTACATCATTTGCAGCAAGATCATTAAAGTTGTTTATGAAAATTATGAACATCATATTTAAGCAGTCCAGCATCAGCTACCAGCATCATGGATAGATCTTAGGACATGCAATTTTCACCACCATCACCTTCTTCATCAAACTCCTTATTAGCAATCATAGGTAGCTCTCCTACATCCAATTTGCATAGGAAAACTGACTTCCCTAATGCAATCCATGATTCACAATAAGAATCCTTGAGCACTATGGCGGCTGCTGCTGAAGGGCGTGAATCTTCATTATAGAAGGGGACCAAAAGACTAGTAATTTAAAACAAACAATTGTATGTGCAAGAGGAATGAAGTATGACAATTGCCATCCTATTCCAGAGTGGATCACTGAAGCCAAAATGGCTATGTTAGCATTAGATCTATGCCCAATATCCACTGTCAATGCATCTGGTTTTAGCCGATTTGCTGAGGCCATGTGTCCATGCTACCAAATTCTATTTTCCCAGATCAACAATTTCTCACTTGTATTGGAACAGTAAACAAAAATTGTATATTTGCCTATACAATGCCATTGTATTGACTATCCACTTAACTACAGACATGTGGTCAAGAGGTACTGGTTAAACTAAAGATTACTGTCACAAGCCGCTGCTGCATCTTGTTTGACAATGGTGCTCCTGGTGGCTCTTTCAGGCCTGTTACTGGGAGACGTGGATGCCACGCTGCCAATCCATGAAGTCCTCCCATCTGGCTACTCCATCATCTCTGTCTGGACTGGATTGGTTCAGCCTTCTTTTTCTTTCCCGCTTGAGCATTGCTCAGATGCTTGTGATAGCGTCTTACATGCGTTTCTGGTTCCATAGTTTGGGTTTCTCTCCTTGTATTACTCCAGAATCTCCTGTGTTGACCGTGTTGATGTTCCAGGATACTCTGCAGTGTTTGAGTGGACTCAGCCTAACTCTGCTACTACCTGCACTGCACTGTGTCTCTAGTCATCTAAGCTGCCATTCTACATCCTGGGAGCATAAGCTGCATTGCAGCTTGTGACTACTCTCAGCCATAAGACCCAGGCTATATCCGATGCTCTGCATCTCCAGTCATCTCATCTGCTGTACTACATCCCAGTGGCATCAGCTGGATTAAAGCATCTAACTACCCTCAGCCATAAGACACCAGCTCTTCTACTCTGTGTCTACAGTCATCTAAGCTGCCGTACTATATACTGGTAGCACGTGCTGCACTACAGAATCTGAGTGCTCTTTGCCATACACCTCAGTTACCTCAAATGCTCTGCATCTACAGACATCCCTGCCAAGCATCTCCAGCCCTCAAGGCTGCAACTGGACAATCTTTTCTGTTGACCCCATCACTTCATATAATCCTCAGCACTATTGCCCTCATCAAAGGTGAATATTTTCCGGGATTCATAACATTATCACCGGCCAAAAGACCTATTATTACTGTTGTGCCTAAGGATCTGTTGGATCATAACCATGGAACCCACTCAAAATTCAGTCCAAATCCTTGCTGCTCAGATTTAGACCCTAACTCAAAAGGTCCAGGAGCTTTCCCTTTGGTTTTTGGAATCACAAGTCACTTCCGCTCAAGCAGTTATATGTGAACCCATGTAAAATATGCCTGATCAATTTTCTGGTAAATGCAAAGATTTTTTTAAACTTCAAGGAGAGCTGTAAGCTATATTTCAGGTTGTGACCAAGATCTTCTTGTTTGGAAGTCCAACAAGTTAGTATTGTTATATCTTTGCTGCAGGGAGATGCTGAAACCTGGGATTTTGGTCTTTCCTCCACCCATGTTGCTCTTCAAACTGTGGACTCTTTTTTTTATCTGCACTGGACTTCTTTATGATGATCCAGATAAGGCAGCTATGGCTGAAGTCACCCTTTGGTCATTAAAACAAGAACAGAGAGCAGCAGAAGATTACTGTACTGAGTTTCGTAAGTGGTCAGTTGACTGTGGGTGGAATGACCACGCACTCCAGAGTCAATTTAATTTAGGTCTCACTGACCAAATTAAGGACATTCTAGTTCAATATCCTGCTCCTGAGACTTTGGATGTTCTTATGCACCTGACCATTCGTATTGACCAATGTCTTTGGGAGTGGAGGTTAGAGAAAGAACTGCCTATGTCTACTCCACAATCTCTGGTCTGGTTGACACCTCCTGATCAAGTGGAGCCCATGCAATTTTAAGGAGATTTCATTTTTTAACACATTAGGGTTAGTTTCTGAGAATTTACCTCAACTAGTCTCTGTTATTAGCTTAGATGGCAATAAGTTGTCCAAAGTAGCAGTTTACTTCCAGTCACCTCCCACCGCGTGTCCATAGGTGCCTTACACTCGGAGTACATAACTTTTCTTTTGTTTCAGTGTCCTCTGCCTCCTCTGGTTCTGGGACTACCATGGCTCAGGAAAAATAACCCTGTCATCCACTGGCAGAAATGTGAAGTTCTCCAATGGGGATTCTTCTGCTCTTCACAATGTCTAGCTCGTCCTATTCAACTTACTGCCACCATTCAGTCCGACTCATCATCTGCTATTCCTGCCCCCTATCGTGATTTAGCTGAAGACTTTTCTAAGAAGAAAGTGGACACTCTTTCATGTCATCAGCCAATATGACTGTGCGATTAACTTACTACGAGACTTTCCAAGGGCAAGTTGAACACCTTGTCCATACCTGAACGCAAGGCTATGCAAGAATACATTCAACATGCTTTGGAAAATGGTTTTATTCGGCCATCCAAATCTCTGGTTGGGGCAGGTTTCTTTTTTGTACAGAAGAAGGATGGAGGGTTCCGACTGTGTATTGATTTTCGAGAGTTAACTAAAATAACCATAAAGAAGTCTCACCCTTTACCTCTTTTTCGACCAACTTTGTGAAGCATCCATCTTCTCCAAAACTAATTTACGAGGGGTGTACAATCTTGTCCAGATCAAGGAAGGAGACGAATGGAAGACAGCTTTCAATACCCATTCTGGCCACTATGAATATCTTGTTATGCCGTTTGGTCTGTCTAATGCCTCAGCTATCTTCCAGGACTTCATAAATTATGTACTGAGAGAGAAACTGGAGTGTTTGCTGTTGTTTACCTAGATGACATTCTCATTTACTCAAACTCTCTGGAACAACATCACCAGCATGTGTGGGAGGTGCTGCAGAAACTCCAAGAAAATAACTTATATGCAAAACCAGAAAAGTGTGAGTTTGAACTCAAAGAAGTCTCCTTCCTGTGAAATGTCATCTCATCCCAAGGATTCTTCATGGATCCAAGCAAAATCAAGGCCATCCTGGATTGGGTTCAACCTACCACACTGAAAGCCATTCTATGTTTTCTTGGATTCTCCAATTATTATCAGAGATTTATCAAATCATTTTCATCCATTGTCGCTCCCACTGTAGAACTTACTAAAAAAGGGGCCGACCAATTCACTTAAGTCAGCATTAATTTCCGCTCCTGTCCTTTGTTATCCCAATCTGTATCTTCCATTTACAGTATAGTCGAGGTGGATGCTTCTGAAGTTGGTGTGGGTTCCATTTTGTCCCAAAAAGATCTCAGAGATAATAAATTACATCCATGTGCCTTCTTCTCATGGAAATTTTCTACAGCCTAGTGGATTTATGATGTCAGGAATAGGGAGTTATTGGCGATCAAGTGGCCAGTGGAAGACTGGGGGCACAGGCTGGAAGGAGCAAATCACATGATCACATTATTAATGGATCATAAGAACTTGTCCTACATTGGGACCGCTCATAGATTAAATACTAGGAATACTAGGCCTTGTTCTTCACTCATTTCAACTATGTTATTTCTTTTTGACCTGGCTCCAAGAATCTCAAGGCAGATGCTCTCTAACAAATTTTTCAACCAAATCAGTCTCTCACAGTCTAAGAGGAGGCTATCATTCCCGCTTCTCATGTCCATGTGGACTTGACCAGGAGTTTAGCAGAAGCTCTCAATGTCTGTCAGTCTGAAGCTCCTTCTGGGAAACCGCCAGGAGTACTCTTTGTTTCTGAGAAATTTCTCAAGGCAGTTCTGTCGGACTTCCATTCATCCAAAGCTATTGGTCATCCTGGCATCTGCAAAACTGCTAAATTACTCTCTTGCTCAGTTTGGTGGCAATCCATGTTACAAGATGTTTGTGAATTTGTTTTGGACTGTGATGTTTATGCCCGGAAAAAATCTCCTCATACTGCTCCTTCTGTTCTTCTACTTCCCCTTCCTACTCCTTCAAAGCCCTGGACTCACATTGCCATGGATTTAATTGTTGATCTTCATTCATCTTCTCGTTGCTCGGTCATCTGGACAGTTGGACCATATCAGTAAAATGGAACATTTCATTCCACTCTCCAAACTGCCTTCTGCCAAAGAATTATCTACTCTATTCATTCAACATATTTTCAGACTCCTTGGATTGCCAATGGATATTGTTTCTGACCGGAAAACTCAATTTGTTGCACATTTTTGGAGAATTTTTTTGTTCTGCTTGGGACATCAGCCTCAGTTTGTCCTCCAGATACCATCCCCAACCTAATGGACAGACATAACGGGTCAAACAGTCCTTGGAGCAATATCTGCAGTGTTTTGTCTCCAAATACCAGAATGATTGGGTTTCACTTATACCTGTTGCAGAATTTGCCTTCAATAACTCTTGCCACTCATCTTCCTCCACTTCTAATTTTTTTTTGTAATTCTAGGCTGCACCCTAGAGTTAATCCTTTTGAGACTACCTCAACCAAAACTTCTTACTCCTCATCAGTTTCTAGACTCCAGTCTGTTTGGAAGAAGGTTTGTCAGTGTCTTCTTAAAGCATCCTGTTGCTCCAAGACATGGGTTGATAAACATCATAAGCCATGCAACTTCAAAGTGGAAGATATGGTCTGGTTATCTTCTAAGAAAATTAACATTCAGCAACAGTCACAGAAGTTGGGCCATAAATTTATTGGTCCTTTCAGAATAATTTCTCTGATTATTCCTGTTGCCTTTTGTTTGAAATTACCCAACACCCTCAAAATCCAAAATACATTTCATTGTTCTCCGCTCAAATAGAGTTTTACTTCTACCAGGTTCAGTTCCAGTTGGCCAGCTAGACCCTCACCTGTTCTCATCTGGGGCCATCAAAAAATTTTCACGGAGAAGATCTTGGATTCCAGGTTCTCAGAGGGAGCTCTTCAGTTCTTGGATCATTGAAAGGGGTACTGGCTAGAGGAGCACTCCTGGCTTCAAGAGAGATCTTTACACACTCCTGCCTTGAAAAGAAGATATTTTTAGAACTTTCCTGATAAACCTGGTTATAGGGGTTCCTTAACCCCTCTTCAAAGGGGGGTACTTTCACAACCCACTGCTGCATCTTGTTGGACAATGGTGCTCCTGGCAGCTCTCTCAGGCATGTTGCAGGGAGACATAGATGCTATGCTGCCAATCCATGAAGTCCACCCATCTGGCTGCTCCATCTACTCTGCCTGGACCTGGAATGGTTCCTCCTCCTTTTTCTTTCCGGATTGTGCATTGCTCAGATGCCGGTGATAACATCTTACATGTGTTTCCAGTTCCATAGTATTAGTTTATCTCCTTGTATTACTCCAGCATCTCCTGTCTTGGATGTGTTGTTGTTCTAGGACACTATGCAGCATCTGAGTGGACTCATCCAAACTCCGTGGCTATCTCCACTGCACTGTGTCTCCAGTCATCTCAGCTGCCGTACTACATCCCGGTGGCATCAGCCGCATTGCAGCATCCTAGTACCCTCAACCATAAGACCCCGGATATCTCCACTGCTCTGTGTCTTCAGTCATCTCAACTGTCATTCTACATCCTGGCAGCATCTGCCATACTGCAGCATCTGAGTGCTCTTTGCCATATACCTCAGCTACCTCCATTGCTCTGTGTCTCCATAATCCATGTCAAGAATCTCCAACCCAAAAGGCTGCAACCTGGCTGCAAGGCTGCATCCCTGCAAAACATCTCCAGCCCTCAAGTCTGCAACTTGGCCACAAGGCCACATCTATGCCAAGCATTTACAACCCTAAAGGCTGCAACTTGTCCACAAAGTCACATCTCTGTCAAGCATTTCCAGCCCTCAAGGCTGTAACTGTACAATATTTTCTGTTGACTTCATTGCTTCTTATAATCCTCAGCACTATTGCCCTCATCAAAGGTGAATTTTATCCGGGATTCATAACAGTTACATGACTGTGACAACCCGCTGGGTGAGTGTATCACCTTCAGCAGCAGTATCTAACACACAATGGCAACTCATTCACAGGCAGACTACTCTCTGTATCACTGGCATCACTAAGAACCATACCAGTGTCAATATGTTGGGAAAAAATCAGGGTTGTGATAGTAAAATTGGATATCTTGCTAAAATTTTCCTGAGGATTTGTAATATTTCTGAGTGAATTTTAACACATATCATGTTTTGCACATACAATAAACTAGGTAGTTCACAATTTCTTAAAAAATTACATGTCCATGGAGGAGATTCTGGCTGTTGTCCTTAACATTTCTGGGCATTTTCGGCATTCAGCAACTGCATGTAGAACATTGCAATAGCTGCAAGAAAAGTTCATTTTGGCATACCAACAATAGAATCAAGAAGCAGTGGCGTAACTAGGGTATTTGGAGCCCAGGGCAAATTTGAAAAGGGAGCCCCCCATGTGTGCGCGCCAAAGGCGCGCACGGTCACTTAAAAATGGGGCGTGTCAACATGACACACCACTTTATTTTCAAACTGAACATTCCTATCCATATGCACCTTAACCCCAGTAGTACCCCTTATACAGTACCCCCAGTATGCAGTTGTGGTCCCTCTCATGCAGGCCTATAGTAGTGCCCCTTATACAGTATCCCCAGTAGTGGTCCCTCTTATGCAGCCCCCAATTAGTTCCCCTTACTCAGTACCCCCAGTAGTGGCCCCCCCAAATGCAGTGCCCCACGTAGTGTTCCCCCTTATGCAGTGCCCCCAGTAGCAGTCCCCACAATGCAGTGCACCCAGTAGCGGTATCCCCTTATGCAGTGCCCTTTTATATAGTGCCCCCAGCAGTAGTCCCCCCATGCAGTTTTCCCAGTAGTGGTCCCCTATGCAGACACCCTGTAGTGATCCCCCCTATCTAGTGCCCCCTGTAGTGGTCCCCGCAGTGCCCCTAGCAGTAAGCCCCTTATATAGTGCCCCCAGCAGTAGTGTCCCCCCCTCCCATGCAGTGCCCCCAGTAGTGGTCCCCCTAATCCAGGCTCCCAGTAGTGACCCCCCCTATCCAGTGGTCCCTGTAGTGGCCCTTCCTATTATTGCCCCCAGTAGTGGTCCCCCGAGTACAGTGCCTCTAGTAATACTAGGCCCCTTTTAGAATGCCCCCAGTGGTAGTCCCCCAAGTAGTAGTCCCCAGTAGAGTAGACCCCCCCAGTATAGGTCCTCCCAATGGCACCCCCAGTAGAGGTCCCCCCCTGTAGTAGCCAACCCCTCCCCCGTTGAGCAGATAGGTTTAAAAATAAATAAATATATATAAAGATATACTTACCTGATTCCACGCTGCTCCTGCTCCTGTCCGTGATGCTGCTCCCGACCGCCAGTCCGCCCGGGCTGGCACGCTCATCATTATGGGACTGACGTCATGACATCATGACGTCAGTCCCATTACCCACTGCAGGAGCCGGACGGAAGTCCGGCTCTTGTAGTGGGTGCTGCAGCAGTCACTGAGAGTCTATCTGACTCTCATTGGCTACTGTTTAACACACGCATCGCGCCAGCGCTGGCGGCAATGCGTGTGTTATGCACAGCCTGAGCCCGCCTCCTGGCGCTATTGGGCAAGTGCTCAGGGGGAGGGAATGGGCTCAGGCGTGCAGCACAGGACCGGTGCTGGAAGCCTAGCGCCGGTCCTGTGCAAACGTGTAGCGCTAACCGCACTCATTGCGGTCGGCACTACACTGGCTATCTAGGGCGGGCCGGTACCATGGCCAGTGGCGCCCCCCATGCCGCCGGCCAACAGCGCCCAGGGCACGAACCCCGCTCACCCTGCCCTAGTTACGCCACTGTCGGGAAGTAGTAACCAGGTGTAATTCCACCCTTTAAATGTTTCAGTGACTGGAGGAACAGCAAAAAGCCAACAAGACATATAGATATGTCCTAATATATCTTTGCTGCAGCTGCGCTAAAACACCACTCAGCATGCCAGATCCCGTGAGACTCTAGTAGCACAAGGTGTCTTTTTTTTCTGAAAATACATCTGTCACAATGTGATGTTACTAGGATGCACAAGCAGAATGTGCTTATTCATTTGAAATATGACACTTGTATGTTGGTGTGTGCTTGAGTCTCTGAATCTGTATACAAAGTGCTATAATGTAGATGTTGCAGATTTATTCATTCCAAGTTCCTTTGCGCTTCACATACATACTCAGGTTCTCACAGATATACAAGTGTCAAAAAGAAGCCAGATGCTGGCACAGTAGCACAGGACCTGGCAGCTCACTCACACCAGGCAATTCATGCAGCATGGCATATTGAGGCTAAATGTATGAGTACACATTTGTATACATCAATACATTAATAGGAATAGGGGGGACATGTCACTCTCATGATCCATCACAGGGAATTCTTTCATTGGAGGACTGGGAGCCAGGGGGTTAGGGTGGTTAGGAAGCAATTGGAAAAGTGACAGTACTAAGGGACCTCCCAAAAAGTCAAACCCAGGTGTTGGCTAGACCTGACCAGATGTGCGGAGTCCTACCACTTGGTGGTCTTCACCAGTGAACCCTCCTTTTAGGATCTGGGTTTTGCCACACCAAGAGAGCAGGTTGCGGTCCTCTGGTCAGGTACCTGGGAATGACAAGGACCAGGAGATAACACTAGGGGGACATATCAAATATTCTGCCAGTGGCTTTTTTTTTAAGATGCCCGACAGAGCAATTCAATTGTTGCTCTGTCAGGACATGATAGCCACCAGCACCGGCATTTCTGCATGCACTCAGGAGGGTGCGAGCAGAAATGGTTCTTGAAACACACTGGTTAGGGTGCACTAACCACAAATAGCGCACCCTAACCAGAAATTAAGATGGGTTTAGCCATTTTACATGGCTAATCCTCATCAGATAGTCGGCCTAGAGGGTGATAATTAATGAGTGCCCAGAACAATTGAATAGCAAACTGGGTGCTCATTAATTGTCACGGCCAAAAAATCATTTGAATCGCCCCTAGGAGTGGGATAGCTGAGAAACTGTGTACTCTGTATAATGATATGTAGCGGAGATAAATACACAGAAAATTAATGCAAGAGTAGTGAAAGTTCGTACATTGTAGAGAACTCATAACATGAGAACACTGAGAATTCAAGTATGGGCTGCACTAGGGAGTTTGTCTGGAGATCTGGGCGTGGATCTGGTACAGGAGAGTCAGTACACAGATGCTGTACTGAGTACACTCGCTGGTGAGCCAGACTCAGGACTGGTACATGAGAATGGCACTAGGAGTCAGTGCATGGATGCTGTACTGGGAACACACGCTGGTGATACAGACACTGATAGCACTGAAGTTAATAACTGGAGTCTCAACACACATACAGGTGCTGAAGTAATCACTGGAGAAGTTAAATGCTGATTAGTGCTAAAGTTGTTTCACTGGAGTTTAGCACACAGACTAGTACTGAAGAATCACTAGATAAGTCAGATGTTGATTAGCACTGGAAGGAGTGAAGAAAAGTTTGAACAGCAATTTCCTGTTCCAGATTAAATACCCTTAGGTAGCGGTCCATTGGAGGACAATGTGAGCTGACAGCAACTATTGCTACCATTGAGTGAAGGGTTAATCAGGTGATATAGACTGTCAGGGCTGCATCCATGATGGTAATTGCAGGAACCAAATCACGGAGCAACACATGGATGTCCTAGCAGACCAAGGGGAGCATGCCACCCATCACTGAAACTGGCATCTGACAGATCAGGGAAATCTGGTGCAATGGAGAGTAGTGGCCAATCCCAGGCCGTATCCTGACAGTTACCTTATTGCAGGACACTGGAGAATACTCTCAGTTTTATTCAATCTACTTAAAAAATGATAATACTGACAAGCTCTATGTTGCAAGTTAAAAACAGAAAATGCGAATGAGCTAATATTGTGTGATGATTATATTAACAACAGTGATGAAGGTAATGATGAGGTTGATGACATCTTCAACTTTTAGGATGATAAACACTTTTAGCCTTAAGCTTATTGGTAGCTTGGTTTAACCAAACCACCAAAATGTTTTCTCTTGTTATGGCCAAAATAATCCAAGCACTTTATCTGAATTGCTTGGTTTGTTCAACTGTGCATGTGCTTTTAATTTACAACATAAGGGTGGGTGAGATGGCCTAAGGACAATTCCATTTTGCAGTGCTTTTCATTGGGGGCTTTGCACACCTTGCATTATTGGTATAAAGTCTGTTTCTCCATCTCCACTTACCTGTACTGGCCAGAGACCTGTGATTTGCTGCTTGGAGAAGTTAGTTATAATTTTCTTTTCTACTAAACTGTTACTCTTTATTGAATATGCATGAGGTTTGTGATTTGCTGTTTGGATTTAGTTTGCATTTGAAAACTCACATTGGAAGATTGGTGTTTTATAATGGTTTCATGTTTCAGCTTTATTTTTTCTTATAGTAAAAAATGTTTTACCTTAAACTAAATGCTCCACTTCAAATACCTGTGCTGCCCAGAAGCCAGTAATTTGCTGTTTGGAAAAGTATGTCACTTTAGTCTGCCCCCTGCTCCACCTCACTCCCTCCCAGTCCATCCAGCCCCATCTCTCCCTTCCTCACCTCCATATTGCTCTGTCCTACCCCAGTCAGACTATTTACTTGACACATTGTTCTCGGCACAGAGTTGTCCTCCTTCTTCAGCAACTGTTCTGTTCCATTACTGCATTGGAAGGCATTGGGTGTAGATCGCAAGCTTGGCTTCCACTTTGCATGTCGGAGATGGAACAGACCTTAGCAGATTATTGTATAGATTTATAAAATTTGCCATAATGTGTAAATTCATTAGAAATGTGAAGCTTGTAGAAGACCTTTGGAAAAGAAAAAAAACATTGCTTCAAATGCTGGGCACAGATCAAAAGCTTATCAATACAAAGGCTTGAAAAGTTGATTAGAGATTGCAGTTACCTACAATATTACATGGAAATGTATAAATGTCCATATTTTGTAATAATCCATAAGAAAAATGCAATTAAATCACTTTAATTGTTTTCACTAAAGCTCCTTTATCCTACTAAAAAACAAAGTAACATAAATCAGAAATGCACAGTTGAGCCCTTAAGGCAACTCTTATAGAGTTTCATATATTTTTCCAGGTGTTCAATCCTTAGTATTAAATAACTCCGCTTCTGTGTTGCTTTATATTAGATGTTTAATGTAAAAATCTTGTTTAACTGCTCCATTTTTAATATTTTTTAAATGCAATTTTGCAGCAGAGAGTGCAGGTGTATTCTATACAGGCAGGGAACCAGCACAGTTTCAGAAGTGTGATATTTTTTATCTATAAAAAAATGATTCCCAAATAAAAGAAACTTTCTCATTTTATAATTAGAATGCCCAAAACAAATCCATAAGATTTTACAGAAAATATATTTTCATGATTATAACATACTGTATGTGTGTTAATTTTAAAGCATTTCATTTTCTTTCTTTAGGTGGATAGTATATTTTTAAAATTATACTTGGAAGAGAACACATTTTATAGAGAGTACCATGTTTATTAAGTTTAAGATATTTATACACTAAAGAGAGAAATAATATTGAGTTTACAAGTAAATATATATTATTATTCTTGACTCTGATTCAGTTATCATTAATAATTAGATCAATATATTTAAGCTATCTGTTTTCCCACCATTTACTATATTTTTCCATCATCAAGACAAATATATACTACACATGATAAGCGTAGCACTTTTTTCTATATCTATATATGCTGATTAGGTTGGTCCCTGATACGTGCAGCTGCTATATAAAGCACAGAATATGTCCCATGTGATCCACAGTGCGCAAAAAATAATATACTTTTGAGAGTTAGGGGTATGTGTACTAAGCCTTGGAGGGATATGTATCAAAAGTTGAAGAGAGATAAAGTAACAACCAATCAGCTCCTGATAGTTTACAGGCTGTGTTTGAAAAATGACAGGAGCTGCTTGGTTGGTACTTTATTTTTCTCTAAATCACTCGATTTTTAGTGGCAATAATTTAAAAAGCAAAACCAGCATGATTGGTCATAGAAACAACAATGATATTACTGATGTATTTAGAACTAAACATAATCATGAACCTTCACTATGGGAGAGATATTCAATGAAATGTTGTAAGCCAATTGGCAATACTGTACCTACTGTATTATAAATTCATACAGTCTGTAATCTAAAATTCAGTATCCCCGGCTTCTGAAATCTGGAGGTCTGCCTATTTTAAAACACCGGATCTTATCTTATTCCCAGGAGACATGTTATTTTTACCCTTGCATGGAATATCCACTTCAAAAGGAGTCTCACACTGAGATTTTAACACCTTTATAATAGGAATGGCTTCTAATACCTTTCCTCAAGCCTGCTTTGTCATGGAATAAATTGTGTGGCTTTAAATCAGCAACTTATAAGAAAAAAAAGCTTATTTAGATACTTCTTTCTCAAATATATAACTTTTGTATAAGAGAGAAGCAACTGTATATAGCAATAACCAAATTAAATTAGACTCTGTTCATGAATCCCATTATAATTTGTGGATCAAACACAAAATTGAGAAAAAATAAAAATAAACTATTTCATTTTCTCCCATCTTCAAATGCAATTCATACTTACTCTCTCATTGATGACCCAATGTATGTGTATACCTTCAGCTTTAAACCTTCAATCCACTCACCATGAGCAGCAGTTACTATTAATCCAACACATACATATTTATATCCCATGGGAGTTTCAAAAAAACTGAGCAGGGCATTTGTGGGATGCGAGGCCAAAAATGTCTTATCTGCTGTAACCACCTAAGTCCTTTGCCTTCAAGCTCACCAGTTTCATATGTGAGATAAATAGAAGTAGTACCTAACAGAAGGCACTGTGCTTGGAAGAACAGATCCATAAATACTTGCTCTATGACTGACATCCATAGAGCCCCCACACTCAATATAAAGAAAACTACAGGCCCACTTATATGCCCAATCAGGTCCATCCTTTGGAATGCCAGCTCTATAAGAAACAAGACTGCTACAATTGCTGACCTTATTGATTCTTCAGATCTTGCCTGCATTACAGGGACTTGGGTAGATGAATATGCAGCACCTGTATTGGAAGCTGCAGTTCCAACAAATGATTCTGTATTCACAACCCAAGACTGAACTGAAGAGGGGAGGAAGAGTGGTCATCAGCTTTAAAAAAGCCCTTCAACTTAGGGTCCACCCAATGGAAATTACTCACTCATTCGCTGCATCAATGCTCAGAGCTCTACAGAATTAGGATTCAGAGTACTTCTCATTTACGGCCCCCTGGAGATAGAAAGCTATTTCTATAAGAATTTACAAATATTGTTGCTGGACAAGTTCTGGAGCATCAAAGATGGCTGATACTTGGGGATTTCAATGCATGGGTTGATGATGAGCTCTCACACCTTGGCCAAGACTTCCTGTGCACAATGGATGCTCAGGGCATCACACAAGTCATTCCTTTTGCTACACATATCAGTGGTCACACTCTTGATCTTTTCTTCCATATTGGATTAAAAGACATTGATAAAATTACCCGAATGTTGCATCCTACCACCAGTGAATTGGACCCTGTCTCAAATAAGGTTCTAATAGGGTGTATAGCCATGATTGGTGCTGTATTTGAAAAAATAGTTAAATGATGTTTGCAGACATACATTTTTTATGATCCACTAAAGGAAGCAATTGTTAGACCACTTCTTACGAAACCTAATTTAGACTCCAACTGCATGACCAACTAGAGACCAGTATCAAACCTTCCTTTTCTAGGAAAGGTTATTGAGAAAGTGGTGGCAACTCAACTAGAAACCCGCCTGGCAACCCATGATATTTAAGATCCATTCCAGTCAGGATCAGGAGAAAACAAAGCACTAAAACAGCCCTGGTACATGTGCTTAATGATCTTCTGATGGCAAGAGACAGAGGTGACTTTTAAATCTTCCTCCTAGATCTCTTTGCAGCATTTGATACTTGAGCACCAGAAATATTTATCTGGGCTGGATGGAACAGTCCTTAGCTGGTTCAAATCATTTCTTGCCAGCAGGTCCCAGAGAGTTTTCTCTGGAATAAACTCTTTGTCACCAGTGCCACTTCCATGTGGTGTCCCACAGGGTTCTATACTACTGTATCTCCCATGCTTTTTTCTGTATACATGCTACCACTGGGTGAAATAATCAGACAGCATGGCGTTTTTTACCACTACTATGCAGATGATACACAACTGTACCTGTCCTTTGCTCCTGGTACTGAGAACCCAATACCAACCCTAAATGGCTGTCTAGCTGAGCCTCTGGAGTAGATGAGTGCTAGTTGGCTGCAACTGAACCCTGATAAGGTCCTGATGATGAGTCACAAGTCAAGACTGCAACATAGACAACCAACAGGATTTATGCTCGAGGGTTCAGGGCTAAAAAAAACACTGAACATGTGCGAATCCATGTTTATCTGGATAGTGGCTTTACACTTAATCAACGGATATCAGTCACAATCAAATCCTCAATCTTCATTTGAGGAACATACAGTACTGTAGCCAGAATGAAGCATTTAATTCCCTTGGAAGCTCTGCCTAAAGTTATACATGAATTTATATCATCATGCCTAGACTACTGCAATGCCATCTATCTTGGTCTCCCAGCAAAACAATTGCAATGCTTGCAGATGGTACAAAATGGAGCTTCCAGGCTATTAACCAACTTGCCCCATTCCAGCCACATAACACCCATTCTCTACTCACTTCACTGGCTGCCTGTAAGATGGCAAATCATTTTCAAGATTGGATTACTGACTTTCAAGGCCCTACATGACTAGGGCCCAAGGTACTTAAAGCAGCTTCTAATTCCTTACTGTCCCACTCGATTATTGTGATCCATTGACAAAGGACTATTAACAGTCTTAGAGTTTCTTGGAATTCATTTGAGGGTCAAGCTTTAAGCTTTGAGTCTCCGACTCTGTGGAATTCACTTCCCTGTACAATTCGAGAAGCCTCCACTCTGGAATATTTCAAAAATAGACTCAAGACTCTCACCTATTCACCCAAGCATTTCACTAAAGTCCCATATAAAGCTTGTTTTGTATTTTGTGATGTAAAGGCAAATGTAAAGTACTTTGAGTCCTAGTAAGAGAAAAGTGCTATATAAAAATAATAATAATTATTATTATTATACCTTAAAAAAATATACTACTAATAAATTAAATAATGTGTGTGTCACATGCATCAGCATTAATTATGCAATGTGAGTGTGTCACATGCATCAGCATTTACTACTATATTCTAACAACAAATTAATGATTATAATGATTGCATTTGAGGCCAATAATAGATAAGTGAGTTAGACCAATCAAGGGAATATGAAGGGACAGTATAGATATAACTCAAAGAAACAATCTCAGTCAGTATAGTATTCACTTAGAAAAAAATGATACCCTAAATAAAACCGGTAGGAAAACATTGTTAGATTTTAGAGGGACAGACATAAGATCTGCATGGTTCCCAGCATTACGATAGTAATCTGACCTGCATACGAGTCACAGTCATACAATGTTAATCATGAGAACTAAGAGATCAAATGGATACACTGAAAAGAAACATTAAACTTATTTACTAGAATAGTCAAACTTTAGTAGCAGCAAATTTTAAAATTATGTCTGAAGGGTCATGAACCATTTCTGAAATAATTAAATTGTAGTAAATGGGCTTATGCACATAAAGATATCTAACAGCACATTTTGCAACTTAGTCTGAAATAGATTTTGAATATTATATGTCTATGATGTAATAAATATAGCATATCATTTATTTGTACTTTTCACAAATATAACCCACAAGAGAAGTAATTACTGTACTATTTTTAGTCGTGCATAAACTTGGTAGGTGCTCTATATTACAAACATACAGTAGATAGACTCACATAGTAAATACAAACTATAAGAAAGGGACAGAGAACTAACTAGTGAACTAATTTAAAGTGCAAACCACAAATAACTATTATACATATAGACAACATATCTAGAATAAAGGAGATTATCTAATAAATGTATGTAAATCTAGACAAATTCTAACTCTGTATTTTACTGTTTTAATAATAAAGAATGTACAGTAATTTCAGAAAGTTTTCTGTTCAATGCATATCAATAAAATTGAAAATTTTAATGAATTCCTATTTTCCTTTCTTTTGTTACATATTGATCTAATTAAATTAAGGGGTAGCACCATCTTGAGTATAGGATGTAGTTAATTTGCCGCTACATGCGATGCTGGCGATCAAAATCCCAGCACCGCAATCCTGACCCATGGCCAGACCACTGGCAATTGAATCCCATTATCAGTTGAGATGCGATGCTGGAAACCTTTCAGCCAGCATCCAGAATGTAACTGTAGTGGGCCAGGTTATCTTTATGCTGCAGGGGAGGGCTTGGTTTAGACACCACCAGGGGGTTTGGTTTCGGCTGCGGGAGGGAGAATTCTGGTTAGGCTGTGGACAGGGAAGGGTTAGGGTTTTGGTACCATGGGGGTTTAGGGGGGGTTGTCTGGATTCCCACAAATCTGTAAGTCCATTTTTTTCAATGGTCTAGCTGCCAATGTTCCTTCTAGCTAGGAGGCACATTGGTGTTGGAGATCAATCATTGAAAGAAATGGACTTACAGATTTTAGGGAATCTGGACCACCTCTCCACTTTAACATCAATGCCTATATTTTCAACTATCTGGTAAAACAGCCACCTCGTCAATTTAGCCATTGAAATTTTATATGGAATTTTATATGATCTAATTTTGTTTGCATTTTTAACTATCTGGCAATACAGCCATTGTGATTTTACATGATATTATTTTATTTGTTAGCATGTTATTATGTCAATAGTGTATGCTTTACAGCACATTTGCTGAGTATGTGTAAGCTACCTGACATATTTGCATAGTTTTCATATCAGCCAGCTGAAAGTATTTTACATATTCCCTATTTACATAGGGCATTCCTAGTGCAATTATCCTTTAGGGCAGCGCTCAATTATGGTTTCAATTATATTATGTTTCTTACTGTACCACGGTCTTGGGTAGACCAAGAAATAAGTCATAGAGCTGTTCTCCCCATTATTGTAACACTGCAGGAACTCCCCAAAATGTTGTATTACTAATGGGAGAGTGTTAGGTTTAGGCACTAAGGGGAAGGGTTAGGTTTTGGCACTAATGGGGAGGGTTAGGGTGTGGGGGAGAAGGGTTAGAGTTAGGATGCAGGAAGGGAGGGTTAGGGGGTGAAGGTTGGGAGGGTTAGGATACTTATGGGGCCCCTGTCAGGATTCTAGGCATTGGGATGCCACTGTCTGTGTTTTGACTGCTGGCATCCCAACTGCCGGTTTCCCACACCCCACCCTTGAGTACCGTTTAGTAATTCCCTGATATTAAGATGTTCACTTTATTTATATAAAGTTTTATTTTTGCTTTATGCTACCATATATACCTGTTTTGCACTTAAGATGAACATGCACACTATTGTACTACTGGAGTAGGATTTATTTTTAGATGTGAAGAAAGCATGTAATATGGTTTGAGACATGTGAGAAATCTTATATGAAGGACCCAGATAAACAGTTTATGGAAAAAGAGCAGTGGAAGTGAGTGATTGCAGTTTTGAGAAGTGAGGATGAAAAGGATATATTTAGAGAAAATGTGACCACACTTTTAATTGAATTTTGGTATAGTTTCCTGGACCATGGGAAAATTTTGTTTGACTTTAATATATTCCTTTGTGAAATTAATTTGGTTAGTCCAGTTTTCAAGAACAAATTAAAAGAACAAAGAAGAGGAGTACTGTACCAAGTTATAATCATCATCAATAGGAATAATGAACAAGAAGTTGACTGTTTTGTGAATTAGTTATCCAGTGCCTGCTGGGTTTTTTTTGCCTGGATAACAACACCTTAATCAACAAAGATCCTAAGTGAACAAACAGGTAAGTGAGACAACACTCTTTGCCACAACTTGTGTATAACAAATGACCACTTGAGTCTTGTCATTTTTTTAAAGTTTTGTGTAATATGCAGAAAAACTTGTTAGAAAATGGTGGCCTAATGTTTAATGTTCGTTCTCCTAGTATTGGATAGTCTGACTTGAAACACCACAATTCTTTGAAATGATTCATTTAACAGTTCAGCACGTGGTTCAAAATGTGTTATTTGAGCTACAAGTGTAACATTTCAATAAGAAAATGGAAATATTTGGATGGAAAGAGGGCATTCTTTTCCAACTAACTAGCGTACAGTTCTTAAAAAATACTTATATTTTGCAATCAGTTGATCTTTTGGAAAAATAGAAGATACTCAAACATTGTTTGTACAAGTTAACAAATTTATTGCCAATGTGCTTAGAAATACTTAATTTTATGTTGCTATCTGTCCTTTGTAAAGTATGCTAAATATATTAACATTTTTGATCTCCATTAATGAGCGATTACTAACTGGTAAATATATTACCAAATTGGTGGTTTCTGTAAAATTGGACAGATCTTCTAAAACACTCTTTGAAATGAAGAAAATACCATCTGTGGAGGCATTGATTGTTTTTGCTACAAGCTGTGAAATGAAAATACAGCACTGTAAATGCAGAAGTATGCTTTGGATACATTCTCCTCAGAATCCCTTTACAAAATGTTCAGTAATATATAACCAGATGTACAGGGAAAGCACTGAAACAAGACATTCCCATATAGTCAAATTGTTTTTAAATTGTTTTCTTTCCTAAATACAACTTCAGTATTTGGCAACCACTTCTGATGAATGATAATCATTACCTAGGTATTTCCTGAGTTTAGAGCCAATCTATGATATGAACATTGTGTACTGTTATATATGGTCATTCTGCATTTCGATCTATGGCAAATGTATAATATATATATACTTAATAATAGCAAATAGTTTAATAAAATAAAAAAACATTATACTCTAACATAAGCAAGTGAATATGTGTTTATTAATTGGACGATTTGAAGTGTGTAGTGATCCTGTTATGACTTCATTGTCTTCTGTTTATTGTATAATCTCAATCTTCTGTAAAATGTATCAAATAGTTTGAATTGTATGCCAAGTTAAAGTTCAGTCTTGTATTCATCATGTTTTATTCAAATATTTTTTTAAATTATATATTTTTTTACTTTCACACAGTACTGAAAGGCGTAACAGGTTAAACATGGGAATATAATTTAGAAAATATGTACAACTTTGCAATTTAAACTGCAGTAAATATGTTTACTTATTTTTTTCCAGTAAGAAGAATCAAGACTGAGATATGGGAGTTATATGTGATTTAACCAAAGTAGTAATGAAACCACAAAATCAAATACTGTGCAAACCCATCTAAAGGAAATACATAAATATAACTGCTTAAAGTACGAAATGCAAAAGCTCATAGTTTTTTTAATTGTTAAAATTTCCTTGTTTTCCTAGCACATTCATTAAGCTCAAGATCTGCTGTTACTCTTATAGGTTTTCAGGAAATGTGCATGGTTGAACGATTTTCTGCATTAGTAGAAATGTACTTTTCCCATGAAGTTACCCCTGGTGCAAGAAGCATCAAATGGAAATTATACAATTTGAATTACTGTCAATACTGACCACTTTAAATATTCAAGTCAGTTGGTTGCAAAGAAATTACCTTGACCTGGGTCTTGTGGGTAACTGAATGTGCTCTCACTTTCTCAGTAAGTTTCAGTGCCTCTGCCCAAATCTTGCTGCAGGATCTTCGGCAGGAGATTTTGGAAACCTCTGCCCACATAAGAAAGTGCTGATAATACAGTATGTTAATTCCAAAAGGTAAATTCCTAATAAAATCTGCATACATCAGAAAAAGGCTATTTGAGCTTATCTGATATCCTACAGTGATTTCCTGCCCCCTTCTAGAGGAATTTAATATGATATTCTGGCTTACAGGATCTCTGTAATTACTGTCCAACACCAAATGTACCTCAAAATTCCACATAGTGTAGTAAATGGATTTAATATCTAAATAATATAACATCAAATGCTCATATGCAAAATTTAAATGCTAGAGCATATCACATAATACTGAACCATCCCTTGGAAGTAGAAGCATTTGCTGATATTGTAGTGCTTAAGTCTATAAGCCAGAAGATCATATCCAATTCCTCTGGAAGTGGAGGAGGTACTCGCTTTAGGATATCAGATAATCATAAGCCCATTTGATCTTTTTCCAATGTACTCATATTTTATTAGGAATTTACCCTTTACAAATGTGTGTTTAGGTTCATGCTGCTTGGGATTTCACTTGAAGATACTGTTTGAATATCAGAGGTGTAAGGTCCATATAAGCTATAGACATGAACTACACTCAGCCATCCATATAGGGAGAAGAACCAACACTTGCTTATTGTAGTTATGCAAACAAAAGAGGTTTTATTAAGGAAACATCAAGAAATCATAAAATTAGCAGCCCGACAGTCATTTCAATTGCCCATCATGATTGTCCTCATGGGCTATGAAAGCTCCACTCACAAGCTGTTAAATAGTAGAGAAAACATGCAAAAACAGCCATTAGATCAATGAATCATACTTGGACTGTTAACCTGAACAAATACTTTTAATTAATTGGTTGTAATGAGTGCATCACCAGGAAAAGTGAATGCACTAGGATTGCATTGCCCTGATCACCCAGTTGATCATATGTGGTGAGGGAGTGTACTATCTTTGTGTATGATGACAGGATAGTAACACAATGGGAGATAATGTAAATAATGTGATGCAGCAATCACCATGAAGCAGACATCACATTCTAACTCATCAATTAGTAAAATGCTGATCAGAAGCAACAATAAATTAATATATACTGTACAAAAATTATGTGAGAAGCAAGAATAATATACTGTGCAAAAAGGAAAATAATAACAAAGTATGCACTACATTGACCACCTGCACAGTAAATGTGGGATGACATCACTATATTTATTGAAAAAAAGTCTGAAAAACACATCTCACTTCATTACAACCAATACATTCAAAATATTCCTTTTAGGTACTATTTAACAGTGATATGAGCTTCCAGAGCTCCTGTTGACAATCACAATGACTAATTAAAATGGACTTTAGGCTGACTATTCTATCATTTCCTGATGTTTTCATAATAAAATATTTTGTTTTTGCATAGCTAAGTGAGTGCTGGTTTGGATGACATGTCCTATCCTTACCCATTCTGGTTTTATTTCTACCTTAGCTGTTTTGATAACTTGTTTTACTGTGTTCTATTTGGATATTAATTTCACTTCTGGTAACTTTGTCAAATCTGTATGATCATTGGCTGAGGTTGGTTGATGAATCTTTGGTGATGAATTCTGCCCATGGCTTCTATATGAAATTTTCTTCTCCCAGTTTACCTATACTGTCCTTTTATGTTAGTTTCTTCCTTGGCATTCAATTCTTTATCAGTTACTGATCACCAATCTTCTGCTTATCATTACAAAACAAAAGATTAGCATTTCAGAAAAAATGAAAAGCTATGCCACATAAACTATAATACTTTTATTTTTAAAAGATTTAGCTTTGTAATGAAATTATGCTGTATTGATTAATTAGATTTTTTATGTTAAAAAATGAAATACAGCTTGCTTTTCTGGCCTGTATTTGGGGTAAAATTACAGACAATACTTACTTTACTTCGAATTTCTACAGGAAAGTGGGATTTTGCTGTAATGTACTGTCTGTTCTTCTGAGCTACAAAATGTTCTTTTGCTCTTGGCTTATGATCCCTATTTTTGTTTTTAGTATAACCTTCCTAAGTAATAAAAAGCATGTGTCCCAGATCAATGCAATCACATATCAAACAAAAAAAATCAAGAAAAGTAACTATTTTTTACCTCGGCAAAAATGTCTAGAGCATATGAAATTGCTGAAGTACTTTTATGCACACATTATTCTGCCTTTTCAAAGGAAACCACAATATTCATCTTAAAATGTAAAAAGTCATAGAATAAGAAAAATAGAAAGGATCTCTCTTTTCTGTTTGTACTTGTTTGAAATATTCAGATCTGCTCTGGCTGGATGGCTTTTTTGTAAATGTATTGTTATAATAATTTTATTTGCTGATGTTATATTATTTGTCAGTATTTAGAAAAATGGTATATTCCTTTTTCTTTCTAAATGGGATCAATTTAAAGAAATTACCAAAAGTAATAAAATGCCATATGACTGCTATTATAGTAAATTATAAAAATATTAAATCTTTTCATATACCATTCAAAATATACATCAAATGATTCAACATATTACATATTTAATAAATGTTATATTTAAAAGTAAAAGGTCTTGGAAAAGTTTGCCTCATCACCATGGATTACAATATTGTCCATTTAAGAACCTCAATAAGCATCATAGTGAGATTTTTTAGTCAAATTAATGTTGATACTAATATCTCATGCTGATAGTTGACTTATTAATTTAACATTGTCACTTGACAGCATCAAACCAAATATCCAAATCAAGTGACAACTAACTAAATAAATCATCAGTTTCACTTGTCACCACCATTTTTTGATTTTTTTTTGCTGTTTTGAAGTCACATAAACCTAAACTAAAGGAGTGGGCAAAAATCTAATGAAGATAAAGTCACTTGGTAAGGCTTTGGCTGCTAAATTTGGTAAGTCTGTATGTACCATGACATTGAATCTACTAACGTCTTGATTCATGCAACAGATACTGGCATATAGTTAAAAGGGGCGAGTTACAGTAAGTAGATAAGGGCTTTGTCATCCAGGAAGACACCAGTGAAGACACTCCGCAACATAGGCTGAAGACAATCACAAAGTTCCATTACATAGGGGAATGACTGCACACAAGCCACAATTTTATGTTGCAAACAAGTACTTAGATTTGTAGGGTAAACTACAAGTGTCTTATATTTATTCTTGTTTAGTGTAATTAGTGCTTAATGAATAATTTATATACAGTATGTTGTAGCACTGCAAAAGTAAGTAACCTGTCACTCATTCTGTAACCTGTTGTAGTCCATATTTATGCAATTTGTATCACATATCCAAATATTATTCACCTTGCCCACGGTAACCTATGTAGTCCAAGATGGCTGGCTTACCTGGTACTCTCATGACTAGGATGAAAATAAGTGGCTGTGTTGATTTTGTAAATATCTTGTATTATATATTTAGCTTTAGTATTCTGTAGCTCTCCCATTGCCTGTAATGTCTTCCAGGCATTACCTTTTCTGCCCAGTGTACTAATGTTGTGCACCCAATTTGGCTGCCTCACTTGATGTTATGATACCTGATGAACTCCTGCCCTGCCAAAACCTAAACAAAGTGCCCTTTGCCAATAACAACCCCCTTAACCGTAACACAAACTTGTTCATAGGTACTCGGCTACCATCTGGACTTTGCACTTTTAGGAAGCACAGGTATCAAAATATAGACAAAGGAATGTGACACTCTAAGAACTCATATAGGGAACTATACCTATATTCTCAGGGAGTCTTCCATCCAGGAATTAACCCAAGCACTTACTGCTTGCAAAAGCTCCCCAACCTAGACAGAAGTCTAGTGCTAATTGATTAGCACTCTTAAGCAGTGATTACCAAATACTCTCCTGCAGCTATCATCACCACAAGCAAGTAACAAACAAGGGTTCAATTTAGCTACTTATAATTAAGCAACTAACAAAAGGATATGCAGTTATATTTTCACTACATTAATAATATATATTCTTAAGCAATAATAATAATTCCATAATGATAATTCAATAAACATGAGAGTAATTGCAAAACTCAGTATTTTTTTAGATATACAACAAACTGCAGGATAAGACATTTCAAAACACATGGACTATCCAGAGTAATATATTAGCCAGGTGTATATCTGCTGGCAATAATATGCAATAGAATGTATCCAGATGAAGAAACCAGCAATTCTTCCTAGGCAGCTTGCAACCAGCTATAATCAGGGACCAGGCAAGACATGGAATCCTGTGAGAGACTCAGCCAGAATAGAAAAACCAACACAGCTCCAAGAGCCAGCACCTGATTAAAATGGCAAACCAATCACAGTTGAACAATGCCAATGCCCAGGTTGACATAATCATAACAGGTGAACAAGTCAGCAACCATTCCAATGATTCAGTCGAGACTCAACCAGCCGAGTACAGATATAACATTTGGTACCTTATGGTAGAATGAAAACATTTTGGAACTGACTGAAAAATTATCTCTCACCTTTTTTATGTTCATGGTTTCTCTATTTTCTGCAAATGTGAATCTGTGTTTTATGCTCATGGTCTTTTCTGCAAATATAAATCAGCTAGTGTTATTTAGGATCCTCCTCCTCCTCTTCCTCCTCTTCCTCCTCTTCCTCCTCCTCCTCCTCCTCCCGATCATATCTTTATCGTTCATAGCATGCATTTTTCGCCCACCAATGACCTGTGATGCGCAGGCACATATGGTCGATATCGACCATCGCCTGTGCAGGTAGGACAACCTGGTCGATATTGAACAGGTTACTATAGTGACCCATGATCATTGATCGCAGGACGTTATAGTCTTTGGTGGATATATGGTGTGCTACATGATCGATATTGATCATCCAGCACACCCGGGAGATCGAACAACAATATTGTAACAGTTGTTCATAGCCCCATCTGTATGCACCATTACATTTGTTTACATGTTTTATCTCAACTACAATTATTATAATAATATTGTTAATAATAATAATTAATTATAAGCATTTGCAAGAAAGGTAAAAAGATAGTAAGCTACATGTTCAGTACTTACACAAATGATGAAATATAAACAGATGAGCATGAGTAAAATCTACACATAAAACAATAGATAAAAATAAATATCTTATTAAGATAATAAAACAAGTTATCTCTTACACACAACACTCTACATGCACTAAGCTAATCTTATATTTTATCTTGTAGGAACTAGTAGCTCTTGTGTACAATGAACTGTCTTACAGAACTGAGGAAATTTTAGAAAGATTCACAGCCACCCAAATAGCCACATAGACTCCCACACCTCAAGAATTCAGGAACACTTTTAGGTAACACAACTCAATCATCTTTTACTATACAACTTTAAAATGTGCCCTTAAAAAAAGTGGGTCTAGACAATACCAATATTTTCTTCTAATTGTCAAAAGAACAACAAAAGTGAAAACAAATTCTAAATTAGGCAGTTGTTGGGTGGAAAATTTTAAATCAGTAAAATAAAATATTTTTCTTTTGGGTTCATCTAAATTTCTTTCATGGTCAGATGGTAAATTATATATACTGCATTACATAGAGTATACTGTACATCACTTTGGTTTAATTACCTAGAAAAAAAATAAGTTTTTATTAAATGCACCATACAGTATCTCTTTTGCTGAAGCTTCATCTGTCAATGATGAAATTTATGAATTTCTTCTCAATTAGATATTTATCCATTAATGATACTTTCATGACTAACTGGATATTTAATCAGCTTTTCTTTTTTAAATAATTGAAACTGAATGTATTAAAGCACACTAGGTGTTCATTTCCAAAGCTCTTGTTTTGATTATTGCCTATGAATGGATGGATAATTATCTTGCACTTCACTTAAGAGCCCATCGAGTATCTCCCAGATTCTCCATTGGACCAATATGACACTGTAAAGCAGGATTTCCAGAGCGAGCAGACCAAGGTGCAGGGTGGAATACAGGTACAAAACAAACAAAAAATGGCAGCTGCTCAATCAATCTAGCAGCACTAATCAGGTGCATGAAAGGGAGGGGTCATACTAAGTATAAAAAGGAGGGGGGTTTTAACCCCCTATTGTTCCTCAGCACACTGAATAGTACCTGCAACAATATATGAAAACTATATGGTCATAGAAATCAGTGATATTAGTTGCATGCATTTGCAAATAGATGGGAAGATGCTAGGCCACGTCACGGCTTCTCTGTCAGTAGGAGTCCCTAACACTAAGGGGTTCACATCCGGGGCACAGTGCACCCTGAAAAATGTCCAGCTGAGGACCCCCCCAGGGTATCACACGAAAAATGGAAAAAGAGTGACAGTGCAGGTGCAACAGGCCAGCAGTGGGAGTCAGGATTCGAGCATCCATTTAGTAATGAAAAGCAAAAGTGTAAGTAACAGGGGCAATATATGGTTTTAGTTACCTGTGTAGCTATAGTGGTGATGGGTAGAACTATCAGCAGGGTTGGCAGCCTTGACAGGCAGCAAAGAAGATGAGGAAATAGTGCCACTAAGAGCAGAGAACAGTCCAGCAGTGTGGTAGTCCACATGTAAGCTAAGGCTGCCCAACCTCAAAGTAGGTATCTATGGCTGAGTCATTATCAATAGGTGACCCAGGTTATCAGAGGCAAAAGATCTGCAAATCTGGGTAAGTGTGTTTGCAGTAAAGCACTTTTGAATTTGCTGTTTCAAGGTGCATACATTATTGACGTCACTGCAGTGAATGTGGCTATGCTAATTCCTTAACAGCCACTATAGGTACCGCACAGACCCAAGTAAACACTTTAATGGAATTGCTGCCAGGACTAATATTGTCAGTCTGCCAATCACAGCCACAAAATATCCCCCTGCCTTCCAGTATGACTCAAATTTCACTAATTCCTCTCATGATGACAGAAGAAATCATCAAAGCCTGGAGACATCAGCCGTATTTGTACACTCAGTTGAAGCAACTCTCAGTACACCCAGGACCAGTGCAAGGCTTCACACCAGTGTCGTAACTAGGGGGGGTCAAGCGGGGCACGTGCCCTGGGCGCCCTGGCAAGCCCAGCAGAGGGGGCGCCGGCAGAGCATCATACCCGCACGCACACCCACCCTTCCCCCTCCCTTCATAATTGTATCCTGACTAACGAGCAGGTCAGTGTGCTGTACCTGCTGCTAATTGGGCTGCCTCTAGGGGGAGCTGCAGTGGAAGCGCGCAGCCCTTCACAGGCAGTCTTGTTGATGAGACAGTGAGAGAGCTTTTCCTGTTCCCTGACCTGCCTGAAACGAGCTGCCGTCTGACTCCAGGTACATGGAGAGGAGTGATTATTCCATCCCAAGCCCTCTCTGCTGACTGCAGGTGGGTAATGGGGGGGATGTTGGTGTGTGTTATGTGTGTGGGGGGCAGGGGGGGTGTGGAGGTTGGTGTGTGTTATGTGTGGGGAGGGGGCTGCTGGCTGCATTTGTGTGAAAGAGATAAGTGTGTCTGTGTAGGCTGTCAGTGTGTGCATGTATATATGTCAGTGTACTGTATATGTCAGTGTGTGCATGTATATATATATATATATATTTATATATATATATATATATATATATATATATATGTCAGTGCACTATATATGTCATTGTGTGCATGTATATATGTGTCAGTGTACTGTATATCAGTGTGTGCATGTATATATGTGTCAGTGTACTGTATATGTCAGTGTACTGTATATGTCAGTGTGTGCATGTATATATATGTCAGTGTACTGTATAAGTCATTGTGTGCATGTATATATATGTCAGTGTACTGTATATGTCAGTGTGTGCATGTATATATGTGTCAGTGTACTGTATATGTCAGTGTGTGCATGTATATATGTGTCAGTGTACTGTATATGTCAGTGTGTGCATGTATATATATGTCAGTGTACTGTATATGTCAGTGTACTGTATATGTGTCAGTGTACTGTATATGTCAGTGTGTGCATGTATATATGTGTCAGTGTACTGTATATGTCAGTGTGTGCATGTATATATATGTCAGTGTACTGTATATGTCAGTGTACTGTATATGTGTCAGTGTACTGTATATGTCAGTGTGTGTATGTATATATGTGTCAGTGTACTGTATATGTCAGTGTGTGTATGTGTATTTGTGTCAGTGAACTGTATATGTCAGTGTGCATGTCTATATGTGTCAGTG
Source organism: Taudactylus pleione (assembly GCA_031769625.1). Taxonomy (NCBI): domain Eukaryota; kingdom Metazoa; phylum Chordata; class Amphibia; order Anura; family Myobatrachidae; genus Taudactylus; species Taudactylus pleione. The sequence goes on along the minus strand of JAUIMM010000061.1, from coordinate 7,538,467 downwards.
TGTGTATGTGTATATGTCAGTGTGTGTATGTGTGTGTATGTATATATATATATATATATATATATATATATGTATATATGTCAGTGTGTATATGTCTGTGTGTGTACTGTATACGTCAGTGTGTGTATGTGTATATGTCTGTGTGTGTATATATATATATATATATATATATGTGTCAGTGTGTGTGTATCTGTGTCGAGAGACAATGCAGGGGAAGATGATGGTGTGACAGAGACGATGCAGGGGGGAGCTGATCGCCTGACTGAGAGGCAATGCAGGGAGGGCGGTGATGGTGTACTGAGAGACGACGCAGGGGGAGGCGATGGTGTAGCTAAGAAGAGATGACACAGGGAGGGAGATGATGGTGTGGCTAAGATAGGATGCAGTGAGATGATGGTGTGGCTGAGAGATGCAGGGGAAGGAAGTTACACAGGGGGAACGAGACTGGTTGAACCGCTGTTTTATGATTACTTTTTTAACACACAAACAGGCAACTTCCGGAGAAGGTGACCTACATGAATAGTGAATACCGACTGAAGACGCCATCGTTCCAGGGAGGATACATTTCTTCAGAGGTTTCACATTGTGAGAAACTACCGCAAAGGTAAGGTGCATATGGAATGTGAAAAAAGGTGTGTATGGAGCGCTAGTGAGGATCAGGTGACCACGATGTGTAAATTGTATTTATTAAGACTCTTATAAAAAATGAGAACATGCACACAGGATACAATAAGTGATACGTATCAAATCACAATAACAGAAAAAACATGGGTAAAGAGCATCTGAGAACACCTGGAGATGTAATACGGATAAATACAAGGTAGCAGAGACTCCATCTTAAGCTCCGTCTTAGGAGAGGGACTTTCATAGCAGTTCCGTATTACATCTCCAGGTGTTCTCAGATGCTCTTTACCCATATTTTTTCTGTTATTGTGATTTGATACTTATCATTTATTGTATCCTGTGTGCGCTTTCTAAATTGTTATAAGAGTTTTAATAAATACAATTTACACATCGTGGTCACCTGATCTTGACTAGTGCTCCATACACACCATTTGTCTTGTTTATCATATTAGCAGGTGCAGATCCTGCTGTAGGAGCAGCCTGTCATAATCAGGATATACTATCTAGGTGATCAGCGCACTCAAATCTATCTAGCATATGGAATGTAAAGGAATGTGACAAAAAATGGGTGGCGTGTCATGTTGGCACGCCCCATTTTCAGTAGCCACGCCCCTTCTGGTAGGTGACCACGCCCATATTTTTGCCGCGCACCTAAGGTGTGCAAGACATATTTGGCTGTGCAGTGTGAGGGGGGGCGCCAATCTGAAACTTGCCCTGGGCTCCGAAGACCCTAGTAACGCCACTGCTTCACACTCTTGGCAAAGCTCTAGACTACCGCCAATCCTTACACCAATGCATACTTTGCCTCATACACTTGTCTTTTGTAAAATAAAAATATTCAATCTTACCTGCTCCTGGATGTCTGGTGCAAAACTCTGATCAGGCTGTTCTGCTGCCCAGGTTCACATGCAGCATTTCTAGTTGGGGAGGGGAGTAGAAATGTTAAGTTTGAAACAAAGTAATGTGTTAGCTCCCCTGTGATACTGGCCACATTGCAAGCCAGTCAGGGTCACTTATGCACATGTACAGTATGACATGGCTTTTCACACAGGTGCACTGAATATATATATATATATATATATATATAAACCAAGCATTTTTCCTTACATCTCTATATCAGAATATAGTATTTTGAATAAAAAAAACATACTGGAATTATTGTATTTCGGGTTTCTGCGTAAAAGAAAAAGTTAGCTGCAGTGGGAGAAAATTTCTAATACTGGATATAGTATAAGAAGTACATAAACTATATAAGGAACCCTGATCATATTATATCAGAACATAATGTTTAAAATGATTAAGATAAGAGCCAGGGGCTTATCTACCCCTTGGCCAAGATAGCACTCACCAGGGGAGCCAGCCAAGGAGGGGCGCCACCCAAAAGTGTTACCTGCGGTCAGGGGATAGTACCTGGTGTCGGTGTGCTCACCTTATCCTGGCCCAGAGACTCGCACAGCAGGTAAGACTGAAACTTGCGCTGGTGTCTGGCATGTATCGCACTACAGTGAAGAAACTCTAAATAAACTACAGCTTTCGGCAGCCCTTGCTGCCGGGAGCTGCAGTTTCTTTTGAGTTTCTTTCCTGTAGTGCGATGCGGTGCCAAACATAGGCGCCAGTAACAGTTCATGATTTTGCACTATAGCACTAATACTGCCTTGGTATGTACAAGTGCAGCACTGTATGTTAAATATATTTTTACAAGAGTTACATATATGTATCACATCTATTAGCCCCATGTATCGCGTCATTTAGACCCGCCCCTCCCCACGGTTCCGCAAATTGTCGGGGTTTCTTGAAAAGGGGGTGGGCCTGATGCCAGTTATTGTCTAGCCTGCCCCCCCGAAGATGAAAGAAGGAGGTTGGTAAGCATTTACTTATGCAGTATGTATGTGTATGTGTGTATATATATATATATATATATATATATATATATAAAGTCCAGTATTAGTCCACACTCACGTCTGAAAATCCAATTGCTGGGGTAGCCACCCAAAAGGGATCACCTGTATCCCTGCATACAAAAAATGAACAAAGGGGGTGCACTCACCAGTCTTCTAAAATGAGTTTTTATTTCATCTTTTTAAAAAAAATGTTTACAACATCATAGTAAAGCTCCGACGTTTCGGTCCTAGCCATGGACCTTTGTCAAGGTACCTGGCTAGGACCGAAACGTCGGAGCTTTACTAAGATGCTGTAAAATTTTTTTTTAAAAAGATGAAATAAAATCTCATTTTAGAAGACTGGTGAGTGCACCCCCTTTGTTCATTTTTTATATATATATATATATATATATATATATATACAGTGTATATATTATAAAGTATATATGAATACAGTATATATATTTATTTATACAACATATATATATTTGTAAAGTTTATGTATACAGAGTTATATATACAGGGGCGGATTGGGAATTTAAAGTGGCCCTGGAAAATATTTTGAAAGTGGCCCCATGTGCACACGCCGAAATCACGAGCCCGAAAAAGTAGGTATGGCCACATGGCAAGGGGTGTGGCCTTATGTGAAATTCCTTAAGGCCAATCCCCCCCATTTTGTTATGCTGGGGGCATGCCCACCGCTACATGAGCTGATGGATATGCCCCCTATATGCAGACACACAAACATACATACTGTCACACACATATGCAGTCACACGCATAAACATACATACTGTCACACACATAAACATACATACTGTCACACACACAGATACTGTCACACACATATGCAGTCACACACATAAACATACATACTGTCACACACATAAACATACATACAGTCACACACATAGATACTGTCACACACATATGCTGTCACACACAAAAATATACATATTGTCACACACATAGATACTGTCACACACATATGCAGTCACATACATAAACATACATACTGTCACACACATAAACATACATACTGTCACACACAAAAACATACATACTGTCACACGCATAGATACTGTCACACACATATGAAGTCACACACAAACATACATACTGTCACAGACAAAAACATACATACTGTCACACACATATATACTGTCACACACATATGCAGTCACACAAACATACATACTGTCACACAAACATACATACTGTCACACACAAAAACATACATACTGTCACACACATAGACATACATACTGTCACACACATAAACATACATACTGTCACACAAACATACATACTGTCACACGCAAAAACATACATACTGTCACACACATAGACATACATACTGTCACACACATAAACATACATACTGTCACACACATAGATACTGCCACACACATACTATCACACACATAAACATACATACTGTCACACACATAAACATACATACTGTCACACACATAGATACTGTCACACACATAAATATACATACTGTCACACACATAGATACTGTCACATACATGCAGTCACACACAAACATACATACTGTCACAGACAAAAACATGCATACTGTCACACACATAGATACTGTCACACACATATGCAGTCACACACATAAACATACATACTGTCACACACAAACATACATACTGTCATACACAAACATACATATTGTCACACACATAAACATACATACTGTCACACATAGATACTGTCACACACACAAACATACATACTGTCAGACACAAAAACATACATACTGTCACACACATAAACATACATACTGTCACACACATAGACATACATACCATCACACACATAAACATACATACTGTCACACACATAGTTTCACACACATAGATACTGTCACACAAATATGCAGTCACACATATACTCATACATATATACAGACACAGTCACACTTATACACATCTATATAGTCACACACATACATACTGTCACCCATATATGCAGTCACACATACATACTGTCATACACATACACATACTGTCTCCCACATATGCAGTCACACATACATACTGTCACACACATATTGTACACATACATACTGTCACACACATATGCAATCACACACATACACATACATACTGTCTGTCACACACATGTCACAAATACACTTAGACAATACTATAGTGTTACACTTACCTTACACTCTGCAGCTGCTGCACCTCCTCCTCTCAGTGCTCACATCCATGCTGCTCCTGGCCCTGACTTCAGGCAGTGCCGTGTAGCTCCGCCCCCTACTCTGACTCCGCCTCCACCATTCTTCTCAATTAATGTCAGATCGCAGCTGCTGTAGCTGTGATTAAAGACTGGGGGGCCATTTAGAGAGAGGGGGGAAACACAGGGGCACTTGAGCAGCCTTCCGACGTCTTGCTGCACCTGCTTGCCTTGGCAGCCGGCGGGCTGCCTGTCAAGAAAGAAACTGCTAAGATTTGGGCGGGTGACGTGTATAGGGGGCAGGGCCACAGGTGACAAGCGGCCCCACAACCCGATCGGCCCACCGTGAATCTTCCCGCTGTAGGTAACGGCCAATCCGCCCCTGTATATATATATATATATATATATATATATATATATATAATGTTCAATTTCAATGCCAGCACTCTTCCTTAGACCAGCACAACCTGCCTGGGTGCTGCTGAAAAAAATATACACTTAACTACAGAAATATAGACACAAGTGATAAACACATAAATACTGGAATTGTCCAAGTATGGTCAATGTTTCATTTTTATAACAAAACTACAGTTATTACAAAAATATGACAACATTTTTGTAATAAAAATGAAACTTTGACCATACGGTATATAATGGGTGCAGGTTATGTGGTAAGGACCATGGCACCACACAAGAGAGGAGGGGGCCCATACTGATTAGACCACCTCCTCTCTTAAAATACCCCTGCTTCGGCAGGTGCAGTAACTAGGTGTTTATCACCTGTATCTATATTTTAATGTTAAATCCTGATATTGCCACCTATGTATCCCTATTTCAAAATTTTAAAAAGGTGGGGGCGAGGTGGGGGGTGCCAGTCCCTTCCTTTGCCAGGGGTGCTTGGACCCCTAGATACACCCCTGATAAGAGCACACTATTTAATTTATGTACTCCTTAAAATACATATTCAGTGGCAGATGCAGGTAGGGTTTCTGAGTACCCAGAAACCCCCCTGACAGACTGGAGTGCAGGCATTGTTTTTAAGCCCCACCCCCTCACAGCAAATTGCTGTGATTCATGGGTCATTATGGAGGAGGCAGAGCCAATATGATGAGATTTCATTACAATCAAACGTTTGGCCCTGCCCCCTCCTGATTGACCCGTGAATCCCGCGGGACAGGGCATAAGAACATGGTAGCAGCCTGCTAGGTCCTGTCCCGATCGGATCTGCTGCAAGGTAAGTTTGTTTGTAATGTATATGTGACATATGTGCGTGCGTGTATGGTATGTGTGACATATGTATATGTGTGTCTGTGCGTATGTATACATGTATGTGTGTGTATATCTATATGCAAGTGTATGTATATATGTGATGCTGGTATTTAACATTACTTGCCTGTCTGGAAAGGTCCATCATCGTCCATCTCCTTGTTGTTGTCTCAGCTGAGTTACAAGCAGACTACTGCTGCCAGTGATGAGTTGATGTCTAAAGCTCATGCTAGGTCTTCACTGCCAGCAATGCAGACTGCAACACTAATGTCATCTATAGATGGTGCAAGTGGTACAGTCACAAATAGCAGAGATCAGAATACCTTTAGCACAGAGGAGCTTTATGAGAGGAGGGGGCCCATGTGCACGCTCTGATCAGGCCCCCTCCTCTCTGGTAGTGCAGTAGACTCTGGCACTGTGCCAAAGTCTACTGGGCAGGTCTCTGGGAACATGGTGCCCGTGCCGCATTCCAGGGACATCTCCACGGCGCATGCCTGAATCACCCGTGATTTCTGCAGCACTGCAGCCAGCGCTAGGCTGACAGAAAGGTAAGTAGAGTTAATTGGGTGCAGGGTGTGCGGTGTGTGGGCCCCCCTGAACCTAGGGGCATATGTGCACCTTGCACACATTATAAACATGCCCCTGCTTTAGTGAGTGCTAAGGAGGTTAAATGGAGCCCTTAGTGCATACCCCCAAACCATCCTGATTTAAGCAGGACAGACCCACTTTTTAGGCACTGTCCTGCTGTCCCACCTGGAGGCTTTAGTATCTCTCAAGGAGAGAGGGAGTTGGGGGTGCACTCTCTGGGTCTGATTCACTATGGATCACTATTTTGCTAATACACATGCAACGCAGTTGCTAATATTAGCTATGACATGTAAATGTTTGCATTCTCATTGCGATTGCAGCCTGACTTAAGGATGCCCACTTCCCCTTACTCACATCGGTATACTTGGGCAACATAGAGAAATACTCAGTAACATTGAGTAACACTGATGCACAGTGCAAATTAATTGACTGATTGCATGCGTATAAGCAACTGAACCAGGCCATCTGTCACCTTATGCTTTGATTGTATTCTGTTAAGAGAGCCCGTGGAAAGCCCAGCAGCCAAGGGAATGCTGGACACTTCCCCAGTGTAACAAGGACTGGGGACATGACAGCAAACATTATACAATAGTGTCATAGCCTTGAGTTCCAGGTTTCATGCTTATGTTCTACATGTGTGACATCTCAATCCCATCCTCCTAAATGTTTTACTATGTGGGGCATTGCAGGGCTTTCCCATTATAATGGAAAAATATAAATATGCCTCAGATTCAGACCTAGGTCCACCGAATAGTTAAATAGTTTCAAAATGTTTAAAATTCAAGTTCATGCACAGTATCCCAAAAATATTTAATTTTTTATTGTATTATGTGTTTATAAAAAAAATTGTTTCAAATAAAATCATGCTGGATAAATTTAAAATAGATGCTCTAGACCTAATGCAACCATAATAAAAAAGTTACAATTCCTTAGCAGTTTTTGGAAAAATAGTAGGCAGCTAAGAGGTTAATATAAGGACACAACCCTGCCCTTACATTAGTGTTAAATAATTTATAAGACTATGCTATTAGGAAGGTTAATTGAGCAATTTCTGTTGCTATAGATCTTTGATTTGCTTTTTGTGAGTTATTTTTTTATGTTATTTTAAAACTTAAGGAAATGAAAGTGCTTTGCTCATACCTTACAAATTTGCTTACTTTGTTCACCTTACCACCTGCAGTACTTTCTGTTTGTATTTTTGCTATATATTTTGAATAGGTCTCAAAGTGTGTAATGAAGATTTGGAGTAATTTGCTTAATTTTTACATTACAAAGAACAATGTAAAATAAAGAACAAAGCCACTGCAAATGTTGATAAATATATAATTGCAAATAAATGAAGATAAAGGTAAAAAAAAATTCTGTGTTGGAAAGCAGTAATTTTAACATATATCATATTCATCATTTTAGAATAATATGAATTGAATGGATAATGTGTAAATGTTTAGTATGTGAGAAAATGCTTCTTGTACTGTAGTTTACCATTCTGTTTTCAACCCCCCACCCCTATTGAAAAACTGTTGTGGTTCAATACTGTCTCCAAGGCAACAAACAACTAATATCAAAGATTGGTATTCCTAGGAGACAGCACTGTTTGACAAGAAGAAGGAAAACATATCAATGTCCACTTGTGTTTTAAATGGACCTCAATTAAAGATGCATCCCAAAATATTTTGTCCAGTTTTGTTTTGCTTTGCCAGTTGAATGTTAGTATGTCTCCTTGACCCTATCTATTTGGTTGAGATGAGAGTTTTGTTTTCCCTGTTTAGCCTACAGTATGCTCATGTTGTTATAGTTGTCAGAAAATGATAAGCACCTGCTACAGATAATGTTATGTGCTATTAGTATTGTGGAATGAGTCCAATCCTGGTCTTATGGCAAATAATTTTAAATATATATATGAATTCTGAAAAAAATTGAAAAATAAAAAAAGAAACTCTTTTAGACTTGACTTAGTCAATAAATTATTATTCTTCATTAGTTAGTACCTTATGTGGCAATTTGAAGATGTTGGGAAAAAGGGATGATGATAATAATAATAATAATAATAATAATAATAATAATAATAAATAATAATATTTATGAATGTGGTTTCACAAAAATTCAAAATTAAATCACTTACAAAACACATAATATAGCAAACAATTAAAGAGTGGAAAATGTGGTACTGCAGATAGTAGCAAAAGATAGACACAAAATTAACTGTAGAGCTTCTTTATTTTGCACATTTGCCAGACTCTCCAAAATATAATCTCAGTTGGTGGTCTTAAAATGGACTTCCTGTGACAAGGCACTGTGTAAGGCTTTCATATAATTGCCATAGTATTTGAGTGCTGTCAGTGGGGATAGGGGATGCAGTTTTTTAGTTTACCAAAACCTATAGATGCCTACATGGACCAAAGAGGAGGACACCCATGTATTTGGTTAGTATGTAATTGGTGTTTTTATTCTTTAATAAAGGAATACCACATTTGTTGTCCATGTACTGTGTTTATTTTAAAGTTTACTTTACAGGCAAACTACAGGTGCCAGACCAGGCTCAGAGGTCCAGGGCTGGTAAATGATTTATATGTAATATTGTATATGCATATACAGAATTACAGATGCATTCTGCAACATCTTTGCTCATAGTGCACCATACAGGCTTCTAAGTCATCATGAGATTAGCATGGCATGGTAAGGCGCAGTAAGATTTGACAATATACACAATATGCAATACACAACTTCACCTCTCTTGAGTCTTTGCTGAGTTACCGCAGTTGTAATTAGGGCTTACATCGGGGATGATTGCATTCTTACCATGATGCCATGCATCCTTATGAAGTGCGGCAGCAATGTCACTCGGCCAACATCAGTGGGTACAATACAGTAGGTGACAAGAGATGAAATCCAAGAACCGGTATTAGTGGGTCTTAATGCATTTCTCAGTTGATAGTACATATTATGGTTTCATCAGATGATGGAGAAACGTATACTGGGGAGCTTTGCAGATCTGTGGAAAAAGTCATGTGGATGTTGGCCGAGTGACATTGTTGCCGCAATTCATAAGGATGCATTGCATTGGGGTAATAATGCAATCATCCCCCATATAAGCCCTAATTACAACTGCGGTAACTCAGCAAAGACTCAAGAGAGATTGAGCATAGCACCAGGTGTTTATAAAATAGAGCAGGCTCTTTCCCTATTATTAACATAATTGACAGATTTATGTACGGTACCAGCAGTCAAGTATAGCGCATGCAGGAGCAGTGCTCTCCCCTGCATAAAGTACCCAGCAGAGAAGGAAAAACTTTTCATTTAAAATTTAAAGGGACATATATCTAGCATAATATACTGTAATATGATGGCAGAACACATTTATAAATTGTTTTTCAAAAGTGTTCTCAGGACTTGCACTCCAGATGATTTAATTCTTTATTACACATTCAATTACAGCACTAAAACCATGACAACTATAGTGTACCCAATGACAGGTTTAGTTAGCCAATCAGTGGGTGGTACTAGAGACATTGCATTGTCTTTTTTTACACATGTGCAGTGCAGTTTAGGAAAAGTGACTTCTGGGGGACAGAAATTGTATAATACTCTCTGGTATATATATATATATATATATAATTTTATATATATATATATATATATATATACCATACAAACTCAGCACTCACCATTATAGTCCAATCTGTACACTTCATTTAATTCCAGGGAATGTTAGTTCCAAAGTATTGCAATAATTTGTCAAGCTGACCAACCACGTCACGGTCTTCCCTTTCTGGTTAGTCCCAACACAGCACCCCAAATTCCCATATGTAAGTAAAATTTTGTCAGATTATCACCCAGGTGTCATTAATTAGTATACTTGGGTTTGATTCTGTCTCTCTAAGCCAGTGAGCCAGCACCTAACCCATGGAAGAAGCATAAAATCTATGTGATACCTGGAGCCAAATGATGCAGAGCAATGCTCATATTTTTGAGAGTCAGTTAGGGACTGACCAGAATGGGAAGACCGTGATGTGGTTGGTCGGGATGCAGTTCATTTACCGCCATCTGGAATGCCGGATGTCGGAATCCCTATACTGGAAGCCCTACTCTGTACTAAAGGTAGGCATCTAAATACTGACACCTATCTTTAGCCAGATGCTAAAATCTTGATGTACAGCATCCCAAATGAAGGTAAGAGAGGACTGTTAGCTGTTAGCTGCGGGGGGAGGGTTAGTTTTAGGCACCAATGGGGGAACTTAGGGTTAGGCACCCCCTGGGGAGGTTTAGATTTAGTCTAGTGGAAGGTGGGGTTACGGTTAGGTGCCACTTGGGGGAGGTTGTGGTTAGGCACCTCCCCTGGAGGGGTGTTTACAGTGCAGGAAGGGGGGGTTAGGGTTAGGCATCACTGGGGGGAGGTTAGGGTTAGGCACCACTAAGGGAGGGTTAGGTGTAGTCGGGCAGAGGGGAGGGTTAGGGTACTTACCAGCCCCAGTCGGGATCCTGATGGTTCACGCTACCAGTATTGATATTTAGTCCACCGGCAATATATCCAGTGGCATTAAATACTGATTCCAGCTGGTGAGCTTGACAAATTATTGCAATACTTTGGAACTAACATTTCCTGGAATTAAATAAGGTACAGTTTGAAAGATAATGGTGAGTGCTGAGTTTGTATGATTTTATTATTACCTCAGGCACTGCAGATGTTTGAGTGACGTGGATCAAAGCCATTTGTATATACAGCATATATATATATATATATATATATATATACATATAGTTATTGTATCCAAATAATATTTGCCCATTTATTCAGACACTGTCATCAAGCTAAAATAAAACAATCAACTCTCACCTTATGTAGAAGAGCAGCCAAAGCCAGAAGCAGGACCACTCGCTGGGTGCAGCACCTTATTAACAATGACAACATCTAGAATGATGAGTCATCTGTGACAGCCCATCACCAAGTACAGTAGATGGCAACACACTGAGAAACAGTATAGAATATACAGGAAAACTAGTAGAATATTAATGCATTCTGCAATAATCAGGAAATGAATAGACATATTAAATGCATGTCTTATATATTTATAATCCTGAAAGATATTAAAGGTCATATATAAGTATATAAAATCCAATGTATGGCTCTTAATAACAGCATGTCTCCTGTCATAATAGACAATCTTAGTTACTATAGCACAAACTGCAATAGAAGAAAAAAAAGAACTAATCCAGAATCTCCTAATTCAAATTATCACATTACAATCCATGGACTCAACATTGCGGGTAACCTATTGGTAAAAGGCAAAATTTAATACCAGATTTTTTTTTTTTTATTATTATTATTATTATTATTATTATTATTATTATTATTATTATTATCCAAATGACACATGTAAATATAATTTTATAAAAATTTTAATTTTATAAAACTATAGTTTATAAAACATTATTCACCCTAGATAGTCATTAAGTTCCTTGGGAACAAAGGTCCCTAACCTGTGTATCCATCTACTTTCTCATTGGAGCAATTTAAGGCCATGATTGCCTCCCCATATATATGGTGGGATAAGGTCAATCATCCTGTAATGTAGGGAAGAAAATAGACGTTGGGTATTACAAAAATGCCAGTCCACTGGCTGATCATTTTTATCACTTACAAAGGGCTGCTCTGATGGTAGACCTATGGGCTGTCATGCATTATTTAAATGAATGCACAGTCTTTCCTATGTATGAGAGCCTGCGGGGGCATATGATTTGATATCACACACAAAAGAGCAAACAGTGTATAAGTTGCATGTAATCATAAAATGATTGTTACCCAAAGATGAATGCACAATGTAATTCAGATCAACCATATAAACTTCAATGATCTTTATATAACAATTTTATAATAATATATTTGTATTACATTTATATAAAAACTTCTTATTTATATCAGTTTAGAAAGTCATTGTAACTTTTACATTTTAGAAAATAAAATACTGTAGGAACCAAAATATAGATATTAAAATCTAAAAATGTAGTTAGCAAAAAAAATAAATCATAATAATAGAGTTGTCTGTAATAAACAAATTTACACCATCTTTCCCCCAGTTTTAAAAAATTAACATATTTATTAACTATTTTATAATCTTATACGGCTGCACTCTGTAATTTCATGGGAAGCGTTACAGTATATTGCTCCATGCAGTATTACTCCTTCTAAAAGCAAATCTTAACATCCCAGCACATCTTTTGCTTTCTCACAGATGTGAACCATTAGGAAACTCCTAAAGCATAACGTTATATTGCCATTGTCAACGTAGCATGACATTTTCTGCAGCCATCTTAAAAGGCAGCTAATGAATGTATGAAAGTCATGTAGCTGAAACACCTGTATTCAATTTTTTAAAGCTTGTTAATAAACAAATATTCCCACTGTGACAATGTTCTATTTCATTCCAATTCAGAAAGGGAGTGCATATGTATGTATTTATGGTTTATATGATGATATGGACAATTCTGTTTTAAACTAATTATTTATGAATCAATCAAACAATGCAATCATTTTCTCTCACAATCATGCACCATTGGTACTCTTTGTTAATGCTTTCTTAGGGCATGGACTGGTGAGGGTAATTACATTGCTGTGTAACATGTGAGAGCTATGTAAATAATATAAATCTCCTCTCCTCAATTAGCATGGTGGAAATAGTCTTTGACACATTACCAAAAGTTTAACTTTTTTTACTTGTATCATAAAAATAATACTTTGTTTGTATCCAATGCCATGATATTTTTAAATGTGTCATACACTGGTATTTTTATGCATCAAGGACAAACTCTATGGTATGTGACAGGTTGTTTGAGTATGTGAGAACAGCAACCCTATGACAACTTATTCTTCATTATCTCTGCTTAATGTATCTCATTTTAATTTCTCATACAAATAATGGCATCTAATTTAGCAAATAAGCACAATTGTGACCGGCAGTTTGATTCTCGGCTGTGGCAGCCCGACAAAACAGCAGAGCTTAGCAGCGGAACCCCGACAGCGCTGGAAATCCCGATCGTCCCTAAGGTAAGTATAAACTAACCTAACCAACCCCCCTAACCCTCCTCAGGGGTGCCTAACTCTAACCTCCCCCCAAGTGCCTAACCCTAACCTCTCCACTCTAAGTGCCTAACCCTAACCCCCCCTTCCCCGCTGCCTAAACCTAAGTCCCCCGGGGGGGTGCCTAACCCTAAGTCCCCCCCGAGGGTGCCTAACCCTAACTGTCCCTCCCCCTCACCTAACCCTAACCTTCCCGGGGGGTGACTAACCATAATTCCCTGCTGGGTGCCCTAAACCTAACCCTCTCCCCCACAGCTGTCTGCTCACGGCGCCCGGCATCCCTTCGATTGGCATGCCAGGTGCCTTTCTCCCGGCATCGGGAAAATGACAGGTGTCTAGATTTTAGATGCCTGTCATTTAACCCTAGGCGCGATAGAGGATTCGGGAAGCTGGCAGTCAGGATTGCGGCGGCCGGCTTCTTAAACGTGTCCCCATCCATCATTTGGTCCTTGGAAAAGTTACTTTATACTAATATATTTGAGATAACTAGTTGTTTGTTTTTGTACTGAGGAAATTCTAGTAAAAGTGGCTACACTGTTAAACTGTTGAATGGTTGCAATAAAAACACTCACCGTGGACAGTATTACAGTATTGCATGTCTTGTTGCTGACAATAGGCATCCTCTCTCTATCTATCAATGTTAGAAGGATGACTAAACTGACAATGTGCAGCCAGTTAGAGCAGGGGGTTGACTGCTCCTCATTCATGTCTGGATGACTCATTTCAAGTTCCTCACCTATCATTCTCCCCTGATCTTGCAATTCACTTCACAGTGCATGTCCTGTAACTTTTTTCTCTTTTCCTCCTATTGTCTCCCCTCTTCATACACTGACTTTTCCCCTCTGTTCTTTTGCTCACCTTCCACTTTCTTCTTTCCCTTACATAACTGTTCTTGTTCCTTTCGTATCTGATATTTGTGATATTTCCCTTCTCTAAAATGAGTGTGCTTCTTGCATCAATCATCTGCAGAGCAGCTTAGTAGGCTATTGTATTGGGGATATTAATACAATGAGGGGGAGAGTTGACATTACGAAAAGCATAAATATAATGTTGTGTAAAAAATGGATATTCATGTAATGTAGTGGGGGTTATAAAGGTTGTTGTGGGGGTAACAAAGTGGTTTGTTTAGTTGCACAAAACTACTAAATTAACAAAAGACAGGGAATAGCTAAACCATAATAATCTCAAAGAAAAAAATATTTATTAGTGCTCATTGTTTTCATGCCATATAAATTTGCACATTGGGATATTTTTTTTTGCTTTAAAAACAATTGAATTTATTCCATTTTATAAAAATTATTTTGTTAATATAATAGATACAGCCTAAATTGATTGATACATACTGTACGATAAAGCCATATATATATAACATAAATAAAAAAAATATCACATATACAGTAAATAAATGCAGAAACCATCAAAGATTCATCTGAAGAATAGAGGTCACCAAAAGGAGCAATCTGTAGAGTTTATTGCATAATAATGAGAATTCAAGCTATATTGACATGAACCATTTTGCTCAGATAAAAAAAACTATGGAAAGTTAGATGGGGTGCTGGTCCAAAAAGGAGGTAGTTACTGTCTTCAAAATACATAAAATTGTAAGGTTGGTCTGCACAACTTAGTCACTTGCCTGGCATGGTTGCATGAGATGTGACAATGCCAGCTTGGTCTTTCCATTACATGATCACATCTGATGTGACAAATCAGTATTGCCCACTGAGTGGCTGCCAGAAGGTATCTTCCAGCCACCCCTAATCTAGGAGCTACCTCCCAGCTCCTTTGCATCCTTGTATCCAGTGTGTATTACCATTAAGGTTTTTTAACTGTAAAAAAAATTTTTCCCAAAAATGTCTCCAAAATTGTTGATTTTTTTTTAAAGATAAATATATTATATTGATAATAGCTATTTAACCTTTATTCTGTATTAGATTGTTATACTGAATTGTGTTTAAATAGTTAATATTTATATAATCTGAAAATTAACAAAATTGACAATGTTGGGTATATTTTTGGAAAAAATATAGTCAGTTAAGTGGTTAACAAGAGCAACATTAATCCTTTCAATACAACTTGTATTTCAGAGGCATAAACTAAGTTAAGGCCCGTGTTAAAATTACAAAGTGCTGGTGTATGTTCTCATCTGAAAGTGTGCACCTTGTTGTGGTAGATGGACATCCATAATTTGATCTTTGATATTGTTTTGGTGTCAAAAGTGTACACATGTATCTTGAATTGTATAATGCTTATTAAGCCATAGCTGTTTAGCATCGTTAATGTTTTAGAAAATAGGGAATGTGGACCATCCTCCTGTTGGAATTTTGTATGTGTGTGTGTGTCTGTGTGTTACTAAACTTACACCTTGTCAAAAAAACATTGTTTTCAATCAACTGCTTTACAACTCTACAATTGTGGTTTTAATACCCACAGTATTTTATTTGATAAATAAATCATGTCACTGTAGATAGCAGTAAGGCTTCACATTGTTGCCATTTCCTGTTTAAAGCAAAAGTATGCATTGATTGTTACTTGTTTAGTTTTACATACAGATGGTGGTTTTAGATTTCAGATGGTGTGTTGGCTTTCCATGCCTTTTTGCACCTCCCTTTCTTCATGTGTTCAATACCTTTTACCTGTGTCTTTTCACATTATTACACATAACTTAATCATGGACATCTATGGTTTGATTTCTTTGCATGTGTGGATTGCATGGGTTGTTGCTGACATTTGGTGAAAATTTCATTACAATAGCCCCATTACAAATATATTCACTGAGAAAAATGTTGATGTGTTCAATATGTATTTTACCCACTGTGTATGGATATATATATATATATATATATATATATATATATATATACAGTGGTCGAAGTGGGAATTTTGAAGTGGGGGTATGGAGAAACTAAGGTTGTACTTATGCGTGTGTCATAAAATGGGGGATGGCCACTCAGCAGTGTAGTGTACCCTACCGTAGTACCTGTTTTACACATTATGCTACGCATTAGTAGTGCCACTTTTACAATGCCCACAGTAGTAGCATCCCTATACAATGCGCACAATAGTAGTGCTCCTTATACAGCGCCCACAGTAGTAATACAACCATGCAATGCCCACAGTAGTTGTGCCCCCTATACAATGCCTACAGTAGTGCCCCTTATACAATGCCCACAGTAGTAGTGCCCCTATGCAATGCCCATAGTAGTACCCCTTATAGAATGCCCACATTAGTTGTGCCACTAATGAAATGCCCGCAGACTGCATTGTATAAGGAAAAGTGCTACTGTGGGAACTTTCACATTAGCACATGCACACAGTGCAGTAACTTTGTAATAACTGGGTAGCAGTGCTGAGGGTGTGGTGGGTGCCCTGTCATTATTCTATTCTGTCCAGCAAGGAACACCTGATGCTGTCATAACAGCCACGACTTACCTGTGTGTGCACTGCAGCATTCACTCAGCTCAGCAGCAGTGACCCAGGGCAGAGACCCAAGCGGGAGCGTGTATCATGAATGACATTGACGCTACAAACTAGACGACGTGCCCGATAGCTCTTCCTATCTGCCTGGATTGGTTGAGATATCATCTAGTGCATTGGTAGCCAACCTTTGTTCTCAAGAGCTACCAACAGTTCACCTGTGCTCCAGCTAGGTGGTCTGGAAAACTTGAAGTCATTAAACACTAACACATTTGAAAAGATCCACAGGTGGAGCTAATTATTACACTTGTGATTCTGTGAGGAGACCTTGAAAACATGCACTGTTGGTAGCTCTTGAGGACCAGGGTTGGCTACCCCTGGTCTAGTGTGTACCTGGCATAAGATACATAGTCTGAGCAGAGAGCGAGCCTTTCTGTTACTGAAGGAGGAACCAGGGTGCTGTCACCATGATTTCTATAGTAGGGGTAGGGGGGTCAGGGAAAGAGAGACAATGGAGAGACAGATGTGGGGGAGAGAGAGACATGGAGCAGTAAGAGACATGAAGGGGAGAGAAAGACATGGAGGTGAAAGACATGTCGGGGGAGAGAGAGAGAAACATGGTGGTGGAAGAGCAAGACATGGGGGTGAAAGATATATGAGGGACAGAGAGAGAGATGAGAGAAATATAGAATGGAGGTAAAGAGAGACTGGGGGCAGAGAGGAAAAAACTACAATAGCTAATAACCCCGGTGGGTTCACATATGCCTTCCCACAAACATTTAACTCAGACCTCCCCACAGGCATGCATGTAAACACAGGACCTCCACACATACCACAAACTTACATGTCTCTGAACCCCCCCAAAGCAGTATCATCAGCCCACATGCTCCATGTCTGTGCCCCCCATAACAATATCAACAGCCTCCTCTCTCCATAGATCTCTGACCCCTTCCCCCCTCCAGCTCTTACCTGTATCTTGTGTGGCTGGAGCAGGTCCTGCTTCTGTAGTTCTAAACTCTGGCTGACTTGTCCTCCTCTGCAGCTGCTCAGGGCTCAGACAGGAAGTGAAAGTAAACAAACTCCCTGTCTAGCTGAGGCTGAGACTGAGCACGGGGTCTCTGGCATGCTGCTGTGATCTCCTGTTGTTTACTCCTGGCTGGCTCAGAGCGCTGAGTATGAGGAGGAGCCACACAGTAAGGTAAGGACCATGCAGCTTTGGTTATAGAGGCTGTGCCGCACCACTGCACAGCCTAATTGATAGTGATCTCCAGCCCTAGCTTCTGCTGCAGCTCACGCATACGCGTAGTCACAGCTCAGCCTCTGCGATGTCAGTGCCCCAACCGCAGCCACAACAATGTCACTGTGTGACTGCGGCCTCAGCTGCTAATAATAGGAGCATCCAGCCTAGTGCTGGTCAGACCCATTTTCATGGTGGCTTAATCTGCCCCTGCTCACAGTGTGTCAGACCTCCCTTGCATCTCCCTTTGCACTAGTAGGCTAACACCAGTGACAAGTACTCCAGCTCCACCATCTCCCGCTCATGGCCATACTCCTCCCCCCGCAGCTGTACTCATGAGACCTGATCCCCCCCCTTCCCCGCCGTGGCTGTGCTCCAGAGTCCCGACACCCCCCTTCCACTTGCGCCAGTACTTCAGACCCGCGCTCACAGAGGGGCTGTACTAGGGGATGTCCTACACTGACTCTCTGACAGCTTGTGAGCAGTGTCAGTGTAGAAGGCGGGCAGAGACATGTAGCTCTCCAGCTCAGCGCTAAAGCCACTCTTCTGCCCTCAGCTCAAGTGCCGGTATGCCATACTGCTGTATACCGCCACACTTCAAGCACTGTATATATATATATATATATATATATATATACAATATAATAATTTACTGCATTATTGACAGCTTTTAATTAGCAATACCCTGCATAATGTAACTGAGGAGTGTTTCCTTAATATCATTCACTTATTCACTCCTGTTACCTGTATAAAAAAACATATTCAGTTGTTTCTGTCTCCTTAGTTTTATTTGTTTACCATGGAAATTCAAGTTGCATGACACAATCAGCGAGAAAGTAATTGAAACATTTATAGAATAACCCCCAACACCGTCTTTCATTACCATAATTTGTCCACTAAGGATCATGTCACTGACTGACTCAGACTAAGACATCAGTTTACAAATGCTTGGGAACCAGTAAAGCCCCAGGAAAAACAACTACACTGAGCAGCTCACAGGGCTCCAGCCAGGGGCATATTGGTAGAATTTTACAGTAAGTGTTAAAGCAGCTTTAAGAAATATATATCTTTGAAAACACTGGATTTTGCAGGACAAGAAAAAAGCATTTTAATAACCTAAAGAAAGTGGACTGAGATCAGATTTGCTAGATGCATAATAATGCTGGAATAACTAAGAAGAAATTCTGAATTTACACTATAAGTAGGGGCTTGATTCTTATCAGAATGCTCATTAAAATTCACAGCCTTTTTGTTCTATTCTCATTTTATGAAATATTAACAGAAATACCCAAAGTTGGTCGATTTAAATAAACTACACAGTGAATATATCTTTTGCATAAAACAATATTCAAGCGGGGTGATTTTAATGTTCATTGCTATTTTTTACTTTCTCTGGATTGTTTTTTTGCATACATTTGCATGTCCTACGAGAATTATACTAAGAATATGCTAATAAGATAGCAATGTCTAGAGTTAGTATTTTTTTTGCTTTTTTATTGCATGTCAACAAAGCTGCCTTGTCTAGCTCTTTTTGACAACTGGCAGCAGAGGTTTTAAATCCTTTTCAGCTAATATTGCAAACAATGTGATCATTTTATTGTAGATATACTCTATGTGCACTCTTAACTAGCATATGGTTAATTAAAAAACTGTTGTTTTTTAAATAAAAAATGTTTTATAGTTTTGTGATTTCAGGACACATCACTTAGAAATATAGCAGGTTGGCCTACAATTAAGTATTTTCAGGTAGTTATCATAAGAGACAGATTTGGGTAGCAACAATGATATAAATTAACTATAATAATTTTAATAAAAATGTATCTGAATTAGTAGGTTTTCTTGGCATCACTTTTGATTATTGAATTAATCATAATAAATACAAGTAGAAGAACTGTTCTTGTATAGACATGATGTGCTTTACACTTCACCCTAAAACATACTGTATAATACAGCATCACAACACACACTCTCTTGTACACTTTTATACACAAAAAAATCAATCACAATTTACATTCCATCACTCCACCCACTTTTCACACATGTGCAGTTCACAAACCTCCCTAAACCTCTAAGCAGATAAGGACCATGTCCCCTGCCATTGCCCTTAAACCACTCTTCGCTTACCATGTCTTTTTCCTACTGGAGGTGCTACCATGATTAAATTTATACTTAACAGGCATGCATAGGATGAATTCTGACAAAAGATGGTCATGGGACTCTCCTCCTTTCAGGTAGTTATCATAAGAGACAGATTTGGGTAGCAACAAGACATGGGAATACATGGAAACTGGATTGTGTTATGCAAAGTAATCTCAGTAATTCAAGAGTGGGAACTTTGCAAGTGTTCTGTGCAATGTGACTGGAATGAGTCTATGGATTTGTGAAAGAAATGGCCTGGTGAATTTGGTTCTAATGAATCTGTTAGTGTAAACAAGAAGGAAACTGTGCCATGGGTGATCTGTAGAATGTGTAGGCTAACAAGTCTGTGGGTTTTTGTAATAGGGTCTTTGTATTGTATGGTTAACAATAACATCAGCTTATGACCAAGACCCTTGTAAAAAGTAAAGGAAATATGTATGTTTCTTCTAGTATAAAGTAGAGATGAGCGGGTTCGGTTACATGAGAACCAAACCCACCCGAACTTAGCAGATACGAGGCATATCCGAGTCAGCTTGGGTTTTCCCGCCTGACTAAGATCTCAAAATGACGCAAAACGTCATAATCCCACTGTCAGATTCTTGTGGGTTTTGGATTGTATAAAGGTCCCGCAATCGCCAACATTTTTCATTCTGGCTGTGGAGAGTGAAGAGAGAGGGAGCTGGGAGCTGTGTTGCACTGCTGTTGCATAATTGTGACTTGTGAGGTTGTGCTGGGAGCTTTGCAGCACTGCTGTTGTGCATAATAATTGTGGGGCTTGCTGGCTGTTGTACATAGGGGCTGGCAGGCTGTTGTCCAATCCATACATATAGGGGCTGGCTGTTGTTCTGTCCATAGGGGTTTGCTGCTGTCCTGTCTATAGGGGCTGGCTGACTGTTGTCCATAGGGGCTGGCTGGCTGTTGTCCATATTAATCCATTTAGGGCCTGGCTGGCTGTTGTCCTGTCCATAGGGGCTGGCTGGCTGTAATCCATAGGGGCTGGCTGTTGTCCATAGAGGCTGGCTGTCTGTTCTGCTGTGTTGTCCAGGGGGTTATCTGTCCATCAGGGGTGCTCTTCTTCACCACCAGTGTAAAAATAAAAACAATTTTTTGTGTGTGCATGCTAGCCACACCACCAGTGTAAAAATAAAAACAATTTTTTGTGTGTGCATATTAGCCACACCACCAGAGACAAAATAAAAACAATGTTTTTGTGTGTGTACTTTAGCCACATTTATCAGCAATGTAAATGTGCAGGGGTGCTGTGCTGCCTGTGTCATTTATCAAGAGGCTGCTGCCTCATTCTGGTACTCTCCCTCCCAAGTGCCCCCCAAAAAATTAATTCAATCAATCAACCTTTTTTGTGTGTGTGTGTGTGTACACATTAGGCATGACATCACAAAACGCTTCTGCTGAGATTTGCATAAACATTTTCAAAGGTGAAATTAGAGGATATGGTTTAAAAAATGGAATAAAGTAGCTAAAACTGCATTCTCTGATTATAGTGTCCCTACTCCCAGACCCTACCCAAGGCCCCTTCACCTGAGTTTCAGCAAGGCAGAAGGGCAACTACATGCAACCGTATTCCAGAGTGCAGCTGCTCCTCCTGTAGCCTAGGTCAGAAGATGTGTAGGGGGTGTGGTGATGATATGGACTAAAATAAAGCTCACATCCATTAAAGTGGACAATGAATCCGCAATATAATAGGGAGTGCAGCTGTAATATATACACAACACAGGATGTGATTATGATATAGGCTTGGGTGATGGTATAATCTGGGGTGATGTATATACATCATTCTCTTCACACAATATTCATGTGTCCCCACTGGAATCCACCATTACAGGTGCCTCTGTAATTTTTGCGTGTAATTGATGGTAAAGGTCTTTCTTATAGAATTTGTAGTTCATTTTGATGGGCATCATCTTTTCAACATTTTGGGGAAGTAGTCTTAGGCCGATCACTGACAAGATTCCCTGCTGTGCTGAAAACTCTTGCTGAGTACACACTGGAAGGTGGGCAGCTCAAGTAAAGCAAAGGCAGTTTTGTTTAAGGGCCTCCAAATTTCCTCTTTTTCCTGTCAGTAGTTGTTTACATCTCTTAAGATCTGTGTCCGTTGTGAAGAAAAATAATGTCTTCATCCATTCTGGGATGAAAATCCACTCCCAGCAGCAGGCATGGCACTCAAGACACTACGTAAAACTTAAACCTTAAATCTTGCATTTGCTACTCTATTCTGCTTGTCCACAATATCTGCCATGGTTAAGTGGACAGTGAGCACAATGGCAGTTTGAACTGATGGCCACTAACTAACTATGTTTTTTTTTATGTCCCTGTACAGGTTGGGAAATGCTTTTTCGTAAGGTTTGCAAAGGATTATTTAACAGTCAATTGTTTTTGGAAAGCACTCTTCCTGGTCCCCTTCTTGGATGAAAAATCCACTCCTAGCCACAGAAGCAGGTGCAGGATTCTCAAGAAAGACACAACGTAATGCCTTAAATGAAAGGTAGCCAACTTCGGTCCTCCAGAGCTACTAACAGTTCACGTTTTCCAGACCACCTAGCAGGTGCACAGGTGTATTCATTACTCAGTACCACATTTGAAAAAATCCTGAGGTGGAATTAATTATTACAGTTGTGATTCTGTGAGGAGACCTGGAAAACATGCACTGTTTGTAGCTCTTGAGGACCAGGGTTGGCTACCCCTGCCTTAAATCATAGATCATATGCTTGTCCACATATCTGTGCTAGTTAAGTGGCATTTTGAGGCCTCTAACTAACTATGTTTTTTTTAATGTCCCTGTACAGGTTGGGAAATGTTCACTGTGGAAGCTTTGCAAATGATTATTTTACAGTCAATTATTTAGGAAAGCAGTCTTCCTGGTTCCCTTCTGGGATGAAAATCCACTCCTAGCAGCAGAAGTAGGTGCAGGAAAGACACAACGTAAGACCTTAAGGGGTAAATTTAATTTACTAAAGTAAGACTTTTTAGAAGTGAGTTTTAGAAGTGATGTTGCTTGCCCATAGAAAATAATCAGATTCTAGCTATTATCATCTAGAAAGTGATGTTAATTAGAATCTGATTTGTTACTATGGGCAACATCACTTCTAAAAAGCACTTCTAAAAACTCTCACTTTAGTAAATTAAATTCACCCCTTAATATGTTTGTGCTGGTTAAGTGACAGTTTGGAGGCCAGTAACTAACTATGTATTTTTAATGTCCCTGCACAGGTTGCTAAATGCTTTTTCATTTGGAAACCACTACTAGAATTCTTCCTGGTCTCCTTCTGGGATGAGAAAATTTGCTCCCAGCAACAAGCATGGTGCTCAAGGTTTCTTCTGGGGCAAGAACTGATGTGAATAAGTAAAATTTGTTTTTGTAAATGCCTTCTCCCCACCCCTTCTCACTCATAAATTTACTTTGGTAGTAAATTTAATTTCATTTTTTTATTCCAATCAACCCTTCTTGTCCCTGCCCTGCCTTCAACTACATAAATACGCCAACTCCCTCAGGCCTCTCTTGAATAATAAAAACATTTGTTTCCTGATGTGCCATGTTGGAAGTTGAACTTTCACATTTTTGTGCCACCCACTGCTGCCGCATAGCTTAGTCAGCCAGCTGTAGCTTGGTGCAAATTTTGGGTCTAAACTGGATGAAAACAATATAGTGAGCTGTGAGGGGGTCAAAATTGACTGGAAACAAGTGGAAATAAATGTTGAGGTGGATAATACTGTAGAAACAAACAGACCCATTTTATGTGATTTTAGCTGTTTTATGATTTTTTAAGAAAAAATTCAGATCCAAAACCAACACCGAAAAACAAAACACGGAGGTGAGGTTTTGGCAAAACCAATCCAGATCCAAAACCAAGGGAGATCCAAATCCAAAACAAAAAACAAAACACGGGGTCGGCGCACATCTCTAGTATAAAGTACCTAAATGATATAGTTGTGTTGTTTAATATGAAAATGTAACCTAATAGAGAAAAACTTTGAAATAAAATATACTGTTTTAAAAAGGGATAATGTTATTGCAATGTGATATATCATTCCAAACTACCAGCACACTCAATAACTAGTGTTAATTATATAGCCTGTAGATGTCACTGTTTCCAATAGTGTTTATGGAAATATTTATATTTTAAAAACAGAAATTGATAAAGTTACATATCCTGTCTAGACAGTATTATTCTTTATTAATAAGTACACTACAACTAAACTCAATGGCAGTTTCTGATGATTGTGCATTTTTTATACAATTATCACATATTTTTATATATTTATGTATTACCTTTAACTGCCCATGATCACATCTCTTACTTCTCCCCTCATCTTTATGATCTTCTATTTTATTCTTCACTTGAAAACATTATAAATGCAAAAAAATATGGGAAATATTAATAATTTTCTAAATAAAAAAAAACTAAATTACATTTTACTGTAGCTATTTAATTTAATAAGAAAGTCCTTATTAAGCTAAATAATATATTTCAAATGTGCTTACACTTAACATGCTATTTTATTCAGTCATTTGTATTCAACTTAGTACGGTGGACGTGTTGTACCACTCTGTGGCAGTGCAGAAATTAGAGTTGAAATTATAATATTGCAGCCTCTCAGATAACAAACTCTCTGCTCAGGCTGGATATTTCAAAATAAACAGTCAGTGATATTTAAGCATAATAACATGCCATGTTTTTCCATTATAACTTTTTATGAATACACTTGGAAGAACTTTGGAAAGTGTGTTTGCTATTTATAAAATGAAAATGAAACTTTACAAAACTTAATTTCAGCATTGCTTATAGAATTATTGTTTTGGGCGCTACATACAGTATATAAAAAGTACATTAATTAGCATGTTAGAGTACAGTAATTGACACCAAATTTGAGTTGATGCTTTGACTTACAGTACATAGAACACTTTTATAGAAAATACCTTTAAATAGTACAAAATAAAGTTTAAAAAAATCTCACTGTCAAGGGATATGATAGTACATGATATTAGATACTAATACTGTATATATAGCTGGTCATGCATTTTTTCAAATTTTTAAAGTT
This sequence comes from Taudactylus pleione, assembly GCA_031769625.1. Classification (NCBI taxonomy): domain Eukaryota; kingdom Metazoa; phylum Chordata; class Amphibia; order Anura; family Myobatrachidae; genus Taudactylus; species Taudactylus pleione. The sequence continues at coordinate 7,512,993 of JAUIMM010000061.1, read as the reverse complement.
GAAATTTATTTCGCTTAATGTCTTAATGTAGTCTGAAATTAAAGTGTATGACAAATAAACTATTGGAAATAAAAAAATAAATAATAGGCCTAAATTTACAAAATGTCAGATGTTCCATTGATTTAATTAGATGGACATCACTGGATTGGAGAGATAAAATACAAAATTTACTAAGCATTGGTTTGCATCATAAACTAACATCCAATGGTGAAGCCCATCTAATTTTTTGGCCAAAAATGCCCACTCAGATTGCCATTTAACTATTCAACTCATTTTAAGTGCATGTGTAAAATTTATGAAATCACACCAATAATCAATCGAAAATAATCCACACTTCCTTATATTTTTCTATTGGTTTAAACATAACGGGCCAAATGTAATAGGGTAAGAGTTTAGAAAATGTGAGAGTTTAGCACTCTCACACTTTTTAAACTCAGTCAATGTAATAGAGTCCAAGAACATACAAACTCTCATGTTTTTTTAGACTCAAAAAACTCTCACAATTTAAACTCTCATCCAGATGTTTTCCCATTTTGAAGATACACCTCGACCAATGTAATAATGTGAGAGTTTGCATCTCTCACATAAGACATGTCTAAAAACTCTCACAAAAATAGGTGTTTTTTTAGCTGAGTTGTAAGTGTCAATATGGGGAAACAAGTAGAAGCACACATTTTATTCATATTTTCAATATTTTAAATGTTTTTTTTTCATTTCTAACGTAACAAACACAATTTAATTTATTTAACCCCGAAAAATATCCTATGCACATGTATGTGTATTATCACATTACAGTAACCCATAATAGATAAGATGTACCCTGTAATAGGGTTCCTAAATGTAAGTGTTTAAAACCTATTTACCTTTACATACTTAAAACACTGCTTATTCAAAATATATACCAGAAAAAATATTTGTTCGAATAAAAACTGACCCAAGTGTGTTTAACTAAATAGTTTACTAACTCAAGAATAATTTCAACAAATATAACAATATAAACAAAGGAAAGAAAATAAAGCAAAATGTATTCTACTTTAAAGAAATTACTGCAAGGCTAAAAGGCCTAGTCCTCTCCCTGGCCCTTTTGGTGTATGTATATGTACACTAGGCCTTGGGGGAGTAACTGGTGATTCAGCAGGTGGGCTGGTCTGGAGAGAGCAGGCCTTTCTCACAGACTCCTTTGGCCTGCCAGCTCTCTCTGCAGGCCATAAAAGCCTATGTTTGCACCTGGATAGCCTGCATCTGCTCCCTTGTTGCCTGCAGATGATCATGGGCCACATACGATCAGTCCCGTGTTGCCGGGGTTTGATCACTGGTAGCCTCTGTGAAGTCATGCAGGAGACTGTTAATTTCACAGGCCAGGGTGAAGGTGCCCTGTGCCACTGTCATGGTCTGGTTTAGGCACCTCAGCTGCCAACCTATATGCTCCATAAGTGTGTTTTGCTGTGATATAAAGGACAGCTGGTGTTCGCAAAACCTTTAGAGGGAGAGGCTCAGCTCATCCACACTGGGCACACTGTCCTGTAGGGTGGGAAGTGGTGTCTGTGGCTGCTGTGACAGTGGCACGTGGGGTGTTGCTTCACAGGAGTCAGGATTATTGGTTTCATCATCCTCTTGCCACTCCCCTGATGTATAGGTCACCAGCACTGGAGTTTGCTGGTGGAGAGGGGAGCAGTGGTGCTGACAGCACATGAGAAGGACCTGAAAAGGATTTTACAAAAAATAAGAATACTTATAAAGTTGAATTAATACTTTCAGAAGTAATTTAAGACTACTAATGTAGTACATCTCAAATTCAACCATGCTAGCTGACACGTCAAATTTGTATGAAAAGGAAGGTAATGGGATTTATGTGCTTGTTACATAGATTTTGAAAGGATATTTTAAAGAAATCCCAAACATTGTGGCATAACTACATAGTAGCCACATCTAAAATTATCCAAAAAAATACACTTGAAATCTACGTTAAAGACAAAATGACTTGATTCATAGGCCCCTATGTGAACATTACAGTTAGCTTACATACATCTGCACAACCATGCAAATGTGTGTAACGTGTGTGTTTTTTTCATAAGAACACTTACCAGCTTCCTCTGGGTCTGCCATTTGAGGCCACCTTTTGTTTTGAGCCATCCACCTTGGCGCATCATCTGAGAAAAATAAAACAAATTTATAGTAAGGTGTAAATTTATTTTTAAATTAAAAACAGTAACAAGAATACAATCTATAGTAAAAAGAATTGTAGTAAAGTTCAAAACCAACACAAATACTGATTGCTGGATTGTACGCCACACATTGCACATATTATCAAATGACCCGTACTTACTCTGTTCACAATGTTACACAGTCATATGTTACAAAACATAACATTAACAGTATTTACATACAAACTTTCAACCTCTTCACGGATGGAGGAAAATTTTACTTCAACATAAAATGTTACATACTTTAAAAAAATAAAATAAACCACTTTTACAATCTTTTAAACACCATCATATTTTTCAAAATATCATCTACAAAATATAATAATTAAAATTAATTAGGTCTAAACTATGATTTGGTCTGTAAAGAGATTTGCAAATTAAGAGTTGACAATCATTTACATTGTTACAGTTATAAGGGGTATTTAAGGTGTTTACTTACTTGGACCAGGTGGAGAGACGCTGGACAGTTTGTGTACACTACATGGATCCAAAGAAGCACCTCTAGAGGAATGATTTGCTTGAGCTCTTCCTCAAACTCTGGGCCTGATTCAGAGCCGGACGCTATTTGTGCTCGCTCGTTCAGAAAAAGGGGCCAGCTTATTTAAATTGAGCGCTTGCTCTTTGCGGTCTGTTGACGCCTCTATGTCTGAGAGAGCAAACGAAACATGCGCTTGCTATTTTGTAAAGACGCCCCCTGGCCGCTCGCATCCTATGTCATCTCTGCTATTTATTTGATTAATCGAGTACATCGAAAGGCATCTGAACTGCTCGCAGTGCTTGTGGTAGGATTTTCCTACCGCAATCCTGCGAGCAGTTCAGGCTAAGGGACAACCAAGTGACGTGGTCGATGACGCTGCTTTGTTAATTATGCACACCCTTAAAATGCCCATTTTGACAGTTTGGCACGCCTGCATTCGGATCTCCACTCCCCGTTTTCAAGCACCTTCCCCTGTTACCACCCACAAACGCCTCATCCTGTCACTCAAATTAGCAGGCACTCGCTATTTGGCGAGTGCTCGATTTCCGATCGCACTGACTGGTTGGCACATGCGCATTATGACCCATACGCATGCGCAGTTGTGCAAACATCGCTCGGAGCGAACGAGCGGCCGCTTATGAGCGGCTCTGAATGAGGCCCTCTGTGTACTGGATCGGTGCAGCATGTCCTCCTACTGTCCTATGAGCCTCTTTGCGCTCATCTGCCATCTTCCCCTTCAAGATTCTCTTTATGTCACCAAATCTTTTTTTAACATTGAGATGTCCAGATGGCCGGAGTTGACAGCTTTCTCTGCGTCCTGTGCCGACTTCCACAACATCTTCTTCTGGGACACAGGGGTCCAATGCGCCTGGGCACCCAGCAGGCAAGAGAAGACCTGCACCATGGTATGAACCAGGGTGCAGTTCTCAGCATATGAGAACCTGATATTGTGCCTTGCCCATGTTTAGCCATGTGCAGGTGCAGCAGCCTCATCCTCCCCACTATCCTCCACAGCACTTTCCTGCACTTCCTCCTCCTCCTCACTGTCTTCTTCCTCCTCACTGTCTTCCTCCTCCTCACTGTCTTCCTCCTCTGTGACAGAATCAGACTGCTGTTGCAGCATGACCACCTATTCTTCCTCCTCCTCCACACTACTCTCAACCATAAAACTCTCACCCTATTACATTTGACCCAATATGTTGTTTTTACATCACAAACACACTATAAAACATCAAAACATTACAAAATCACTGACAGGGCATTGTCTGACGGATAGTGATATTATTACAGTGGAGGTTGCTGTTTGGAGGAGTTTGAGCTTGGTGGTGTAAGTACTGCAGTTTTTTTGATTATTGAAAGAATTTTTGAATCTTGTATTGTTGTCTTATCAAATTTACAGTAGAAGTTTGTCTAATTTTTGTCTATTTAAAATTTTTGTCTTGTCATTGTTTGTGTGTGCCTGTGACGTGATTGCTGTGAGTGCTTTGTTAGTATTAGGTGTTTTCTCTTTAAGTATTTGTCTTGCACGTCTTTTGTTGTTAGTGTTTAATTGGAGAGTGAGACGAGAATGAGCAAGGAGTAGGAAAAGAAACCTGACAGAAATGTCAGATTTATTTATGATGAAAATGTGGCCCTGGTGTCCTCTTAGAAGGTCCTGTTTGGGAATAAGGCAACCATGACATCTGTGAGGAGAAAGAGGCAACTATGGTCCATGGAGGTGCAGGCTGTGAGCATGGTCAGTTACTTTAAGCATGGTCTGGAGCAGCTAAGGAAGTGCTTCTCTAGTAACAAAAGGAGGGTGAAGAAAAATATGGCAGAGGAGTGCAAGTATGCAGCCCATAGTGGTGGTAATCCTCCCCTTGCAAATGGATTATCTAAAATATGAGGAGCCAGTGTAAATCCATAGGAACTAATCCAGTGTAATAATGTGCATGGTTCAGATGAACTCCTCTCCCACCAACCCAGCCTGGTGAGTGTTTCATGTGTTCAATGTCCAAAGCACTAGAAGTATGTTTAACACCTACTGCACATCAAGAGCATAACTAATTACACTGGTCTGCGAGAGTTAAGGTATTGAATGCTTTTTTAATAATACTTTTATATACTTAATTATACTCCTGTGTACTGTACATCAAGTAATAGTATATTTAAAAAAATTACAACATCACATTTACCTATAAGGGGGTTACATACATTTATAGAAAAAACAAGATATTTAATTGTTTTTGACATATTTATTGTGAAATACGAATAAGTGTAGATGATATCACTGTGTTTTTGTATTAATTACATAATAAAATAACAATAAAATCAAACAATAATAGAAAAAAAACAATTATTGAAAAAATCATTAATATCTTGTTTATTTCGTCTTCAAACTTCATTTTGTCGCTTTTCGATTATCAGCTTTTTCTGTCTCATCTCTGTGCTTCATCCAGCAGTAGTCAGCCATCATGCTGATGTCCCAACGACCCTGGTATCTTCTTTCTACATCTTTAACATCTTGGTGGAACTGTTCACCCTGTTCTTCACTGTAGTCTCCGAGATTATTCGGGAAATGCTCAATATGGGAATTTAAAAAATGTACCTATAAACACATATTGCAGGCAAGGTTTCTGTAACTATTAAGCATTTTCCTGACAATTTATTTGTAGTTTGGATCCTTGACATTGCTTAAAAATTTTGAAATAACTTGTTTGAACGAAGTCCATGCCGAAAGTTCCACAGTATTCATTATATGCCTGTAATGTTCATCTTTTATTAACTTTCTAATGTCAAGGCATGAAAAAATGCCTTTCTTCAGTTTAGCATTGGATAGGTAAGGGAATTTGATGCAAATATATTTGAAAGTTTCTCCACCCTTAGGCAGTGTTTTTACAAATTGTTTCATCAGTAATAATTTTATATGTAGAGGTGGAAGTAAAACTTTATTTGGATCTACTAAACTGGATTTGATAACATTATTTTTTCCAATTTCTAAACTTTTTTAGGATGGAGTTAAAATGAGCCGGCACAGGGCAAAACTGTGTTACAGTATTTGGTTCCACTTTCGCCAGCTCACCTTGTAGTTGTAGTTGTTGTGTGTGTGCAATGTTCCTTTAGACAGTATGGGGTTTAAGGCCCTTATAAATTTCAGCTCCAGGCCCAGGTGGACCTTAATCTGGCACTGAGCAGGGAGAAGTTTTATGATGAGAACTGAATTGCAACGTTCTGTACTACCGACTGAATTAATTTAAGACAATGTTTTATAATAAATGTAGGCAGAATACATTTATTACTTTAAAGAATATGAAAAAAATGGCATTCATGAATAGACGTTTTGCAGAAAAACGTGATGTGATATGCAAAATCGGGAGTAATTTTCATGTTCAGAAGCCAAAAATCTATAAGTATCAAATAAATTAGTTAAAAAAGATTTTTCATAGAAGACCAGTGTTACTTGTGGTCACCATTCTATTTGTTTGTGTGTCCATAACAATATTACTAGTAAGATATAATTGAAAAGAGTTTGCATCACACATTGTCAGAATTGTGTACCACAGTCATATACGGCTACCATAGCAAAACAAAAAACAAAGCAAATAAACAAAAAAAAACAACAAATCAATTTGTAAGTATGGCAAACAAAGTTAGACACACATAACTATCTTGAAAAATTGTGTGTGTATTTATTTATTTGTTTTTTACATGATTGCTCATGGTGCCACCAAAAAAAGGCCAAAAGTGAGGTGGTAGGTAAATATTTAGAATTTGTATTTTGAGGTACTGTTCACATATTGTAGTCAGTACTATCATAGCACAACATGTTTATTTTGCATTAAGGCCCTTCAATGGCTGTTGTTGGGCTTTTTCAAGTTTTCATACATTTCTACCAATACAGTCTTTATTGCAATATACAGATGTGTCCACACACAACTATCCTCCATGCGCTACAAGTCACGTTACACATAACACGTTTGCGGCGTGTGACTTGGTAGTGCCGAGCATCTTTTCATGCAACTTTTTCCCTTTACAGTGGTGTAAATAGAATGCACAAGCAGCTTCTGCTGATTAAAATGACATGTGGCATGCTTATATTCTGTGTGTGACTTCGGGTGTATCTACATGCAAAATGTTATGCCACAGTGTCAGTAGCAGTGACACTGTAATGTAGCATTTCGCATGTCCAAGATGCACCCACAGTCACACATACTGTAGGGCATATAATCATCAGAAGCAGCTTGTGCATCCTACTCGCACACCGGTTTGATTAAGATGCATTTGAAGGGAAAAAGTTTCCCAAAAAAGGTTCTGCGCTACCGAGTCATGCCAAGGCATAGTGCAACTAGTAGTGCTGTAAACACGCAAGGAGGCTAGATGTATGAGGACACATAGGTATGGTACTGTAAATGGAAACTTGTGTACTGCAAATGTTGAAAGGGATAGTTATATGATTTTCCCCATTAAAACATTGTTACAGCCATGCCAATTACAAGCTTTTTTTTAATAAAAAAGGCTCTTCCAATTTTTTAAACAAAACACAAATGAGCCACAACAATGCCCACTATATACTGAAGTGCCAAAAGCCATGAAAAGATGCCTAGTATTGTGTAAGACCACCTCTAGCATGGCAAAGTGCAGCAACTCAACACACCATCAATTCCACAGGTGGACGGAAGACCTCTGGAGAGTGACCCATGCTATCTGGATAGCTTCCCACATCTCCCTGATATTTGTAGGTGCAGTAGCTTAGGTGCAGATGGACCTCTCCATCACATCCCAAATTCTTAATTTGATGCCGGTCGAGTGAATGAGGTGGCCACATTGCTCATCGGAACTCTCCACAATGCTCCTTGAACCATTTCTGGGAAACTTGGGATCGTTTACTTGGTGCATTATCCTGCTGGAATATTCCATCATTGTGAGGGTTCATGAAGTCCATAAATGGCTCCAAATGGTCATCAATCAATGCACCATAGCAGTTTCTGGTCAATGATGGCCTCAGGTTGGCCAGCGGACCCAAATCATGCCATGTGAACACACACCACACCATGATGGAACTACCACCAGCCTGCATGGTGCCTTGTTGACAACTGTGGTTCATGGCCTCATGGGGTCAATGCCACACCCCAAACCTGTCCATCTGCCTGAACCAACTGAAACTGTTACTCATCAGACAACCAACATGTTACCAGTCCTCCAGGGTCCAATTATTGACATCACGAGCCCAGGTGAGGTGCTGTGTCCAGAGTCATAGTGTTAACAAGGGCACTCTGGTGGGTCTTCTGCTCCCATATTCCATGGAAGGTAAATAATTCTGCACTTACCTTCTGATATCTCCTGCATTGAATGTGATTTTAGCCAGTGTCGCTTGTGTATTACCATGTATAATTCTGGTAAGGTGCCGTTGTCAGCCACTGCTCTGTTCAGGGTCAGTGGTAATGCCTTCCATGAGGTATTCCCAGTACATATGTTACATCAGAGATGTCAGGTTTGTTGTCCGCAAAACTTCAGAAATGGAATGTCCCATCCATGAGGCACCCGCTACCAAGCCCCATTTGAACTCTGACAAATCATGTCACCTTGCCAAGAGCAGCCTAGCCAGTGTTCAAACTGACTCGCAAGATGTCAGATTACAATTGATGCAGGTCTAGCCATTTCCAATATGTCACAATATGGTGACTCCACCTACCATTACCTTTACTTACTGCTTTTCAATTACTTTTGGCATTTCAGTGTAATTAAAGCACCACGAGCCTTACAGTACCACCAGCATAGTTTATAAAGCAACCCCTACATGTTTTAACAAATAAATAAAAACCAAACAAATACAATAACACAAAATTCACAAAGTAGCCTCCACATGCAAAAATTCCAACAGAGGATGCAAGGTCTGAGGAGAGAGATGAGGAAAATATGATAAGCCGCCACTAATTCCCATATTACCACGCACTCATCAAGCTGAACAGCCAAATGCTTCACCTACCCCTGCTAGACAAGTAAGGCCATATAGTTTCCAGCATTAGACTTGCTTGATTCATTAGCCACCTTTTGTCAGATCAATGGTATTTTGTGTTCCCGGACTGGATCCTTGTTTTGGAGTCAGTGAAGGTACTGAATGCAGGAAACTGGGTGGCCTGATGAAATTCCAATGCATGGGTCAAGGTAGGAATCAGGCACTAATAGCCAGAAATGAGATGTAGGACACCAGCAGGATTAAAGCTACTAGACTGGGACCAAATAGAGTCTCTAATACTAGAATTAGATCTTGAACTCCTGGAGTGACCACTGGACCAGTAGTAAACAAAGAATGTTTTGGCTGGTAACTTAGCAGGTAGCTGGATTAAGTTCAGGTTTCTGGTTTAGGACCAACTGGTGATGTTACCAGACTAGGACCAACTGGAGAAGTGACCAGACTGGGGCCAAATGGACAACCAACTGGACTGGGGCCAGCTGGGCTAGTGACCAGACTGGGAATGGCTGGACAGAATTCTGAATTGGGACCAACTGGTCAGGATTCTGGACTGGGACTAGCTGGAGAAGTGACTGTGCTGAGCCCGGCTGGACAGGATTCTGGATTGGGACCAGTTGGACAGAGCTGAGCAGGATTCAGCAAAACTGTGGAGTCAGAAAGCTGGAAAAGATTCTCAGGAGCCAAAGGATGCTGGGTATCCAAGACGTTACACTGGCAATCTCTTGTAAAGTGCAATGGGAAGTCCTTTAATAGGGCTGTGTGAGCTCTGATTGGAGCTAGAAGTAAAATGGCATAAACCTGAACAGCTATTGGCTATTTTGTTGATTAGGGCCAAGATGGGGGCATCCATAGGCCAGTGTTGACGGGGTTAGATGTAGGGAGAATGCCAGGACCACCTGCATGCCTTACAGGTTAAAACAAGAAAACATTCAGGAACCAGCCGTAGTCTGCAGGGAATGGAGCACTGGTGGACTGTGGGCAATAATGGGCAACCGCCGAACAGGTAAGTTCTGGGGACCAGGGGAGCACATCACCTGTGCTGTGACACCTTTGAGAGAAGTCAAGTTGACTTTTTGACAACAAAATTAAGACAAAATGCACACATATCTAGGCAGATGAGGAGGCATTACCATATGCGGCTCAATATTATTACAACTTGAATAGGTTGAGCCCAGTCACAGAGGCCCAAATATCTGCAATTATTAGGTTTCAAGATGCATACTCAAATACATTCATACGACTTCAACAAATTAAAATAAATGCAGATAGGGAGCTAAATAATAAAATACAAATTATGGCTCACTACCAGAGATCCATGCAGTAACTTCTGTAAGTTAATAAAACAAGTCAACACCTTAGCGCAAGAAATGGAGCAGCTGAAAATCAATACTGGACAAATATACAAAATGAAAAGCAAAAAATAATGATATTGCGCTCTACTGAGGGGATATAATGGCAGATAGGTGAGGAATTGACCAAGTTACCCTCCTTAGTATGTCTTCCGAGACCTCTGGACCTAATTCACGCCCATTCGTGAGCGCTGAGCACTCGCAAGTGGTTCGATGTTGGCACAGTGCGCATACACACGAGGGAGCCGGCTCCATCATGCGCATGCGCGAGCCCCGGATAGCGACGGCCAAGTTGTATCTATGGGTCTCACTACAAAGGGGTTTGCTGTCGATGGTGAGTCACAGCATGCCCCCTTTGGTAGGGGTGCCGGGGGCGTTGATGCCCAGACGGAAGCGTTCCCATGGAAAAGCCTACCGTCTGGGGCGGGCCCCACTGACATCACTTGTTAATAGAGCCGAAAGCACTCCAGGGCTTGCGGCAACGAGACCCTACCACAAGGGTCTCGTCGCAAGCCCGATGGTCACGATGGTCTTGACCATCGCGGCCATCTTTTTGGCTGCTCGCTATAGCTGTGGGTGGCCAGGAGGCCGCTCTAAAATTAGGAAGGACGGCCCTGATTCAGAGCGAGCACTCTGTCAGAGCGTCTGGCTCTGAATCAAAGCCTCTGTTCAAAGTGTCTTTAGATCCTTCAAAGTTGTCCTCTCCACCATAACATATATAAAACAAAAATGAGTCATATAGTGTAGTAAGTTTCAAATATAACACAAGTTTACAATTAAGTGATAGATCCAGAATCCAAATATAAGGTATGGATATTTTGTGTATTTATTTTAAACTGAGAGATCACCTGACGTGGTTCAATTATTCAGAAAGATAATCAAAACAAGTTCTGCCACTCCAACTCTGCCCATTATCACGTAGACCCCCTCAAGATCCATAATTTTTACCCTAAGAGAAAAATATAAGAAAAAACATAAATTCTAAGTTAGCTGCAAAATGTGTTATGCTATAATATGTTTATTTGGCACCAACAAAAATGAAAATACTTTTATTCTTTCTCACCAGTATCTTTGTAAAAATGGTCAATAAAAGCTCTTACATATACTGTATTGCTAAGATTTGTCATTAAATAATGTTTCCTTCCAAAATGTTAAGGGCATTAAATAGAGGTTTTAATAGAAGTTTTAATAGTGATTGGAAATCTGCACTTATGTTGAAATGGTGCATATAGCCATGTTATATTGCAATGGAGCTAATGTAAAGGCAAAAAATAAAAAGTACACTTACATGCTAAAAGTGGTAATTAGAGGTTGTTACACCTGCTTCCCACTTTCTGTGCTAATTCCATTTTTATAGGCAAGTTGTTGAACCTTTGAGCAATACTGTAGATTGTTTTTTACTGAGAAACATGCCTGTCAGATCGTAGTCTATTACTTGGGTGATAATTCTATTGATTTGTAATTGCTTTAGGTAAGTATTTCAATCTAATGCATAGTAAATCTGTGATTTTTATACTTTGCTTTGAAAAAACATTGATATTGAGCCAATGTTCTACTTTATTCTGTATTCTGATTTGAGGACCGGTTTCCATGATTTGAAACCAACTCTCTAGTTCCTTTCTGCAAAGGTAGTTCTGACATAGCCTGGTGGTATGTTTTGGGTCATTATCTTGCTGCAGGATTAACCCTTCTCTAACTAATCATAGACCAGAAGGTATTGCAAAATGCTGTGGCAGCCATTTTGGTTCACAGTGCTAGTCATTCTGTGCAAGCTGCCAACCTAGGATCCATCAAAAAAGCCCCAAACCATCACACTTCTTCCTCTATGACAATTTGTGTCACTGGTGTTTACTTTTACAAGTTGCAGTTTCCAGGCCTGTTTATACTGTACCTGAAATGTAAAAGGGCAAAGCTTTAAATAGCAAAACCTCAGGTATTTTGAAATTAAAAGCATTGACATGAACCCCTATAATGTTAGTGACTTACCCAGTCAGTTTTCCTTGATGTTGGTGGGTAAGCTTAAAATTTTGGCCAAATTTATGCCAAAAAGCTTGTATATGATGTATAATTATTACATTTATTATAACTGTAATGGTTATATGGTGCGCCTGCTCTCTTTTTGTCTATGTTATAGTACTAGCTAGGTAGCACATCCCATTACAATGTATTCACTACAATTGTAATCAGATTTCCCCTGTAATTAATTATATCCCCTTCCTGAAGAACTATCCACTCTGTTGTTACTGATCAACCTTTGTGTTAACCACTTACCCTTCCACCCCCATATTAGGGCATTATAGAGTCTTAAATAGTCACCGAATTAAGTCATTGGAATTAGAGCTGCACTGCTACCATCTCTTTGAGCACTGACATAGCACTTGTCAGAAATTAGATTAAATCAATTCTGCACAGAAATATATTTCTTTAATAGAACTATCATTCTGCATACTCTATACAGGAAATAAGTGTATTACTTAAAGGTGAGAGGGGTGTATGATATAATACATTCATAATATTCCCAGGCAGAGCTGGACTAAGATTTGTGGGGTCTAGAGGGCAACTAACATGTTTGCCCTATACCAATAAAAGACACAGAATGCCAGCAATTAGCATCCCGGTGCTGGAATCCCAACAGGGGTGAGAATGCCAGCACCAGCATCCTGGCTCCTGTGATCCCAGCTGGCAAGTATGAGGGTTCAGGATTCGGCACTAGGGCAGAGGTTCTCAAATTTGGTCCTCAAGGCACCCCAACAGTTCTGATTTTAGATATATCCATGGTTGAGCACAGGTGGTTAAGTCAAATTGACTGAGGTTCTAATTAAGTCATCTGTGGTCAAGTATGGATGTCCTCAAAACCTGGACTGTTAGGGTGCCTTGAAGACCAAGTATGGGAACCTCTGCACTAGGGGGGGTTAGGGTTAGGCTGCAGGAGGGTAGGGTTAGGCTGTGACGAAAGGTAGGTTACAGGGAGGATTAGGGGTTAGTGAAGGGGTACTTACGTTTGGACATCGGTATTCTGACTGTCGAGGTGCCGATTTTGGTATTCTGACTGATGGAATCTTGACCGACAGGATCCCGTACCCAACCCAAAAAAAATTGTCAACATGATATGCTGGTAGAGGCACTAAAAATTCTAATGTGTTAATACTCCAAAAACAAAAAATAAATGCACTTGAGTGCCCCTACTGTAGTTCATTTAATGTTACACAGAATCCCCAGTTCACATATGTTACAGTGCCAAGCTGAAGACGTAGCTATATAGTTGAGTCTCCTGGCCACCCCGTTCTTGCACTGTTCCCAGGATCCAAAGACCCCGTATCAAGGTTCTGTGTTCATCTGATATAATATCTCTTACCCCCATTCAGCACAGCAATAGTACAGGCTAACTGCAAAAGTCACTATAGTAATGCATCCTCAGAGCAGAGGAGACACCCAGAGATTGTCACTCAAAGACAACTAACAGTGACCCTCAGATCTTTTATGTAATATGTATAATATTCTTAGGGGCATATGTATCAATTATTGGGTTTTAGACCTGATAATTGCACTTTCTTATTAACGCTATTTGCAGCAATAACAAATTAACATTTGCCTGAATGTATAAAAAATGACATGCAGCGATAGAGGCTCCAAAAGGTGCCAAATCCTCCAATTTGTTAGAAGTAAAATCATATCATTAGCAGTTACTTAATTTCTGTTTTGTGCCTCTGCATTCCTACTGTGGATGCGTGGTCTACTGATCACTTATTGGTTGTTCCCATTGCCAGGGGGGGGTTCTAGAGCAATGTAAAGAAGAGAAACCATGATATTTCTCAAGTGCCAATTTTGCAAATCTTTATAAAAACCAACAAAACAAATGAGGTGGTTGTGACAGGTAATACAGCTTGATGTACTATACATGCACTTTTAGCTATCTGGCCAATCAGAAGATGAGGAAACACAAAACATTTATTATGTGGGCAAGCATTATGATAGAATAAGGTGGAAAAATATTTTAATTATTTTATGGGGCAATATTATTGATTAAATATAACCAAATGAAGGTGTCATCAGATTAATAGATTAAGTTGCCAGTATTAAATGATTAGTAATAGGTCTAATGAAAATGTACTGTATTTATGATGAGGACACAATGTATACTTTATTTTGTGCATTTATATTGACATAAAATATTACCAGGCTGCATTTCAGGAGGAAACTGCACCTAGGGCAAAGCGCTGTGGAATTACCCAGTATTTGAGTCCTATTGGTCAAGTACTCCTATTGCAGAAAACATGGCAAAGTGACAGACATGAGAGAGTATATTTACTAAAGTCCGGGTTTATTAGAAGTGGAGATGTTGTCCATAGCAGCCAATCAGATTCTACTTATTTATCTAGCACCTTCTAGAAACTAATAGCTAGAATCTGATTGGTTACTATGGACAACATCTCCACTTCTATTACCCACACTTTAGTAAATATACCCTCAGGTCTCAGACCACTATCACAGATGGGTGAAAAAAAATTATTCTTAAAATGTTTTAATTTTTCTGATTTAAGGCAGCAAAAAAAATCATAATAATTTAGAATTTTATTATTATGAAATCCATTTTTCAAGTGTATACAGTATATTGATGAAGTAAATAAAATGCTTGAAATTTGAAATTTATACTATAGTTGTCGAATTCATAAGTCATTGGTTGCAAGAAAAAAGTGAGTAAATAAAGTGCATTCACAGGATAAATTGGTTACCAGGGAACTAGTCAAGAGAGTTCTACTTGGTCCATTGGTCTTTAATATCTTCGTTGATGGCAGTACTGAAGGCTTTGAAGGAATTGCATGCCTTTTTGCAGAACACATATACTGTAGATAGGCAAAAGGATAGACACAAAAGGATGAATAAACAAAATGGCTGATGACTAAAGGCTCTCATACATTTTCAATGGATTGGGGCAATTTCCCTATCCTCAGATGCCAGGGTTGAGGTATCTGTGAAATCCAACATATAGGGAATTTTTACAGGAAGAATTTCACTGATTCCTCGATGGATCGGCAATCATCGATGGTCACTGAAATGCATTTCCAAATAGCGGATTTGTGGTTCAAGTCCAATCAGGGAAATGGCAGCAGATGTATGGGAGCATTTAGTTAGACTAGATGAATGACAAGAGTGTTTAATTACAAAAAAAATCTCAAATCAAACATTTGGACTTCAAGGGCTAAAGGGACAAAATATAGTATCAATATTAAAAGGCAAATAACTTAAGAAGAAAAGAATGAGTAAGTATTTCATGTGATTTAAAGTCACATGATTAATGATACAAAGCAATGGGAATGGCAGTTACAGTAGGTACTTTGAGCTTTGCCCAGGGCAAGAAATTGCTAGTTAATAAATATGTAGTACAGGTTGAGTCTCCCATATCCGAAATGCTCGGGACCGGGAGCATTTCGGAATTTTGGATAATTTTGGTTAATAAAATACCTTGCAGGGGGGTCCAGGAGTTGTCACAGGAGGCCTTGTGTGTGCAGCGGAGGTACCGGCAGGTGTCACTGGAGGCCTGGTGTGTGCTGCTGGGGTGTCCGGTGGATGTCGTGAGTGATACGGCGGGTGTCGGGTGAAGTCCGGCAGGTGTCACGTGAGGCCCGGCATGTGCGGCGGGGGTAGGTCCTGTAATAGGGTACATCAGGTGCTGCGGGGGATTCCAGCAGGTGTCACGAAGTGCCTGGCTTGCGCTGCAGTGGGGGGAGCATGGCATATAGACCATGCCCACGCCGCTGATTGTTCATTGATCTGTGACGTCATGACGCCTGGTCACGTCATGACGTCACGGCTGCCCAAAAAACGTCGTTTTTTTAGAATATTTTGGTTAATAGAATTACGGATATGGGTAATGTTGCCTCACCTGAAATGCTGTGTTTAGTTAGGGAGGCCATGTGCCAAATGTAGAAGGGTTCGGGATTCTTAAATGCATCTAGTTTGCAGTCAAATTTAAAGCGGCAGTGTTTAGCAAGGTGAAAATTATGAAAATAAAAACACAGCGGACACACACTGACAAGTTCAATGTTGCCTACAGTATATTTTTTTCTCCTAAGCATGTTTATACCTACAGTACATGAACCAAATAAGACAATCCCAGAGGATCTAAGTGAGTTATAAACAAGGGATGTGTGTGGATGTCTTTATTTAATAAATTGCTTTAAATTTGGTGTGTGTCTATTTTTTTTTTTACAGGTGCACTGCAGGTGCCAGTGGGCCCTGTAAGATAATAGATAACCCTTTGGTTATCTATTAAAAATTGTGGCAGCCATTAAAATTAGACATGACAGGGCTTGCTGGGACATGTAGTGAGCCAGTATATAAAAATATTTCTATTATAAAACCATTACTATTACCCCAACACTCAAAGACATGGGGTGTTTGGATGAGCTCTAGTGCTATAAACTAGGGATGAGCGGGTTCGGTTCCCTGAGAACCGAACCCACCCGAACTTCGGGGATCCGGGGCGATCCGAGCCCAAGCTCGGATCTCCCTGTCTGCCCCGGATCCCTCTCCCGAGGCAAAACCTCGAGATCTGCTGTCGGATCTCGAGGTTTTGCCTCGAGCGGCCATTTTAAAAAAAATGCCTTTGCCTTTAATGGGCAAAGTGCTGATTGGCTGACAGAGCCGTCTGTCACGGCTCTCAGCCAATCAGCATTATGGTGCTCATTTGCATGTAGCACGGACTCGTGAGATCCGTGCTACATGCATCTGTGTGATTGACAGTGACACAGAGCACAGATGGGTCAGTGAGACCCGTCTGTGCTGCTGTGTATTTCAATGACACAGATGCACGCACGGACCAGGAGATCCGTGCTACTTGCATCTGTGTCATTGACACAGAGCACTAACGGGTCCGTGAGACCCGTCTGTGCTGCTGTGGTAAAAAAAAAAAAAAAAAACCTGTGTAAAAAGAGAAAAAAATGGCGTGCCCCCCCCCAAAAAAAGAGCAACCAGCCCCGGGCATTAGTGACCCAGTGCTGGGTGTGCTTAAATACAGGGGACAAACGACATAGGGGTCCCCTGTACTTAAACACAACCAGCACCGGGCTAGTCAGAACCAGAGCTGGTTGCCAAAATACGGGGGACAAACGACGTAGGGGTCCCCCGTATTCTGCGCAACCAGCTCTGGGCTCTGATCCGGTCCTGGTTCTGGAAATACAGGGGAAAAAAATGAGTAGGGTTCCCCTGTATGTTCCAGAACCAGCACTGGACTTTTTCTAGCGGGGGGCTGATGCCACAGCCAGGGGAGCCCTTTCACCGGGCCCCCCAGCCGCAGCATCAGCCCTGACCGCTAGTCAGCCCAGGCCGGGGATCCCTGGAGAGCTGGGGACCCCCCCAATAAAGGGGTCACCCTCTCCAGGGCTCCCCAGGCCCAGGCTGATAGCCCGGGGCTATCCCCGCCACCCCTGGTGGCGGTGGGTGGCGGGTTGATTGTGTGGTGTGGTGTAAATAAAGAATATCAAACATTGTCTTTACAAGTAGAACTGCAAGTCCCAGCAAGCCTGCCCCGCATGCTGGTACTTGGAGAACCACAAGTACCAGCATGCAGGGCATTAAGGGCCCACTAGTACCTGTAGTTCACCTGTAAAAAAATGTTTAAAAAAAACACAGGACACACACACCGTGACAGTATAAGTTTATTAAACATACATACACACACACATGTACACATACTCACCTATGTAACCTGTAGCATCGGTCCACTTGTCTGGTAAAGTATCCCTAGGGGACCTGTGAAAAAAAACATACTCACCATCTCCTATGCGAGGTTCTGTCCTCTTCGTTCCAAAGTAGGCATCCCCGGACTTGGCAAAAAAAAAAAAAACGAAAACGCGATCCACGAACTTAGTACCGTTCTATAGAACGGTACTTCCCGAATGAGAGCTTAGCGGCGGGGTATCACCATGGAAACCCCGCTGCTAAGCGTTCATTGGCTGAGAGAGGCCATCTCCCGTCTCTCTCAGCCAATGAACGGCTCCCTCCATTGTAGTCAATGCTGGGAGCCGCAAGGTTATTAAAGTTTACCCTGCGGTTCCCACCATTGACTACAATGGAGGGAGCCGTTCATTGGCTGAGAGACGGGAGATGACCTCTCTCAGCCAATGAACGCTTAGCAGCGTGGTTTCCATGGTGATACCCCGCCGCTAAGCTCTCATTCGGGAAGTACCGTTCTATAGAACGGTACTAAGTTCGTGGATCGCGTTTTCGTTTTTTTTTTTTGCCAAGTCCGGGGATGCCTACTTTGGAACAAAGAGGACAGAACCTCGCATAGGAGATGGTGAGTATGTTTTTTTTCACAGGTCCCCTAGGGATACTTTACCGGACAAGTGGACCGATGCTACAGGTTACATAGGTGAGTATGTGTACATGTGTGTGTGTGTATGTATGTTTAATAAACTTATACTGTCACGGTGTGTGTGTCCTGTGTTTTTTTAAACATTTTTTTTACAGGTGAACTACAGGTACTAGTGGGCCCTTAATGCCCTGCATGCTGGTACTTGTGGTTCTCCAAGTACCAGCATGCGGGGCAGGCTAGCTGGGACTTGCAGTTCTACTTGTAAAGACAATGTTTGATATTCTTTATTTACACCACACCACACAATCAACCCGCCACCCACCGCCACCAGGGGTGGCGGGGATAGCCCCGGGCTATCAGCCTGGGCCTGGGGTGCCCTGGAGAGGGTGACCCCTTTATTGGGGGGGTCCCCAGCTCTCCAGGGATCCCCGGCCTGGGCTGACTAGCGGTCAGGGTTGATGCTGCGGCTGGGGGGCCCGGTGAAAGGGCTCCCCTGGCTGTGGCATCAGCCCCCCGCTAGAAAAAGTCCAGTGCTGGTTCTGGAACATACAGGGGAACCCTACTCATTTTTTGTCCCCTATATTTCCAGAACCAGGACCGGATCAGAGCCCAGAGCTGGTTGCGCAGAATACAGGGGACCCCTACGTCGTTTGTCCCCCGTATTTTGGCAACCAGCGCTGGTTCTGACTAGCCCGGTGCTGGTTGTGCTTAAGTACAGGGGACCCCTATGTCGTTTGTCCCCTGTATTTAAGCACACCCAGCACTGGGTTACTAATGCCCGGGGCTGGTTGCTCTTTTTTGGGGGGGTGCACGTCATTTTTTTCTTTTTTTACACAGGTTTTTTTTTTTTTTTTTACCACAGCAGCACAGACGGGTCTCACGGACCTGTCATTGCTCTGTGCCAATCACACAGATGCATGTAGCACGGATCTCCCGGGTTCGTGCTACATGCAAATGGGCACCATAACGCTGATTGGCTTCCTGTCTGCCACTGCAGTGCCACTCCTAGATGGGCCACGTGTTTGTGCCGCCCCCTTGTGTCGCTTAGCATAGTCATCCAGCTTCCTCGGTACAACCTTTTGGCCTAAAAACAATATTGTGAGGTGTGAGGTGTTCAGAATAGAGTGGAAATGAGTGGAAATTAATGTTATTGGGGTTATTAATAGCGTAGGAACAAAAAAAGGCCCATTTATGTGATTTTAGCGGTTTTTTTTTATTTTTTAAGAAAAAATCCAGATCCAAAACACAAAACCCAGAACCCAAAACACGGAAGGGTGGTTTTGGCAAAACCAATCCAGATCCAAAACACGAAGAAAGATCCAGATCCAAAACCAAAACACAAAACACGAAAAGTGTCCGGTGCACACCCCTACTATAAACACGGGGCTGGTTTTTCATAGATGGGTGAGTAGCCAAATTTTATTTACAGGTCCAATACCCCTTGCTGACCGGTCTAGGGTTGTTTGGCACTATGGTTGGGGGGACCCATGCTGTAGGTCTCCCCTGATATTATTGTACCAGTTTCTGCCTCATAGTGTACAGTAATTTCATTGCTTTATGGAGCTCTAATGGTAAAGTATCAATATTTTTCTTACACAGGCACATTTATAAAATGGTGTGATATATTGAGAGACATAAAACCAACATGATTGGTCAGACTAGATCACATGACCTTGCATTATTTTGCAACAACCGCATGCCTAACACCTGATTTACTTCCAATTACTGAACTTCTTCACAATGCCACAGCTGTATCACATGCCAGCCTTAATCCTGTAGAAGCATGTACTTCCTACCAGTACAATTCACTGTCCCACACATTTTCTTTAAAAAATGAACCACTCTTAAAGTGACAGAAGTCATTAATGTTAAACTATTTAAATGGCTATTCTTCACTTACACTCTTATCAGGAGTGTCTTTAGAGAGGAGGGGGCCCATGTGCATTCCCCATCCAGGGCCCCCTCCTCTCTTCCCGGAGGCTGGCAGCCGACTAATGCGGCTGTTCAGTCACCGGAGCATTAGTAGACTCTGGGCACTAGAGTGTCTACTGCGCATGCGCAAAAGGCTGGAAAAATAGCCGTGGTGGGCATTTTCCGGTTTTTTGTACATCACTGACACCCGGCGCTGGACCTCGGAGAGGTAAGTTTTAAGTAATATGGGTGCAGGGTGTGCGATGTGGGGGCCCCTGGACCCGGGGGCCCATGTGCTCTGCACACCCTACAGCCATTATAGAAACACCCCTGACTGTTATCCAGTTTATTTATTAAAAACAGTTCAAATGAAACAGCCTATTCTGAACAATTTTTATCTACTATTCTCTATCTTTTTCACCCTATATCATTCTCCATGTTGAACTATTTTGTCACAGCAGGGATCATTTTATAAGATAGATATACCACTCTTGAGGTTGAGCTGTGATATACGCACACCCATGAGTGGTATATCTATTACATATACAGTATAACTTAAAAAGTAATTGGAAATGAACTATTCTGCAAAAGAGAAATAATTTATTTTAAAAGACTTGTAAACAGTACTAAGTGTAACACAGGTAACATAGTACATACTTACAATAATTTTGAAAGAAAATCTTTCCATGGCGGAAATTGTTTCTTAAGGAATTTAAAAAATATTGGGGGCTAATGTCTGTCTGTTTGTGCATCCATTCATCCATGCATCCATTTATTCATGCATCCAGTTGGACACAGTGGGCTGATTCTGAGATTGGGAGCAAAGCAAAAAAAAAACAAGTTGTAATGCAAGGGCGGCAAATATATATATTTTTTATTTTTTCATGCAGGATAAATACTGGCTGCTTTTGCATGTAGGACAACTTTTGCACACTGCAATTTGCATACCTCTGCACATTTTAAATTGCACCATTTGCAGTGCAACATGGTTTTGCCAAGGTGAAAAGTTGTTCCTTTGTTTGCTTTGCTTCCAACACAGAATCAGACCCAGTAGCTCTAAATCATTATTAGAATTGCATGTTAATGACTTGGTTTAATGAGAGTTACTACAATGTTCTAATATTTTAACTTACATTTAGAAGTAAATTATAATAATATTAATTATATGTATAAACAAATAATGTTTCTATATTTTTATCATATATTACACACTTCATATTAATTGTTGTCTCCTATATATTTTATAATTATTTCTGTGTATCATTTTAGTGTACGTTAATGCATGTTTGTATGTATAAGTATATTCCCAGACCATAATTGGGGACCTGGTAATTAGATCGCAAAATGTACCAGAAGCTCAACTTTCAATCTGTGGTCTGAATTGCAAAGCATCATATTTTTAAAGTCATGCTGACATTCCTCAGCCAGCATAATCTGCCAAAAACAACTTGACTAAAGCTTGTCTTGGCAGAAAATCAAAATCAAGGCCTCAACAGTGTAACTGAAAACATTTACACAGCTGGAACCGAATCACCCTATATTGTCAGGAGTCTTCTTGGGTTAGTACCTATAAGAAGAATACATTTTCCTTGGCTAGTCTGTACAATTCTACATATCTCCCTATATGTTAACCTTAAACTAATTATGCAGGTCACAATAAAAATGTTTGGTATATGTGAATAACAGAAGCACAAGTATTCATTAATCAAACTGTAAGTTTGAATTAATGGTGCAATTAAAATCCATGTATTACTAACAATTTGCAGTGAAAGCAGCCTGCATATATTATATTTACAGTCACATTTTCAGATAAATAGGGTTTGTAATGTAAATGTTTTAGAAATTTAGAATCATACTGTACTTATGATTGCATTAATACATTAATGCATCCACTATTAAAATATTTTAAGGATGTCATAAATCACTAAGACAGTGTTTCCCAAACTAATTTCTCAATGAGCACTAACAGTGAATGGTTTCCATTTTTCTCAATTGGTGCACAGGTGTATTCATTACTGGCTGACACTTTTTAAAAGATCCACAGGTTGAGATAATTATTTCACTTGTGATTCTATGAGGAGACCTGGTAAACGGGATATGTTCAATATCACGGCAGATGGGATTCCAGTAGTCAGAATGCTGGCGCTGGAATGCAGACACCTGTCAGAATCCCAGCGCCTACATACCGAAGGTAACTAGCAAGTTTAGGGGTTAGGGTTAGGTACTAGGGGAAGGGTTAGGTTTAGGGTGTGGGAGGGTGAAGTTAGTTTTAGGGTACCTGGAGGGGGAGGTTAGGTTTAGGCACTAGGGGGGTGACTATGGTCAGGATACCGGCATGTGTAGGTATCCTAACCCTGTTGGGATGCCGTCATCAGGATTTTGAACTCTGAGATCCCAAATGCCGGCATCTTGTACCCATCCCCTGGAAGACATGCACTGCCAGTGCTCCCTGAGGAATGAGTTTGGAAAACACTGCATTAAGGTGTCATGGAGGCATAAGACTGTGGAAATTTTATACAATTCACTGATCTCCAAGGTGATTTAGAATTGGATGCAGTCATTGTCAACATTCATAATGTCGACACCACAATGTCAACAGCTATAATGTTTAACATAGATGGTGATCTAGGAGAATGGGAAGCAAAGTACAGGTTGAGTCTCCCATATCCAAAATGCTTGGGACCAGGTGTATTTTGGATAATGGAATATTCCGTATTTTGGAATATTTGCATATTATAATGAAATATCTTAGGAATGGGACCCCAATATACACACAGAATGCATTTATGTGTTATATACACCTTATACACACAGCCTGCAGGTAATTTTATACAATATTTTCAATAATTTTGTGGCTCAAACAAAGCTTGTGTACTGAAATGAAATTCATTTATGTTTCATATACATCTTATACACAAAACCTGTAGGTATTTTTATACATTATTTTTAATAAATTGTGCTTTTGACAAAATTTGTGTACATTGAACAATCAAAAATCAATGGTTTCATTTTCTCAGTCATGCCAAAATATTCCGTATTTCGGAATATTCCGTATTTTGGAATATTTGGATATGGGAGACTCAACCTGTACTTGTTGCACTCTTTTCAATTCACAGAAAAAAACATTATATATATATATATATATATATATATATATATATATATATATGTATATATATATATATATATATATATATATATATATATATATACACATTATATTAATTCAGTAATTCAGTAATTCTCACTTTGAGCTCTATATCAGACAAGGTATTTGGAAAAAGGAATTATGGGTTATACAATATCAATGCCACCTGAGCATATATTAAATGTTACATACATTCTTAGGGAAACTGCTGATAATAAAACATATAAAAAAACACCATAAATACTTTTAGAAAGGTGGTTAGCAGAATAACACTCATAAAGGTGCCAGAGAGAAACACCTATAAAGCAATAGTCACCAGGTCCAGGAGGTGTGTCTGTTCACTCCTATCAAAACTTCTTAAAATTAAAATAGGGGCGTAGAGCTAGTAGCTATACCATATAATAATTGCAGTATATTAAATGTATACAAGGGTGTTATAATCGTGAAAAAGGGAGGTCTACTGCTTCTGCTATTAAATCATGTGCTAAATGCAGTGAACTATCCAATGAGAGAGCAGCTAGCCTGGCAGAAGTATAAGAGACACGATTCTGCTGTTTGTAGCATGTTCATTAGAATCCCTTGTACAAACGGTGTTTACATTGCAGGAATCCCACAGGATAGTTGCAAATGAGAGAGCATGTAGGATACCTGGTATAAGGAGAGGTTTGTTTCTGTGTGGTACTGGAGGGCAGAAATTGCTACTGTGTCATTCCCTGTGCCGAGTCTCATGAGTACCTCAGAAAATGGAGTGGCTACTGAAGACACGTGTTTCACCTTGGCTTGATCACATCTCAGCTGAGACCAAACACACAACATCGCATGCGACCCACAGGAGCGCGCAGTTGGGCATACACACTGCACGGTATGCTGAATTTCTCATTCCGATTTGCATAAATCAGCCAAATTGGGCCAATATTGTACAAGTGTGTACTCACCCTCAGGGTCAGATTAACAATGGGCCGGATGGAGCTACAGCTCCAGGCCTCCACATAAAAATAGGCCCATTGTCATGACAAAATGATGTTGACTGGCCATCTGCTGTCCACACGGTCAGCCATAAATCATAAGTAGTAAAATTGTTAAAATTGTATTTCTATTTACCTCACAAAATAAAGCATTTTTTTTCTTTTACATATGAGGGAGACATTTGGGCTCAGAGTATAGGGGGTGTACACGCCCACATGGCACTTGCCACACCCACACAGCACTGGCCACACCTCCTCTGCTTTTCATAAAAGGCCTTTGGTCATTTTCAGCTCCAGGCCCATGTGGCCCTCAATCCGGCCCTGCTCACCCTAATACCTATAATCTTAAAATACTGATTTTCTTCTTTTGAATTTTTCGTACTGTATAAGATAATTGTGTGACTATCAAACATCTCTTTTAATGATGGAAAGTAAAAGAACAAGTCAAATCACACCTTTGGAAGTTTATAATATTTAAGACATCTGCACCAAAGACAGATTAAGCCTTATCTCTTGACTTTGTTGTACATATTGTGGCTAATTCATTTAGCAACAAATTTAGAATTTTTACTTATTGCAATATTTTTCCACACAATAATTAAGTGCATTTACAAAAAACAAAAAAACAAAAAAAACTATTCTGCTCCAAAACCTATGTGAAATATCACAGGTGAAAATATGCATATCTTGCCTTTCATTTTATTGAACCTCCAAAAGTTTTCAAAACGTTTAAAAATATTGTAAAGTTCAGAATACAGCATAGAACAATGTCCTTACAAGTAAAAATGTTTTGGGCAGTGAAATAAAAGTAATAAAGTAATTTTTCACAATCACTTCCCCTTTAACCACTTAACTGGCTAATATTTTTTTCCAAAAATGTTCAGAAATTGGCTTTTTTAATGATTGAATTAGATCAAGAACATCTATTTATAACCTAACCAACAAGATTATATTAAAAAAAAATAGTGAAACGCATAGATTTTGATTGACTTTAATTTCGATCAGCTATATACAAGACAATTGGTGATTGGACCATGGCGACATTGTGACTTTGCATTTCTGAGGTCTACTTCATTTCCATTTCCCCAGTGGGGGCTGATGCCGGGCTGTCCAATCAACAGTGATTGGCTTCATGACAGACACTGGGGGAGGGTGCAAAGATGCAGAGGGGCTGGGAGGTGTCTCTGTGATTGATGTCTGTTGGAAAATTATCTACCGGAAGCTGCCCAGTTGGTGTTTCTAACTGGTCGTGCTGTTTGCAACCATTTCAGTGAATGTACAGACTGGCATGGTCACAAATCATGCGACCATGCCAGGCATGTGCTTAAAACAAAACAGTGAGAGAGATATTTTTTTAAATATATGGCATGCACTTTGTTGGTGAATTGGGTGATTTTTTTTGTACAAACAAAATGGTAAGCTTTTGCATGTGCTTATTGATTGAAATAGATTATTATATACTGCATACATTTTGCTGATGTTCCAGGTATATCTGTCAGTGTGTACTAGAGATGAGCGGGTTTGAATCTCAGAGATACAAACCTACCTGAATTTCGGGGATCCGGGGCTAGCCGAGTACAGTTTGTATCTCCCTGCCTGCACCGGATCCCTCACCCGAGGCAAAACCTCACGACCCCACTGTCGGGTCACAAGGTTTTGTTTTGAGAGGGCTTAACGCTGATTGGCTGAGAGAGCCGTCTGTCACGGCTCTCAGCCAATCAGCATTAAACCCATTGAAACTGCACAAAGAGAGAGAAAAAGAAGATGGCGTCTGCCATCCCCCGCCACCTGACACCGCTGGCACCCCCTGCTGCCAACTCTGCTGGCACCCCCACTGGCAGCATCCCCTGCTGACGACTCCACAGCTGCTGACACTCTTGTACTGCTGTCCCACATACTGAGGACACCGTCAGTGACCCCCACACTTCCGACACTCCCACACTGATGACACCACCAGCACTCCTGCGCTGCTGACACTGTCAGCACACATGCACTGAGGACACTGCTGGCACCCCTGCTCTGCCAGCACCCTGCATTGATAACACCCCTGCACTGTCAACACAGTCAGCAAACCTTGAGGACACCGCTGGCACCCTTGCTCTGCTGACACCGCTAGCACTCTGCATTGAGAACACGCATGCACTGCTGACACAGTCAGCAAACCTGCACTGAAGACACCGCTGGCACCCCCGCTCTGCTAACACAGCCAGCAAAACTGCACTAAAGACACCGCTGGCACCCCCGCTCTGCCAACACAGCCAGCAAACCTGCACTAAATATACTGCTGGCAGCCCCGCACTGCCATTCCATGTACTGGACAATGCCATCAACCCCCACACTGCTGACACAGCCAGAAAACCTGCACTAAAGACACCACTGGCACCCCCGCACTGCCAACACAGCAAGCAACCTGCACTAAAGAAACCAGTGGCACCCCTGCACTGCCAACATCACCGGTACCCTTCACTGAGGACACTGCCAGCACCGCAGCACTGCCATTCCATGTACTGAGGACACCGTCAGCAACCCCGCTCTGTTGACACTGCTGTCACAGTAAGTGCACTATTGGTGTATCCAACCCACACTGTATAACACACTGTATCCGTGTTGGAAATTAGAAGCTGAACTGCCACATGTTAGTGCTGCCCACTGCGTCACTAAGCTTAGCCAGCCAGCTAGCTGGATGCAACCTTTTGGCATTAACTAGATGAAGCAAATAATATTGTGAGGTGGTCAAAATTGATTGGAAATTACTGGAAATAAATGTTATTGAGGTTAATTATACTGTAGGAACAAAAACAGGCCCATTTTATGTGATTTTAGCAGTTTTTTATGTTTTTTTTAAGAAAAAAATCCAGATCCAAAACAAAAACACGAAAACAAAGCACGGAGGTGAGGTTTTGGCAAAACCAATCCAGATCCAAAACCAGGGGGGGATCCAGATCCAAAAGCAAAACATGAGGGTCGGCGCACATTTCTAGTGTGTACCCAGCTTGAGGCATCCACTCCAACTCCCACAGATACTGATTACCATTGGGGAAAAGGTGCTTCACTGTGGTTTTGACATATACTGTATTGCAGTGACAAGCCTCACTTGCTTTCTCCAGTGAAGTGGTTAAATACTATTCCAGCAAATCAGTTAATTGCTTAGCTGTGAGGAAATTACCAACAGGTGCACTGCATACATTTCTGTGTTAAAATGTATAGTTGGAGCAAGCTTGCAGAGTCATAGCTTGCTCTAACATCCTTTGCCTAGAAAAATGGAGTTTGAAATGGAATGGTCCGTTATGAAACATTAACCAACTACAGTATTTATTTTTGGTACAAAAAAATTAAGCATCTTCTATTTCATATACTTTTCACACCAAAATGTTACTTTGCAATTTTATATCCAGCCAAATTAATTGTGCCCTGTCTGTATAAACTATTCTCTGAAACTTAATAACATATATTTAGAAGGCAGTGTTTTGGGGTCAAAATACTTTCTAAGTATTGGTTTTCATAGTATTTTTAACATTTGCCATCAATGCCCATATCTTTATAAACCACAAACCCATCATAAATCCATCACAATTTTCAAGCAGCCTCCTATATTAATATTAGGAAAAAGTTTCACGAAAAAAATGGAGTGGGTTTCTCCCAAAATTGATAACCAGCCATATGCCTTGAAATCTTGGCTGGTAGAATGGGGTTAATTGATCCGCAGCTATCTTTTCACCAGCCCTAGGCAAGTGGAAACCAGGGCTGAATTCCCAAGGAGTGTTGGGGCTTTAAAATATCCTGCAGATCCCCACTCTGCAGAATAACTAGCCCTAGTACGAACAGCACTAAGGCTATTCTCTACACCCACGTAGCAGTGAATGTGGGGTTAATTATACTAGTTTAATAATAGCAAAACATTGTTCTTATTTGGCTCACAACATGTCTCATCTAGCCCTGACATGCCCAATTTTAAAGACTACCAGGGAATGTTGACACTTGGAAAACCGGAGGTGCCAGCATGCCACAGTAAACAGGGCCTGCTGGCATCTGTAGTGTACCTGTTTACACACACACTGAGGGTCATATTCAGAGGGATCGCTATTGCAGCTATGATTGTGTCTTTTGCTGCAGTGCAACAATGTTTTTAGGCTAATGCTGCAGGCGATGACATTCAAACAGAGATGCCCACCAGCTGCTGTGTTAATTCATTGCTGTGTGTATTAAAATGTACTATCTTTTGCATCAATTGCACCATCAAACAGTGCACCAGCCCTATGGAGGTGCACATTATGCATGGCCACCTGTTCAGTGCAACAGCATCTTAATACACGCCTGTGTCTGGCTAGCCACCCCCTGATAATGCCCAGAAATAACCACTGAAATTGCTACTCTTTTGCCGGGTACACTCTAGGCGATGTGTGTTACTGGCCGACGTACGATGCAATGAACGACATAATGTGCTGTTGTTTGACACTACATTATCTGATGAACAACTGCACAATATGTTGTCTACCAGTCTCCTACACAAGCATGGGGTCGTTCATATTGACAGCATGTAAGATCAATCTGTCAGTGCGATGAACAACCCCACGGAAATGCACATGGTTGGTCAAAGGGCCTGATTCAGAGTTGGGAATAGAGTAAGAAACAGCAGTAACTGTGCACCTGAGAAACCATGTTGCAATGCAAGGGGTGCAAATACATACATTTTATTTGCATGTGGCCCACAAATGCTGGACCCTGCAATTTAGATGTCAGTTTGGACACTCCCCTCCCAAATCTAAATTTCTGTGCATATGTTATATCTGACCCACCTGCAGTTTAGCACGGTTTTACCAAGATGCACAGTTCTTTGCTCTTTCTTACTCTATTCTCAACTTTGAATCAGGCCCATAGTGCATACACACTGGCTGACAGAGATGATATGTCGGCCTGATTCACTGGTCCAGGCGACATATTCTTTATTGTGTACCTAACTTTTGCATAAAAGTTGTTTCTGTGGCTCCCAAGTAAAAATCAGGACACATGTGCAGACTAAAAACACTGGCTTCTTACATGCTTTTATTTACACTGCGTGCACATCTATCTTTTATTTTGAATATAACACTCCCCTAGACCCACTAATTTATTCCTTCATTTATTGTTCAATAATTTATTACTGACTAATCCCTTTGGAAAGGTGCTCTTCATTCCATGTATTGTAGGCATCTTTTTACTTGACAAAACAAAAATTCCCATAAACATTGCACAACTACTTTCTATGGGACCCCATCACAATTGCCCTGCACAGACTATTCCATAGTAATGAATCATTCTGAATGGCCACAAAGTGGTGTTGCTGAGTGGTTCTGACTCATAAAAATCTGACAGAACCGAAATGAGGGATACAGAGTAGTACAGAGTCATGACTGGAATCTGTGAGCCAAAATCTGACCTTGTAATGAGGCAAAATGCTATTTTCCTGGAAATCTCAGATCTTGGATGCATTTGATTGCATAATACAATTCTGAGGTGAAGAAGGTTACCTGTCATTTCCCCATAATTCTCTTGGTCTTGTGGTTTTTGATCACATGTAAGGGCACGGTGAGGACACTACTCTGCCATGTTCACACTAGCATGCATAGTCAAAGGTGGAAGGATCACTGCCTGACAGTATTACAAAGTCGACGTCCATGAACTGGCTGCTCTGCATATTTACATTTATTAATGAAGATAAAAATAAATGAAAAGTCTATCTGCATTAAAATTTGTCTAGAATAAGAACCTCTCACTACAATAAGACTTCCCAAGTGGGACCCTGTAATTTTTTTTTAACCTAAGCTATTATGTTATATATTCTCAAAAATTATATGCATGACACACACTGGGGAGAAATAATCTTTCCTTTGGCTCAATTTTTCACAATCCACATCTCAGATTAGTTTCAGTTTACCAATCAGATAACCAGGGCACAGCTATCAGATGACCAGGTCACCGAGAAGCTCAATGGATCACTGATCACGTGAACAGAGGTAAATGTGTTTTATTTTCTTCTTTTTTTTTCTGTCTGTGATCAGGCATGCATAATAATAATAATAATAATAATTTTATTTATATAGCACTTTTCTCCCATAGGACTCAAAGTCGCTTTACAGACATCAGAAAACTTGGTACATTGTACAAGAATTTGGTGTTGCAAAAAAATAGAAAACCACACCGAGATAATTAAAATCAGACATTTTGGGAAATAACTTCCATGGGTTATATATTCCACCCACAAAGGTACCAAATGAGTCAGCCATCTTGGGCGCACTACGTAGGATTACCCTGGGTTGAATAGGTTATGCCTAGAAGAGATGACACAAAATGGGTGGTTGCAGTCAGGTTCAAGTATTTTTCATCCCAGCCACGAGTTTACCAAGTGAGGCAGCCATGGTGGGCGCACTATTAAGGTTGCACTGTGGGTGATAAACCACACAAGGACCCAAGGAATTTATGGGAAAACTGACATGTGTGGCACTATGATATACCCTTTGTGAATAGATCCACATGAAGCACATCCTGCCAATGGAAGATGCACTTCAGTGTATAGCACGCCAGTATAGCATACAGTGGGGTGGAAGTACATTTTACAAACCAGGGATTAGTAAATAAAGCAAACAGTGCTGCAGTTCGGTAATGAGATTTACGGGTGACCTGAAACATTTGAGAAATGAAATGCACTGAATGAATAGATCCACGCGTTTGTTCATCCTGCCCAAGAATGAACCAGGGGCAGCCATCTGGGGTGCACTGCGTAGGTTACATCTGGCAGGGTGTGCAAGTAGTGGAAGTATAACGTCTAGTTGGAGAAAAAAATAAAAAAGAATAAATGGTGACTGCATTTTAAGTTAAAACCATGTTAAACTTAATCAGAAATTAAAAAATGATAGAGTGACCATTTGAAACCTACTGGGGCTCTGCTTTCCCTGCCAGTAGGCAGGGAAGGCTGAATTAGTGTAGGTGAAATGGAGGTCCATCTCCAGGTGGTGTTGTTATCGCAGGCCTCCCTCCCGGTATTTTTTAACACTTTATTTTGATAAATTTGAAACAGATCACATTTTCCGTTACAAGCATGGGAAATGCGATCTGCTTACTAAAATAATGTGATAATTAGGGCTTGGAGTAGAATAATACAAATTTTACCACAATTGCTCTTAATGTGAAAAGGGTGTGAAATACCAGCGCTGGTATCAATTGTTAATTTTGTAGTATAAATAGTAAAAATTGTGCTTTCTATTATATACACATGAGGCCTGTTTAATCATACCAAATATAGGTTTTATTAAAAAGCATAAACACATATGTTAAATAAAAAGAAAATTATCACATAAATAGCAGCAATAGTCTCTTGAGACAATCAAATTTCCTAAAAAAATTTTTCATGGTATAGTGTAGTGATGGCCATTGACAACTGTACCATCGGTGGCCAATGGGTTCAACCATCAATAGTTTCTATCAATGGTTTGAGACCACAGCCACTGATGTTTCCTTAACATCAGGTGGGGGCTGCCATAGTTGGTGCAGAAACAGTGCCCATCTGCGATGCAAAAAACACTTGTCATAAACTATTGATGGTTTGCAAACCATCAATGGTCGGTGGCAATCCATAGTTTTCTGTATAGTATACTATACCCATTTGAAGGCCCCATATCAAATCTTGATCAACAAAGGACCGCCATAATAAAAATAAAATTCCATCAATGTAAGAAAAAAATTGCAAAACGAAAAAATATATACATATACATATATATGCATATATATATATAATATATTATATATATATATATATATATACCCACTTGTAAACGTATATATATCTATATGAATATATATATATATATATATATATATATACAGTAGGTAAAATAAGTATTGAACACATCAACATTTTTCTCAGTAAATATATTTGTAATGGGGCTATTGTAATGAAATTTTCACCAAATGTCAGTAACAACCCATGCAATCCACACATGCAAAGAAATCAAACCATAGATGTCCATAAATTAGGATATGTGTAATAATGTGAAATGACACAGTGAAAAAGTATTGAACACACTTACTGAAATTTATTTAATACTTCGTACAAAAGCCATTGTTGGTAATAACAGCTTCAAGACACCTCCTGTATGGAGAAGCTTGTCGCATGCATTGCTCTGGTGTGATTTTGACCCATTTTACCACACAGTCTTCAAATCTTGAATGTGCCGTGGGCCTCTTCTATGAACTCTGGGCCTGATTCAGAGCTGCTCGCTCTGACAGAGAGCTCGCTCTAAATCAGGGCCGGGCTTTTTTTTTTGGATTGGCCTCTTGGCCGCTCGCATAGCTGTGGGTGACTGCCCACAGCTATTGCGAGCACCCATGATGATGGTCGCGATGGTCAAGACCATCGCAACCATCGGGCTTGCGATGAGACCCTTGTGGTAGGGTCTCGTGGCCGCAAGCCCCAGAGAGATTTCGGCTCTAACAGAGCCGGAATCTCTCCACTGACATCACTCATGATGTCAGTGGGGCCGCCCCCAAACGGCAGGCATTCTCATGGAAATGCCTCAATTTGGGCAGCCACGCCCGTGGCCTGCTCACCTAAGGGGGCGAGCTGTCACTCCATATCGACAGCTCGCCCACTTTGGTGCGAGACCCGGATTGCCCGTCGCTAGCCGGTTCTCGTGCATGTGCACGATGGAGCCGGCTCCATCGTGCACATGCACTGTGGGCCACCATCGACCCAGTTGCGAGCACTCAGTGCTTGCGACCGGGTCTGAATCAGGCACTCTGATTTTTAGTTCTTTCCATTGATTTTCAATTGGATTCTAGTCAGGTAATTGGCTGGGCCATTCTAGCAGCTTCATTTTCTCTCTCTAACCAATTGAGAGTATCCTTGGCTGTATGTTTGGGATCATTGTCTTTCTGAAATGTCCACCCTTGTTTCATCTTCTGCATCCTGGTAGATAGCAGCAGACTCTTATCAAGAATGTCTCAGTACATTTTTTCCATTCATCCTTCCTTAAATCAAATGAAGTATTCCAGTACCATAAGCTGAAAAACATCCCCATGTTCTCACCTCAAACTTTACTGTTGGTATGGTGTTTTTGGGGTGATGTGGAGTGCTATTTCTCCTCCAAACATGGTGTGTATTAATTTATCGCATTTAAAGAGTTCAATTTTGGTCTCATCTGACCTGACTATATTCTCCCAGTATTTCACAGGATTGTCCAAATGATGTGCAGCAAACTTTAAATTAGCTTAAACATGCTGTTTCTTCAGCAATGGAGTCTTGTGTGGTGAGCGGGCTTACAGGCCATGGCAGTTGAGTGCATTACTTATTGTTTTCTTTGAAACAATTGTACCTGCTAATTCCATGTCTTTTTGAAGCTCCCAACATGTGGTCTTTGGCTCTTGGACAACTCTTCTGATAATTCTTTTCCCTCCTCTGTCAGAAATCTTGCGAGGAGCACCTGATTGTGGCCAGTTTATGGTGAAATGATGTACTTTTCACTTCGGGTTTATGGCCCTAACAGTGCTCAGTGGCACATTCAGAAGTTTAGAAATCATTCTGTAACCAATGCCATCAGTATGTTTTGCAACATGAAGGTTGCAAAGGTCTTGAGAGAGCTCTTTGCTTTTACCCATCATAAGATATGTCTTGTGTGACACCTTGGTAATGAGACACCTTTTTATAGGCCATCAGTTGGGACTGACCCAGCTTAAATTAATTTACACTGACAAAGGACAGTATTGCTTTCTAATTACTGATAGATTTCAGCTGGTTTCTTGGCTTTCCATGCCTTTTTGCACCTCCCTTTCTTCATGTGTTCAATACTTTTTCCCTGTGTCACTTCACATAATTACACATAACTTAATTTATGGACATCTATGGTTTGATTTCTTTGCATGTGTGGATGTCATGGGTTGTTGCAGTCATGTGGTGAAAATGACATTACAATAGCCCCATTACAAATATATTTACTAAGAAAAATGTTGATGTGTTCAATACTTTTTTTACACGCTGTATATATATATATATATATATATATACATACAGCTGTATGTATATATATATATATATATACATACACATAAAATACTCGCTGAGGACAGAGTTGTAGCTTTAATGGGATGGAGGAGGTATGGGTGCCATGCTGGGGGGAGAGCCGGGGACACAGATCAGCCACCGGGATGAGAGGGCTGGCCGAGCTGAAGCAGTGCCAAGAGGAGAGGGTGGGGGGTGTGGGGATGGCTGAGAACACAGATCAGCAGCCACCCAGGTGAGAGGGGTGGCTTGGCCAGCCCTCTTTTCTGAGTGGCTCCTCTGTGTCCCCAGCCATCCTCCCAATGCTGCAGCTGCTTGGCCAGTGACCACCACTCTCATACAAATGGCTGCTGATCTGTGTCTCCGGCCATCCCCCAGGTGCTGTCAAGTTGGCCAGCCCTCATCTGGGCCAAGAGGGGTAGGCCAATCAGCTGCAGTGCTGGGAGGAGCAGGTGGACACAAATTAGCCACCTGGATGAGGGCTGGCCAAGCCATCACAGTGCCGAGAGAGTTGCCGGACACACACACAGATTAGCCACCCAGATGAGGGCTGGTCAAGCAGACACAGTGCCTGGGGTATGGCTGCAGACACAGATCTACAGCCATCCGGATGAAAGGGGTGGCCACTGGCCAAGCAGCTGCAGCATCAGGAGGATGGCCAGGGACACAGAGTAGCTGGCCAAAAAAAAGGGCTGACTAAGCAGACACAATGTCAGAAGGAGCAGGTGGGGGGATGGCCGTGGTCACAAATCAGTGGCCGCTCTGATGAGAGGGGTGGCCAAGCCACCACAGTGCCGGGAGGAGCCGGTAGGGAGAACAGCCGGGGACACAGGTCAGCTGCCGGATGAGAGGGGTGGTTGGGCCGCTGAAGCATCGGGAGAAGGGTGTGGACCACACAGAAAGTAAAGCAGGCAGCTGCGCCTGGTGGGGAAGATGCGGTGCTGGCTACCCGATCACTGCTGGCCACTGTGATTGAGACACAGCATCAGCTGCAACTGCCAGGATCCGTGATTGCTGCTTCTATGGAACCCTTGCAGCTGCACCAGGAGGGGGGTGCCGCGGGTCCCTATCACTGTGGCCAACAGTGATCAGGACACATTGGAGGGGCAGCCACAGGTGCAGAGGGACCGGGAGATCCATCTGATGTAGGCAGCTGTGGGAAGAGTAGCTTCCCGCAGCTGCCTAATGGGCATTTCTGACTGGTCGCATCCAATGCGACCATATCAATGAAAGTCCAGTCTGGTATGGTTGCATCTGATGCGACCATGCCAGGCAAGTGGCTATTAAAACCTATATTTGGTATGATTAAACAGGCCTCCTGTGTATATAATAGAGAGCAGACTTTTACTAATAACACTACATAATGAACAATTGATACCAGCAAAGTGATAATTGATTTTATTTTGTATTTTGAGACTGTAGGGTATATTTACTAAAGTGACAGCTTTTAGAAGTGGAGATAGCAACCGATTCTAATTAACATTTAACTAGCACCTCTTAGAAGATAATAGCTAGAATCTGAGTGGTTGCTATAAGCAACATCTCCACTTCTAAATCTCTCACTTTAGTAAATATACCCCTGTGTATCTGTAGGTCCTAACTAGACTAATTACTTTCAGCAGGTATTAATTAAAATCAATGAAGATTTATATATATATATATATATATATATATATATATATATTACGAGTGCCAGGAATTGTAGATTGTCACAATTTTGTGTGTTTTCTTTTAGTAAAAAAAAAGAATGATAAATAGGGCTCCTTGTGAGATTCCAAAACTTTGTTTTTAATGTCTCCTTGGTATACATCTGATTCCCAGGATAATTAAAAAATATATATCTTGTACTTGTGGGCTGATTCAGAGGTGTACAGTAAAGGCACCACTGCTGCATCTTTGTACACACCATCTGGAGATGTTTTGTGTAAAAAGACGCCCACTGCTGGCTTCTTTGATCCGCTGCTGTGTCCAAAGACACAGCTTCAAATCAACTGCTTGAACATCACTGGGCCATTAGAACTCTGAGTAACCCTCAGTAACATGGAATGGACTTCAAAAGGAAAGAACAGGACAAGGGTAGATCATAATTTGCACTTTTGGCCTCAGATCCCAAGTTTCACCTATGTGTCCTTGCGCACCAGGTGGAAACTGCAACCTTACATCACATTATAAGGCCCACTGGATAGAAAGGGGACAGTAAGAAAGATAAACACACACAGAAGGTTCTCACTGCTACAAATGCTCTGCCTCATCATTGTCCTACAGAGCGCTGTGGAAAAAAGAGTGAGACATCTGCAGTTCTCTTCCTCTGGCCTATAGTTCAACAATGCAGGCAATACATTAAGTACAAACAATAGACAAGTCAGTACATGGGAGTAACCTGTCACTATTTGCTTTTTACATCTCCCTCTGTACACCCTACCAACTGCCCAGCTCTTTTGTATTACCTGGAGTCTTCTGCTCTACAACTAATTGGGTTTTTGTATCAGTTTTGGTGAGAAAATAAGGGCACAGTGTGTGGGAGCCAGTTACCCCTACACACCTACAAAACTGTAAGTTGTCAAATGGGCCTAATGCCCAACTTACCAATGGGTAATGGGTACCACTGCTATAGTGTATTGTTGGACTTATAGACATGCATTTACATACATTAGATCTGACAAGAAAGACATTTTATTGTTTTACAAATAGTATAGTTTGTGGTTTAATTGACCATGTTTTAAGTAATTCAGAATTGGGGAAACAAATATAATTTAAGTATGTCTCTTAAGTTTCTGTGAGTGCTCTTACAACATATGTTTACAGATGTCTCTTTATACATTATTTCTGCAGTTGTGCCAAACAGCCCTTCTTGGTGCACCAAAGCCCGTGCGACTTGATTTGCTCTAACAGTCTTTTTTGCCCTAAAATGTATTTCTGTCACAATCAGATGTGAGAACCTGCTTCATGAGACTTCACTGAGCTACTTGTAATGTGACACTTGTATATCTGTGTGAACCACAAGTGCGAGTATGCCTGGACAGTAAAGACTCACTGCCACATATACCCCCACCGTAAAGAAAATATTAAAAAAGCCAGTACTCACACACCGACTGATTTAATCCTTTATTACATACACTTATACTCACACACTTCATACTCACTTACTCCTTGGAAGTTCTCAGTCCCCCTGTCAATGTAGGAGCCCTGTCTTTATAAAACATTTCCAAGGATGCTTTCAAGAGCCCAATGCTTTATTTTTGGGGTCTCCACTTTCTTAGGATTTACAGCCATGGGCTGACTATTTTGGGGCTGGTCAATGCTTTGGCAAGGGGACCCCACACTGTGTTCCCCTGCCATGGCATTACTACCCTGGCAGGTTCAATCTGGTGATAGTTATAGGAAAATAGGGGTAACCCCACACCAATTTTTTTCCCCCAATTTTTCTGAACCAGACCAGGCTGAAAGGTTCACTGCTGGTTATGGATTTGGGATGGGGTCCCACATTTTTTTTATTTTTACTTTTTAACCATAAGAAGCCTGCACAGATCATAGATGGACACCATGCACTGTTAAGGTTCCATGTGGTTTGGTTTGAGAAACTCTGGACTAGAGAGTGTAACTGGGTGGCAGCCATGAAAAGTGTGCTGTTGGCATGTAGAAGTAGTTGCAGACTATTGAGATGTGAGCATACTAAGAGACCCAACTGATTTCAGACATACAGTATCTCTTCCAACAAGACATAGATTGTGGAAGTCAGTGCTGATAGTGATGATGGTTACTTTCACAATGGAATGTTTTGGAGCAGTGTGGCCTCATAGATGCAGCTAACTCTGGAGATCATAATACAGGTGGAGATTGCATTCATTTCCAAGCATGCAATGCTTCTTCTGAGGTAGTTGAAGTACATGCAACTCTAAATCAGGTCCCATTTGTATTTCCCTAAGTGTATCATGCTCAACTCCCATATATTTAGCACAAGTGTCCTTTAGTTATCCCCTCAGAGCCGTAACTAGACTTTTTGGTGCCCTGTGCCAGAAAGAGCATTGGCGCCCCCCTCATCATTCAAAGGGACATAATGCACCCAAAAAGGGAATGGCCTCATGGGGAAGGGCCAGGGAAGAGATAGGGGAGGCCAGGAGAAGCTGGGGATAAAATAAGAGGAAGCTACAAGTGAGAATGATAATAAACAGAAATTAGACAGGCCCAAACAGCATCCCCTGCCCTGCAGTGCCCTGTGCGATGGCACCAGCCGCACTACCCTAGCTATGGCCCTGTATCGCCTGCACTAGTAACAAACATTTCTCAAATTAATTTGCTTTAAATACTCTATAACTTACATTTTTACAAAACAAACCACTTGGTATGAGGCCTAAAGTAGAACATAAATACAGAATATTGTCAGTCCCTTCATTTCCACATGCTTTGCTAGAAATGTTCAGCTACTTCTTATCACTGTGTACTTTCTGTTGATTAAATGTAGTATTACATTTATATGCAAAGTGTATATTAATGTCTATATAAACAAATCCTTTTGCTTTTAAAACTGATGATCTCAGTAACATGTCAGAATTGGAACCAATAGGAATTATGCTTAGTAACCTAAGAATAAATAGTCATAAAAGTATGTTTCCTTATTGTTACTGCACATATTAATTGCATGCAGGGTAGTATAACCCAGATATTCCAAGCAGAAATGTATAGATTTGGAACACATAGGAATAAAAATATGATTGTTATGGGCATAGATACTGAATACTGTATAGAAGGAATGAGCAAGTAACATAAAGACAAGAATTAACATAAAAGAGTAATGTTGAGCCACATTTTGGGGGTCCTGTACAGGTCTTCCAAACCCAGTTTTAGCAATAATCTGACTTTGGGGTTAAATAGAGATGTGGCACCACCATAGTAGATTTGAATGTACAGCTATCACCAGAAAGGAAAATCAAGCTTTTTTTTAAATAAAATTTACACTAATTAAGCAGAGCTCTACAGAGTATATTTACTAGAGAAGAGCGGGTTTGGACATCAGAGATCCGAACCCACCCGAACTTAGTGATTTGAGCCGAGATCCGAGTCGGCTCGGGTTTTCCTGCCTGACTCGGATCTCAAAATGAGGCAAAATGTCATCATCCCACTTGTTGGATTCTCTCGGGTTTTGGATTGTATAAAAGTTCCCCGCAATTGCCGTCGTTGTCATACCCGCTGTGGAGAGTGAAGAGGAAGGAGGGGGCTGTGAATGCTGTCCTGATAGGGGCTGGCAGAACCGGTCATAGCCAATTTGGCGCCCTAGGTAATATATTGGCTGATGCCCCCTAGTATGTATTATACAGTATAAAAGGCTGACACTCCACCTTGTAGTTCCACCATGCCAATGTCAATAACAACCAGCAAAAGCTAGTGGCACTCGTTGGTCTTGCAAAAAAATTTATTACTCAGTGCAAACCACCAAGTTACAGGAACATATCCTTAGGTAGTCAACATTTAATTTTTATTGAAAAAATGTTGTCACAAAATCTTTACATACAGTATTGAGTGGTCACCCCAGGCATATGAGTACTGACCCTTTTGTGGAATACATAGATTTATATAAATATATATAATTTCCTTGGTCTGACACTCAGTGTAAATATATATCTGGGACCAGGTGCCCCCACAAATAAACTTCATACAACCTCCAAGGTGTTGCACTCTGGCACATGCAGCAAATTCAAAGAGACGCAGAAAACGTGTAGCAGCAATGTTTCAGTTTATCACCAAACTGCCAATCCTAGGTGATGGTGTCTTTGTTTATGTCACATGGTGTGCGCGGCTCCAGAGGGAAGATACTGATGTCATCGCAGGGCGCCAATGACAACATCAATGGGCGCGGCATTCAGGACGCCGATCAAGAGGAGGTACACATGGTGCGGGGTGAAGGTATATGAAGGTATGTTGTTTGATTCATTTTTGTACTGCTTGAAAACAGTTTGGTGATAAAGTGAAACATTGCTGCTACACGTTTTCCGCATCTCTTTGAATTTGCTGCATGTGCCAGAGTGCCACACCATGGATGCTGTATAAAGATATATAATATATTTATGTATATACACAAATATATATATATATATATATATATACACATGATACACTCCAGACCCTCTTAAAGTAGGTAGCAGCAGGGGCCAGCAATGCTCTCTGCCCCCTTAGTGCCCAGTGGATTCC
This sequence comes from Taudactylus pleione, assembly GCA_031769625.1. Lineage (NCBI taxonomy): Eukaryota > Metazoa > Chordata > Amphibia > Anura > Myobatrachidae > Taudactylus > Taudactylus pleione. Next base: position 7,472,452 of record JAUIMM010000061.1, on the reverse strand, counting down.
AACCCCGCAGCCCCTCTCATACTGTCTCTCAGGTAGCCTGAGCTAGCTAAACTTACCAAGAGTGAGAAAGGACTCACTCGCCCTGACTGGCCCCTTCTTTTTTGATGCAGCTAATGCTGCTGCTGCTGCTGCACTGTGGATGTCCAGTCTGATTGCTGGGTATGGGTAGCGGCGGCTGGCTAATCATGCAGAGGCGGAGGCAGAGCCATAAGTCGTCACTCATGTCTCTGCTCTGCAAAAGTCCATGGGAGGAGTTGTAATACCCGGCATAGCTAGGCTTAAGCTCCACCCCTGCAATTAAGCCCCGCCTCCTGGTGACATCATCTGTCAATCACCATTAGGACAGGAGGAAGCAGGCTGCAAAGGGACATGGCCTCATAGGGAAAAGGGGGCGTGGCCTCATGGGAGCTTGTAAAGCATCCTTAGGGAGAAGAAGAAGAGGCTGTGTGGCCATCTTAGGCTGCGGCTGTGGGACGGGAGGAGGGAGGTCCCTCAGTTACATGAGGTTCAGGGGAGGGTGCATGGCAAGCTGCCATGAGCCACATGTTATATGTACAGAGGAATGCCACATCATCTGTCAATCACCATTAGGACAGGAGGAAGCAGGCTGCAAAGGGACATGGCCTCATGGGGAAAAGGGGGCGTGGCCTCACGGGAGCTCGTAAAGCGTCCTTAGGGAGAAGAAGAAGAGGCTGTGTGGCCATCTTAGGCTGTGGGACGGGAGGAGGGAGGTCCCTCAGTTCCATGAGGTTCAGGGGAGGGTGCATGGCAAGCTGCCATGAGCCACATGTTATATGTACAGAGGAATGCCCCGAGAAGCAGTTAGTCTATAAGGAGCCTTAGAGAAGCCCCTGGGTACAGACAAGGGAGGGAGTCACCCCTCCCCACAGTCCTGCAAGGGAGCTGCGGATAACAGCAGTCCCACTGATACTGAACCCCTTTTAAGAAGAGGATTGGGGAGTTTTGCAGAGGTAGCAGCTGGAAGCAGAGTGCCTGTTCAGTGAGGAAGTCACTGCAGAGGATCTCAGGGGAAGTGCTGCCTGATGCCACAGTGGAAGATGAGAGATCCCCTGTGAAGAGACAGCCCATGTGATGAGAGGGTGAGTGTCTGTGATGCATAATGCTGGATCCCTGGTTGATAGCCCCTGGAAAAGTGCCTACAGTGAGGGAGGGCTCAGTGCAAAATGGCAGTGTGGCTAGAGGGGAGTCCTATAGAAGAATCCTTGTAACCATGTGCTGAAGTAGAGAAGCCCAGCAGTGAAAGGGTTAAGTTGCAAGCATGTCAGATGAAATGTCCCTGGATAGTGGGACTTGTACTAGAGGCAGAGTCCTGGGATATACAGGATGTTAGTATGCCTGAAGAAAGTGTATGCAGGGTGATGGAAGGAGAGAGGGTCCCTGTGTAATGGGATGTGCCGCATGTTAGCAGTCTCTCGTGAGGATAAAGATGAGTGCGATGAACTTTGAAACTGGAGTCCCCTGTATGCTGTATGAAGTTTTTGTTGGACTGACATGCGTAGAACTACTGAGCCCAGCAACACCGGGTATGTGCTACTATTTCACTGCTGTGTCATATGTCTAAGTCTGCGCTGGAGGTGTTCATTTGGAGTGGAACGTAACTAATCTTCTGTAACCATTAAGCATAAAATACAGCATTTATCATCTGCTGCAAGAATTGTGCTGGAGGAAGTTGTCAAAGTAGAGCTTGTAACCGTTACGCTTACTGTGCTGGAGGATATGGAGGAGTGTAAATAGAGTTTTCCTGTTATTGCTTCATGAGATGGTCTGGTGCCCAACATTTCTTTATTGCACTGCACCTGTTGTCCACATGTGTTCCCTCCATCAGGTACTTTGTGCTAAGCACCCGAGTCTTCGGGGCCCTGCTGGTCATGGATGCCATACCCACGCCACAGCTGGAGCAAAGGAGAGTCACCATGAAGAGGTGAGAGACAGTATTCAGGTACTCCATGTAAGTGTACCACAGTACCAGTAGGGTTTCACAGAGTAGCCATGGCTGGGCATACGCGGCATGCCCACCCACGGCCATTTTACCTCCTTTAGCCAGAATGAGCTTCTGTGCAGAAGCTCATTCTGACCGGTCACAGTCACCTGACCAGCTGACAGAGCTCCGATCGTGACAGTGGTGTGTGGGAGGCAGCATCAGAGCCTTGAATGCCCCTAGGCATTATCTTATTATGCCTATACCTAGGGCCGGCTCTGGGGGCTGGCTACTGTTGACAGTGGAGAGGAAGGAAGAGGCTGTGATTGCTGTGCTGTTAGGGGCTGGCTTGTGACATGGGTTGGCTGCTTAATGTCCATAGGGGCTGACTGTCTGTTGTCCATAGATGCTGGCTGTCTGTGTTGCGATGTTGTCTATGGGGTGCTCACTGCTCTGTTCATCAGAGGTGCTCTTCATCCTCACCCCATTTTTATTTTTTCTGTGTGTGTGCACTTTAGCCACACTTATCAGCAAGTAGCTGTGCAGGGGTGTTGCCTGTGTCATTTATCAAGGGGCTACTATCTCATTCAGAGGCCCCCAAGTGCCAACAAAAAAATGAATGAATCAATCAATGTGTTTTTCTGTGTGTGTGTGCGCTATATCCACATTTGTCACTAGCAAGGTAGCTGTGCAGGGGTGCATCCTGTGTCATTTATCAAGGGGCTGCTGCCTCGTTCAGGGGTGCTCTCCCCCCAAGTTCCAAAAAAATCAATCAATCAATCAATCAAACAATGTGTTTCTTTGTGTGTGTGTGTGCGCGTTAGCCACACTTATTATCACAAGCAATGTAGCTGCGCAGGGGTGCTGCCTGTGTCATTTATCATGGGGCTGCTGCCTTGTTCAGGGGTGCTCTCCTCCCAAGTGCCAAAAAAATTTAATCAATCAATTAATTTTTTTGTTTTTTGTGTGCGGGTGTGTGTGCGTTAGCCACACTTATTATCACCAGCAATGTAGCTGCGCACAGGTGCTGTGTCATTTATCAAGGGGCTTCTGCCTCATTCAGGGGTGCTCTCATCCCCACCAAGTGCCAAAAAAATGAATCAATCATTTAATGTGTTTTTATGTGTGTGTGTGCGCGTTAACCACACTTATTATCACAAGCAATGTAGCTACACAGGGGTGCTGCCTGTGTCATTTATCATGGGGCTGCTGCCTTGTTCAGGGGTGCTCTCCCCCCAAGTGCCAAAAAAATGAATCAATCAATTAATGTTTTTGTTTTTTGTGTGCTGGTGTGTGTGTGTGTGTTAGCCACACTTATTATCACCAGCAATGTAGCTGCGCACAGGTGCTGTGTCATTTATCAAGGGGCTTCTGCCTCATTCAGGGGTGCTCTCCTCCCCACCAAGTGCCAAAAAAATGAATCAATCATTTAATGTGTTTTTATGTGTGTGTGTGCGCGTTAACCACACTTATTATCACAAGCAATGTAGCTACACTGGGGTGCTGCCTGTGTCATTTATCATGGGGCTGCTGCCTTGTTCAGGGGTGCTCTCCCCCCAAGTGCCAAAAAAATGAATCAATCAATTAATGTTTTTGTTTTTTGTGTGCTGGTGTGTGTGTGTGTGTTAGCCACACTTATTATCACCAGCAATGTAGCTGCGCACAGGTGCTGTGTCATTTATCAAGGGGCTTCTGCCTCATTCAGGGGTGCTCTCCTCCCCACCAAGTGCCAAAAAAATGAATCAATCATTTAATGTGTTTTTATGTGTGTGTGTGCGCGTTAACCACACTTATTATCACAAGCAATGTAGTTACACAGGGGTGCTGCCTGTGTCATTTATCATGGGGCTGCTGCCTTGTTCAGGGGTGCTCTCCCCCCAAGTGCAAAAAAAATGAATCAATCAATTAATGTTTTTGTTTTTTGTGTGCTGGTGTGTGTGTTAGCCACACTTATTATCACCAGCAATGTAGCTGCGCACAGGCGCTGTGTCACTTATCAAGGGGCTTCTGCCTCATTCAGGGGTGCTCTCCTCCCACCCAAGTGCCAAAAAAATGAATCAATCATTCAATGTGTTTTTTCATATATGTTTGTGTGTGTGCATTCATTAGCCACACTTATTATCACCAGCAACGTACAGTAGCCATGCAGGGGTGCTGCCTGTGTAATTTATGAAGGGGTTGCTTTCTCATTCAGGGGTGCTCTCCCCTGCAAGTCCCCCCCCCAAAAAAAATTATCCAATCAAAGTGTTATTTTTTCTGTGTGTGTGTGCGCGTTAGCCATGACATCACAAACACCTTAGCTGAGATTTGCATAAACATTTTCAAATGGTGAAAATAGAGGCTATGGTTTAAAAATTGAATAAAGCAGCTAAAACTGCATTCTCTGATTATAGTGTCCCTTCTCCCTACCCATGGCCCCTCTTCCTGAATTTCAGTGAGTCAGAGGGGCATCTCCATGCAACCATATACCAGAGTGCAGCTGCTCCTCCTGTATCCCATGTCAGAAGATGTGTAGGGGGTGTGGTGATATGAACTATAATGGAGCTCACATCCACTAAAGTGGACAATGAATCCCCAATTTAACAGGGAGCGCAGCTGTAATCTATAGACAACACAGGATGGGATGACAATATAGGCTTGGGTGCTGGTAGAATCTGGGGTGATGTATACATCATCTTCTTCGCACAATATTAATTTGTCCCCGCTGGAATTTACCATTACAGGTGCCTCTGTAATTTTTGCATGTAATTGATGGTAAAGTTCTTTCTTGTAGAATTTGTAGTTCATTTTGATGGACATCATCTTTTCCACATTTTGGGGAAGTTGTCTCAGGCTGATCACTGACAAGGTTCCCGGCTGTGCTGAAAACTCTTTCTGAGTACACACTGGAGGGTGGGCAGCTCAAGTAAAGCAAAGCCAGTTTGTTCAAGGGCATCCAAATTACCTTTTTATCCTGCCAGTAGTCAAATGGACTGTCTGACATGCCTATTTGGATGCTATCATTAACATTTTTTTACATTTCCTTGACCATTCTTTGAATGGTGACCGCATCACTGGTAGAGGTGTCATTAATTGTTGGCAATTCTTAGTCTGACCCAACCAGATGTCTAAGCTTGGTTTTGTTGATTCAACTGCATCACCAGTGGGTGTTTTTAAAGTTTAGTTTTTTTTCTCACCAGATGCACTTACTGGAGAAATTGAAGAAGAAGCCATTGCAGCATCATGTGCTTCTTGAGCTGACAATATGCTTATCAACAGTTTTTTACATATCTTCAGATCTTTGTCCATTCGGAAGAAGAAACAATGTCTTCATCCCTTCTGGGATGAAAATTCACTCCCAGCATGGTGCTCAAGTATTCTCAAGAAAGACACAACGTAAGACTTAATCCTGAAATGTTGTTTTTGCTGCTCTATTCCACTTGTCCACATATCTCCTCTGGTTAAGTAAACATTACAATAGTAATTTGAAGGCCGCTAACTAACTATGGCCCTCATTCAGACCCACTCGCAAGCGGGCGCACGTACGTTAGGCGTACGTACAAAAATATTTAAATTCAATGGCTCGCTCGTATTTTCGTTCGCATCTAAAATTCCTCCCTAAACTCTGACGACCCCTCCTCTAACTAACGAGCGTACGAAATAGCGAGCGTACATCCCCGAAATGGCTTGAAAGGAACGCACGCACAAGTATAAACAGGAAGTGGCCTTGTCAGATGTCGATTACCTGCTCCTTTATTCTGCCTACCTCCATCAATCGTATCATGCCAATCAATGTATCAATTAGCTTAATTGTTTGTTTTTTTTCAACACAATGCAAGAAACTTTACTCTTGTCCGTGTTTGTGTTTACCCGCTGAATACGTACGGATGAAACATTCGCTTTTATTGTTCAAAAAACATGTGAACCACAATTAAACAATTGTTCTATTGCTGTGGATCCCCGCATATTTCCCTGGGTTCATTTCTTTATTTAAATTTGCTTACGCATGTCACTGCATCAAGCCTATCATAACTCTCCAGAGATTTCTGGCCCTGTCGAACACATGACTCATACACTAACCAATAAAATTGCTCCTGTTAATTTCCAAAATACATTAGCCAATCAGTATATTTTTACACACTTTATCAAAAATGATTTTTAAGAAAAACACCATTGCCATCATGAGAGCCTCCGCATTCACCAGGCGCGAGCTGCTGGTGCTTACGGAGGTCATGGATCGCCGGATCACCAGCCAACCTCAACCCATCACCAACCGGCAGAAGCGCTCCGCGTATGCGGAGGCATGGTCCCGCCTGCGGTCCTTCGGCTCACGCCGCAACATCGGGCAGCTGGAGCGCAGGTGGTCCGACCTGCAACGGCGAACGCCCCGCTTGCTGGCATGCTTTCGCATGCAGATCGAGGAAAGTAAGTGTTATGTATTGTGGTTTTAATGTTTGTGTTTGTGGGGCAAACTGCGTGTGCATGTTTTCCTGTCTGTCCTATTTATTATTTGTACTCATATCTGCGTGTGCATGTTTTCCTGTCTGTCCTATTTATTATTTGTACTCATATCTGCGTGTGCATGTTTTCCTGTCTGTCCTATTTATTATTTGTACTCATATCTGCGTGTGCATGTTTTCCTGTCTGTCCTATTTATTATTTGTACTCATATCTGCGTGTGCATGTTTTCCTGTCTGTCCTATTTATTATTTGTACTCATATCTGCGTGTGCATGTTTTCCTGTCTGTCCTATTTATTATTTGTACTCATATCTGCGTGTGCATGTTTTCCTGTCTGTCCTATTTATTATTTGTACTCATATCTGCGTGTGCATGTTTTCCTGTCTGTCCTATTTATTATTTGTACTCATATCTGCGTGTGCATGTTTTCCTGTCTGTCCTATTTATTATTTGTACTCATATCTGCGTGTGCATGTTTTCCTGTCTGTCCTATTTATTATTTGTACTCATATCTGCGTGTGCATGTTTTCCTGTCTGTCCTATTTATTATTTGTACTCATATCTGCGTGTGCATGTTTTCCTGTCTGTCCTATTTATTATTTGTACTCATATCTGCGTGTGCATGTTTTCCTGTCTGTCCTATTTATTATTTGTACTCATATCTGCGTGTGCATGTTTTCCTGTCTGTCCTATTTATTATTTGTACTCATATCTGCGTGTGCATGTTTTCCTGTCTGTCCTATTTATTATTTGTACTCATATCTGCGTGTGCATGTTTTCCTGTCTGTCCTATTTATTATTTGTACTCATATCTGCGTGTGCATGTTTTCCTGTCTGTCCTATTTATTATTTGTACTCATATCTGCGTGTGCATGTTTTCCCTCTATTTCTGATTTATTCATTCTACTCCTATTTGGCTTATTTTTTGGGTTGTTTTTTTTTTTAAGTTTTGGTCCCCGGATTTGTCCATAAACTAACCGCAATTTCTTTGACATATTTTAGGGGGACAGCCAAGACTCCGCCGTCACCGTCTGTCCAGACGGTGTTCCCGGCCACTATCCCCAACCCCCAGCCAACACTCCACCCCAAATCTTTCCCCTATTCCCCACTCCTCCCCATCCTTCCCAGACCCTCTCCCGGAAATGTCGGGCCTCCTTCCCCTCCGTCCCACTTCCCCCTCTCCTCCACCCACCCCTCTTCCAATTACCCCCTCCCCGGAGTCCATCATAACTCCTCCCCATTCTTTGGGGAATGACGGATCCTCCGAGGAGGATCATGGAGGCATTTCCGGAGCTCCCGTTTTGGCTCCCGGTATGTTTTTTTTTTTTTTTTTTTTAAAGCACAAACTGTATGTAATCATGTGTCGTGCCTTTCTTCGTGTTTTTGTGGCTTGACTTTTGGTGATTTTGCAGTTTGCCTTTACCTCTTCCTGGTGATTTCAACATACACATATCACACCTGTGGGAATTTGTACATAGGCCTTGTATTTTTGGCAGCACCCCCTTTTTTTTTTTTTTTTTTTAGGTTTAGGAGTGATTTCGTTGTGTTTTTGTTTTTTTAATGTGGATTCCCTATTGTTGTATTAACCCACACACTTTTCTCACCCACAGAGGTACAGAGGCGTCGGCAAGAGGTGGCGGATTGTGTTGGCCAGATGCGCCAACATGTAATTGGCATTCTTGTGGCCCTCGACCGGCTGTCTGGCCTCCTTCCCCAGTAGTTTTTTTATTTTTGTTAACTTTTCTAAATAAATTTTTTCAGACAAATATACGTTCTGGCTCATTTTTTAAATCCAAAACCAAGATAGTTTAGCATGACATAAGTAGACTGTTCCTGCAAGGATTTCCCTTTTTTAAAAGTTAGATTGTGTTTTGTCATTGTATGTCAAACAGACACAAGAAACACATAACAGTAACAATGTCATTTCCCTTTTTGGGTGTAGTGTCAATTACATATTTCTACATTTTACAGGTTCCTAGTTGGTGCGCAAGCTGCTTAGGCCAATCTTACAAATCCCAAGGTTGGGCCAGGCTTCCTTTTGGTGTGGGTTGGGAAGCTGAAAACATATTTCAGTTTAGCTCAACTGGCGTCAGTACTGGATTACCCCTTAGTCAAATGTAACTTGTGTTAACCTGGTTACACTTGCTGTTAACGTCCCAAAAAAGAAAGACCATTTCACTCTCCAAACATTTATTCACAACATAACAGAGAAAACAAAGTGGTCACTCCCAAAAAAAGAACACAGTGATAAATTCAAATACAACACATACCAAGAAATAATTAAATAAAAACAAAAAATCAAGAACTGGTTGACGAAGGACCATGCCAACATGATTCCACAAACATGGCATTGCGATATGGGTTCCAGAATATATGCCCAAAAGGACCAGATCCAGGTTTGGTAAGGGTAGCAGGAAGTAGTGAGCATTGGAGTGCCAAAGATTATGTGAACAAACAGAAGATGGTGAGAAAAAAAACACAAAATTAGATGTTCGCAAACAAACACAAACACATTAGGTATAAACACTGTAGTTTTGTAACAACTTACCTTAAAAATCTGGCCACCACATCATCGCGTATGGCCCCCCCACATACTGACCTCTGACCAACCTCGGGGGGGCCATCCTCAGGTAAGGCATCCTCTGGCTGCATTGGGACACCACTCCTTATGGCAATGTTGTGAAATATCCCACACAGGACCACAATTTTAGACACCATATCCGGCACATACATGAGCTCGCCACCAGAGCGGTGGAGGCATCTGAATCGGCCTTTTAAAAGGCCGATACAGCGCTCCACCACTTGCCTGGTGGCTGTAAGTGTGGAATTATATGCACTTTGTGGCCCTGGTGTGGAAGCCAAATAAGGAGTGAGCAGCCAGGACATGCAAGGGTATCCACTGTCTCCTGTGAAAAAAAATAGACAACATCAGGAACACTGTGTATCAAGCTTAACATTGTTATGTACTAAAGGTCTCCACTTACCCAGAAGCCACGCATCACCAGCTTGTAGGTTGGTTAATTTCTGCCATATCCTTGATTGCCGGATGACGAAGGAGTCATGAGCACTTCCTGGTAATTTAGCATTCAGGGACAGGATCTGTAGGGAGGCATCACATACCACCATTACATTCAGGGAGTGATAGTGTTTACGGTTTCTAAATATTGCCTCCAGCCGTGCTGGAGGCTGAAGTGGTATGTGAGTACCATCCACAACCCCTATGATGTGTGGGAAGCCAGCTATTTGGTAAAAATTGGCCTTGGCCACACTAAGGGCACCCATATCCAAAGGCATTTTAATAAAATGATGGAGGTGCTTGAAAAGTGCCTCCATCACTGCCCTCAGGATCCGGGAAAAGGAGGATTGGGAGATGCCCGCCACTATTCCCACCGTTGTTTGAAACGATCCTGAGGCACAGAAATGTAACACCGCCATAAATTGCGTCAGTGGTGGTATTGCTGTTGGACTGTCAATTTGCCGCTCAAGATCACTTTCTATTAATGAGAGAGTGTCTATGATGATTTTGGGAGGTAGACGGTAGCGTCTTAAAACCTCATCATTGGGCATTCCAAAAAGGGTGACACGTGTTCGAAATATCTGGGGCCTTGCATGCCTACGATGCCTACGCCTGGGACGAGTTTGAGGTTGGTCGTCTTCCGGGAGCAGGGCCAGAACAATTCGCCCCAGATCTACCTGAAATTCAAAGTTTACAATGTAAGGCTTTTGAGCCACCCCAAAAGTAACATAAAACAACTTAGCTTTATGATACCATCCATAGCTGCTTACATGCTGGGGTATTGTCATGATACGTATAAACTGTAAAAAAGCCAAAAATGAGACATCAAAAATTTAGAGGGTGATTTTATGTTTGTCAAATTGGTGCAAGCCAACACATAAAATAGGCGAAACACACATTTGGCCATCGATGAAAACGACATTGCACACTGTACGTCAAATAGGGGTCAAATGGACCCCAAAAATGGAAAAGGGAAAAGCAAAACTGGTTTACATGATGAATAAGCCTCGAAAAATGCGTTAATTAGTTTGCAAATGCAAGTCACTACACCAACAGTCAAAAATGCGTTAATTAGTTCGCAAATGCAAGTCACTACACCAACAGTCAAAAATGCGTTAATTAGTTCGCAAATGCAAGTCACTACACCAACAGTCAAAAATGCGTTAATTAGTTCGCAAATGCAAGAAAAATAATGGACTTACCAAAATCGAATATATAAGATTTCCAACAAAAAGGTCTTTGGGTCCGAAAGCCAAAACAAACTAAAATAGATGAAATTAGTGTAAAAAAAAATATATAAAACAAAAAACCAGAAGTAGACACCAATTGGCCACAAATTAGACTGCACAAAACTTACCAAATCAGGAAACGATGGCAAAAAATAAACCAAAAAAATGCGAACGGAAAACCAAAACAACTGTAGCAAAACAAAAAAAATACAAACACCGCCAAATCCTCCAACCGCAAACAACCAAATCCAACCAACTTAACCGCCAACAATCCAACAACGCAACCTCGACTCCACACACACCAAGCCATAAATAGTGTTTATTTTCCCGCACAAATTAAGGATGAATCATAGGGACGCACAATCAATGATGCGGCCGCAAACTAAGGACGCATGTATAAATACGTCACGAAATCACATTTAATTTCTGGTTGATTTCATTCTGGAAGCAGAGACATGGCTTCAGACCAGGGAAACAATGGCCAAAATTCCGGCGGTAAGGCCTTCATGCATTTTGTCTCAATGATTCTTTTAAAACATAATATTGTGCAAGTTGTGAAGTGGCTAAATCTGCATATTTACCCAAATAGGTGAGGAGGATGACATGGAAGAGACTGCTGGCCCCAGTCAACCCGCCAAAGCTGCCCAAAAAAAAAGGCAGCCACATTTCACAAGCAAGGAGATGGAGGTTTTGATCCAGAAGTGCGTTGACATCCTGCCCCAGGCAGCCAGGAATATGAGCCAAAGCCAGAAGTGGAGAATGTGGGAGGAGGTCGCCGTTGCTGTCAATAGGGTGGGTGATTATGTCCGTCTAGCCCGGGATGTCAAACGGCGGTAAGTAAACACTTTCCCATCCTATAAACAAACCCCATTGTAAAAAAAAGGATAATGGTTCCAATTTCATTCCACAGATGGGCAGACTTCAAATATCGTCTCAAGCAAAAACTTGCCGACAGGGCTAGGCATGCAAGGGGGACAGGTGGGGGTCCCACCCCTGTGTCATTGGAGTTGACAGACTTAGAAGAGCTGGCACAGGGGTGTGTGCAGGCTGTGGAGGTGTTTGGCGTGTCCAACATGGATACGGACATGCCAGACTTTGCGGCTCCTCATGTTGGCCAAGGTAAGTCTTGTGATGTCACCAACTCTGAAATGCTATTGTGCCAATATGTAGATTCTAATGTGAGTCTTTTCGCATTTTTCCTAACAGAGACAGAGGCGGATGAGTCTGCTCCAGAGGGGAGCCTTGGCCGCAGAATTTCTGCTGGCTCTGAAGGGGAGTAACCAGTACATCCGGCTGAGGACCCTGCAGAAGCCAGTCCAGGGCGTGCCCCCTCGCAGGCAGTGGGCCTCCTCACAGAACTCAATTTTAAATCGGATTTCCATACGGAGATTCTGCAGAGGATGGACGCCAGTCTGATACGGGTGGCTGAGGCCCTGGAGCAAAATGCTGCGGCCAACGTGACCATTGCTCAGGCCCTGGCAGAAAATACCAGGGCCAACATCCGCATCGCCGATGCCCTGGAGCAGCTCGTTCGCCAGCACATGGTGGAGCCGACCTCCCTTCCTGCCGGAACATCCGGATCCTCCACCTCTGGCACAACATCAGCCAATCCTCCAAATGTGCCTAGCCCTGTGCCTAGTCCAGAGGCCACAACATCTGCCTCTGGACAGGCCAGCCCGATGGCATCCCGGACCCGGTCTGGCGCCCACCCTCACCCAGCCAAACGGGCGAGAAAACGGTGACAGCAATGGCGACTTTTCCCACTCTCCTTCTGTGCTTGGCTCATATTCCTTTCTGGTCAAAACTTCCCTCTCCTTTCTTGTGAAATTTTTTTAAATTTGGTATTTACGTTTATGTTACCAGTTATGGCTTTTTTTTTTTTTTTTAACAAATATCTTTGCCACAAAAAAAAGGCAACAAAATATTAGGCCAATTTGTTTGTGTTTAAACAATAAATTTAAAACAAAAAACTGACATTGTATTGTGACATTATTGTACAAATGGGTTACATTTAATCCTGGCCCTAAAGGCAAAAACTGACCCTCTTAAAAAAAAAAAAGGCCTCTTTAAGGAACGTTTAAAAAATCACATAGCGATGCAAATTCCACAGTAAACCAAAAAAAAGGGGAGCTAATTAAAACATGATGACATTATTGTTACAATAGGCCATAACCAACAAATTGTGGCCAAAATAAAACACCAAAAATGTACGCTAATTGATTGTGTAATCATGACATTAGCAGCTCTGATTTCCACCTGCGTACGCTTTTGTGCTATCCCAATAAACTGCTTTCCAAACACATACCAAGCCGGTTTTCAATCCAACACTAATTACTTTACTGACCAGCCGCGATTAATCGCAGCACCATCCTTGAGTCCCGGGACGGAGGAGAAGGCCATCGCCAATGTGGTCGAGTAATCCTGACCCTAAGCTGTGCGAGCATTTTGAAGGGAAAGCGGATGTTCCAGTGACGTATGAGACGGTCCGAACACATTTGACGTTCGCATCTGCTAATGTATGTACGCCCCAAAAACGCCTCGCCACGCCTGCGTTTTTTCATCTCCACCCCCGTCAACACCCAAAAACGCCCTGTTCTGTCAATCACATTTGACAAGTCACTTCCTGTACGCTATTTTAGGAACGAGAGAAAAAAAACTCGCAATCTGCCGTACGCACATGCGCAGTGTAACACCGACGCATGCGCGGTTAGTCAACATCGGAACGCAACGAGCGTACTGTTGTTAACGTGCGGCTCTGAATGAGGGCCAATGTTTTTTTTTAATGTCTCTGTACGGGTTGGGAAATGTTCATGTGGAAAATTTGCAAAGGATTATAATACAGTCTACTGTTTTGGAAAGCACTCTTCCTGGTTCCCTTCTGGGATGAAAATTCACTCCTAGCAGCAGAAATTGGGACAGGATTCACAAGAAAGACACAACATTAGACCATAAATCTTAAATCTTGCTCTTGTCCACATATCTGTGCTGGTTAAATGAGGCCTCTAACTAACTATGTGTTTTCTAATGTTCCTGTACATGTTGGGAAATGTTTTTTATGTGGAAGCTTTGCAAAGGATTATTTAACAGTCAATTGTTTTTTAAAGTACTACTAGTAGTCTTCCTGGTCCCCTTCTGGGATGAAAATTCTCTCCCAGCAGCAGCAGGCATAGTGCTCAAGGATTATTCTGGGGCAAGGACTGATGTGAATGATTTAAATAGTTTTTGTAAATGCCTCCCTCCCCTTCTCCCTCCCTTCCCCTTCTCCCTCATATATTTACTTTGGAAATTTACTACCAATCAACCCTTCCTGTCCCTGCCTTCAACTACATCCATACTCCAACTCCCTCTAGCCTCTCGTGAATAATAAAAATATTTGTTTCCTGACGGGCCCCTAGTATGTAGATGAAGATGAGAGAGCCCATGTGATGAGAGGGTGAGTGTCTGTGATGCATAATGCTGGATCCCTGGTTAATAGCCCCTGGAAAAGTGCTCCACAGTGAGGGAGGGCTCAGTGCAAAATGGCAGTGTGGCTAGAGGGGAGTCCTATAGTCCTATACTGCTGCCGCTTAGCTTAGTCAGCCAGCTAGATTGGTGCAAATGTTGGGCCTAAACTTGATGAAGGTGGTCAAAATTGACTGGAAACGAGTGGAAACAAATGTTTTTGAGGTTATTAATACAGTAGGAACAAAAACAGGCCCATTCTATGTGATTTTAGCTGTTTTTATGATTTTTTAAGAAAAAATCCAGATCCAAAACCAAAAAACTAAACACGGAAGGGAGGTTTTGGCAAAACCAATCCAAATCCAAAACCAGAGGAGATCCAGATCCAAAACCACAACACTGGGGTCAGCGCACATCTCTAATATTTACTCATTTGCATTCGCTCCTGCTTCACACACACACTAGGGTACATTTTAGTAAGCAGCGAATTAAAACACCATTATGTTTTTATAGTGTAGGAAAAAAATTGATTGCCAGGAAGAACTATGGGGATCAGGGGCAAATGCAGAATTTCTAGAGGAGGGTTTCCAAATGCTTGATTTTTTTACAAGAGTGTGACCAATCCTTGAAGTGGGCATAATTAGCATGTAACCAGCTATAGTCTGCCTCATACAAAGTGTATGTCATAATTCCTACATATATAGGGTCAGCAATCATGACTAGCCATTAGATGTGGCAGTAGAGCCATTCTCCCTGAGTTAAATGTTTTTATTTCAAATGTGGGCACCATACCAGAGTATTAGAACAAGTATTTGAGTCTGAGGGTTGGCCAGAAGAACATAGCTCCACCATGGACATATGCAGTATGTACATATTGGTCTTCTAATACATTGGATAATGTTTGTTATACAGTATTAATAATTAACCCTATATATTGTCTATAGCATTGCACCCCTAACAGTGCATGTTTTCCAGATCTCCTAGTTGATGCACAGGTGTATTGATTACTGGCTGATTCATTTTAAAGATCCACTGGTTGTGCTAATTATTTCATTTGTGATACTGAGGAGATCTTTAAAACATGCAGCTCTAGTATAGTTGTATTGTATGATATTGTTCTTGTGGTCATGGTGTGAGTAGGGGAGGTGGTTTCCAGGCAACCAGACCCCCCTGCATATGCCTAGAGGGATAATATACAAACTACAAACCAATAGGGCTCTGACAGGATGTAGTTAATAGACCGGCAGACACAATGCCGCCAGTCTAAATCACGGACTCCTCCTGCCTGGCAAACGACTTAAGATAGGAGTTGAAATGCATTTGCCTAACTTAATCCTGATGCTGGAACACCGACCCCCACCATCCCAATCGTCCTCAGATGGGTAAGTATACATTTAGCCCTGGGATGGGGGGGAGTTTGGTTTTTTAACGACCCCCGGGGAGGACTTAGGGTTGGGCACCACCCAAATAAGGTTAGAGTTAGGCACTAGGGGGAGGTTAGGGTTATGCACCCCTTGGGAGAGTTAGGTTTAGGGTGCGTGGAGGGGGTTAGGTTTAGGCACCCCTGGTGGAGGTTAGGGTTAGGCACTAAGGGGGAGGTTATGGTTAGGCACCACTAAAAGAGGGTTAGGGGGAGAGGGGAGGGTTAGATTTCTTACCGTTAGCTGTCCGGATTTCAACCCGCCGGCCTGCCACTGTTGGTATTAGATCCAGAGGCTAAACAGCCACCGGCATTATATACCAATTCCCAGACAGCAATTGTACCTATGACCTCACTGCTGTCAGGAAGCAAAGCTTACAATGTGCAAAAGATACTAAAGCACTAAAGAGCCACCGTTAGACTGAGGTTGCTATAACAAACAAATCTTACATTATATCATCCAGGTAATCAGCTTTTGAAAGTTAAGTTTAAAGCTGGAACATGTGCAACAATATTTGGCATCCACCAACTTATTGCAGTTGTTGATTGTAATGTGTCCCATGATATACAATGACTTTGTAACCAAGTATAGACCACTTTGCAGCTGATCGTGGCAATTAATAATACGGAACAATTAATAATACAGAACATAAAGTAGGGCCCACAGACACTTACATGACCTATCCGACCTCCCCAACTGCTATATATTGTAGAAAATATACTCTGTCACTTTACACATTTCCTTAACTTTATTCTACAACTATTTACTCTGTAAGAGCTAAAGAAAATGTTTGTGCTTTATAAATATATATATATATTATTTTTGTTACAACTATCATCATCGTCATTAATAATAATAATAATAATAATAATAATAATAATAATAATAATAATAATAATAATAATGTATTTATGTATTTGTAAGGGACACTTTACTCAGCCCTTTACAGAATAATTATAGAAATAATATGGGACATGTTGATAGGTTATATGTGCTTAAAGTTAGAGAATTAAACATACAAATGTAATTCTGGTGTATAGGGAAAAGTAACACAAACAGTTAAACACAACTAGTGAAATGCAAGTCTGTTTGACATTAGATACATTTGAGTTTGTATTTGTTCTTATGACAGCAGGGTCACACTTTTTCAAAGAGAATAACTTGAAAAAAATAGTATAATGGGTTTCTTATGCAGAAGAAAATGAAAGCTCTCTTTGCTGCTTCACCTATTTTCTTGTCAAAAGTCTTTGGGCAAAACTTAATAATGAATAAAATGCTTTGCTGTTTTTCAAAAGAGTTGTATTATTTGAAGTCAAATTTAAAAAAAAATGGAATACAGAATCCTGAGATAATGCATTGCAGGAATAAAGCACAAAATAGGCAGAATGTTCTGGTTATTTAACTGTGGGGCCTCCTTACTTACAACAACAGAGTTCCCTAGAGGACGAATCAAACTGTTTTCAAGTGCTTTTAAATTCCCATGTTACTTTTTTTTTTTTAACTAACACTGTTTCTTCCAGCCAATTAAAATACTCCATCTTACTTTGAATAGCTGTAGATTTACTTCCTATTTTTCATAAGAGTGGTTGCCATCTAAAGGCCGAGCATGATTGCCTTTCCCAGAAGAGTACTAACCATCTTTAGCAGACAGCTGATCTTCTGCATTAAAGCAGGTCTGTTCTCTGCAATGGCCACTTTCAATCTTGAGCCTCTGGGTTTAATCTCCATTACAGGAGTGTAAATAGTGTGCCCTCAGTAATGGAAACAATATTTATACTTTAATGCCCGTACATTCTTTCTGCTAGACATTTCATTGCACTTTCTGATTTAAAGGTTGCCAGTGGGTAGTGTACAGACCAGAACTGCACATTTAAATGCATTGTAAAAGTATTTATTTTAGCAGTAAATAATACATTTGGTGAATAAGGATATACAAATCAAGCCTGAAATTTTCAGCATTGCATGTGAGTAAAAGGTTCAATTTGTATCATACCTAATAATGATTAGAATTCGTTTGTTTTATTATTTTTTTAGACTCTTACTTAATTGTTGAGGTTTTTTTTGAATTTTTAAATATATTACATATATAACAAAGCACATCAATTACAGCACATGTTAAAAATAGAAAGTGTCAAACCTACCAAAATATACATAAAGCTAAATATTATGGGAAAAAAATATTATTATATTATTATTCCTGAAGATCTTTACAAAAGGTACACCAAGTGCATCCACAACTGTTATTTTTTCACACAAACACACACACACATGCTTTATTTTAAAAAAATCTGATTTATTTATAGCATTTTCAAATATACAAATTGAAACAATTCCCAACCAAACCCTTCCCTCCAAGAACTATTGTACAATAATGCCTTCACTATATCTGTAGTATACTGTACAGGTTGAGTCTCCCATATCCAAAATGCTTGGGACCAGGGATATTTTGTATAATGGAATATTCCGTATTTTGGAATATTTGCATTTAATAATGAAATATCTTGGGAATGGGGCCCAAATATACACACATAATGCATTTATGTGTCATATACACTTTATACACACAGCCTGCAGGTAATTTTATACAATATTTTCAATAATTTTGTTGCTCAAACAAAGTTTGTGTACAGAAATTAAATTAATTTATGTTTCATATACACCCTATACACCATTTTATACATTATTTGTAATAATTTGTGCCTTAGACAAAGTTTGTGTACATTGAACCATCAACAATCAAAGGTTTCATTATCTCAGTCATGCCAAAAAAAATCTGCATTTTGGAATATTCCATATTTCTTAATATTTTTATATAGGAGACTCAACCTGTATCATAAAAGGAAAAAATTAATACAGTTATCAGAGACCGGAGGAATACCGGTGTCACAACTGTCATAGAATAGAGTGTACATTATAGTTGTCGAAGCTGGATAATTGGGTGGGACAAGATCAGCTTAAAATTAGAATCTGCACAACGCCATTTTGCGAATGGCCACCCAGCGCCATTTTAAGTTACAATTCACGAGCTCAGTACATATGGCAATGTTTTAATAATCCTTTCAGAAACCATACCCTGATGTATCTTAGGACAAACTTGCATAAAAAATACCATAACAAACACAGTATTCACGCAGAGTCTACAAAAACAGCTTCCTGAGGAAAGTAATTCGAAAAGACAATACACCAGGAACTGTGGGTGTTCTTGCATGTAAAGGGAGAGACCCCACATGTGGACAGGTGTAGCTGTGGCAATTGTAATATGGCCCAGACACTTGCATTTGACTGAATGAACAATAGTAAGAAATCTGCTTGAAAAGAACTGACACAGGTATCCTAATAAAGCTTTTAAACTCACTCTCAGACAGGATGGCACCAGCAATCGGTGGGGGGGTCTCCACCCGGTTTGAGAGAGAAGCTCCCTGCCCATAACACATTGCACTGCAGTTTAAAAATGTTAGTAAGGAGTGTATATATATATATATATATATATAATCCATCATAAATAGAATCACATGCATAAACACCACACATTATGCACAGTTGTGCTGTTAACATGTCGCACATTAGCAAATGCATAATACCCCGCATGCGAACGCTGTTTATTAGCTTCATGCGTACGCATCTGCCCCAAGTTAACTAGCATCTTTTCCCAAACACCTAACACTTACACACTGCGCATTCACATAAAAGGTCCCATAGTTTAAAGGTATAAGATTCAAGTTTTATCCATTTAGTATTAATGCTGTGAAATAAAGGTTATTTGGTATCTTAGGTTTAATACATGATAAGTAAACCGTGTTTGTTGTTATACTGATCTGCACTTTCTCAACAGCTTCCCGGTATCATTGGTGAGAAGATCGCAACCTGCATTCTGAGCTTATGCACAGTAGGGAGTTAAAACACTCCCTACTGTAAACACTCCCTATTGTAAAATTAACAGCTTAGGTTTGCATGAGGTGGGAAAACAGAGACAAAGGCTGTTGGAGGTTGGTCTGTGTCCATTTGAATCAACCTGTTAAATGCCCTGTAACAGAAGCACTGTGATGGAGAACCAATGGGATCGCAACAAACCTCTCTATTGTATAGTCTATTTCTGTAAGGGTATAAATATGTGGGTTCTGACCTCTGTCTTCAGTCTTCATGCTGATACTGTTGATGGAGGTTTCTTGTTGATGTCGGAATCTGGACCCAGAAGCGCGTGTATATGTATAACTGTACTTTCGGTCTGTATAATTTCTTTGCACTAAATTGTACTTATATCACAGCATGTAACTATCTGTACTTTGCTTGAATAATACTTTGTGCTTTGGAAACACATGTTCAAGGTCTGAAGTCTTTATTTTACTGTATGACTGCGTACGCAAATAGCGTCAATTTTAGAAGGTAGGGGTTTTAATTTAGTATCCTTACAGTACAGTAAATTATATTACATTACATACATTACAGTCATAAATCAGAGTGATGAAAGGGGTAAAACCACTGTGATACAACCACATGCCTGGAGCAAATACAGTGAACTGCCAGAACAGGATTTATCAAATGTCAGTCTCACCAGAAACTCCCAACCATCCCGAAACAACATCAACTGCCACTCCAATACCATAGGTAAATGTATTCACAGGCCACCAAACATGCTCATATTTCAGTATGCAGTTACATTAAGTATGCATAAATCTTTCATGGCCAGTACCCTCCTCCTTAATCCTGTACCATTCATGGAATCTAGGAACTCTCAAGGACATCCAAGTAAAAGCAATAATAACTCTGACCACTGCATTTAAGATATACCAAGCAGTCACTTTATTCACACTATCTCTTAGAAAGAGATGCCAGAAGGATGCATTGAGGCAGACATTGGAAGCGCTCAACCCAAATCTACTCAATAATTGCAGAATGGTAAACTCTATGGAGTATAAAAGGCTGAATCTTCTGGTACTGAGCAGATGAGGTAATCATTACAGCACTCCCCAGCATTAAAGCCCAGTCCTCATCTGTTTGTGGACCAAATTCTATCCTTCTTTTTGTTTTAAGCAATGCCAAAGGGACAAGAGAACCCCTGGTAAAGAGGTAAGAATACACCAAAGAGATAAACTTTTTCTCTCCAAAGGCCCTCACTACAGATTTACTGTATTAAGATGTTGGTTTTGCAAAGTGTGATGTAACTGAAGGTAACAGAAACATATACAATGTGGGACACCAAATTGTCCCTGAGTTTTTCAAAAGACTTGAATCTTCCCTCCCTCCTAGTATAGGTGACCGAGAGAACAAACACCATATATAATTAAGAGGGGGCACCTTTCATTGGGGCAAGTTCATATAGTATGTTAGAATGGCAAAAGGGAATATTGGGATCCACCCATTCCCCACCAGCCAACAAAGGCAAATTTTACCACCTGCACCACTAATGGGAAAGTTTTCAATGGCAGTTATATAGAACCCACCTGCACAAAAGAGTCCAATAGGAGGCAAAATACTAATGTTTTACAATTGGTAAGGGCAAGGCCATCTACAATAGGACTTTTAATGCCAGGCCTTTTAACCACACATACTAATGAGGAGAGATAATTATCAATAAATTAGTATTTCTGATGAGACATGTAAACAGACACTTGCTAAATCACAAATCTATCGCTGCCAAGAGAAGGAGAGTGATGGGACTCAGCAGCATCAGACAAGTATAAAATCATGTTGTTCACATAGAGAGCCAACTTGTACATCCATTGCCACATCTGCAAACAATGAATTTCAGAGTGGTTCCAGAAAACACAAGCCAGAAACTTTATGCCCAGGGTGAAGAGACATGGAAACAAAGAGTACCTCTGTCTCATCCCCCTGAAAATTCTAAAAGGGATTGAATCAAAGCCAATAATGCATACATAGATGTTTAGAGTATAATAACTTTATCCAGGCTATAAAATTAGGACCAAAACCAAGCTGAAGAAGAACCTAAAAAGATAAGGCCACTCCACAGAATCAAAAGCTTTGGCAGCATCCAAGAACAGCACTATTACACGATCATCTGCAGCATGGGTAATTTTCAAGTGTATATAAAAGCATCTGAGTATGTCAGACACATAGTAGACTTAGCCAGCATAAAGCCAGTTCAATTAGTTTAGATCACCTCTCCAATTCATTTTTTTAATTGTAGGACTAATAATTTAGGTAGGATTTTAATGTCTGTAGAAAAGAGGTAGATGGGATGGTATTGTCAGGATAAGAGGATCCTAGGTACAGAAGTCAGTTCACAAAGTTCTTAAATAGTTTGTAAAGTTTGTGAAAGAAAAAAATATCATGTTTTTATAGAGCTTGATAGGCACTAAATCTACCTCTGAAGCATTTACTCCAGTGAAGGAAGGACTCACAGCCTCAAGCTTCTCAACAGTTAGTGGGGAGTTTAAGAAAAACCTGCTATCTGCATAAAGGAAGGGTTAGATAACATTGCCAAAATATTCTAACAACTCCTCAAGAGTAAAATAGACCTGAGAGGAATATAAGACACTGACAGATCATGTGTCACAGTGAGCCAGAGCATGGCTTCTTCGTACCAGGTCCAGTGGCACTGGTCCCCTGTGTGGGTGTGAGTCTGTAGTGGATGGGTGTCAGTCTTCTGCTGTTTTGGACCTACCTCAGGGACCTGCCTCTATGCCTTCTGCTGCACTTGCAGCTACCAGTACTGGTCCGCTTTGCTTCCTCCACAGTGTAGGGCGAGGGCACCTGGATCTCCTTACAGTTTGAAGCTGTGGTCATGTGACAGTTATCATCATTCTGGCACCAGCCTATTTAAGCTGCTCTTGCAGTGGGTATCATGTATTTGATGATTCTACCTGCTTGCTCCCTTGGTACTGTTTCTGGTTTCTGTTTTCTACTTTGTCTTCCTCCTGTGCTGATTCTGCCAGTTCCCTGGTACTGCATTGTCCACCTGGTACTGACCCAGTCCTGATGACTACACTCCAGAACACCTACCAAGCAACCAGTCTCACTGCCTGCCTTGTACCCAACAGCCGATACAAAGGAACCTAGACAGAGGGCCATGACCTGCATATCAGTCACATATAAGCCTAAACCCCCTTTGCTGGGATTCCTGGTGAAGGCCACTAATACATTAACCTCTATTCTGGGTCCACACCAATCCTATTTGTATGGACAGCATCCATACCATCCCTGTGATAGTTGTGACATCATGTATATGAGCAAGAAACAATGGTGGACTACTTCTCTCCTGGATTTTTCTAAGAGGAAGTCAGACAATATCTAACTAACCTGCCAAGAAACTCTAGTCACTAGAGATCTGTCAGCCAAATATTGTCACTCAAGGTTCCAATATTAAATCTCCACTTCAATCTCTTTCTGTCTACATTTTTAATCCCAGTCATCCTCCCAATCATGGAGCCTGGGAAGGATGTTTTAAAAGAATCTGGAATCACACAAAGGTCAGCAGAATTAGTATTCAATTGAAAAAACTCCTCCTACTGAACCAGAGACTGTTAAAGTTAGCCAGAAGTGGTTGAGTTTCTACAATAGCATTTTTAACATAAAGGTGCAATGGGGTACGATCAGAAACCTCACGAGAATGGTACTCCTTGTCCACAGTCATCAGCATTAACCAGCAGGAAATTAAAACCAAACCAATTCTGGAAAGGATGTGTAAGAGGCCAAGAAACAGCCACATAAGGATTATACAGATGCCATATAGTTGTGTCCTCAAACACTGAGCATCTTTACGCCATACAGCGCAAGATCGGTGTGACTAAGACGCTATACACCAAAAAAGATGATAGCTTTCTCGGCTGTCACAACCACCTGTTTGTAAAACTGCAGATTAATATATTTGACAATTTTTTTTCTTTTTTTAGAGAAAATCTGGATGGTTATTTTTCTGGGAAGAAGTCTTCAGAATGTCGACATTTTCACATGTGACCGCCGGAACCCAGTAGATGCTGCTGGAGCCACCGCTGCTGCTGCTGGGAGCAGCTAAGTCACTGCTAGACCACCATGGATGCTTTGTCCACATTCAATACTGCTGACATTTCAGTAGTGTCAAAATAATAAATACTACACAAACAAATACACTCAGCAGGCGCTAGTGCACAAATAAAAATGTATATATAAATAAAGCTGCAAAACAAATGATGAGCTTGTGTGAGCTCAAAGTTTAGACCACAAATTGGTCACTAAGAAATACAAAAGAGAAATAGTTTTGCGTTAATGAAAAAATTGGTATATATGTGTTTTGGATATGATAGAAAAATTGAAAGGATCAATACGCCAATTTAATTAGCATATGTCTTTATATATTAAATAAGAATAGCAATGCTACATTACTAAAAAAACAACATTTCATAAAACTCGATTATACCTTGATAACCGCATAATGCTAGCATCAAACCACTTAAATAAAAAGTCTAATACACTATAACGAGTGCCCCAAAAGTCCACGTCTGAACCATGGGTGGTAAATATTGTTAGATACGTATGTGTGTACAGTCTGTCCAATATAGGAATCTCACCACATTCAAGTGAGTAACAAATAGCAGAGTCCACTCTTACATTCACAGGTCTCCACACCTGCAGCAGTACGTGCCGTCCTCCTCTGCAATGACGCTACATGTCAAGTGACAGCTTAGTGTCCAATATTCAGAGAGACTCCACTGGCAGAAGTGAAGTCAGCTTGTGACAGCCCCGCAGGATTGTATACAGGTGAGCAATCTCCTTAATTGGCAGATCTCCGGTTTGTCCTTGAATGGATTTCACAAAAGGAAATATGGCCACAACCATATGGTCACCCCGTGTTTTGCTTCCTTGTTGGAGGCTTTTTCAAAGAGCATCAAAATAATAATTGTGAACATGCTAAGCATGTCATCAATTTTGATCATGTTGACATCTATTGTCCATATTATGAATGTCGACATAAATAATGTTGACCTTATTTACCAAACCTAATTTGTGGTGGGTTGAAATCAAAAACTGTGGTTTTGAAGTGACTTTTGTGTACAATGAATGTGTACTAAATGAGTTAATTCTGTTTGTAAGACCAGAATTGCCATTGCAATTTAGATATAGGTAACATTTTGTACACAAATGTACATTGTATATGACTATGTACCAGGCATTAGGAAGAATATGCATTGATGGTATTAGTCCAAATACATACTTTAAATATATTAAATTAAACAAACATAGGGCCTGATACAGCAAGGATGCTATTGCAATCACAGCTGCGATTATGCATGCAGGCCTGCTGTGATAATATGTTAATGAATGTAATTGCAATGTCATGGCACTGCCAGCATAGAGACGCCCACTATCGCTATCTCACATCCGTAATACCTTGAAGTCCTTCATATACATTGGTAACATTGACTCCTCACACAGAATTACAGCAAGTCTGACTTGCCTCAGAAACAGCAAGTCTTGTTGAACGTAGTGAGTTCTTAAGCTGTGTATGCCGTCTCATTGGCTTATTTATGCATGTCCAGGAAATGTCATTCAAATGGACAGACATGCCTGCATTTCTTGGAACAATCCCCCATCACCACTCCCAAACACTCACACCCTGTCACTCACTCTGCAATGGCTTTAATTCTACTTGAGTGATCGCAAAGTGTTTGCAATGCTACCTCACACATGCACAGTGCACTGCATATGCATGCGCAGTACTCACCATCAACTAATCTGTGTACGCTTTTGAATTACGATCCATGCTGAATCAGGCCCATAAAACAGTGAATATTAAATCAGAAACACTCCTTGTGTTACACTCAGATGGAAGCCATCCTTAAAAATCCCTGTTATAAACAGGCACAGGGTCATTACATCTGAAACAATATAAAGGATATTCACCTAATAGTGTAATGTGTAATGTGTAGAGATGAGTGGTTCGGTTTTTCAGAAAGCTGAACACGCCCGAACTTAGGGATTCCAAGAAAATCCAGGTCCCAGTTAGATATTTCTGCCAAGCACGGATCTCAGAACGAGAGAGAACGTAATTTTCCTTGAAACATCTGATCTTGCATGTTTTGGATTTCATATAACAGTCCCTTCCTCGTGATCAGGCACCATTTCATACAGGAGACTGTAGTGAAAGGTGTTGGCTTTACTTGGTAAAAACAAAAACAATAGGATACCAGAGTTGTAGAAGTAGGTAGATGGGGAGTAGTTGGGAAGGGTTACTGGCTGCAGGCAGGGCTGGCGCTACCATTAGGCAGCATTAAGCATCTGCTTATGGGTGCCCGCCACTAGAGTGCACCATATAGTTAATGTCAGTGACAGTGAATGAAAGTGTATAAGAGCGGTGCCTGCACTAGTAAAGCCAGCCGGCCAGGCCACCGCACTATGTCCACGCGGCTACGTCAGCAGGCAGCAGCCAGTCACAGGCAGGCTGCCCCTGTTGATCCATAGGAGTCCAATAACCATCCATATCCACCCGGCGGCCGGCCCGTGGCACATGTGAAGCCACTCCCAGCCGCACCTGCTGCACTATAATGTTATCCTCCCTCCACTCCACTCGGGCCAGGTGGCAGCCACAGTCACATGATTGAGACTGTAGGTGACTCGCCAGACCACCTGGCGGTGACCGCATGGCGAGGTGGCGACCACGGCCACAACGCTTGTAAGGGAGTTGGAACTGAGAGACAGTCTGACAGTGTGTAAGTAACTGTCTGCAGTGTCAGTGTGCTGCACACATGCACTAGTCTGACAGTCTGTCCTCACTCCCCGGCCAGCCCCTCCAGCCTCCAGCAGCACTGCAGCATCAGGGAACAGGGTTCAAGTTCTACATGAGCATAACCATGGCTAGCTTGCTTGGTGATCCCTGTGTGCTGATGAGTGCTCCCTGAGACCCCCCCTTTCCTAGCCCTCTCTCTATATACCTCCATCTTTCTATTTAAATATATACACTCCAAGCTCCATATACATCTATATATCCCCACCCTGTGCCCCCCCTATACTACAGCCTATACATGTATAAATATATATATATATATATATATATATATATAGAGAGAGAGAGAGAGAGAGAGAGAGAGAGAGATGTATATCAAGACATTGATCTCTATCTGTCTATCTATCTCTCTCTCTCTCTCTATATATATATATATATATATATATATATAAAGCAGTAATCCACGGCACCCACAATTCCTAGATTTGGGGTGCAACATGGTATGTCACCACATTGTTTAAATAGAAATCACTGGGGCCTGCACTCACCATAATAACTAACGATAAAAATAATACACATAATAAACAGTGGGGTTTTGGTTCATTAATTGATCAATGCATTTAAGCTTGCAACCCCCCTCACGGGACCCCACTTTACTGCAAGTCCCTACTCTATTGCTCAGAATTATATCATGGAACTTGCCATCACATTAGTGTTAAACTCAGGGTATGCTATCAAGGTTTAAAGCTCACAGCAACTTTGCTTTTAAACCAAGCACACTTGTTGCAAAGCACCTAGCAAAACAGCTGACACAAGTTAGATTAAACAGATTAAAAGGGGTGCATGAGAAAATGTGATCACAAAATGATTAATTATAAAAATTAATCAAAGAAACAAAAAGCACTAATCCATGGCACTCACCATTCCTAGATTTGGGGTACAACATGGTATGTGACCACATTGTTTAAATAGAAATCACTGGGGCTCTGCACTCACCATAATAACTAACAATAAAAATAATACACCTAACAAATCACTGGGGCCTGCACTCACCATAATAACTAACGATAAAAATAATACACATAATAAACAGTGGGGTTTTGGTTCATGAATGATGGGGGCGGCAAGCTTAAATGTATTGATCCATTCATGAACCAAAACCCCACTGTTTATTATGTGTATTATATTTATAGTTAGTATTATGGTGAGTGCAGAGCCCCAGTATATATATATATATATATATATATATATATATATGTGTATACCTACATATGTGTGCGTGTGCCTATATGTGTTTTATATATATATATATGTATATATATATATACAGTGTGATATTCTTCGCCAGCGTGGAGTGCCACATCTATGGGGGTTTTATCCTAATTTATTGTGTGCAGGCAACCAGCTAAGTAATTCTACTACAGGGAGTGTCAAACCAATTGCTGTGTTTATATTGTACGCCCAGTCTGGCTAACTGTATGTATGTGGGTTTGGGCACCCATTCATGCATAAATATTATATGTGTTTTATCCAGTGACTGTCTGCTGCTGTATTGGTTTTAAAAGCACTATTTTTGCACTTTATGGTATTTTTACTGCCGGTTTCTGCTCCACATGGTGAGGATATACCAGAAGGGGAGGCCAAAATAAAAGGAACAGGCCGGGGAAATAAACCTCCGTTGCCTCGCAAGAACGAATAGTCAATTTATCATCTTACCATCTATCTCAAATAGAGAGTCACGTACTCAGTAAAGGACTATAATTTGTCCCTACTGTCAAATTCGACCCCTTACAATGGCAAGCGGAACAATTCACATTAAATAGGCAACTAAAATTAAAATATTTTTTCTCTAAAGTACCATTATCAAGTACAAAGGATATGTACCAATTACCATCTAAATTGCAAAAATTGCAGCCTAGATCATCTTTTGATCCTTTATCCTCAAACCCTCTATTAAATTCTATATGAGACTGCTACACAATGAAGTAGAAGATACGATCAAAGAGTTGCTGAGCACATGATTTAACCTTACGAAAGAAGAACATAAGGCATTGATACAACTATCCAAAAATTCAGATTTAGTCTTCCGACCAGCCGATAAGGGTGGGGCACTTGTCATTCTGGATTTGTGTAAATATCAAAAAATCATTGCCAATCATATGAATGATACATTGAGTTATAGATTATTATTGGATGATCCCACAATGATGATAATTAAAAGAGAACTTATTGATATTCTTACATGAGCAGTAGAAAATAACTTGTTTGATTAAGCCTTCGAAGGAGGCACTTGTGCAACAATTTCCAAAAGTTGCGGTATTTTACTGTATGCCCAAAATACATAAATCTCTTACTGAATTCCCAGGGAGACCCATCATAACAGCTAGAGGGTCTCTGTTGCAACCTACAGCAATCTATCTTGATACTCTTATGCAACCGTGTATCCGGGACCATCCGCATTATTTGCTTGATACATCCACATTGTTGAGAAAGTTGGATGAATTAACAACATTTGAAGAGGAAATCTGGCTTTGCAGCATCGATTTTGGGAGCTTATGTACCATCATACCCCATGAAGAGGGACTTATAGCAGTTCAGAATTTTCTTGCATGCCATCCTCTTTATACAGGGCCTGATATTAATCTTGTTATTGAGCTATTGAGATTGATTCTTACCAGGAATTTTCTCCTGCATGATAATGGATTTTACTTACAGGGAGTTGGTTCTGCGATGGGGTCCAGTATGGCCTCATCGTACGCCAACATCTATATGTTTGGAGTTGATGTGTTGTTTTTTGAAAATCCATGAATTGCACAGAAAATCAGGTTCTATGTACGATACATAGACAACCTGTTGGTCTTTTGGTGAGGCCCTAAACAAGGATTAATTGGTCTAATCGAGATGTACAACTCAAGCGATAGCTCTGCTAAATTATCGTAGAACATTAGTAATCAATTTTCAAATTTTTTGGATGTAAAAATATTGATTATTAATGGTAGTATTACAACTAGCCTTTTTTCTAAAGACACTGAAAAAACAATCTGCTAAGTGCTGATAGTTGTCATCCTAGTCCACATATTCAGGGCCTCCCCTACTCCCAATTCTTGAGCGTTAAGAGGATCACCACAGATGCAATGCTAGCTGAATTCCAGATGGATGACATGATGCAGAAGTTCATTGACAGAGGGTATGATGCCAAACACCTCGCCAATGTTAAACAGCAGGTAATATGTCTGGATCAGGATGTAATCCTGAAACAGAATATATCTAAGAAAAACACTAATCAATAAATTCTGGGTCAATACATTCAACATAGCAAACATATTAATACAATTTCTAAGAAATTATGGCCAATTGTCCAAAGTGCTGTTGAATTAAAACTACAAAATACACGTATTTTGTCCAGCTATAAAAGAGGGCTTAGTATTCACGATATCTTCGTCAAAACTGACATTGCTGGCCCTGTTCAAAGTGCAGATACAGTCAGCACTGGTAAATTGGGCTGTATTAGGTGCACTTGCATCACTGCAGATACCTTATTCCAGGTGACAGTTTATATCAAACTTACATGCAATTCCTCTTTTGTCATTTATCAGATAATCTGCCCCTGCGGTTTATCCTATATAGGAAAAACAGAAAGGCTATTAAAAGAATGTATGGCAGCACATAGAAGTGCCATTAGAGCAGCCATTAATTTAGGAAAAGGGTGAACAGCCTGTGGCAAGGCATTTTGCCAGCGCAAGACATTCTGTGTCATCCATCAAATATAGAATGATTGACCATGTCCCTCCCTCTATTAGGGGGGGTGATAGGTCTTGTAAACTTAAGCAGAATGGGGTCCACTTGATTCACCGTTTATGTTCTATGGCACCAAGACGACTCAATGAGCAATTGGGTCTGGGAGCCTTTTTATAATATCATCCAGAGGCATCGTGTTGATGAGAATGTAGACAAATCATCTTTAATGTTATGTATAAGCTACACACATATATGTCCCTGATACTTTGCCCTGTATGCATTTATTGTTATATATGTATATATCACTAGTACATAGGTTACTGGATGTGCCTTTATTCAAAAGATCTTATTGATAGATACTGCTGGTTGTTTGATGTGGTGGGTATATCACACACATTGCTAGTGCCTAGATCACAGCATGTGGTAGGTTAATTGGCTCCCAGCAAAAATTATCCCTAGTGTGTATGTGTGTGAGCATGTGTTAGGGAATATAGATTGTAAGCTCCACTGGGGCAGGGACGTATGTGAATGGCCAAATATTCTCGGTAAAGCACTGTGGAATATGTGTGCACTATATAAATAACTGGTAATAAATAATAATAATAAATAAATAAACTTACAGTGATATAGTGTTGAGAATGCAAATTTCATGTACTAGTGCTGAGTAACTTTGTTCCTATGGTGATCAGTGCTGGCTTATCTTGTTACTATGGTGATGGTACACTACGTTGTGACGTTTTGACATCACTACTGTGCATCGATGGGTGGGTGGGAGGTCCCACTCCGTCGAGGCAGCGTGTTCACTTGGTGGTGGCATATAACATAAGATACTAGGTATAATTTCATATGTCCTGATGAAACATAGGCATTGAAACCTTGAAACTACAAAGCCTTGACTACAGTGTGATTTTCTTCGCCAGCGTGGAGTGCCGCATCTATGGGGGTTTTATTTTGATTTATCGTGTGCAGGCAACCAGCTACAAGGAGTGCCAAACCAATTGCTGTGTGTGTATCTCTCTCTCTCTCTCTCTCTCTCTCTCTCTCTCTCTCTCTCTCTCTCTCTCTCTCTATATATATATATATATATATGCAGCCTATGTACTAGCTGGAAACTGGGTTGGCTTGGTGGGGGGAAATAGGTAGAAAGTATGCCTATGGTGCCGAGAAACCTAGCACCGGCCCTGGCTGCAGGCATCTTTCTCAATGTGTATGTGTCAGACACACTGGCTAGCAGCAACAACTGCAGTCCAGTGCACTGCAGTGCAAACAAACAGGCTACTGTGTGTTTGTCAGAAAGTTTAGCACCTCAAATCTCGTGCTGCAGTTTCTCTGTATGACCAAAGTTAACAATTTAGTACCAAGATAAATAATTTAGATAAAACACTATACAATGATGCCGATGTATCAATAAAATTATATATTTAAATAGTTAATTTAGTAAGATAAATTAGTATGTAAGTTCATATATTGATAATAAATTGACAGACTAAAGAACAATATCATAGAGGAGCAAATAAATAACATGAAAAGCACAAAAAGGGGGCATAGGAAAAGGATGGATCAAAAGCTTATCTTAGACAGGATGTTCAAAAAGGTTCATGAGGGTAAGTTGATTTAGCTTCCCAATGTGTTCGTCTGCTTCAGGACTTGTTGATAGGCACTTGTTCAGATTGTTATTGTGTTTAGGCACTCACTATCAACCCTATATAATACTTGAGATGTATTTGGTGGAGTGCCACCACCATAACCCATTAATTGAACTGACACCCGTATAATTGTGGGGAGTGCATTGATTTGAGTTTTTGTTTGTACAAAAAATTCCATTCAAATATAAGATTTAGAAGTGTACTTGGACCTATATGGCACTGAAATTATACACAATATATATAGACAGCACTCACAGCAGTGTTGTAAGAATGGTGCAAGGTCCATAAGCAAAAGTACAGCAATGCTCACCTCGGCGGTGTCACAGAGATGGCTATCACTGCATATGACATTATGAGACACTTGGCGGTGTCTCCAATGCCCATCCCATTCTCTGACAACATTGGTTTTTTTTATGTATATCATGTTTTTTAACTTGTTTTCTACCATATGCGACTAAATGGGATGCGCTGTCCAGCCCATCCACTGACCCCACTTTTTCTTGCTGATTTGCATATCATGTTTTCTACAATGTGCATTTGCATGCCATGTTTTTTTGTCTTTTCCTTTTTTTCTATATTCCACTGCTTGTTTTTTTGTTAATGGTGATTGCTATATTCTGTTTCTCATTGTGAGACACTTTCAGGCTTGGTGGTATATACTGTGCTTTGTGTTGCGTGTCAGCAACTCCCCTGCTGTGACTGAGAGCAGGTTGCAAACACTTCACTGACTGGGATTTACTGGGGCTATACACACTGGAGTTTCTGCTTTTTTGGCCCCATGCACCCAGCTGACAGCCCAGCAGCCAATGAGATTGTGGAAGGCTTGGCTGGATATTCCAAGCTTGTGGGCAATTTGGAGATAATTGTTGTTTTTTTTGCTCCCTTTTTCTATATATACTGGTTTCTTTGTTTAGTGTTTGCATAGGCCCCTGAGGAAGACTGACGGTGATCAGTTGAAATGGCTGTTGGGCATCTTCCCCCTTGTCATTGCCTGTGTCATGTTGTTATATTAAATAAAGCCTTCCAATATCTACTGAAACTATGGCCCTCATTCAGAGCCGTACGCTCTGAGCAGAGCGCACGCTCTGAATGAGGGCCGCCCTCCATAATTATGGAGCGTCCTCCTGGACGCTCGTATAGCTGTGGGTCACCACCCACAGCCTATACGAGCGTGCAGTTTGATGGCCGCGATGGTCTTGACCATCGCGACCATCGCAACTGCGAGCCGGAGCCTGCGGTTGAGTTTTTCAACCGCAAGGCCCGGAGTGATTTTGGCTCTATCAGAGCCAAAATCACTCCCACTGACATCACTAGTGATGTCAGTGGGCCGGCTTCCGATGGTAGGCGTTCCCTTGGGAACGCCCCCATCAGGGAGGCACGCCCCCGGCACACCCACCAAAGGGGGCGTGCTGTCAATCAACATCGACAGCACGCCCCCTTTGATCAGACACAACGAGCAAAGGAAAGTCCTTCGCTGTTGCATCTGGCGCATGTGCATGACGGAGCTCCTGCCGTCGTGCGCATGCTCAGTGCACAACATCGACCCACTTGCGAGCGGACAGCCGCTTGCGAGTGGGTCTGAATCAGGCCCTATGAGTGCTAGTTGTACACTTTGGGTCTGATTCTGTAAGGATTGTAATTGCAAAGCAGCACTCAGGCAGCTTTGCCATTGTGATCCTCGCAGACATGTGAGCGGGTTCGGTTCCCTGAGAACTGAACCCACCCGAACTATTGGGAACCAAGGCAGATCCAAGTCGGCTCGAGTTTTCCCGTCTTACTTGGATCTGAAAATGAGGCAAAACGTCATTATCCTGCTGTTGGATTCTCACGGGTTTTGGATTCTATAAAGGTCCCGCAATTTGCTGACATTTTTCATTCCGGCTGTGGAGAGGGAAGAGGGAGGGATCTGGGAGCTGTGCTGTTCTGTTGTTATTGTTAATTGCACGATGATGCTGTGCATAGGGGCTGGCTACTGTTGTCCATAAGGGCTGGCTGTTGTCTATAGAGGGGCTGGCTGTTGTCTATAGAGGGGTTGGCTGTTATTATGTCAATAGGGGCTGGCTGGCTGTCATTGTCCTGTCCATAGGGGCTGGCTGGCTGTAGTGCTGTGTTGTCCAGGGGGTGCTCTGTCCTTCAGGGGTGTTCTTCACCAGGGGCAGATTGGGCCACCGGGATACCGGGCCAGTTGCCACTGGGCCAGTCCCCACAGTGGCTGTGGCCTCCCAGCACTTACCCATGCCCGCTGCCGCTCTGCAGCTTCTGGTCTTCTACTGTGATACCGCTGGAAAAAAAAGGCTGCATGGTGATGCCGAGACAAGCAAGAAGTGGCTGGGCAGCCAAACAGAGGAGCTCCAAGTAAGTGGCGGTGGCAGTACGGGGGGATGGGGGGGCAAGGCTGAGACACACACTGCCACTGGGGTGGTGGTGGAAAGAGGCTGGCACACTGCAGCTGGGACACATGCTGGGGGGGTGAGGCTGACACAGGCTGGGTCACACGCTGGGGCTGGGGTAGAATGAGGCTGACATGCTGGGGCTGGGTAGGAATGAGGCTGGGACACACTGGGGCTGGAACACATACTGGAAGGATGAGGAGGAGACACACTGGGGCTGGGACACATGCTGGAGTTGGGGGGGGAATGAGGCTGACACACACTGGGGCTGGGGAATAGGGTTGAGACATTCATACATTGGGGGGAATGAGGCTACATGCATTGGGGCTGAGAAACACACTGTGGCTGGGGGGAATGAGGCTAACACACTGGGGCTGGGGGACATAAGGCTGACACACACTGGGCTGGAGAATGGGGTTAAGACACACATCTGGGCTGGAGGATAAAAGGCTGACACACACTGTTGCTGGGGGATATGAGGCTGACACACACTGGGGCTGGGGGATTTGAGGATGACACACACTGGTGCTGGGGGATATGAGGCTGACACACACTGGGGCTGGAGGGAATGGGACTGAGATACACTGGAGCTGGGGGAGGCTGAGAGCTACTGGTGGGCCTGGGGATGGAGAGACATATGGGGTCCTGGAGACAGACAAGGGGTCCTGGAGATGGAGATACATGGAGCCCTGGAGATGGAGAGACATGGGGCCCTGGAGAACCACAGGGGGGCATAAGGATGGAGAGATGTAAGAGGGTCTGGAGTAATACGGGGGGCTGGAGAGACACAGAAATTGTTTGATCAGTGAAATTCACATTTTGTCCTGCACAAAAACTTGTTACTATACATTATCTGGTTATGGTGATGACATTGGTTATATTTCTACGTAAACAGACATCTTCCTGACAGTGTGATCTACATGAATAGTGAATACCAGGTGAAGGCGCTGCTCAGTGAGGCTCAAATTCTTCAGAGGTTCCCCATGGCAGATAGACCACCATATAGGTAAGAAAAGACTTCCAAACTGACTGGCCTGTACCTAGTGCAGAGGGATGGACGGTGTATCATTCACCAAGAATTATGTTGCCGACACTGCTCCTCTCTGCAGCTTGCAAAAGCACCTCCAGGCCCTAAAAGGAGGGAGTATACCAGTGATCGCACTAAGCAAAAAAAATTGTGGGTCCCTGGGACCCATCACTTTAAGAAATTGGGGTCCTACTCCACTGATTCTGGGTCTCTTCACATATTATGGGGAGTGAGGGCAGGCAAAAGTTGGGACAGTGCTGGGGACAGGTTGCAGATGGGGTAGAGGGGGATAAGGGCAAGCAGCAGTTGGGGTAGAGCTGGGGGTAAAGGCAGGGAGAAGCTGGGGTAGGTCTAGAGGGAAGTAAGGGCAGGCAGTGCTGAGGGTACGGGCAAGAGCAGAGAGTAGTTACAACAGTGCTGGGGGTCAAGGAGGGGGCTAGGGGCAGGCAGTGCTGGGGTAGGGAGGTGGCATAGTACTGGGGTTAAAAGATGGGGTTATGGGCTTTCACTGGCATTGCACCAAAAGGGTCCCACCACACTGCTAACACCCTGGGGAAATTAAGACAGGGAGACTAGTCTTACTCGCCACTACTCTGGCTTTCCCCTTGTCAGTATGGCCCCTACATGTTATCCGTCCCACCCAAGATACTGGGCCCTGGGCGGCTGTGTTATAAATATATATATATATATATTTATAACACACACACACATATATATATATATATATATATATATATATATATACACACACACACCGTTTTGGATGACCAAATTGGTCCCAAAATAATCAACAATCCTGAACAACATCTGACTAGGGATCAATTACATGTCCTTCAGGGCTGCCTAAAAATCCAATCTGCCGATGCACGTACTACAGTTACACCACTGATTCAACTTAGTTTGGTAACCTGTGTTTGTGGCCAAATGCGGCACAGAACCGGCTGCTTAATTCCTTTGCAAAACAACCAGTTCTGCCAATGTATGAACAACAAAATCCCTATAGATTGTAATCTCATATGAGTAGAGCCCTCTACCCTTTCTCTTCTGTACATAATTATGCTAACTGCACACTTGTATTGTGTATGTGAATTATATTCTGTCTGTATCTTATCCCCCTGTATAGCCTTACAGGACCCTTGTAGCATCTCAGAATTAAAATATAATAAGAATAATGTAAGAGGGGGATAAGATAAGATCACACATGCCTTTTGTTTTCCCCTGAATTACCACACAAAGGGCCTAACTCACACACTTTCCTGAACCTCACATCCTCCATGTCACCAGGGAGAGAGTAATAGATCTGGAGGTGAGCTGCCCCCTGCCAACACTACTTTAAGCCAGTTTTCACCAAAACAGCAAAGGGCACTCTGCCACCTGGGTCCTGGGCAGAGTGCCCCAGTGTAGAGCCTTTGGTCCACCGCTGGGAGAGAGCAGATGATGGTGCCTGAAGAAAGGCTCCATCTGTCGCTTCACACCCCCCCAGCCCCGGCCACCCTGCCACCTCTCACCTGAGTCCTGGACACTGTGCCCTCGGTCTGCAGTGGCCGGGAGAGTGCAAATGCCGGTGACTGGAAAAGGGCTCCACAACACATGGCTTCCCTGACAAATGCTCCTGCTGGTTGGAGCCGAAGTGCAGGTGCCACATTGACTGGGGGGGTTCAGAGGTACCGCTTGCACTTCTTGTCCAGGGTGCAGGTTCTGCCAGTGCCAATACTGGGGGAGGATCAGAGGTTTCGCTTGTACTGGGATCGGTTGTGCAGTGCCGAGGAGCACATGCTCCAGCTTCCGCCTCTCTGCATTGGCCCCTCGTGCACAGTCCTCCCCTTCTGTGGTGGTGGCTGCTGTGTGCTGTATAATCCAGGCCCCTTGTGTTTTACAATAGCTAGTGGGCGCCAGGGACGGGGTGGGCATCTTCCTCATTGGATGAAGAGATGCTGTGGCCCGAAGCTGATTGGTTTGGGAAGATGCTGGGCCGGCTGCTGTAGCGCATCCTGCAGGACCCAATGACTTTTAAAAAGTGAGTCCCTCATTGCCCGTAGCAAGTAAATACGCGATATAGTGCAAATTTTGCGAACCCTGGTGTACTGCCATCCTCATCAGACCCAGCCCCTCAACAGACCCACCCCCATAAGGGCTGCTTCCAGAATTTTCCCAGACTGGTTTTCCATCCCAATCCACCCCTGCTCTTCACCCACCCCCAGTGTGAAAAAATAAATAGTGTTAGCCACATCAGTGCAGGGGTGCTCTGCTGCTATCTGTTAAAGGGGTGCTGCCTCTTTTCAGGGGTTCACCCCAGTGTTGAATTTTTTTTTTTTGTGTAGCATGTTAGCCACACCTGTCATTGGCGTAGGTGCTCTGTGCTGCTGTTTGTCAAGGGCTGCTGGCAAAAAAATAAATAAATTGTGTGCATGTTAGCCACACCTGGCTGTCACTGTCATCGGTGTAGCTGCACAGGGGTGCTGTGTTGCTATCTGTCAAGAATTACTGGGCCAAAAATAAAAAAACTATTTTTTTTGTGTGCATGTTAGCTACACCTGGCTGTCACTGTCATTGGAGTAGCTGTGCAGTGGTGCTGTGCTGCTGTCTGTCAAGGGATGCTGCCCAAAAAATAAATAAACTATTTTTTGTGTGCATGTTAGCCACACCTGGATGTCACTGTCATCAGAGTAGCTGTACAGGGGTACTGTGCTGTGCTGACTGTCAAGGGCTGCTGCCAAAAAAATAAATAAACAATTTTTTATGTTTGCGTGTTAGCCACACCTGTCATCGGTGTAGGTGCGCAGGGTTGCTGTGCTGCTGTCTGTCAAGAGGCTGCTGCCTCTTTCAGGGGTTCACCCCAGTGTGAAAAAAACAATTCATTTTTTTGTGTGCGTGTTAGCCACACCATCAGTGAAAAAATAAAAACATTTTTTTTATTTATTTATTTTTTATTTTGATAAATAATTTTATTGCATTTTGTAAACAAAACCTGTAATAAAAAAATATATTTTTAAAAAAAACAAACATGAAAACTTTTTTTAAGTTATTCGTTTAGAAAAAGTTGTTTTTTTATCTTAAGCATAGCAGAATTGTTATCCTATCAGCTTATAAAGTTATATGCTCTAAAAAACTAAAGCCTATGTTTACAAACCTATATAGAGTGGACATCCTAAATTCTAAAACTGTTCTATTCAAAAACATTAACAAAAGCAAAGATTTTAAGTCTAGTGTGCTATAGTGTGTTATTATGATGTTAGAATGTAGAAGGCCAAAAATTGGGTGGACCACACATGGCTGATTGAACAACCATGGTGACTGGATTAGTGTCATAAGGAAGAGGAGGCTGCAAACTGGGTGCCATGTTATGAGTTGGCCATATGGGGTACTGTATGTTGCTGTTAATGGATCAGGCTGGTTATCAGTGGACACATTATT
Organism: Taudactylus pleione; assembly: GCA_031769625.1. NCBI lineage: Eukaryota > Metazoa > Chordata > Amphibia > Anura > Myobatrachidae > Taudactylus > Taudactylus pleione. The sequence continues at coordinate 7,434,092 of JAUIMM010000061.1, read as the reverse complement.
ATAGTTGTTTTTATTCTGGGTTGCCATTTCCTGAAGGGTGTTTACCAACAGACATAGACTACCTATCAGCTCAGACATAGACACTTACTAAGGAACAGAGCTCTGCTCTCTGGAGGGAAGCCAAATATGTGGGAGCCACTGTTCCAACATCTGAAGATTTTCTCTCTCCACATCATCTTATATAAAAAAAAAAAATGTCATCGGGGACATCTATCTCCTCTTTCTGTACCCTGCTCACCCTTTTTAGACAGGAAGTCCAGGAAGGATGGTTTGGAAGAAGAAGGTCTAGCAACAGATGGGGATGGTCATTATCAAGACCAGATCTTCCCAGTGTAGTCTGGGAGGTATTGGTTGGCATGCAGGCAGGGGAATAACAAAAGCCTCCATGTTGTCTGTGTTCACTATTCTGTATTTTAGTTTGCGAATCAGGTAGGAGTAAATTTGGCTACAGAACACAATCACTGGATGTCTTAGTGCACTCAGGCCAGATACGATCCATGAATTCCCAGACAGATTCCGGACAGATGAATCCTTTGCTTGTGATAATCTTTGGTAATTCCTGCAAAGTTGGGTGGTGGGTGTTATAGCCAGACACTTTGAAGGCTGGAACTTTGAACTGCTTTATAGAAAACATGTGATTGAAACCTTTCCACACTGCAGAACATGATGGAGAAATCCCTTGAAGTTCAGCACCTAGAGCATCTTTTTTCATGTTCTCTGAGGCCTCTCCTGACTGTGAAGAAAGAGTCTCCACACTGTAGTCTTCCATTGTGACTTTTAATAGTGATTTCAATGTTGTCCACTGGCTGAGATCCATCTCATCTGAGGGTTGGGTTTTCCCCATGCAATTTAGACAATTAGCATCCAGAAGGTGACTCTTATGTTTAACCGTGGTGTCAGTCTCTCTTTTGCCAGAATTTGCACAATCTTGGGGCACCATTATGAATCAGACAGATGCTCCAGTGTAAACATCTGATCTGGTGTTGTATCTATTTCTATTAAACCTTTGTGTGTGAGTTTAATCAACTGCCGCTTGTGGTGGAGCTCTTTTTCTGCTTTCTCAATGATCTCCAGACAAAAACTTAAACCTTAAACTGAAATGCTGCATTTAATGCTCTGTTCCGCTTGTTCACATATCTAAGTAATATGGGAACATTGGCAATTTGAAGGCCACTAACTAACTCTGTTTATTTCAATGTTCCTGTACAGGTTGGGAAATTCCACTACAGAAGGTTGTGAAGGATTTAATTCAGCCAATTGTTTATTTCTTTTTGGAAAGCACGCTTCCTGGCCCCCTTCTGGGATTAAAAAAAACACTCCCAGCAAGCAGGTATGATGCTGAAGAATTCCCAAGAAAGACACAATGTAAAACTTAAACCTTACTGAAATGTTGCATTGAATGCTCTGTTCTACTTGTTCACATATCTAATATGGTTAAGTGGACAGTGAGAACAAAGATAGTTTGAACCAAGGCCACTAAAACTAACTGTTTTTTTTTTATGTCCCTGAACATGTTGGGAAATGCCTTTACAGAAGATAATCCAAAGGATTATTTAAATTAATTGTTTTTGGAAGCCCTTCTTGGATGAAAATCCACTCCTGGCCACAGAAGCAGGTGCAGGATTCTCAAGAAAGACACAATGTAAGGCTTTAAATAAGGGGTAGCCAACCTTGGTCCTCGAGAGCTCATGTTTTCCAGACAACCTAGCTGGTGCACAGGTTTATTCATTACTCACCAACACATTTAGAATGATCCACAGGTGGAGTTAATTATTACACTTGTGATTCTGTGAGGAGACCTGGAAAGCATGCACTGTTGGTAGCTCTCAAACGATTCTTCTATGGCAAGGACTGATGTGAATGTATCACATTTTTTTTTGCAAATGCCTCCTCCCCTCTCCTTTTTCCACATAAAATTTCTTTAGAATCAAAAAACTAAGAAAAATTCCAGATCCAAAACCAAAACCGAAAAAAAAACATGGAGGTGAGGTTTTGGCAAAACCAATCCAGATCCAAAACCAGGGGAGATCCAGATCCAAAACCAAAACACGGGGGTCAGTGCACATCTCTAATGGTAATGCAGAAGATGCATCACACGCCCCTGTGCATAACTTAACTGAGCTGCATTGTTCAATGCAGCATCGGTTAATCTGACTACCATCAGCCGGCTGTGGTGACCCATAGGGGTCATGCCTCTGTTTCGGGTAACGGAAGCTGTTTTCGGTCCTCCCTCCCCATCCCCAAATGGCAGCAGACTGTCAATCACTGATATTCTGCTGCCAGTTTGCAAGCTTTCTTGCAGACTCTTTCTACACATGCGCAGAATGGCTCTGGCACCTGCGCATAATTCCAAACATCAGAAATCTGCATTCAGCAGTGCACTGCTGAATCATGCACTTTGTCTGTAAGGGATAAGGTGAGTGTTGAGTTATATATATATATATATATATATATATATATATACACATGCAATTGACAAAAACAAAGCTGTGGTACAGTACTTCAACAGGTAGGATATCACTCAAATTCCAGAAATATCACTTGGTTAAATCACAAAATATCACTAGGATAGATCACAAAAAACACATTCTTAATCAAAATATTATTGGAGCTACTCACAAATGTATATCGTGATCAACTACCTGTAGTAAGTCTCTTTGTGCTGGAAATCATCCTTAATAATTCACACTTCAATATCCCTCAGAATAAAATACAGGCTACACACCTCTTTATACAGTAAAAACAATTTATTTGACTAAAACACAAAAACATGATAGGACATCTACATAGAGTGTGCAAACAATCTGCCAATGGCTGGTGAGGAAACATACCAGAAAGAAGATGTAAAGAGGATTTGAATACACAGATGAAAAAAGGACACTCCACCCCAAAACAACAGGAGACCCATGGTATTCCAAAGAAGGTCCATCGGGTACTATAATCCCTCAACAGACTCTCCACCAAAACTTTTCATCTTCTAGGTCTTCAAGGTGTCTTGACTGTGACAGCCTACTGGATGGGCATTTCACCTTCAGCAGTAGCAGTATCTAACACACAATGTGAATACAGGCAGGTTGCTCTATTTAATAAGAGGTATAGTAGTGTCAATCTTATGGAAAAACTCAGGCTGTGATAGCAAAATGGTGCATGGAGGACACCCTAGCTGTTGCTTAAAATATTTCTGGACATTTTCAGGATTTAACAATTACATGTAGAAGATAGGAGCACTTATAACAACAATTCCATTTGCCATGCCACCAACTGAAGCAAGATTTAGTAACCAGGTGGAATTCCATCCTTTATATGCTTTAGTACCTGGAGGAACAGCAACAAGCCATCAAAACGTACACAAAAAGCTATGACATAGAAACTGGGAGAGTGGGAGATTGTACCTTAGTCCAACACACTGGAGAATACTCCCCATTTTGTGCAAGCTACTGAAACTAATTGAAATTGTAACTAATGAAGAGAGCTCAGACATTGTCAGCCTGAGTCAGGTGATTCCCTTAATTAAACTACTAAAAAAGCATCCAGAAAAGCTGAAGGAGGAGATGAAGCAAAGTGATTCCTCTAAGTATGTTGGACTTGTAGATCAAGTTCTTTATTCGCTTAGCCAGTACCAAAGGGTTTGCAACATCTTGAAATTGGATGACTACATTTTGTCAATCATACTTGATTATACTGTATTTTTAAGTAATATGTAATATCTTTCTTACCAACTGACACAGATCTTAAGAGATGCAAAGAGCTCCTAGCAAGCAAACTGTCAACTCAAGTGGCACGTGACATGTCTTTTACAACAGTTTCTCCTTCAAATGCTAAAACTGATCTTTGCCAAGAGACCCACTGATGATGATGATGATGATGATGATGATGATGATGATGATGATGATGCTGATGATTATGATTCAACTCTGCACACATCATTACCACATCTGGTCAGTTTTAAACAAAATGCCCACATATATTGACTCTTATACTGCTACTCAATCTGATACAGTAAGCATCAATATAATCGTGGAGGATTACTTTAATGATGAAGGGCCTGATTCAGAGATGCATACTAATAGTATTGCTACTGCATCTTTGGACACAGTAGTGATGCTAAAATATGCTAATGCCAAAGGAGGCATCTAAAGAAAAAATACAACTTCTGTCAGCATTGCAGATCCAAGTGCTCCATCCAAAGGAGCAGCATTGGATCACCATTGCGACCATTGGTCATGATGGCTGCAGTCATCACCCATCAGGGCAAGTCTAAGCTTAATAAAAACCAGGAAAAGGGAATTGGAGAAGTTCAATGAGCACAGGATAAAGAGGTCACTGGTATGTAGATATAGATATAATATTGACAGATCGACAATTATAAGAAACAATTAGACCCACTATCCAATAGGGGTATATAAATTATTGTTAGTTATGTGGAGGTGCTCCCCTGAGAATATGAATTAATGAGAAGATCCGACTGAGGAAGCAGCACGTGAAATGCGCGCCTCGGATCAGGTGCACTCCCGCTGTGTACAGGCGGGATCTCACAGCACTACACGCTGAGGACTCCGGTGATGGCAGACTTCTGTTCACCCCATGCCGATTCTCACTAGAGCGATCAGGTACCACACTATTTTCATTTCCAGGCGCACGTATAGACCATTTGTGTTATGTGTGAGTGATTAGCCCTGCACTACCCCAGAGGCAACCAGAGCATAACTTACCTTACATGGACTACAGTGCTGCCAATATTTTACTTCCTTCTTACCATAGTATACGATCCTAGGCTTCTCACTACTCGCCACTGCCCATATGACATGTGAGTAGCAGCAGCATTGGGGACGATCACATACTGTGGCTTTTACCTGACCGTATGTTATATATTCACTACAATAAACTTTTTATTTTGGGCACTCTCATTAAGGCTAGATCTGAATAGGTGCCTGCACTATTTATACACCAGGTTCCTTTTTCACATCAGACTTAACAGTAGATGCTCAATACACTTTTCTATACCCTTGGGTAAGTCTGACAACATGCTCACGTGTCATTCACTGTGTACATAATGACAGGCAGCAGCTGTTGCCTTGACACCATATAAAGGGTATATCTTACCTATATTTTCACACTCATTCTGTAATCTTAATTTCTGTGGTACCTGTAACAATTTATATACGGCAATCGGTGGACCCATAGTCTGTTACATAAGTTTATCATTGTCTCCTCTCTTTTCTATGGATTTTCATTTTTTCATACATGATAGACTTACTATTTCTCTATCTGATTAACCTGAAGATATATACATTGAGAGTTCTCTACAGATATCTGATGATATTAAAACATTTTCTGAAATTTTGAGATTTATTATATTATATATGTGTTGTTGCTGTGACATGTCATGGAATTTTATTTTCATGGAACTTACTTTTTCTGTGTATGATCACATTACTATTAACATTATAGTGTTTGGATTGACATCTCGAGGGGGGCTCATTTAGTGGTTTTTGTCTATATGACCATACTTATGTTGAATATATAACCCTTTCTCCTGAAGTCACTCAACTGACTCATATTTCACTATGCTTCCTACATTAGCGTTTAGTATTGTGTTTTGTTTTGTCTAATATTGATCATGTATCTTTGTTAATTGTGCTATTTAGGATCTGTACTTGTTTTCGGCAGACATTTTAATGCATACCTAATAAATGTTATTTATTAATTATCAATCTAGTATCAGTAAAGAGTGACCCCAACTAGAGAGTTCTTCTTTCTCTTTTATTCAAGTCTAAGCTTACTCAGAATGGGCAACAACACTCCTCTCCTGGAGTCTGGAAATCGGTGTTGGAAGATGCAAACACTGGCTTTGGCACTTCCACAAGATGGAAGCAACATCCCTTTGTTTAGGGGAATGGTCCCTGTTGCCGTGCATTCCCTTCATCAGGTACAATTGAGAATCAGACCAAATGTACAAATTAGCATCTCACATACTGTAGTTTCTTTGAATACTGGGAGGAATAAAAAGCAATTTGGAGCCTCTACTTCAAACCTCCTATGGTTTACTTAAGCTGTGTACCCTTTGTGTAATTGCAAAGAGTTTTAGGCCAGCAAGAACCTTGTAAAAAACACTACTTCAAACAAAATGTGGAAAAGCGAATGTTCATGAAAATGAACTACTGTTCAGCTTGTATGAGAAATACATTTTCCAGCAATTACAAAGACTGAAATGGTGGATTCCAGTGAGGTTGAGCTAATATTGTATGATGACGAACAGTGATGAGGGTGATGATGACATCTTCAACTTTTAGGACCATTAACAATGTTAGTGTTAAACCCAATGGTAGCTTGGTATAACCAAACCTCCAAAAAAATTTCTTTTGTGGGGGCCCAAACAAACCAATCACTTCAGCAACAAAAGTAGCAGTCCCTGTCACTATGCTTGGTTTGTTAAACTGCTCATTACATTTTAAAATATAATGTAGGGTGGGAGGGCCCAAGGACAATTCCATTTAGTACCACCTTTCATTATGGGCATTGCCCACCTTAATGTATTGGTGTGAAGACTACTAGCCTATTATTCCATCTCCATTTACCTATGGTGATTTGCTGGTTAGAGAAGTTTTTTATTATATTTTCTATTAGGCTACTCTGGCTTGAATCATTGATGTTGGTCGTAGGCCTGTGATTTGCTGTTTGGATTGTGTTTGCATTATAAATCTTACATTGCCATTATTCAGATTTACTTTTCCTTATAATAATAAATGCTTTACATTTACCTAAAGACTCCATCTCCAATCACTTTTTCTGGCCTTGGGCATGTAATTTGCTTTTTTTAGTAAGTTTGATGGTGATCTAGTTTTCTACTAGATGTCACTCCAGAAGAAATCACCTGTACTCGTCTGAGACCTGTGATTTGCTATTTTGAGAAGTGTGTTGATAAAAAAATGTTGGGCTTTACATTAAGGTTATTGGTTCTTGATTAATGAAAACCTTCTATAGGGTTGTATAGGTTATTAAAATGCCATTCTGACTGCCAATGTTGTGCCACTATGTTTTGTAAATGTGCTATATTCTTTTAAACTGACATGTGTTTGTACCTCTGCTTTGTCAGTCAGTTTATCCTGCCACAGATAAACAATTTTTATGATGTCCAGATTTTGCACAAATGGAGCACCAGCACAAATCTACATTAAGAATGTTACCTGACACACACTAGCAATATATTCTCACAAGAAAAAAAAAGTAACTCATATAGGTGCTTAGAACATAAATAAAGGAAAGTTCCAACCGTAAAAGTGTCCCACATGTCTGTTGGCATAAATTCCTGATTTTTCATGGAAATTATATTCGTCAGGTGTATGTAGTCTATCATTGGGTCTGTTTATAATTTATTAGCCTGTTCCATTTTCCTTGACATTGTTTGGGGATCTGCTGTTGCTGACTGTGGGCCTGATTCAGCACATGCAATTGGGTGATTGTTGCATTCTGCTCATGCATATGCATTGCAGTGTGCGAAGGCCCCACTGCGATTGGGACTGTGATCACAGTAACTACACAGACCCTTCGCAGAGTGATTGACAGGAAGTACCATTGGGGGGGAGAAGGGGAAGTTGTCGGCAAAATGCAGACGTGCCACTGCATTTGAACTCCTTTGCAGGGGCATGCATAAATTAGCCACTGCAATGCCATACACAGCTTGTGTACTCACTGTGTGTGACAAGGTTAGCAGTTCCTGGGTAAGGTTAGACCTTGTGCAAGTGTGCGTGAGGCTGCGATTTTACTTGATGTTTCAGATGTTTTTGCAGTCTTGCTAAGTATTATGGATGTGTGTAAGGTTAGGTGGGCGTCCTTATGTTAGGCTGTGTATGGCATAGCGATCACAGACATTAGCTTAACTTCACAGTGAGACTGCTTGCGTAATCGCTGTTGCGATCACAGTTGCTATCCATACTGAATCAGGTACTGAAACAGGCCATGTGTTTCAGGGACAGTGGCCAAAGCTTTTGGTGCCAGCTACAGGAGGATTGCATGTTGCTTGAAACATGTTGGTGGAGTGATTTGGATCTGCCATATGATGAGGAAAGAGGACTGCAATTTTTGATAATGGTATACCTTGGTTCATCTTTATCCACTTATGTCTTATGTTTATGTCTCACACCATATCTGATAGGAGTGCATTTTAGCACACATCTATATTGTATTTATTAAATAAAAGGTTTTACACTATATTACTCTCCTCCTCTACTTCATACAGACACCTGTCGATATTGATTACATGAAAAATCAGTAACTTATGCTAACAGACTCTCTGTGGGACACTTTCATGGTTGGAACTTTCCTTTATTTATGTTCTGAGCACCTATATGAATTACCTTTATTTTTTTCTTGTGATGAGTTTAACCTGCCAGTTCACTGCAGCCATTGGCCAATATTGGTCAATACAATATTGTGAGGTGGTCAAAACTGACAGGAAATTAATGTTATTGATGTTAATAACACTGTAGGAACAAAACTGGTCCAAATTACATGATTTTAGTTGTTTTAATAAAACCAAAAACAGTGAGGGTGGTTTTGCAAAAACTAACACAATGAATTAGAACTAAAACCAAAACACACAGGGGTCTGCACTCATTTCTAGTTTTAACCATATATAATAAACATATGCTGCTTTTCCTACATCAAGAAGATTTTAGGCTTGTCATAATGTTATTCTTATGATTTAAATGTATTTCAACATTGGGGGGCATGCCTGAAGACCTCAAAATAGATAAGCCTGATACATCTAATTATAAATGTAAATTCATTGGGCATTTTAATTATTTATGTCAGTATATGGTGCTAGGAATAGAAGTTGTATCTGGAAAACAATTATAACCAAACATTTTAGTTCATAAAACAGGCACAATAGGCAATTATGTATCGAATGAATACTGTGAACAGTTTAAATAAATTATTGTCTATTTCTCTTAATTGTTGGATGACTGTGTTAATTATATCATATATTTTCTAAACTTTTTCGGAATTTCTTATAGGTAATATCCTCACTACAATAATTTACGTTTTTTTAATGAAAGTCATTGTAGTTAGATACGGTTTTATAACTTTCCATACCCAGATGATTGGGCTTTCCCTGACAGCTTGTAACTTACTGTGTGTTGCTTCTCTAAGACAACTTTTCAACTTTCTTGAAGATCCATCACTATGTAAAGTGCAGAGATAATATGAAAAGTGCATGCACAAGACAGAGAGAAATAATCTAAAGCAGTAACAACATTCTTAAAGTGCACCTACAGTATAACCTGCAGACTGTCAGTTATGTTATGGGCTGAATTAATATTTGTGAAAATTTATTATTGCATCAATATTAAATCATTAGGAAGGAGTGATTCATAAATATTTAGCTTAAAATGCCCTAGTGATGTTGCAGGTTTCTTGTAGTCACTGTAAACTGCAATCTATTGAATATTGATTTGTCTCACAAAATTGCTACCTCCACTGTATGGAGTTGACAGGTACTATTTAAGTGAAGAGGACATTAACATATTCCCTTTCAATACAAAATCAACACCTTCACATAGGGCATAAAAGCAAGAAAGTCACAAGGCTAATAAACATCATGGAACTTTCAGTATTGGCATGCATATGGCTTCTTTTCACCATATAGATGCATGTAAATGCATGCGTTGAACTAATACAGATTATATAGTAAATTAAAAATATATAAAAATATACCAGAGTATTAGTAAATAAAGATTCTGGTGCTGCTGTTGAGTTTGAACATTTATTATTTCAATCTCACAGATATAAAATACCTCATGTACAGTTTTGAGCAAGCAAAAGAAGGAGCATATTTGCACCTTGGCAAAACCATGTTGCATTTCAGGGGGGCAAATATAAAATGAGCAGATAGTTTTAAATTTGGTCAGTAAGTGTTAGCTATAGTATAGTACATGTAAAAGCAGCCGTATATTTTTTTGCATTCAAAAAAATCATCCATTTGCACCCTTTGCATTTTACTATGATTTAAACAGAAGAAAACTTGTGTGAAAACTTTATGCTAATTCTAGTAAAAGCCTTTCCTCTGGTGTACAACCATGCATCCTTATGTGCAAGGGCTGGGACATCCACTTTTAGCGTATGCAGTCGCATCCATGCCACTTTGTACATCGTTGGTGGACACTTAGACCAGTCCCAAGCAGTTTTTCCTGATTTGCCAGGTCCAATATTGGATATGGAAAAAGCTTAACTAATCTAGTGTGTAAGGAGCATGTTTGTGGAACATAGGTGGGTACAGTATGTTTAAGAAATGTTGGGCGCATGATTGAAAAAAGCAGATGTAAATTGTAAACATTTATGTTTCTGTTAAGCTAGTAAACAGGAGGTCATGTGTGTGGTAAGGGGGGCTTGTTTGTTAAAAAGTCTGGTGAATGGGGGGTATATGTGCTAAAAGCTGGCAAGTAGCAGACGTGTGTGAAAAGCTATTGAGTAGATTAACATGTTTGCTAAAAGCTTATTAGCATATGTGAAAAAAGCTGTAGAATAGGGGCATGATTAGGATAAACTGATAGGCAGGGGGGCATGGATGAGAATAGCTGCTAGGCTTAGGGCTTGTATGAGAAAAGCTCCTGGGCAGTAACGCATGTATGAGAAAAGCAGCTGGACAAGTGGGCATGTATAAGAAAAGCTGTTAGCAGAAATATCTTGCATGAAAAGAGCTAGTGAACAAAGGCACATGTTGCCCAAGGATGTGTGAGAAAAGCTGGAAGGCAGGGGGTGAGTGTTACAAAAGCTGATGGGCACTTGGAGCATTCAGGATACAAGCTGCTGGGTATGGGTAAATGTGATAGAAGAGGTGGTGAACAGGGGGACACATTCAGATACATATTGTGGTGAGGGGTAGCAGTGGCGTCACAAGCGGGGTGTGGGCTGCACCATGGAGTCACCCGCTGAGGCAGAACAACACATAACATGCAAACATGGAAGGGCAGGAATAGGTCAAACAAAAAAAATTGTAAAATAGAAATAGCAACTGATTCTATATTAATATGCATTATATAGCCTTTATACAAAAAAAATCTAAATATATAAACCTCACAAATATTATAGAGAAGGTATGAGATCTATATTCAGAATAGAGAATAGACAATTACTGTACTAATACTTATTCATTTTCCATTTTGTATTAGGATCTCAATGACCTTCTTGACCTGTTTGAGGATTATATATTTAGATAGATAGCCTTTATATTAACATTACTATTGCAATCAGAATATATTTTCTGCAGTATTGACATATATACAGTCAGGTCCATAAATATTGGGACATTGACAGAATTTTCATATTTTGGCCTCTATTCACCACTACAATGACTTTGAAATGAAACAAACAAGATGTGATTTAACTGCAGACTTTCAGATTTAATTTGAGGGTAATTACATACAAATCAGGTGAACGGTGTAGAAATTACAACGGTTTCTATATGTGCCTCCCACTTTTTAAGGGGTCAAAAGTAATGGGACAAACTAAACAATCCTAAATCTAACTTTCACTTTTTAATACTTTGTTGCAAATCCTTTGCAGGCAATTACAGCCTGAAGTCTGGAATGCATAGACATCACCAGAAGTTGGGTTTTATCCCTGGTGATGCTCTGCCAGGCCCCTACTGCAAATGTCTTCAGTTCCTGCTTGTTCTTGGGGCATTTTCCCTTCAGTTTTGTCTTCATTAAGTGAAATGCATGCTCAATCGGATTCAGGTCAGGGGATTGACTTGGCCATTGCATAACATTCCACTTTTTAACCTTAAAAATCTCCTTGGTTGCTTATGCAGTATGCTTCGGGTCATTGTCTATCTGCACTGTGAAGCGCCGTTCAATGAGTTCTGAAGTATTTGACTGAATATGAGCATATAATATTGCCCGAAACACTTCAGAATTAATTCTGCTGCTTTTGTCAGCAGTCACATCATCAATAAATACAAGGGAACCAGTTCCATTGGCAGCCATACATGCCCACGCCATGACACTACCACCACCATGCTTCACTGATGAGGTGGTATGTTTTGGATCATGAGCAGTTCCTTTCCTTCTCTTCTCTTCCCATCACTCTGGTACAAGTTGATCTTTGTCTCATCTGTCCATAGGATGTTGTTCCAGAACTGTAATGGCTTTTTTAGATGTTGTTTGGCAAACTCTAATGTGGTCTTCCTGTTTTTGTGGCTCACCAATGGTTTGCATCTTGTGGTGAACCCTCTATATTCACTCTTGTGAAGTCTTCTCTTGATTGTTGACTTTGACACATATACATCTACCTCCTGGAGAGTGTTCTTGATTTGGCCAACTGTTGTGAAGGGGTTTTTCTTCACCAGGGAAATAATTCTTTTGTCATCCACCACAGTTGTTTTCCGTGGTCTTCCGGGTCTTTTGGTGTTGCTGAGCTCTCCGGTGCGTTCTTTCTTTTTAAGAATGTTCCAAGCAGTTGATTTGGCCACACCTAATGTTTTTGCTATCTCTCTGATGGGTTTGTTTTGATTTTTCAGCCTAATGATGGCTTGCTTCACTGATAGTGACAGCTCTTTGGATCTCATATTGATAGTTGATAGCAACTGATTCCAAATGCAAATGTCACACCTAGAATCAACTCCAGACCTTTTACCTGCTTAATTGATAATGAAATAACGAGGGAATAGCTCACACCTGTCCATGAAATAGCTTTTGAGTTGATAGTCCCATTACTTTTGGTCCCTTAAAAAGTGGGAGGCACATATTGAAACTGTTGTAATTCCTACACCGTTCACCCGATTTGGATGTAATTACCCTCAAATTAAATCTGAAAGTCTGCAGTTAAAGCACATCTTATTTGTTTCAATTCAAAACCATTGTGGTGGTGAATAGAGGCCAAAATCCGAAAATTCTGTCAATGTCCCAATATTTATGGACCTGACTGTATGTATATAATATATATTTGTATCTTTATTTTTGCTTTTTGGAAAACCCTCTCTAGATCTCTGGGCCTGATTCAGAGCCGCTCATAAGCGGCCGCTCGTTCGCTCTGAGTGATGTTCGCACAACAGCGCATGCGTATGGGTTGTAATACGCAGTCGCGAACCAGTCATTGCGGTCGGAAATTGTGTGCTCGCAAAATAGTGAATGCCTGCTAATTTGAGTGACAGAATGAGGCTTTGTGGGTGGTAACAGGGGAAGGTGCTTGAAAACGGGGAGTGGAGATCCGAACGCAGGCGTGCCAAATGGTCAAAATGGGCATTTTAAGGGTGTGCATAATTAACAAAGCAGCGTCATCGACCACGTCACTTGGTTGTCTTTTAGCCTGAACTGCTCGCATGATTGCGGCAGGAAAATGCTACCACAAGCACTGCGAGCAGTTCAGACGCCTTTCGATGTACTCGATTAATCAAATAAATAGCGGAGATGACGTAGAATGCATGCGGCCAGGGGGCGTTTTTAAAAAAATAGCGAGCGCATGTATCGTTCGCTCGTTCAGACATAGAGGCGTCAACAGACTGCAAAGAGCGAGCGCTCTATTTAAATATCCAGCCCCTTTTTCTGAACGAGCGAGCGCACATAGCATCCGTCTCTGAATCAGGCCCTCTGTCCCAATCCAGTGGTGGAATACAACAAGAGCCTCATTCTGAAAAATAACTTTAGAGTAATACAGTCAGTGTATTACTCTAAAGTCTGAATTGAGCAATGGCCTCGATTCAGACCTGCTCGCTAGATGCGTTCGCATGCAACCAGCTTAAGGAAATCCGGCAAAGGCAGGCGATCGCACGGCAAGGCATTAACACACCCTCTATGTCTTGGTATTCAATCACGGTGTGAATTAATATGTCCACCAGCCTGTCTTAAGATGCCCACTGATGCACTTCATCTCCAGGAAGTGTAGGCAACCATCAGTAACATAGAGTACCATCTGAAGTGAACATAGCACTTGTGGTTGACCATACCCTACCGCAAACACTGCGAGTGCTTCAAAGTAAATTTCGCCCATGTGACATGTACTATGATGCTCCATCTTAATGCATACCTCTGAAATGGAGTTAAGATGCTCAGGCATGCCTGCGTTCACACCTCCACTCCCCGTATTTTTAAAGACCAACACCTGTTACCACCCATAAATGACTAGTCCTGTCACTCATTCTGCTGGACTGGTTATGCGCAGTGAGTGAACGCTTACCAATCACATGGACTAGGTCATACATATGCACTGCGATGCAGATGCATGTGCTCATTGCAAAACATCGGCAGCTACAAGCAAATGCAGCCTAGCGAGCGGGGCTGATTCGGGACCAATGTTTTTCAACAATTTCCTTTTGGTGTTTTTAATTATCTCCAGATTTTGCAAAGGATATTTTTGTGGGTAAGGTCTAGTACTTAGTTTGCTGATGCTGAGTAATGCATTATGTCTGGGCGCAGTGATGTATGAGGAGTGTTTTACTGTTTGAGTGATGGCATGTATGAGTGATAGTGGGTAAGGGTTACTATGTACTGCACTGATAGATGGACAAACAGTATTTCAGTGGATAAGTGGTGTATTGCTTAAGGCTAGGTGTGGTGGTTGAAACCAGATAATGTCTGCCACTGAGCCTAAGAAACCATCGGTACAATCGAGTACCATCGCAGCCTCACGCACACTTGCACAATCTCTGACCTTACTCAGAAATTGCTAGCTTCCTCTCACACTATGAGTCCTCAGACTGTGTATGACATCGCAGTGGCTAATCTATGCATGCCCCTGCGATGGCATTGAAATGCACTGGTATGCCTGAATTTTTGCTGACCACACTCCCATCACCACCCACAAACGACACTTCCTATCAATCACTCTGCGATGGGTATGCCTAGTCACTGCAATCACAGTCCCAATCCTAGTGGAGTACTCGCACATGCACACCCTGATGCATGCGCATGTGCAGAATGCAAAAATCAACCAATTGCATGCATATTAGCAATTGCAATCCTTGCTGAATCAGGACCCCAGTTTGTTGTATCCAGTTCCTATATCTGGTTTTCAAGTCTCCTATACCATCTTGCACACTAGTCTGGTTTTACCACTAAGATTTGTTCTTACAGCCACGATTGGATCCAGCAGATTCCTCCAACCATCAGTCTCATCTGATGCTTCCAACATTGGACTCATATCAATTAAGTCCTTCAATTCTTCAACATCATTCCAAACTGATCAAGTTCATCAATTCTTCAACTTCGGATTCAAATCCATCAAGTTCTTCAATTCATCAACATCGGTCCCCAACCTGATCAAGTTCCTCAGTTTATCAACATTGGACTCATAGCAATTATGTTCTTCAATTCTTCAACATTGGTCTCAAACTGGTCAAGGTTATCAATTCTTCAATATCAGATTCAAATCCATCAATTACTTCAATTCATCAACATCAGTCTCAAACCAATCTAGCTCTCAATCCAGCATCATTGGTCCCAATTTGATTCTGCTCATTCAGCATTATATATCCAGTTCCATTTCAACCAACAGTACTGTTCTGTACAGACATTCTATTCTTGTCCTTGCATTTGGGCCCATAATCCACTACTATATCTCTACCTCCTCACATCAATACATGAGAAAGTCCAGGCTCAAGCCACCCAAGTTCCATGCGTCTCAAATCTCCTTTTCAGCCTTCCACGTCTGTTCCAACCCAAACCAACACTCAGGAGTGACAGTTTGTACTGATGCTATGGATCCAGACAAGAATTAGACACAAGCTGCTGGGTTTACACCTGATCTTGTTGCTCAGCTAGAACACCAAGAGGCAACACAATGTCAGGTAGTACAGTTTCTCCAAAAACTGACTAACCAAATGGATAACATTAAGTCCACTCTTAGAGGTTCAGGAGCTGCCACTTCATCCATTCCAATTTATCCGGTTACAGTTTCCTCAGTGGTACCTCGTCTGCACTTTCCTACTCCTGCAAAAATTGATGGGATTTCCTAAATCTATGTGAAATACATTTCGAGCTCCAACCAAGCAATTTTCCTACAGACTGTACCTGTGTGACACATATATCATCTCCCTATTATCTGGATCTGCCTTAGACTGGGCTTCACCATAATGGGAAAGATTGGATCCCATCTTAACATCATCTAAGGAATTCATCATAGCATTCCACCGAATCTTTGATGAGCCTGGGATAGTGTTGTCTGCATCTTCAGATCTTCTACATCTGCACCAGGGTTAAAATGATGTAGGCCAGTATCTGTTGCAGGTTCAAATACTGGCATCAGGACTCCCTTGGAATGATGGAGCATTTTATGCAGCTTTTTGGAGTGGCTTATCCGACAAAATTAAAGATGTTCTTGTTACTTGTGATCTCACGGACAGGTTAGAGGGCTTAATTTCTATGTGCGCCAAGGTGGACTTATGTTTCAAAGAACAAGCTATTGATAGAGGGAGATTCATTCATTCCAAACCTCAAGCAACAGCCTTGCCTCCCAAAGAGGAATTGATGCACATCAACCATTCTTGCCTATTCCAGGAAGAACGCTGAAGGCAACAGTCTGAGAAACCTGTCTATACTATGCTGCTCTGTCTCATCAGATCAACAATTGTCCCAAGTATCCGGGAAACTCCCACTCCTATCTCATCAGATCAACAATTGTCCCAAGTGTTTGGCAAACTCCAACTCCTGGAGTCCATTTCTCTCCAAAGAAAACCAATTGCATTCTCTCTATTCAAGTGGCCAAGCGCTTCAAGCAAGTTTCTGCTCTGTTGGATTCAGGTGCAGCTGGCAATTTCATCACATCTGAATTAGTCCAGCAGTGGGCATTACCAACCAAGAATCTGCTTAGCCTATCTACATTTTTGGAGGGAGCGGTTGGTGAACAGACGTGTAAGTAAAAATTAAGTTGGATACCAAAAATTAATATTTCATAGATTTTCTCTTTCTGAGAATATTATACATATATTATAACATCCGGTGGTGCTCTCCTAGAGTCACAAACTGAAGTTTATGGAGAAAAAAGGAAACTGTCTTTGTTGAGGGCATGATTTGTTAATATTAAAACTTAACTTTAATGACCATCCTTTAAAATATTCTATTCCCACTTGCAAAACTTTAGAAAAAAGACACAATGGGCCTGATTCAGACCCACTTGCGAGCGGCTGTCCGCTCGCAAGTGGGTCGATGTTATGGACTGAGCATGCGCACGACGGAGGGAGCTCCGTCGTGCGCATGCGCCAGACGCGACGAGCGAAGGAAAGTCCTTCGCTCGTTGTGTCTGATCAAAGGGGGCGTGCTGTCGATGTTGATTGACAGCACGCCCCCTTTGGTAGGCGTGCCGGGGGCGTGCCTCCCTGACGGGGGCGTTCCCACGGGAACGCCTCCCGTCAGAAGCCGGCCCACTGACATCACTAGTGATGTCAGTGGGAGTGATTTTGGCTCTGATAGAGCCAAAATCACTCCGGAGCTTGCGGTTGAAAACCTCAACCGCAGGCTCCGGCTCGCAATTTCGATGGTCGCGATGGTCACGACCATCGCGGCCATCAAAATGCACGCTCGTATAGCCTGTGGGTGGTGACCCACAGCTATACGAGCGTCCAGGAGGACGCTCCATTTTCATGGAGGCCGGCCCTCATTCAGAGCGTGCGCTCTGCTCAGAGCGTACGGCTCTGAATGAGGGCCAATATTTATAAACAAGTATTAAATAGTCTAAAGAATATTTTTTTACAATATATATGTAGACACTTGTTTTGAAATTTGTGATCTCTCACATATTTTTTATGCTTTTTGAACAACCCACAAAAAAACTTTTTTGTTGCGGATGTGTGGATTACAATTGTGCACATACCATTGTCACTGATATAAGTCATTGGTGTCAGAAAAAAACCTTTGAAAGAGAAAGATTCAGCAAGAGTAGCTTTCTGTAGCAAGCTTAGCTTGTATCATTAAGTTGTTGCTACATGTATCCTTATCCAGCAACAAAACAGTAAAAGTACATCCCTGTTCAAGGGGATATAGATATATACTTGAAGAAAAGATGTAATCTCTGATCAGGAAAATATCTCACTGTAGCTTATAGATATTTGCAGTAATGATTTTTCATAAAAAATACCTCATGTTTCATTGTATATAAAGATACCTTATTAGTTAATGTAAATAAGGAAATTATAGAAAAGGTCAGAAAAGCATGTCTATCATCCTATCTAACTCCATTGATGGAATCTGAATCTTAGGGGGCACAATTACTCTTCAGACTTGACATCTGCGAGTCAAGATTGGTGCTCTGAACTATGAACTTTTAAGTTTTCTTGTCATACCCAGGGCCTCGCTTGCCCTGGCTCCATCTGCATAATCCTCAAATTGATTGATAAACCTCACAAATAACTACTTGGGGATCTTCCTGCTTCGATTCTTCCTTCAAAAAAGTTATAAGTCACCCATAGTTTTATTATTTGCCATACTTAACTTAAACTTAACCATCTAAAATAACGACACTGACAACGGAATAGATTTGCAAAAAGAGGTCGCAGCCAAATGTTTTTAAATCGGATTGTAAATTGATCTGTATATTCGAGCATGGTGCGAAAAAGCAGTGCTAACTCGGCTACAACCCATATGAAGAGTGTATTACTAAGATGGGGGTGGAGAATCCACCACCAAGTGTGAGCTGTCTTGAGTAGTACCATCCCCCCTTAATCTAGCACAGTGCTGATCCCGCCATAAGATGGAGACCTGGTCCTCCCCTAAGGCAGCAACCAACTCGCCTCTCTCAAAGGGGGGATGCTAGCCAAGTTCAGCTGAACTACATTGAGCCACCGAGGAACACTACTTTCTGCCAGCTGCACCTCACCTGATGGAAGAAAACATAGAAATAACATTCCAACGAATAACATTGGCCCAAGCCGATTCAAAAATTACAGGGTGGGTGGGATCACAACTGGAAAAGAGGAAGCTGACTCCTCCCAGTACCCTATCATTCCTAAACAGAGCCCGCCTAAACAGGTCCCTGATAAGCTTTCGGCTCTGAGTGATCCATTACAATTACCAATAACGAGACTGCAACCCAAAGCCAATTCTAACCAGTACTAGTACAATAAAAAATAGGGTGCTTATGTCCTCTCATGCTTATGCTAGCATTGCGTGCTTTAAGTCACCCATAGTTTTATTATTTACCATACTTAACTTAAACTTAACCATCTAAAATAATGACACTGACAACGGAATAGATTTGCTAAAAAGAGGTCGCAGCCAAATTTATTTAAATCAGATTGTAAATTGATCTGTATATTCGAGCATGGTTGTGAAAAAGCAGTGCTAACTCGGCTACAGTCCATATGAAGAGTGTATTACTAAGATGGTGGTGGAGAATCCACCACCAAGTGTGAGCTGTCTTGAGTAGTACCATCCCCCCTTAATCTAGCACAGTGCTGATCCCTCCATAAGATGGAGACCTGGTCCTCCCCTAAGGCAGCAACCAACTCACCTCTCTCAAAGGGGGGATGCTATCCAAGTTCAGCTGCACTAAGTTGAGCCACCGAGAAGCACTGCTTTCTGCCAAATACGGGGTCCACTGATGATGTACCGCCACCAGCTAATTAGGACCACTAACTACCTCCAATACCAGACAAAAGAGCTGAGAAAAATAAGACCAAACATTCTCCTGCCAAATGCACTCCATCTGATCTATAGAAGTCAACTTCTTCATAACGGAGTCAGGGGTGCTTGATAACACGCCCGCCCAGACTTGCTACAGAACGAGACACCGCAGCATTCAGTTTTCTCCTCACTCTATCTAAAGCTGCGCCACCTTGTTCCCATCTCCAGAATCTACGTGGAATAACTTCTGATCAGACTAACTGAACCTGCGGCCAATGCTCAGCAATTATCTGAAAGTCTCTCTTCATAGCAATGATGATCTCTACACCTTTACACATACCCAAATCATTGCCTCCGAGATGGATGACCAAGCAGTCTGGGGCACCCCATTTCTTCTCTGAATCCCAAAGAAGAGTCAAAAGGCCATTCCATCTGAAACCCCGCACCCCAATCCAGCGTACATTACAGGGGTTCTTGTGAGCAAGGGGGTGTCTGCCAGCCCAATACACATACGAATGCCCTACAATCCACACCCTATCAAATACCCTACCACAACCTGTAACGGAAAATTTTTTTAAAGGAACATTAGTGCTTACATACCATAGCATATTAACCAACAACCAGGGAGGGAAAACTGAGTTGTTTGAGTGACCCAGATGGAGGTGAACAACACCAAAACCTCAATTGAGGGCAAAAGGTGAAAAGAACTCCACTACCCCCTAGTGGCGGGTAGCTTAAGGCACTGGGTTTCCCAAAAATCAAACTTTCATGAAGCGCTATCTAATTAGGCAGTATGTCACCTATAACATAACCTTTATAAGCAGAAGACTTCCACTGACATAATCATTTGATTGCTTCGCTGGAAAAACCCACTGCTGCTGCACAAGTGGCCGCACCAATTCTAAACGAGTGCGTGCCATAATGCTCTACTGGCAAATCAAGGGCTATCAAACAACGTTTAAAAATTGAAGAGAATTGAAAATGCGAGAGCAGTGAAAGGTCCTCATGAACTAGCCATTGCAAACCACCACGCGGACGCTGGATGCACAGGAATTGACAACCAATGTCCTCTACCTAATTGGTCGGTTTATGATCTCTGAATTTTTAGCAAGATCAAGTCCGATTTTACCATCACATAAACCATTAGAATCCCAGTGTGCATTGACTTCTTGCTAGCAGCCACCAGTTCACCTACCCGCAGCACCCCGAAAAATGCCAAAACGAACACCAAACTGAACAACACCACCTCATAATCACCCAGGGCCACTCCTGCTACTGACACCACGAGATTCTTCAATAAACTGGTATCGACTGGCCTACGAGAATCACCTGGACCCCCCTGCTCCCTAGCCCAACCCTTCAAAGCTTGGGAAAAAATAAACTACTTAGTTGGGTCTACCAAGCCACACAAGTGTGAAAAATACGAAATGCCAGCCAAGGCACCGGACATTGCCACCTTAGACTGGCCCTGCTCATGCCACAACCAAACGAATTGCAACATGTTATCCTGAAGGTCTTACACTGATCTATTTTAGCTATGAAGGCCAGCCAGGAGTCCCACGCTGCCGTATAGGACCTTAAGGTGTTCGGTGCCAAAGCTCTCAGTGCGAGTCCATCGATGCCGGCCTGAAGATATGCCAGAAATGAGCAGGACAAAGTAAGCCATGAACGCTGGCTGTGGGCACCAACGACCTAAACCTAGACCATTGAATATGAGATAAAGCATCCACTATCTCGTTTTCTACGCCCGGGACAAGCTTGGCCCTGAAATCAATGTTCCCTATCAGACATAATAATGTTAAATGTCTAAGCAAACTGAAAGTCTGGGGACAAACAGTCCTCTGGTTGTTAATGGCCTGAACCACCCCCAGATTGTCGCACAGGAAACTTATGCTATGATTACTAAGCTGTGCAGCCCAAATCTCTACTGCCACTACAATTGGGAACAACTCCAGGAGGAGCATATTGGCTGTAAAACCGGCATCTCGCCAATTTTGTGGCCATGCTTCCGTGCACCACTGACCCTCGAAAAAGGCCCCAAAACCCCATGCTCCAGACGCATCCTTATAAAGATGGAGTTCAGAGATGGCCACCATCTTGGGTAACCAAATCTGCATCCTGTTGAAGTCCTGCAAAAACACGCACCACAAGCGCATGTCCTCCTTGAGCTCCCTAGTCAAATGAATTAAATGGTGTGCCTTTTTTACTCCTGCTGTGGCCCTCTCTAACCTACGGCAGAAGATCCTACCCATAGGAATCACTCGGCAAGACAAATTAAGCAGGCCGAGTAAGGACTGCAACTGCTTTAAGGAAATCTTTTTTGTGGAAAGGCAAAGGCCTAGGTACTCACGCATCTTAGCGACTTTATCGTGGGGCAACCGACATAAACCCATCATGGTATCAATTTCGATACCTAAATAGGACAACACTGTGGTAGGCCCTTCCATCTTTTTCACCGCAATGGGAACACTCATAACACGAAAAAGAGCCTGAACTGATAAAAGCAGCTCGCTGCAAATGTCGCTTTCAGCTGGACCAACTAATAAGAAATCATCTAAATAATGGGCTATTCCAGACTCCCCTGAACCCACCTGGATGCACCATTGCAGGATTGAGCTGAAACATTCAAAAATGGAGCAGGAAATGGAGCAACCCATTAGCAAACATTTATCTACAAAATATGAACTATCAAACTTAAAACCTATGAATTTAAAAGACTCGGGGTGCAATGGAAGTAGCCTGAAAGCAGACTCTATGTCTATTTTCACCAATAATGCTCCCTTACCAAACTTCTGCACCATCCGAAGGGTTTCCTCAAAAGATGGGTAAGCGATGTTGCAGTCTTTAGAATCCAGCGCATCATTAACGGACTCCCGGTCCGGATAGGACAGGTGCTGGATCAACTGAAATTTACCCACCTCTTTTTTTAGGGAAAACCCCCAATGGAGAAATGCACATATCTACCAAGGGAGGAGACGGGAAAGGCCCGAATCCACCTCAGCCGTTACTTTGTCCTTCACAATATCTGGGTAATCCCTGGCTGATTTAAGGTTCCTTTTCGCCAACACAAAAACTGGATGAACTACCGGCAAATGAAAACCCTCACGGAAACCTTGCAACAAAAAGGCGGCTTCCGCTTTAAGCAGATAGCGGCCCAACCACCGCTCAAGAACTTTGATTTTAACTGGGGAAAAAGCTTTACTTAGTACTACGCTGCTCGCTTTGCCCAGCTGTTTGCCTACTTGGATGCTTGCAATCTTTGACCGCGTGACCACCTCCGCATGACAGGCAGGCATGTTTAAAATGGCAGCTTGAGCCTCTGCTACACTGGCCATTATTAAAGGCAAAGCATTTACCCTTTCCTGCTGTGTTGAAACCTAGGCGGGCAACAAAGGGCTGTTTACGGGCAACGTTTGTCTCGGTGGTGGGTTTTTTCTGTTGGGTGACCTCTAGCCAAACCTCTACATCCTTATAACTGAAGCTAAAGATCTTCTGGCCATCCTGTTTCTTACGGAAAGCCTCATCATATTGGCGCCAAACGTTCTGCCTGGCAGACAACTGCATGCTATGCACTAGGTGCAAGTACTTTAGGATGTTTAAAAATTTGGCAGGCCTAGTCTCCGTATAACAAGCTGCAAAAATGTAAATCCCACAAAGCCAATTTGCGTAGCTGTGCCGAGTTTCCTCGGCCGCCACACCCCCCGCTTTAGCAAGGTCCAAGGCTTTTTTGGCGTTGTGCGTAATAGAGAACATGTCCACGTACTTGCCTTTCCTAGTACGCTCCCTAACCTTTGATCTAACCCATCTCAAAATGGCAGTATTAGAGCAGTGTACTGCATCGCCTGTTGCATCCGGAGCCGAGCTCCCCGCTGAACTACGGCCTCTATTTGGGCTTCTACGCTTCCCTTTTAACTGCTGAACAAAGTAGAACATTAGCTTACGCGGTTTCTCAACTGAGCTAGATGAGTCAGACGAATCCTCAGAGTGTGATAACTCAACAGTGTTATGCGGCAATGTTATCTCACCTGCTCCAGAAGTCGATGGGATAGCGGACCCCACAGCGGAAGCCGAATCTTGAATCACGTGTGCCCACCACGTTTTGAAGTAACAAAGCTGGAATATCATCTGTGGCAGCAGCATCTGGAGCCAGTACGGCTGGAGTCAGGGGATCCTGTGAACTAGGAATATCCACGTTAGTAACATTCAAAGCGGAAACAGAAACTGCTGCGGGGGTGAGAGGTGGGTCTAGTGCGGGCGGCTAAGCCGGTGTTTGTACATGGCTAATGCGAGGTGGTCGAATAGGTGGGGGGGCACTGGCAAAGGGGGTTGTGGGATGGTTTCCTGCTGCAAAAAATACCCTGGCACCTGCTGGGATATTTGATGTTGAAGGCTATATAATGCAGGGGCGGTATAGAACTGTTGACCTACAAAGGGCAGTACTGCCTGTTGCAAGTAATGGCCCAAAGCCTGGGACAGCTGTTGGTCAAAGTACTGCTGTGCATATGCAGGAAGGGTGGGCGGGAATGCTTGCTGACTGAAACTATGGCCAAAATAAGGGGACCACTGTGTTCCCAATGTAGGGCCGTACACAGAAAGCTTGTGCTGCACAGGACCACTGATGGGAATATTAGGCACCTGCTGTAATGGTGCCATGACAGGGAACAACAGCTGCGGCGTGACAAGGGTGCAGCGAGCGGAGACAATGCAATGTCCATCCGCAGCAACCCCCTGACTCATGGGGGAAGCATGAAGCCCAGCCGGGCTGGAGAATAATTGAATCCCAGAAGGGGACTGATTCTGAGCAGGGGTAAGCAGCCCCACCCTCCCTGCCCCTAGGGCAGAAGAGGGCAGTAATGCAGGGCTGCGCAGGCGCTGGGGATCCACTAGTGCTGCTGTTAGGAGGGGGGTGGGGCCATGGACTGGGATGAGTGACCCCACTCTCCCTGCTCCCTGATCAATAGTGGCCATTAATGCAGGGCCATGAAGGCCCTGCACACCTAGGGATGGAATGTGGATGTGGGTAAACACAGGAAAATATGGGTAATAAGAAAGAAGCAAGTGTAACAAACAGCTATAAAGAGTTAATGAGTGTGACACTGAGGTACTTATCCAGATGATCACAACTGGAAAAGAGGAAGCTGACTCCTCCCAGTACGCTAATATTCCTAAACAGAGCCCGCCTAAACAGGTCCTTGATAGGTTGTCGGCTCTGAGTGATCCATTACAATTACCAATAACGAGACTGCAACCCAAAGCCAGTTCTAACAAGTACTAGTACAATAAAAAACAGGGTGCTTATGTCCTCTCATGCTTATGCTAGCATTTGCATGCTTTTCCAATATGCTCTGCAGTACCATCTCATCTGGATACTCCTCCTCTGATGTATTCAGTAAAGCTGGTGATGATATTCGCCATAAATGGGATTGTCAAATTGAATTAATCCCTTGGAAATCTCCTCCCAGAGGGAGAATTTATCTGCTATCTTCCCAGAAACAAAAGCCTTGACTGACTAAAACCAAGAGAATTTGGAAAAGGGTTAATTCACCCTTCCACCTCTCCCACTGGTATGGGTTTCTTTTTTTTATCAAAGAAAGGATGGAGGTCTGCGCCCCTACACGGGCTACAAGGGACTGAATGAAATCACCATTAAAAACTGCTCTCCCTCTTATCACAGAGCTTTTGACCGAGTCAGTGGAGTTACCATCTTTACCATATTGGACTTTCGAAGAGCATATAATCTCAAACAAATTCAGGAAGGAGATGAGTGGAAGACAGCAGTTAACACCTGCGACAGTCACTACGAGTACCCCCGTTATGCCCCTCGGCCTCAGCAACGCTCCCACAGTATTCCAGCACTATCTTAATGAGATTTTCCATGATCTGTTGTACAAATATGTTGTTGTCTACCTTGACAATATTTTCATATTCGCCAATGATCTGGAAGAACATGCCGGTAAGTGAAGGAGGTTCTGACACATCTCCATTCCAATTATCTGTACTGCAAATTGGAGAAGTGTGTCTTTGAGGTCAAGTCTATTCCCTTCAAAATGGACCCAGAAAAGCTCCAAACAAATCAGGAATGGCTGTTTCCTAATACTCTTGGGACTGTTCAGTGCTTCCTTGGGTTTGCAAACTACTATCGCAAATTCATAAACAACTTTTCCACCATCATTGCACCTATTACCGCTCTCACCCAGAAAGGTGCCAATCCATCCCGATTATCACAGAAATCAAAGGAAGCCTTCCAAAAAATAAAAAAGAAGTTAATTTCAGCTCCTGTTCTTAGTCAACAGACATTCATCTTGGAAGTCAATGCTTCTTCTGTAGGAGTTGGAGCTGTGGTCAATGCGCTCCTGATGGTCTTCTCCATCCCTGTGGATTTTTCTCCAGAAGATTCACTCCGGCTGAGTGCAACTGCTCTATTGGGGATCAAGAACTTCTCACTATAAAGTTAGCCTTAAAGGAGTGGTGCTATCTTTAGGAAGGAGCTGTGCATCCCATTTCCATTCTCATAGACCACAAGCCCTTTGTCTGAATCCGAGGCAAACCAGATAGGCTTTCTTATTCTCATGATTTAACTTCAAATTGTGTTTTCATCCAGGGGTCCAGAACTGAAAGACTGATGCTCTCTCTTGCTCCATGAAGCAAGAAAAAAGTCTATATCCACTAAAAAGCATCTCATCATTGATTCAGTGGCTTTCTCTGCAGTCAGAGTAGAATCCTCACCACCTGTTGGGAAAGCTCTTCTCAAGCCTGCATTACACAAGAAACTGCTACATTGGGCTCATGCAGGCATACAAAAGACCTTCATGTTAATTTTCAGTTCTTACTGGTGGCCCTCTCTCAGAAAAGATGTCCATGATTTAATTGCCTCTTGTAACAAGTCCACCCAGCATAAAGTGTCTCGGCAGTCTCTAGCTGGGCAGTTACTTCCTCTATCTGTTCCTCATCAACTGTGGTCACATCTGTCAATAGACTTCATTAACGACCTTCTGGTTTCAAACAAATTCAAAACCATCTGGGAGGTAGTTTACTTTCTTCACCAAGATGGCTCACTTCATACCCCTCACTGGTCTTCTGTCAGCTCCCAAGTTGGCTCAATTATTCATACAAGAAATCTTCAGACTTCATGGACTACCTCTGGAAATATCTCTGACTGGGCAGAGCAGTTTGTTGCCAAGGTTTGGCGTTCCTTGTGTTCTTGAAGTCAAGCTCAATTTCTTCACTGACTACCACCCCCAGTCTAAAGGCCAGACAGAAAGAGTGAACCAAGATCTGGAGTGTTTTCTTTGTTATTATGTATCCTCTTCTCAGGACAACGGGGCTGAACTGCTTCCTTGGGTGGAACTTTGTCACAACAATCAGTACCATTCTTCATCTGGTTCCATGTACTTTTATAGCACTTATGGCCTCCACCCTCAAGTTCGTGAACTTTAGCCTTTTCCTGTCTCATAGGTTGCTCCCTAAATGTGTTTTCCATCCTCAGTATCTCATTTGAATATTCTCCCTTTACTTAAACAGTCATTGAGGTTACATATGTATGTTTATGTACTTATCTAACACTCAGCAAGGAACGGACCAATCTTCCAATTGTTTCACTCAAAAGATTTTGCCATCCTCTTCTAATGCATAAATCAGCACGTGTTATCACAAAACAGCATTTGTTCTTCTTGACCACAGGTTATATTTCCATAAATTACTATGTGGGTCATGTAATACTGTAGTCCACAATTTTACCTGCAGAATTTCAGTGAGACTGCTGCTAAATTTAAGGCCTGATAGCTGATTGTGGCTTTAATTTTAGAGGCAGTCTTGCTGAAATGCATCTGGTTCCATAAAATTGGAACCTATTCCTTAATCCTCTACCCCTATGGGGCATATTCAATTGGGGATGAGAATAACAAAAATGCTGCCCCTGCTATGTTTTCCTGCAGATACAGGATTTTTGCTATTCAATTAGATGCTGTGTTTGTTAGATTTTGAGCACTGTGAGGTTTTTTCCTCGCACCTCCAGGACAAGTGTGATTTTTCTTAAAATTGTTAATTTTAGGAAAAATCAGCAGGACTTGCTCTAAGACCCCGGCTGCACATGAGGACTAGTTAAACAATTGGAAGTTTTCAAATAGCTTAATTAGTCCTTAATTACTCACCTTCTGAACCAGTGTCTTCTGCATCCAGCATCGGGACCTGGTCTAATACAGAAGCGGTGAGTATGAAGTGTGTGTGTGTGTTTGTTAGTGTTTGTAAGTGTGTATGAGTGAGTGTGTGTATGAGTGTATGTGTGACCCCTGGTGTGCCCCCCGTGTGAGTGTATATCTCCCTGCAGCCCTTGCTCCTTCCACTAGCCCCTGGAGCCTCCCAGCAGCCCCACGGGACCCAGAAGATCCCTGCTCAATGACAAAATGGAGTGGAAGTCACTGGGAGCTGTGGAGAGCACCAGAGACCTCCAGGCAGGTAACTATATTTTTTTTATCTTTATTTTTCACAAGCAGGGTTTTCAGAGCAGTAAACCCCGCAATAGTTTCTTCATTGGATACCATGGGTATTTGGAGTGTGCATATCAATGGTAATTCAAATTTGGGCGCTAGGGGCACAATGGGCCTCATTCAGAGGTGGTCGGAGGATGCAAGCGGTCGCTCAGAAACTGGGCGGCCACTTGCATCCTGACCGCCCACCTCTGTTGCGGTCATTAGGCTGTGGGTTAACACCCACAGCTCTAAAGACCGCTCGGGTGATGGTCGCGATGGTCAGAGACCATCAGAGAACATCGCGACCATTGGGGCTTACGACGAGACCCTAGGGTAGGATCTCACTTGTTGTAAGCCCCGGAGAGCTTCTGGCTCTGTCAGAGCTGGAAGCTCTCCACTGACATCACTAGTGATGTCAGTGGGGCCTCCCCCAAACGGCAGGCATTCCCATGGGAACACCCCCATTTGGGCTGCCAGCCCCCCGGCCCGCCTTCCAAATGGGGCGAGCTGTCAATCAACATCGACATCTCGCCCCCTTTGGAAAGAGACCCGCTACGACCGGCGCTGTCGGCCCTAGCGGGTCTAGCGCATGCGCACAAAGGAGCCGGCTCCCTCGTGCGCATGCGCACTGGCAAAACATCGAGGGGGCCGTGCGGTCGTAGACCGTACGGCCGACTCTGAATAAGGTCCAATGTTTTTTACCTTGCTATACCTCACGCCCAATTGAATATGCCCCTATGTGTGCAAAAAGTGGACTTGTGAAGTACCCTTATCATCAGTTTTAATCAGTGAATGTAAATTAAACTATTGGAAGCAAATGTCTGTTTGGGTGCTACATATTACAACACTTTTTCTCTTTACTTTCTAAAGCACCCTAATGAGGCCAAACATTTTCTTAGTTAAACTATAGCAATTTATTGAAAGTGCCAGATATATTGTAGGATTCCAGTCAAGGCATGTATAAATTAATTTCTTTACTCACTGTGGAAAGATAATTACTTTAGACTTTTGGAGCAAAAACTAAGGCATTATTAATACTGTAGTAACTACAAATGAAACCTAATGGATCATAAAATTTAAGACCGGTGTTTAAAATCTGATGTTTTTATTTTTTTTATAACCTCCCTTTAACAGTTAATCAATTAGTAACATTATTAAGTTCCAACTGCTACATACAAATTTATGCAGGAAAGCAACCATTAACAGTTAACAGTTTATGTAGAACCTCATCCTGCTACATGGTAACAATGTAATTCATGTGCATATATGCTGAAAACAGTGGAAGTTTAATTGCACTACGTTTTTAATAGGTGTATTAGCCATTCACATTATACATGCAGTAATTAAGCGATACTGCATTTAGCTCCAAATCATGCGTACATATCATGCTGTGTTTGCACAGATATAAATAACCTCTCAGTTAAGTTGTTGGGCTAATAAATATAGCACACAAGCAGCATTTTCTTACTAGAAATGTAACTTGTTTTCGGGCAAATGTTGCCTGCCTGTATACTTTCAATGTAAAGCATATACATTTCAGTACATGTGGAAATCGTCTGTAAAGGAAATTTTAGATCTGGGATTTAGTCGGTATTATTTGCCCACCGTATTACAGGAACTACAGCAATTTGCTTTTTACTGATTATCCCATTGAACAAACAAGATCATTTAAAAAACTGCCCAGGGGCTTGTTTATGCAACACTGAAATTTGAAATCCTGCTGTTTCATTGCAAATGCAGTGATTGCAAAACTTTATTTTTTTTTAAGCAGTAAATATATTATTGCCAGGATTAAAGTAGAGAGTAAATGTGTTTGAAATGAAAAACATTCACTTAAATTAGCCTCAATGGTAGTATAGTTTGGCTGATTGAAATTGATGTAAAGATGGAAAATATTACATGGTATAAAAAGCATTTCCTGTGATGTATAGTTCTAGCAATGGAGATTAAATGGAGTACAGTATATAATGCATGAGGTGTGGAAATTAATGGTTATATTTATAGGCTAGGGTCACTGTATGCCTCTTTTGTTTCAGTGGCCAAACTACACAAAATAGAGCACATACTTTTCTGAGCATGTGTGCTCAATGTGCTATTTTACACTGGAGAAGTAAGCAATGCAGCAGTGTTTTGTAAGTTTGGTAAATTTGATAAAATTGCGAAGTAATTATGTTTTAGGTTAACAAATGCCTCTAACATAATGAAAACAATTCTGGAAAAACTTGAATAGATGGTTTTCTGCACTGTATCAAATTAATAAACCTAATGTACTGTGTATATATATATATATATATATATATATATATATATATATATACATATATATACATATATATATATATATTATAAGGGCACTGTCATGCCCTTATATTAAGGCTGCATCTAAAAAAAATGGATTTCTCCATAGAAAATTCTGAAGGGGGTTGCAGGGCGTTTAAGGGGCTACACCTCAAAAGCTATAGGAGGTATGGATCTGAAATTTGGCAATGTCGGGTAGAACTGTCACTGGGTACTGCATGCCAAATTTCAGGGCAAAAACATAAAAAATTAGGACATGGCAGTAATATGAACTTCAACTGTCACATTTTTCTGACATTCTCAATTAGGAACCCTTTTCTGCTATAGTCTATGTGGGATTTTTGTTAACGCAAAACTCAGGGTAGGGGTGGAGTTTAGACTTGAAGTTTGTTTTATTAGGTAGCTATTGTGCCAGGGTACATGCTTTTGGGGTTCAGGTAAATTAGAAAGTTTCAGTTTTTAAACTATTGCCTCAAGAATGTGCCATTATAAAGGTAGGACTTTTCAACTTGTTGGGCAGCCTCAGGAGGTGCCTCCAGCAGGTGTAGTCATAGTGGCTTTACTTGGGTGCAGCAAGATGGCCGTCGTTTGCAGGCGATAGCGGACGATGGATAACGGGCAATGATAGCAGCGGCAGGGACACTGATGCGGTGGTGGGGACAGCAGCGGCGGAGGTGGTGGGGCATGCGGTGGGTTGCTGGTGTCAGTGGTGGTGCGGGGAGCGCGGGTGTCGGCAGCGGCGGAGGGTCTGGTGGTGGTGAGGGCTTGGCGGTGGGCCTGTATTCAAGAGGATCCAGTCCCCGCCAGCCATTCTGCAGCAAATGGCAGAGGTACCAAATTCAAAAATGGTGCCTCAGTGCTATTTTTAAATTCAAAGATGGCCGCAGCGAGCCAATCATGGTTCGCAGCGGCCATCTTTGAATTTCAAAAATGGCGCTAAGGTGATGTTTTTTAAATGGGCGCCACTGCCGGACTTGGCAGAATGGCTGGCGGGTACTGGATCCTCTCGGATCCATGCCAATCATGACGCATGACGTCATTGGAGGTGGCGGCACCTGAAGAGGACCATAGAAGCCTTGGGGAGGTGGCAGCCCACCAGGTGAAGATGCTGAAGCCCTGTTGGGTTGGCACCTGCCAGGCAAAGATGCCGAAGCCCTGGAGGGTTAGCGCCCGCCAGGCAAAGATGCCATATGTCCTAGTGGGAGGCAGCCATGAAAAAGAGCTAACACAGGCTACCGCCCACTAGGCAAAGACACCGAAGCCCTGGCAGGTTGGCGCCCACCAGGTGAAGACACCAGAAGTCCTAGTGGGTGACAGCTATGAAAAAGAGCTGACACAGGCTGCCATCCACTAGGTGAAGATGTCAAAGCCCTGGTGGGTTGGCACCTGCCAAGCAAAGATGCTGAAGCCCTAGCGGGTAGGTACCCGCCAAGCAAAGATGCCATATGTCCTAGTGGGTGGCAGCCATGAAAAGAGCTGACACAGGCTGTCACCCACTAGGTGAAGATTTCGAAGCCCTGGCGGGTTGGCGCCCGCCAGGTGAAGAAACCGAAGCCCTGGCAGGTTGGCACCCACCAGGCTAAGAGACAACAGAAGTCCTAGTAGGAGGCAGCCATGAAAAAGAGCTAACACAGGCTGCCGCCCACTAGGTGAAGATGTTGTAGCCTTGGCGGGTTGGTGCCTGCAAGCCGAAGACACCAGAAGTCCTAGTGGGAGGCAGCCATGAAAAAGAGCTAACACAGGCTGCTGCCCACTAGGCAATGACACCAAAGCCCTAGCAGTTTGGCGCCCACCAGGTGAAGACGCCGGAAGTCCTTGTGGGCGACAGCCATCTGAAAATTTGGCATGGATGGGTAGAACTGTTGCTCGGTACTGCATTCCAAATTTCAGTGCAAAAACATGAGGAGTTGGGAAAAATCTAAAGTTTTAACTGTCAGATTTTCCTGACAATCTCAGTTAGGACCACTTTTCTGCTGTTCTGTATGGGGAATTTTTGGGAAGGCATAACTCGGGTGGGAGTGGGAATTTAGACTTGGAGTTTGTTGTATTAGTTAGCTATTCTTCCAGGGTAGGTGCTATTGGGGTTTTGATAATTTAACTATTACCTCACAAATGCCCCTTTATATAGATAGGAAACTTCAACTTGTTGCTCAACCTCAGTAGGTGCCTTCAGCAGGTGTGCTCACTATGGCTTTACTTGGGTGCACAAAGGTGGCTGTCCTTTGTTGGCAGTAGCAGCATTGGGACCCCGGGGAAAGAAGTGGCTGTCAGTTGCAGCCAGGACCCTGTGGGGTAGTGGGTGGTGTGGTCAGCAGTAAAGAATGCAGGACCCAGCGGCAGTGCGGGTGATGACAGACAGATGCAGCATGCATGGATCAGGGAGATCCATGATGCCTGCATCTGTGTGTGATAAAAATAAACACAGATGCATGGACGGATCAGTGAGATCAATCTGTGCTGCTGTGTTTAAATAAATGAAAGCGTTAACATAAAAAATAAAAAACCTGTGTGGCCCCCCAAAAAGAACAACCAGAACTGGGCTTTACAGATCCAGTCCTGGTGATACTAAATACAGGGGGCAAATTATGTAGGGGTTCCCATATTCATCGCAACCAGCACTGGGTTCTGAGCCAGTCCTGGTTCTGGAAGTACAGGGGAAAAAATTGTGTAGGGACCTCCTGTATTAATCAGAAACAGTACCAGACTTTTTCTAGTGGGGGTCTTTTGCCTTAGGCAGGGGAGCCCTTTCACTAGGTCCACCAGCCACAGCATCAACCCTGACCTCTAGTTAGCCCAGGTTGGAGATCGTTAGGGAGCTATGGAACCCCCCAATAAAAGGGTCCCCCTCTCCAGGGCCCCCCAAGACTAGGCTGATAGCCCAGGGCTCTCCATGGAACCAAAGGAACAGTAGGTGGCAGGTTGATTTGTGTAAAAGTGTAGTGCAAATGAAAGAGTTAAAATATTGTCTTGTTCAGTACAACTACAGGCCCCAGAAAACCTCCCCTGCATGCTGGTACTTTAAAAACCACAAGTATCAGCATGTGGGGCATTATGGGTCCGCTGGTACCTGTAGTTCCACAACAAAATAAACATTAAAATAAAAACACACCTCAGATTTTTTAAAATAATTTATTTAGCTGCACCTTCACCTGGGGGGCAGCAGCCTTTCGGCTCTTTTACGGGACTGCCACTGCACTAGGACTTTCAGGCATCTTCTTTCTTTGGGAGTTCATCCATGCTCCATCCAGTCCACCAGACTTCAATGCTTCTGCCTCGCACTGGCTTATATGAGCCAGTAAAGGGTGTGGGGCAATGACTTCATGAACTGTGAGGCTTGCTGGGACCTGTAATTCAACAGCAATAGCCAATATTTTAACTCTTTCATTTGCACCACACACTACAAAATCTACCTGTCACCCACTGCTCCTGGGGTACTGGGGATAGCCTCGGGCTACCAACCTTTGCCTGGGGTGCCCTGGAGAGGGGGACCCCTTTATTGGGGGGTCCCCAGCTTCCCAGTGATCCCTGGCCCTGGGTGACTATCAGTAAGTGGTAATGCTTTGACTGGGACACACGGTGAAAGGGCTCCCCTGGCTGTGGCATTACCTCCCTGCTAGAAAGGGTTCAGTACTGGTTATGGTAAATACAGGGGAACCCTACTAATTTTTCCTCTGTATTTCCAGAACCAGGACTGGGTCAGAGCCCAGTGCTGGTTGCGCTAAATACAGGGAAGCCCTACATCATTTGTCTCCTGTATTTTGGCAACCAGGACTAGCTCTGATTAGCCTGTTGCTGGTTGTGCTTAATACAGGGGATCCCTACATCATTAGTCCCCTGTATTTAGAACAATCAGCACTGGTGCTCCAAAGCCCAGTGTTGGTTGTGCTGAGTGGGCACATCACTATACAGATGCATGGATGGATCTCACTCATACATCCATGCATTTTGTCTTATTGATTTGATTTTCTCAGGTGCATGCCCAGCACTAGTGAGTCCCTCTGTCACCCGCTGATGCATGTGCATGGTCCCATTGCTGCCATTGCTCTGCACCCCCACTGCTGCCACTTCCCAACACACCTGCAGCCTGCCCCCACCACCGTCTCTCTTTCTGCACTCCCAAAACACATCCTGTGTGCTGTCCACTCCTCCACCCATGCTAGTGTACCTATTTGTTGTCCTTCTGCCCTGCAGGTTGCCCGGTTTGCTCCTCAAGACCCTGATGATTAATAAATTATAAAAAAGCAATGAAATTCCATAGACAGAAAATCTTACGGATTCACCTATCTCATTAAGGCTTCTTAGATATGATTTAAATTTCACAAAACCTACTGAATGTGTGCCACTCAAACTTTAAAAAAGCAATTAAATTCTAATAATTAAGGCTTACAAGCTCCTTGCGCAATACAGATATGGTATGCCATCACATCCTGTGGTTAACTGCAGGTTCTGCACTCTCACAGAGAGGGATTGCTGTCACTCACAAAATGGTGGAGTTGCTAATTCACAGAATTGTTTGCTCATTGGATGGTCATATCATCATCATCATCATCATCATCATCTTTACCATCATCCCTATTTTATTATTTAAATTCTATTTTGAAAACAGATTTTTAAATATAAAAAAGAATGGCAATAGTGACAAAAGAACATCAATGTTTTTTATTTATTTATTACCAGTTATTTATATAGCGTACACATATTCCGTAGCACTTTACAGAGAGTATCTTACCATTCACATCAGTCCCTGCCCCAGTGGAGTTAACACTCTATGGGCCTCATTCAGAGGCGGTCGGAGGATGCAAGCGGTCGCTCAGAAACTGGGCGGCCACTTGCATCCTGACCGCCCACATCTGTTGCGGTCGTTAGGCTGTGGGTTAACACCCACAGCTCTAATGACCGCTCTGGTGATGGTCGCGATGGTCAGAGACCATCGCGACCATCGGGGCTTACGACGAGACCCTAGGGTAGGGTCTCCCTTGTCGTAAGCCCCGGAGAGCTTCTGGTTCTGTCTGAGCCAGAAGCTCTCCACTGACATCACTAGTGATGTCAGTGGGGCCACCCCCAAACAGTAGGCGTTCCCATGGGAATGCCTCCGTTTGGGCTGCCACCCCCCCGGCCCGCCTTCAAAACGGGGCGAGCTGTCAATCAACATCGACAGCTCGCCCCCTTTGGATTGAGACCTGCTATGACCGGCACTGTCGGTCATAGCGGGTCTCACGCATGCGCACAACGGTGTCGGCGCAGTTGTGCGCATGCTCTGAGGGGGGCCATCAACCCAGTCCGAGCGCATCGGCGCTAACGACCGGGTCTGAATGACCCCCTATATTCCCTATCACATGCGCACACTCATACACACTATGGACAATTTTTTGTGGGGAGCCAATTAACCTACAAGTATATATTTGGAGTGTGGGAGGAAACCGTAGTACCTGGAGGAAACCCACGCAAGCACAGGGAGAATATACAAACTCCACACAGTTAGGGCCGTGGTGGGAACCGAACCCATGACCTCAATGCTGTAAGGCAGTAACTCTAACGATGTTATCTGTTTATCTTTATACCCCGTCAAAACAACAGCAAACAGCAGTTTGGAAATAAATTACTTTTATTATGTATACTAATGGGGAGATGTATCAAATCTTGGAGAGAGATAAAATGGAGAGAGATAAATTACCAGCCAACCAGCATCTAACTGTTATTTTACAGGCTGTGTTTGATAAATGACTGCTAGGAGCTGATTGTTTGTTACTTTATCTCTCTATACTTTAACTCTCTCTGAGGTTTGTTACATCTCACCCTGGGGGCCTTATGTAATAGTCTGTGAGATGCAGGCATGGGTACAATTCTGGAGAGTTAGCCCAAATTTTATAGCGCCAGACATTTAAAATACAAAATTGCACTTGTGCCTGCATCCCACAGTCTTTATGGAAACAGTTCCTGAGTGTTTTTTTAATGGTGTATATATTTGCATGCTTAGCAAAAAGCATAAAAATAAAAGAGAGAAATACAAAATACATCTACTGACCCAAAACAAATACTATAATCAGTTGTTGTAATTTTTCCTAATATTTTAATTAAAATAACCTATAACATACAAATACATTCTACAAAACAAAAACTCAGGTCACACTTACAGTCTATTTGCAGCAACATTGCATTCTTGAAAATAAATACGGATTCTGCCTGTATTCAGAGATAGCTACATCTATATATCTGCACTGCCCCATCCATCTGCTTATGAAAGTATCATGCATCACTATCAATGTGGTCTTGCACCAGACCTATCCTTAGTGCTAGAGATCCATCTGCAAGATAGATCTCTGCATATGTCTATCGCTGAATAGTGAGCATTTCTGTTTATAAGCCCAAACTACAATTATCCTGCATATGAACACTTGTACCTACACTAAGCCACAGTTGGAGTAATGACTGAGATGTGTAGGACTCTGGATCGCTTACAGATGCACACAGTTGGTCTTGCAGGCTCTAATACATGCACTAAAAACCATGATCTCTGTATGAAGAGCAGACTTCCATGCAATTTTATATCAGGCCTTCAGTGTTTTCAGCAAGGATCGCTATTGCACAGGTGTCTTCTTTACCTGTGAAGTACTTACCTTACCACACTGGGCACAGCTGGCTCCATACCGTCAGGGCTCCTGCTGTTGCTGCCAGGGGCGCCGAGAGGGGGGGGGGCGGGTACAGTTTACCTTGGCCCGGGCTTCCAGAGGGGCCCGGTGGGGGCCCGGGTCTGGCGTCGCTCCCCCCTCACTTCCTCCCTCCCTCCCTCTGCAGTGTGCTGGGCTGCAGTGGGAGATTGCTTGCGGCTGCTAAGCAGCAGCCACAGCAATCTCCTATGCCTGAAGTGGGGAGCGATCACACTGATCGCGTCCCCCACTGGCTTTGCGCCGGGCTGAGGGGCTCACAGCGCCCCCGCCCCGGCGCGGCGCTGCAAAACACAACTTTTTTTTCAAGGGGGCGTGGCCACTCCTTCTGCAATTAGGCCATGCCCCCTCTTTACGGGGGCCCCGCGTGGCTCTCTACGCCCCTGGTTGCTGCCTGGATCTAACTGGATCCAGCAGGTGCACAGGCTCCTCACTGCATCACTGGGAATGCTGGCCTCTGTAGCAATCAGAGGCTTTTTTAGCCTCTTCTTTGAGCTACCGGTATCTCGCAATTGGCATTTTGCAGTGACATAGCAATGGCCCCTGTGACCAACCTTAATCCTGCCCTCAGTGCCCCTAAGCTACCATGGGGTCTGTTGGGGCCATTGCTACACGACTGTTGCACTATCTCAACATAGCCATCTGGGTCAGTGTCACTGACTGTGACACACCCAATTCATGCCCGCATCTGGCTTGCAACCTCCCTGTTACCATCCAGAAATGCCCACCAAAATTGCATCTATCTGCATGCAATTTTGATCTGCGTCTTTGTGCGGGAACCATCAGGACACAAATGCAGTGCGAACAGGATTGCATGCACAGACTACAAATATTTCTCACTTGCATGCAACATTGCCACTGTGTCCAGCTCCAAAACAGGACCTCTATCCACAGTAAGATGCCCTACCCTTTCCCCTGTACTTGTAGCTCCCTGTGTGTCGGCTTACTGCAATGTTTTGGACTTATGCAATAGTTCTGTCATGTCACTGGGGTTTTGTTGAATTGTATAGGGACCTCTAGGGCTAGAGACAGGTGCAGGAGAGTAAATAAAGCTAGATGGCCTGATAATGTACTCTTTATGCAGACCAATGATTTATTTAGAGACTTAAGGCAACTGGATACTGAACTGATGAAGGTACAGTATTAGAATAACTTGAGATAGCAAAAGAGAAAATCTGGAATATACTGGAGTCAGGTGCCAGTAGCACGACTGAGTCAGGCTGTTGAATTGCTGGACTTACTGTATGCTGGGCATACACTCTACAATTATCTGTCAGATATTTGTCCAATCTGGCTGGTTGGAATGAAAATCTGGTAATGTATGGGAGCCAATGACAATCGACCATATGGTCTCAAACACTGAAAAATGGGCAAAAATGATTGATCAAATTGGTTAAATTCATTTGATTTAACCAATTTGTCTGGATGATAAGTCTGTTTTTCAGTGTTTGTGAGCAAATGGTCGATTGTCATTGGCTCCCATACATTACCAGATTTTAATTCCAACCAGCTTTACTAATGTGTAATATTTTCTTCCTTGGTTGTGAGTGATTCAAAAAAAGTTATATCTGAATGATGTCAGTGTGTTAATATAAGGATTAACCATGTAGGCTCAGAGTTCTTTACCCTCCTAATCACCTACAGACATCAAACTAGGGGATGCAGAACTAAACAGGGAAGCTAGCCAATTCAAACAATTGAACAAGGTATCCGAGACTAATATACAGATTCCCATACTAAAATGGAACCATAATTCTAAGGTTTAAATTTGGACACACTAACACAAGGAACATAAGATAAGAGAGGCTATCAATCAAACAAACATATTATCGTAATACAGCACATACTGTAGCGGTCTATAGCATATATTATCCCAGATCAAAAATTATCTCACCCAACCTGCCCCATTTTTACATAGGAACATTAACAAAATACATTATTTCTATATGTATGCAATATTTTGTTTCACTCTTCAAAACATATCCATTCCATCCTTTCCCTACACCCATCGTATTACCCTCACCTGTCAGTCCATCCACAGTGATTACACTAAATCACTCCTTCCCACAAGGACAACCAATGAACAGAAGATACTAATTAACTGTTAAAGATATAAAGGAGAATGTGAAGTAAAGACCACACACCTTGATAAAGGCTGTATGCAGCCGAAATGCATTGGTGATACCCAACACCCCCACAGTGAAGGAGGAAACAAGCGGCTATCCCCAGTGCAGACATGCTGATTCACTCAAGGCAGGATTTTCCCTCGGAGAACGGAGGGACGGCAAGCCAGACGGACGGCCTAATCAGCCGCGGCTAATACATCACCCCACTGCTAAGCAGACTCCGATCCTGGGGAATTCCGCTGCACGAGTCCAGTGCACCAAGCTGCAGCCTTGCACACTCCAAGGAGGATAAGGCAGACAACACCACAAAACTCCAGTACTTATAGACCAGTGTCTCTCCCAGCCAGGAAGGGTAAGTACTTATGGGCATTGGAGTGGGCCAAACTCAGCAACCAATCATTACATTCAGCACACGGGCAAACAGCCACAAGGACACCCATATAAAGGAAGCTCCCCACCGTATTTATTGGAGGACTTTTATTTGGACCTGAACATTTTGGGACCACCAGGTCATTTTGCATCATCCATTCCTTTGTTCCTTCACCCGTTCCCATCCACACCAATCACTGTTGTATCTGTCTACACTACACAATCTACACACTCACTCCCTCCCCCACCCCTCCCCCCGTTTGTTTCCATCTGTATACCATTAGTCATATGTACTATCATGTTTTTTTTCTTGTCTAAATCTGACATACACACAGCTGGCTGCTACCTAGTTACACCAATTGGTTAGTGTAACTGTATTTACAGTAATACACCACAGTGTACAAATACCATTTTTTATTAATTGTCTATTATATGCCAAAATAATTTTAGAATTTAATAAAATACATTATACAAACCTTAAACATTTGTGTTACAACAGTGGCCTCAATACAATCTATAGATCATCCCAGTGACATCATACAATACAGATAACATACCACTGACTACTAAACAATACAAAAAGCATACCTGTTACTGCCATACAATAAACTGTAGAGATCGTCTCAATGACCATTGACCATAACACTGCTGTCTGTTGAGAAATGTAATGAGCAGGTGGCAATGAACCAACTGAGAAGGTGTAGGAGTGATGGTCTTATCTGCATTGCTCGTGTACAGCATAATGTTGGAGGCCTAAAGTTGCATTGCTGGTGCTTGATCTAAACATGGTATATATTTGTGGAAATATTCTTAAGCTGCATACACACATAAAGATTTTCTGTCCAACCATCCAACTAGTTGATTGTTTGGAATGAAAATCTGGTAAGGTATGAAAGCAATTGACAATCAACAATTTGCTCCCAAACACCGGAAAACAGATGAAAATGGTCGTCAGACAAGTTTGTTAAATGTTTGATCTAAACAATTTGTTCAAACAACAGTTTTTGTCCATTTTACGGCATTTAGGAGCAAATTGCTGATTGTCATTTGCTTTCATATCTAACCAGATTTTCATTCCAACCAATCAACTAGTTCGATGGTTGGACCGAAAATCTTTATGTGTGTACCCAGTTTTACTATTTAATTTGAAATACATTGAATATAAACATGTTCTGAAGATTATTATACTTTTGGCCATATTTACTGTACTAAAAGTCTATTTTAATCGATTTAAAATTTATTAAACTCGAACATCGATGTTGTGATTCTGGGCTTAAAGGGTCTATTAGTCATCACTTAATTTCTACAAATGTTCATTTTCACCTGCTTTTGTAGAAATTAAGTATTCAGGCCATTCATATCACAGAAATCTCCTGCATACCTTTCTCTCGTGGAGCTCTAAAAATACAATATTTTTGGAGCTTGACTGTGGGAGCATTCGCCATATTCAGATGGCATTTGCTCCTGCTACCCGCTGCTTGCTTATGGGAAGAAGTCCTGGATTGCAAACTGGGATCCTTTTGGGTCCCTCCGCCACCGTTCGGCTCTCTCCGCCAGATGTTGGGGCTGTTGTGCGTATGAGTGACCTGTCGGTCACATATGCATGACTTGTCTCACTGCAGTGAAAGGAGCAGTGAATCTGCTCATGGAGACAGCTAAATTGCTCCAGCGCTTACAAAGAGTTAGTATGTTAATTATCAGGATCCGTTTGGACCCCAATAAATAACATAATGATTAGACCCCTAAATCACACATTTATTAACAGACAAATTTTTATTTGGTTCTTAAATGTGTGATTTAGCCCCCGAAACACAACATTGATGTTGATCGATTTTCATCGATTTTAAATCGATCAGAATCAATTAAAATCAACATTTAGTAAATATACCCTTGGGCTTAGGTTATTAATAATCGGGGTTGTTGTTCTAATGAAAATGTAAATACAGAATGGACAGGCTCTAGCACCATCAACAACACATTTTCTATACATTAGATAGTATTCAAAGGAACTCAAATTGAATGCAACAATATTGTGTATGTATATAAGAAATATGGAATATAAAAGATAATACACATGCACTTTGTATTATGCTTGAATTCCTCAAACTAATGTTTCACAATTTACCTCATTATACTTTAATGCACAATTTATTCAATTATTCTTTGTAAATAAATATCAATTTGTTTTTCCATGTACAATCTCTATGCTATAATATTCACAAATCCCAACACATGTAATTTATCTTTCTGGGATGCCAGAGTATAAATTGTAACCATAAAATAAACACAAATGGCTTTCCTGCTTTTAGATTCTGTGCCATGAAAAAAGCAGCAACAGTGAGTCAAACCAGAGAGACAAGACTGCAGCTCTCGTTTTGATTAGTATTCATGAAGCATTCGACTCCAGAGAGGATTAATAGACTCTGATGCCTAATATCCTGGAGAACAATTAATTTGCCCACAGTTTTGTCATGGTTGAAAGTCAAATGCTGGAACAGATCGATGCACTGAGCTGCACGTTGAAACAGTACAACCTTCTGCTGGAGCTGAATTTTAATTTCTACATCATCATTTCTCTGCCATCACTGGCATCTACCACTTTCTAATAGATCACAAAATCTCTTTATAGCTGATGTTAGGCTTTATTACTAAACTCTATTTTGATTTCTCAAATATTACATTGCAAAATGTTACTCTATTAAAGAGATTATATTCATGCTTGTTTTTTGTGTGACATTTTCTTCAGTTTATTTATAATGCATTTTAACTATTTGTTTAGTACCATCAAAATCTGTATTGTATTTTATTATGCTTAGCAAACAAACAAGCAAACAAACAAACAACACACACACATAACACAAGGACAGTACTGAATGGGATGTGAAAATAATTATTTAAAAGCTGGATAAAATGATGACTATTCTCATAATAATAAATATATATATATATATAGATATATATATATATATATATATATATATATATAAGCATGAACAGTATATTGCTAGTATTCTCATATAACTATGTATGTATGTATGTATGTTTGTATCTATCTATCTATCTATCTATCTATCTATCTATCTATCTATCTATCTATCTATCCAGTTTATGTTTACTGTATATACGTTTATATTCCATGGGAGTAATTAGCTTCTATCTGCCCAGAGCATGTTAGAACATGCAAGCATATAATTGAAAGCAAATTTGCTGCATTGCTCATCAAAAACCCTTTTAATATGTGAGCAAATTTTTTGGCTGTATACTGTATATACTGTAATCCTGGTGAAATTGAGTTTTAAGGCACTCTGATCAGTAATAAAGGCAGCACTCCCATATCCACTTAAGGTCACAGACCTATGTGTTTTTGTGGCACACAATCGAGATAAGGGGGCTGATTATCTGGGATTTTTTTTGCTTGCCTCAGGCAGATGAAATTAAAATTCCAAATGACTGCCGGCATTGGGGCTAATTGAATCGCCCCCAGGGGATCAATTAGCTGCTGTAAATTACTGTGCCTAATTGAATTTCCCCCTTAATGATAAGCGCAGTAGAGGGTCCAATTTGAGCTCATTGGATGACTTACAAGATGCAGGAGGTCTGAGGGGATGGTCAGTGGAGAACTCTCAATACAACCAAGTGAGAAGCTGTTGAGTAACCTTCAGGATACCAGTTTAGAAAAGTTGGAGACAGACATATGGTCTGTTCATGGTAGGTGGTTTGTGTAAGAAAGGATCTCAGGAGAACTCTGTACTAGATTGAAAGAAAACATACTGACTGTCTGAGGAGGGAACAGCAGTTAACCAATTACTTGTTTTTGTGTACAGCCACTAATGAAAATGGTTAAGAAGATTCTGATCACTGAATAGAGATGGGTCAAGATGTACTATAGTTCCCTGAGTTGGGGTTTTCTGTTTGTTATTTTCAGTTTATTTGATTCTGAAAATGAAGCACTGTTATGTTTTACCTCCAAGTGTAATGGAAATATTTATTTTAATTTTAGACCTAAACACTACAGTAGGTACTAACAAAAAGTCTGCTAACTTTGATCTAATTTCTATCATAGTAAGTGTATTAGCTTTATTCTAAACTAAACCATATATTGATATGACTAAAATATACTAAATACTGTAAATAATTTAAGTTAGTAATTTTCTAAAGGAATGCAGCAAAGGAGTTTGGTGATTAACGTAACTATAACACATTGCAAAGGGATTACTTTATCTCTCCATCATTAAAGGAAATCAATATTAACTAATATTATCATCGCATTTCATGCATGTTATTTTAATTGATGGGAGTGTCCTATAGCAAATTAATTCTGGCAATACACTGATACACTTCGATGAAATGTTATTAAACGTGTGTGTTTTATGTCTAAAACATATATTTTTATGTGTGGAAGGTCTAGTTTGGGACAATCACAGTGTCAAACAAAAGTAAACATAATAGTTGTAAATATAAGAAAAGGTAATAACATTGACACGTGTGTTAGATCAAAACTTGTGACAGTATTATTTTTTTATTTGCTGAGTTTGCACACAGAATACTTCCACATATATAAAATAAATCAAGACAAGCAAATCCCTCTCTCTCTCCCTGTATATCTATATCTATATATATATATATATATATATATATATATATATATATATATATATAACACTATGTGGTGATTTTACAAATGC
This sequence comes from Taudactylus pleione, assembly GCA_031769625.1. Taxonomy (NCBI): domain Eukaryota; kingdom Metazoa; phylum Chordata; class Amphibia; order Anura; family Myobatrachidae; genus Taudactylus; species Taudactylus pleione. Next base: position 7,389,928 of record JAUIMM010000061.1, on the reverse strand, counting down.
ATTGCGGAATGTAAGAACACAGAGCTTACTCCATTTGTAAGATTGTACAATTTATGGCATACTGTATGGCCGGGAGGCATGGTTCAATGCTTGTGTCATTGTGGCCCTGTCACCTGCCACAAAGCCACAATTATCATCAATGTAAAGTGGGGGGTGGTTCCACATTGGCACAATTCAATTTGAATAACACTTTCAAGTGAAATAGGTGGCATCAGAAGCCTCCATAGAGTCCGGGAGAGCCGTCCAAAATGGAGAGTCTCCAAGTATGACATTCTGTATGGTACACTTTTTTACCCTTCATCCATGTACAGCCTCTCCTAACAGATGTGCTCTCAAAAATAGAGTTCAGTTATCTGGTGTGTCAAGTATATCCTACTATCTTTGTTTCCATAAAATGTAGCAGGAAAGTGCTACTGAAATATGGAAAATTCCATTATATAATTTACTTTTTAGTTATTCACTAGACATAGGGCTGCATGTTATGTTTAAGTTCACTGTGAGCTATTGAATCAGACTCATCTGTGAATAAGAACTCATCTCCCGTTTTTGAGCCAAATGCACATACATCTATAATTGCAAAATGTGGGATGCGGATGCACTGCACAAAGTGTCTGAAGTCACACAATGTGTCTGGAGTCACACGTAGCATGGGGCCAGTGGCATAACTATAGAGGATACAGGGGGTGTGCTTGCTATGGGGCCCGGTGGCTTAGAGGTCCTGCCAGCCCAGCAAGCATCCCCCTGCACCCTTTGTAGCATGGCCAGCCAAGACTTGCTGGTGCAACTGGGAACATTGGTCTCTGAAGCTATCAGAGACTAAAGACACCTCTGATCACTTCAGAGGACAACGTTCCCAGTGATGCAACATCATGATGTCACCCTTGTCACCTGCGATGAGAGGAGCCTGCGTCTGCTGCTAGACCTAGTTAGATCCAGTCAGTGGCAGCATCTATGCAGGAGAGCTGATGGTGTGGACTGGAGCGTAGCCCAGTGGCCAGCATGAAGAGAGGTAAATACTGCACAGGGGAGGAGGGGCCACAGCATAAGGGGCACTACTGGGCCATTACTGAGGGCACAGAATAAGGGGCACTACAAGGGGCATTACTGGGGGCACTGCATAATAAGCACTGCATAAGGGGCTTTAATACAGGGGGCATTCCATAAGGGTCTCTAATACAGAGGCAATTGTATAATGGCCACAACTACAAGGGCATTGTATAATGGGCACTACTACAGGGGGTACTTCATAATGAGAACAACTACAGGGTACATTTTATAATGGGCAATGCATAAGGGGAACAACTACAGGGGGTATTTCATAATGAGCACAACTACTGGGGCACTGTATAGGTAGACCTATTGGGGCCCCAAGGAAATTTTGCTATGGGGCCGCCAAACCTCCAACCTCCGGCTGTGTCCCTGCATGGGGCTGATACTAATGATGATGGGTGAATTTATGGACAATAGAACATTGGGCGGGATAGGCACTTTCAGACATGCATTGTAGTATTAGCATAGGAAAGTGAGTAGAATGACGTGGCCATAGGGAATAGCATGTGCAGAATTGTGCAACTCAAAATCATACTCTTTGTCACTTACTTAAATAAATAAATATACAGTTGTGTTGTTGAATGGTCTGGTAGGCATTATTTATTATGCTCAATTGTATAAATTACTGATGATAGTAAAAATGTTGTGCTTTTGTTATATACTGTATATATAACAATTCCATGCCCTATTACCAATCTGCTTCAAGCATTCAAGCTGGCTCCAGTGTACTCCTCGGGGGTCAGGGGGGCTGACTCCCAAAATATATCATCCACAAATATGAGGCAGCACCCAGAGACTTGCAAATCATGTACCCCAAACTGGGTATTTATCAAATGACTTTATCAGTTGCCTTGATAAAGTCAGTAAAGTTGAAACATGTTAGTGTCCATTTGGATCCAGGGTATACTACAGGCTTTGGATTAGAGACTACAAGTACTGTGACTAATGCTGTTCTCAACTGTACAATAGACTATTGTAAGAGGGACTCCCCACCCATTATAGGAGAGATCAGAGCACTTGATTATCTACTGTAAGTACCAATAGTAATCAGCAACTTGGATCTGGCTATACTTCAGCAGAATTTGACCTGTTTTAAAGACTGCAGCTACATTTCCATCTAATAGCCGACAATTAAATAAATTGCAACTACTGATTACTTCAAGTGCTTTATCCACAATCTTCCAATTAAAAGATATCTTGGGACATTCAAATTCCTAATTTAGGAATTTTTATATCTCAACACAGCATCCATTTAGGGACTTTTATATGTGCTTATGGTATAAATACAGCATAAAACGGTTTATTACTCCAGTGGGCTTTGAGAGGTGTCATCTACTTTATATTGTATGCATTGAGCAACCCTACAGTCTGACTTTATTCCTGGATACAGATTGTAATTTTGTTGATATATACAAATATATATAAATAAATTACAAGCTTAATCCACGGCACTCGACCATCTAGGGTGCCCTTGGTATGTGACCACACCATCTACATAAAAATATCATACAAACTCGGCACCTCACATGCTTTTCAAACTGCAACTCTTTTGAATACAGGGAATGTTGGCTTCAAAATATTGCAATAATTTGTTAAGCTGACCACCACTTCACGGTCATTGACATCTAGCCAGTCCCTACACTGATTCTAAGATAAATGATATTGGTCTGCCAACTCTGTATTCAAAGGAGTTGCAGTCTGAAAAGCAAGTGAGTGCCGAGTTTGTATGATATTTTTTATGTAGATGGTGTGGTCTCGTACCAAGGGCACCCCAGATGGTTGAGTGCCATGGATTGAGCCTGTCATTTATTTACATTTTGTGGTCACACTTGTTAGGGCACCCTGTTTTTAAGTGTAAGACAAACTTTTTTTTGTCTATCTCCAGGTGCTTATTAACTGATATCTCTGGGTGTGGTCCTGTCTCTTTAAGTCAGGACCCATATTCATGTTTAAAATGTATGCAAGCTTGAGCCAAAGGTGGCAGACCAAGATAATTTATCTGAGAACCAATGTAGGGACTGGACATATGGGAATGATTGTGAATTGGTGGTCAGCTTAACAAATTATTGCAATGTTTTGGAACCAACATTCCCTGTATTCAAAGGAGTTGCAGTTTGAAAAGCTAGTGAGTGCTGAGTTTGTATGATAGTTTTAATATATATATATATATATACAGTATATATACGCAATGGGCAGCGGCACTCACCAAATAAACACAATTAATGCTGGCTTAAATAAACCTCTATATTCACCCCAACATTTCAATTCCAAGAATTTTCATCAGGAAGTATATAATACACATAAAGCACTTACCTATATACATACAGAGATACCACAAGTGCAGCTGATCATGTCCATTGGGATCGTCATCTGATGTCATCGCGGCTCACCATACAGCGGGCGCGATGTCTGACGCTGTCCTCACTATGGCAACAAGAGTAAAGAAAGTGAATAACACATGCCTCCACCAACAGGCAAAAAATACAAGTAAAGAACGGACCAGTTTAAGCAGTGCAGGATCAAGTATAAACAATAAAATTAATATGGGACATACATGATCAGAACATAAAAGGAACAACAGTTAAGGGAAAATACAGAAGAAGAATAGCAAAATAATACAAATCAAAATAAATATGCAGATTAATACCTGAAATGAAGAATAATAATGAGACCTAATAAGGGTCTAAGGCAGAAAGAGCAGTAGAGCTAATTAGAACTGTAGGTTCATATTAATTAAAGCATGCTAAGGATAGGGTTTCATTCAAAGCAGTAGGTTGCAAGGCATTCAGACGGTGTATCCACCACTCCTCCATCTGCAGCAAGTGTCTAGATCTGTCCCCTCCCCTCAAACTTTGGGGGACATGGTCAATCATTTTGTACCGCAGGGTTGAAAGAATATGTCTATGATCTTTAAAATGATGTGCCACTGGTTGGTCACTGTCATTACCACTAAGGGCTTGACGGATGACCGATCTGTGTAGTGCCATCTTTTCATGTAATTGTCGGGTCATCTTCCCGATATGCAATAGACCACAAGGACATCTAATAAAGTAGACAATGTACTGGCTAGTGCACATAAGTACATGATTGATCTTGTATCTATGGCCTGTGTGTGGGTGTTCAAAACTGTAGCCTGTTGCAAGAAAACCACATGTGGTACAGCCTAAGCATTTATAATTTCCAGGTTTTTTTGTCAAAAAATGGGTTTTGGTGGAATTCCCAAAGCCAGTGATGTCATTATGTATAAGCCAGTCACAGATATTTTTACCCAGTTTGTAACATTGTAACAGGGTAGTATTTTTAATGTAGGGAGGTTGGCATCAGTGTTGGTCAGTGGCCAGAATTTTTGGCATTGTTAACAAAAGGGCCGCTACTGGCACTGTAACTGTTGACCCAAACCAGTTTCTCACCCAGTTTTTTACTTTGTGAGGAATGTTCGACAGATCTAGGAGCCGCAAGAGCCTTCTGTCTAGCTTTCCTGAGTATTTTCAAGGGACAACCCCTATTGATTAACCTCTCTGTCATGGTATCCATCTGTATGACTTCATCAGCTGGATCACTACCATCCTGTGTATTCTCAAGAACTGGGAATAGGGTAATCCCTTAATGAGACTTCTGGGGTGGTAACTGGAGGCAAGCAACAAGTTATTGCAGTCCGTGGGTTTTTTGTATATAGACGTGCTGAGAAGACCTTCAGTTAAAGTCACAGACAAGTCTAGAAAATGTATGTTCTCTGCACTGATGTCGTAAGTGAATTTGATATCAGGATCAAGATCATTGATATCACACATCATCTGTAGAAATTCATTCCTGTTCCCTAACCAAATCAAGAACACATCATCTATGTACTGTGTGAAAAAACGGATCCTGTCAGCATGAGATCTGTTACTAAAGAACAGATCTTGTTTCACACAATACATAAAAGCATTAGCATAAGCTGGGGCAGCACAAGAACCCATGGTGCAACCAAGGGTCTGTAGATAGAAAGACCCATCAAAGGTAAAATCATTTCTGGTAAGAGTAAGGGACAGGAGGTGTAGGAAAAAAGATAAATCTGGGCCACTGAACTTAGGGTTGTTGCACAACAGTTGCTCAACTGCTGCTATTCCCCTGACATTAGGGATACTGGTGTACAAGCTCACTATATGGATTGTACATAGCCAGCAATTAATGGATAAATCGACTAGGTCTTGTATTTTGTGCAAAAAAGAAGACCTGTCTTTCAGATGGGTATCCTCTGCCTGTATAATCGGCTGTAAATAAACTGGTCCATTTTTTACTTGTATTTTTTACCTGTTGATGGAGGCATGTGTTATTCACTTTGTTTACTCTTGCTGCCATAGTGAGGGCCACATCAGATGTTGCACCCACTGTATGGTGTGCCGCGATGACATCAGATGACAATCCCAATGGACATGATCAGCTGCACTTGTGGTGTCTCTGTATGTATATAGGTAAGTGCTTTATGTGTATTGTAAACTTCCTGATGAAAATCCTTGTGATTGAAACATTGGAGTGAATATACAGGTATATTTAACCCTGCATCAATTGTGTTTATTTGGCGAGTGCCGCTGCCTATTGCATTTATTTTTCTAAATTTCACGGAGGGCACCCACACTTAAGCTTTTGATCATGAGTGCCAAGCCCATGCTAAGCATGTGTATGTATATATATATATATATATATATACTGTATATATATAAATAGCAGTTTGTAATGGAAGGCACTCGGGGGCTGTGTATAGACAAAATTAACAGACAGCCACTGTCTGTTGGAAATTCGATGTTTCTTCAGACTAACTCCTTTATCAAGACATGAAATCACATAATAGAACTAAAATATATATACCTGTGCACTCCCCAACATGCTCTGTCGTCCTGTTCCAGTGCCTGCAGAAGACCCGGTGACATCATAGGCACAAGACGCATCGGCGGCTGGGGACTCTCAAGGGGGCATGGTCCAGGGATTGACTACCCATCACCATTGTGACCTAAAAACAAAGTCGTAAATATGACCTGCAAATAAGTAAAAATATAAATACTAGGCATGATCTCGAATACTGTATGTATATAGATCAATGAAAACCAAGGTTAAGTACGCCTTGACCTACCAAAACCAGAAAAATAATGGTCTGATACAGATACTGGATAGGGCTATACTATCGTCCGGGAATATATATGAAAAATAAACTCGAACAAACAAACATGACACATTCTATGTGTATATGCTATGGGTAGACAACATATGTGGGAGAATCCAGGTGAGTGGATGGATGAGCATATGTGTGTCTCAGGGTATAGCCCTGTGAAGTGTCTCTGCACACCATAAGAGGTGATACTACAAAATAACCTATGTGTGTCTATTTTCACATCATGCCGAATCATACTGTATCCAGCGCCATGCCAATCTTAGAACCAATTACAGAAAGCAAGTAAGTGATAATGTCTCATTTAGACCTAGTGGATGTATGGTTTGTAGCATATGAATCCACTTTGCCTCCCTTTGCAATAGGATGTGTCCTCGATCTCCACCTCTCTGGTTAGCTGGTACCCAGTCTATCCTTTTATAGCGAATCATAGAATAGATTGTGATGGAAGTCTCTAAAGTGCCTGGCGACTGGCTGGTCTAAACTTTTTGCCTCTAGGACTGCTCAAGATCTATGTAATGCCATGCGCTCTTTCATTTGTCTGGTCATTTTTCCTATGTAGAGTAATCCACATGGGCATCTTATGTAATAGATGACATACCAACTGGAGTATGTAAGTGGGTATTTGATATAAAAAATGTTGCCCTATCTCGGGTTTGCAAACGGGCTCCCTGTCTTCAAGTAACTGCATGTGATGCAGCCTATACACTTATAATTCCGTGCTTTGTGCTTCAGGAAGTGTGATGGTTGGGGGCTGTAGTGTTTACTGATGTCATTATTCACTACTCAATCCTTAATATTACCCCTTTTCTAAGAAGGTAAGATGGTATTCCCTTTTATTGCTGGACTTTGTGAATTTTCAGACACAATTGGCCATATTCCTCTAGCTGTTTGCATAAGATCTTGACTTGTAGTTGAATATTCCTGGGTCCATACAATGCAGTTTTTTTGTTGGTCCTTATATTTAGTCAATAAGGTCTCACTTCTAGGGGCCATCAGTGCCTTATGTTTGGCTTCATTTAAAGATTTGTAATGGTATCCACATTGGAGGAATTTTATTATCATATCATTAATTTGTACTAATGCAGGATTTTTAAGTATCTTGAATTACTATCTACAGCAGCTAGTACTAACACAATGTGCTATGGGGTCCTGTGTGGCCCCTAGCTTTGCTAATATATTCTTGTTTTCAATTGAAAAATTATTTTTCTTCTCTGGTCCAATCATCATGCAATATATTGCAGCTTTTCATCGATTCATAGATGATATCTGCATACTTTGGACAGGAACACAGGAGAACTTTGAGAAAGTCATAATTGATATCAATAAGAAGGACTCCTCTATTAAATTCACATACAGTATGAGAGTAATTATGAAACTATACATTTTCTGGATGTTACCATCAGTCAAAAAGAGGGAGAAGAACTACAAACCTCCATGTTTTACAAAAGCACTGGCAGGAACACCATGCTACAAGCAGAAAGTCACCATCCCCCAACCTCTAAAAGGGGTTTACCCAATTCTCAGTTTCTGAGAATAATACGTATTTGTAGTAACCCTCAAGATGCATTAGTACAATTTAATGATATGATAAAAAAATTAATCCAATGCGGCTACAAATACAAATCTTTAAATGGAGCCAAACATAAGGCACTGATGGTCTCTAGAAATGAGACCCTATTCACTAAACATAAGGACCAATAAAAAACTGCATTGTATGGAACCAGGAATATTCAACTACAAGTCAAGATCTTATGCAAACAGCTAAAGGAATCTGGATGATTGTGTCTTAGAATTCACAAAGTCTAGCATTAAAAGGGAGGGTAATCCATCTTACCTTCTTACAAAAGACTTACAATCCCCGTGAGCAAGCCCCGCCAGGCAAAATGCGCATCGGATGGATCCCGGGTGCCCCGTGACTGCACAGTATGGGACACCCCAACACCAGGTCTAATTGCAGCCCTTCAGGATATGCCTCTGCACAGTGCTACACTTTTGGTTAATTTGCCACACAGGAGACTGTGCTCGATGTGGTAGTCAGGATTTATCCTCTCGCTGCCACTGTGTTACTTTCTCTTCTCCTATTACCCTTCAGAATACTAGGACTTTTTTCAGTTCCTTATACATGCTTTGTATCACATTATGAAGTCTCATTAATTTATACATTTTGTAGGGTTTAACCCTTTCATTTCTATAGTGTTTGTCAACCCTTATATGATATGGCATTAACTATATGACTGCTAGCACACTGCATTGCCTGCCATTTATTCATGCATATACCAATGGGGGTTTCTTATACATGCCTTATATTACATCATGAAAACTTATCAGATTGTGCATATTGTTTAAACTTTTTATGGCCATAATGTCTGTTATTTTATTGGATACATTTGTTATGGCATTAACCACATAACTGATAACATATTGTATTGCTCGTCATTTATTAATACATGCACCAAATGAATCAATTGTAATCATGCATATAGACTATTGTATTCATAGCACTCATTAATCTGTTGGGGTTTTTTTTCCCTCTCCCACAAATTCCTTATTTTACCATTTAATTAAAAGTGCATGCAGGACACTCTACTTGTAAGATTATTATTAGGTATTAATACCACCAATTATCTGAACTGCAGGAGATGGTGTCAATATTATTATGTTCTCTCTATGTCACAATATTTCTCAAATATGTGGTCCCACATGATGAATATAGATATTGCATAGATTAATGATAGTAACTATTAAGTAATATTTATTTTTATATCTCTAGCAGCTTTATATCAACCTGAGGATTCTCTCATTGGTTGTCCAAGGCCCTGTGGTATGAAAACCAAGAGCAGAAATTGGGGATGAATATTCAAACTGCTCTAAACTATATTTTCATAGGACTATCTTACTAGCAGATCTCTCACTCTTTCTCCTCTACATAAGTGTATAAGATCGAGCAGCAGAGCCTAGTAGTGGAAACTTTAGTCCCTGCTTATCCTATCCATGTTCTGGTATTAACTATTGTGGCATTATATTTCATCTAATACATCTGAGAAATGTATTGTCTATTTGATACTGTCATTATGCCTAATACTTTTTCTGTCTTTTCCCAGTGGCTCCCATACCAATCTAATAATTCACTCATTTGTTGCCCTATGCCATTTGGTAAGACAACCAATAGCAGTAATTGGGGTTGATGACAAGAGCCACTGCTGACTATATGTTTTTTCCTTAGAGGTTACCATACTAGCAGATCTCTCACTCCGCTTTCTCCACTTCTCAGTGTGAAAGGAGCAGCAGAGCCTAGATTGGATCTTATACCCCTACTTTCCTATTCAGTTTTTCTACTAAAATAGGATAGAAGCTTATTATATGGCATTTTTCCATCAGATGCAATTTTCTAACATCTCTTGACCTGGTGTTTTTTATTATTGTTACACATGTTATATGTTGTATTGTCTAATTTATGTTTCTTTTATATTTCGCCTACTTTATCTTGGTTAATATAACCAAATAAATATTTTTCGTTAGATACAATGGTATCTATGTTAGTCTTTTTTATACATGGGTCATTATAGATATAATAATAGTTATGTTTTAATTTATTTGACTTTGGCTAATAGAGTGCACCCTTCTAGAGTTCTTGGGTTGAAGGCCTAGGATTGACACCCTGTTTTTTCTGACTTCTTACAAAAGGGGCAAGAATATTAAGGATCGAGTAGTGAAGAATGACATCAGCAAACATGATAGCCCCAACCATCACACTTCCTGATGCGCAAAGCTAGGAATAATAAGTGTATAGGCTGCATCACATGCAGTTACTTGGAGATAGGGAGCTCGTTTGCACACACCGAGATCGGGAATTTTTTTATATCAGATACCCACTTACATGCTTCAGATGGTATGTCATCTATTACATAAGATGCCCATGTGGATTACTCTACATAGGGAAAACGACCAGACAAAATGAAAGAATGCATGGTATTACATATATCTAATATTCGAGCACCCCTATAGGGGAAAAATTCAGACCAGTCAGTCGCCAGGCACTTTAGAGACTTTCATCACAATCTCTCTACAATTTGCTATAAAATGATAGACTGGGTACCAGCTAAACAGAGAGGTGGAGATCGAGGATGCACCCTATTGCAAAGGGAGGCAAAGTGGATTCATACGCTACAAACTGTACATCCACTCGGTCTAAATATGACATTATCACTTACTTGCTTTCTGTAATTGGTTCTAGATTTGGCATGGTGCTGGGTACAGTAGAATGCTTGATACAGCATGATGTGAAAATAGACACACATAGTTTTTTCGTAGTATCACCTCTAATGGTGTGCAGAGACACTTCACAGGGACATGCCCCAAGACTCACATATGCTCGTCCATCTACTCACCTGGAGTCCCCCACATATGTTGTCTATCCACAGCATATAAACATAGAATATGTCATGTTTGTTTGTTCAAGTTTATTTTTCACATATATCCCAAGACGATGGTATAGCCCTATCCAGTATCTGTATCAGACCATTATTTTTCTGGTTTTGGTAGGTCAAGGCGTATTTAATTCACCTTGATTTTCATTGATTTATATACATATTGCAGGTCGTGCCTAGTATTTCTATTTTTACTTATTTGCAGGTCGTATTTATGACTGCTTTTAGATCACCATGGTGATGGGTAGTCACTCCCTGGACCACGCCTCCTTAAGAGTTCACTGCAGCCGGCACGTCTTGTGCCTATGATGTCACCGGGTCTCCTGCAGGCACTGGAACAGGATGACAAAGCACGTTGGTGAGTGCACAGGTATAAATTTTTTTTTTTATTATGTGATTTCATATCTTGATAAAGGAGTTAGTCCTCCGAAATGTCGATTTTCCAACAATCAGTGTCTGTGTGTTAATTTTCTCTATACACAGCCCCCGAGTGCCTTCCACTGCAAACTGCTGTATTATCATCACCACAGGGAGACCACCGGGGCAAGTTGTTAATACACCCAGAGTGCCGGACCATTGTGTTACACATTATATTTGTATGTATATGTATCTACATATATATATATATATATATATATATATATATATACACATAAATATGTGTGAAGGGCCAGCACTCCAAAATAACACAGCACGCCCCTGTGCTTATCCAATATTAAATATAAGTAAAGCAGACAACGGGGATAGCATTCAGAGTATCCAATGAATTCACAACCAAATGTGGCATTTGATTGTTAATTCATTGGAGACTCTGAGTGCTATCCCCGTTGTCTGCATTACATATATATATATATATATATATATATATTTACAGGTTGAGTCTCCCATATCCAAAATGCTCGGGACCAGGGGTATTTTGGAATAATTGCATACCATAATGAGATATCCTGGGAATAGGACCCAAATATACACACAGAATGCATTTATGTGTTATATACACCTTAAACACAGCCTGCAGGTCATTTTATACAATATTTTTAATAATTTATGGCTCAAACAAAGTTTGTGTACAGAAACGAAATTTATTTATGTTTCATATACACCTTAGACACACAGCCTGAAGGTCATGTTATACAATATAGTTAATAATTTGTGCCTTAGACAAAGTTTGTGTACATTGAACCATCAAAAATCAAAGGTTTCATGGTTTGAGTCATGCCAAAAAAATTCTGTATTTTGGAATATTCTGTATTTTGGAATATTTGGATATGGGAGACTCAACCAGTATATATATATATATATATATATATTAAAAAAAAATGCATATTTGTAAAGCTGCAATAATTACATTATTAATGCTACTATTATTTGTCCACGCTTATAGTGTATGATTATAGGGCCCAAACAGTGAAAGTAAAATAAGGGAGAGAAAAGTAAATGATCCCAGTTTTCTTAATAAAATTTAATGATAATAGAATACAAGTGAAGGTTAGTGCAAACAAAAATCTTCATAAAAAATATAAATTAAATTCATACACATATAGTTTTAAAAGTGCATGTACCTGGAACAATAATAATAACAGCCTATGTTGATCTTATAATTAAATTATACAGTCATTCAACATTCTAAACTATGCACAAATAAATACATACTGTATAGTACAATATAGTACAACAATTCTAATTCTAGAGACAAATCTTGCTTTTAGAGCTAATTTTTGCCACTTAGAATTTTACAACACAACTATTTTTGTAATAATCATGTGACATAAATTCTCAAACTTATTTATGAGAGGACCTTTGAGACATGTCATTATGCTTACAGTATGTTCTGTAGCAGAAATGTATTAGCATATATTAGTCCCAGAAAATCATTCTAACATTGTATCTTTTTGTAACAAATGGAGACAATATATAATAGTTTCAAACTGCTATTTCTCTAAGTAAAGGTGCACATCCACTAGCAGATATTAATGGACGACTGAACGATAACGACATCGTTATCGTTCAGTCGTCCATTAATCATGCATGAATCGGGCACTAAAATATCAGAAATTACCAGCGATGTACGCTCCCGCTGGTCATTTCCGACATCAATCATCACCCAAACATGCTGGTCAATCTGCCGATGATGACAGATTGGCCATGTTCGGGGATGATGTAGGTGCCTACACTGGACGCCTGATCATTCAGTGTAGGCACTGCTGGGGATGGGGAATGACAGTATGATTACCATGTCGTAATTGTACTGTCTTCCCTGGGTCGTGTAGTGGATACGCACCTTAACTTTAATCTGATACTTAGCGGGACTGTCTTGTAGGTGTCAGAATCTCTGGCAAGTTATTCAATAATTCTAAACTGATACTAAGCAGAACTCTTCCGCACATAAGGACTGATTCAGGTAGGATCGGAATTGCAAAGCTGCACACATGCAGCTTTCCAATTCTGTCATTGTAAATATACAAATGCCGCAGGAGGTGCTTACTCAGGCTGGCTGGCTTGAGAGGCCAGGAAACTGCATCTGTCGACGCAGTCCCTGGCCTTTGGCCCCCCTTTACCTTTGCCTTGGACATGCCCTGTTTCCAGGAACGGTGGCCAATCCCACCCCCAAACTGCCCCTTAATGCCTCTTCCTGTCAATCAGGCAGAGGCACAGAAGGGTCTGTGTGCAATTATGCAGAACCCATTCTGCACACTCGCACTATAATAGGGAATCTGCAATCAGCCTCATTATTTTTTACGTGTGTCCATACAATTGAAATTAACTAAAAATCATGATGCAAGACACTTGGCGTGACTGTGGCGCTGTGAGAGGAGTAGTGTACCATCTTTTTCTTTCCATCTAACCTCTTGTGTACATTGCAGACACAATGAAAAGCTGATCACAGTGTACCGGAGACTTTAAACATGCAAAGGAATTAAGTTTAAACACATACAAAGTCGCCAAGATATATATTTTAAATACATACAAAGTCACACAGGAATTATGACTTACACACATACAAAGTTTCACAGGAATTATGATTTACACACATACAAAGTAGCACAGGAATTATGTTTTACACACATACATAGTCAGACAGGAATTATGTTTTACACACATACAAAGTCGCACAGGAATTATGATTTACACACATACAAAGTTGCATAGGAATTATGATTTAAACACATACAAAGTCACACAGGAATTATGATTTACACACATACAAAGTCACACAGGATTTAGTTTTAAATACGCAGAAGAACCACAATGAAAGTAAGAAGAAGCTGCAGCCACTGCATGGTAGCACTTTGTATATACAGTAGATACAGACTCATTCGCATACAAATGTACTAATGTCGCACATGAAACTGATCCATGCAATTTAGCAACATTTTAAGCGAGAAAGACACTTGGCGTGGCTGAGTCACCATGGACCTGGTGCGCTGAGAGGGCCTGTTTGCCGTGACTGAAGTCACAGTGTTTGAGGACACATCTCCATGTCTCACTATTTACCACCTAAAAAACATTGAAGATTACGCAGGGCTTGTATGCAGAAAACTCTTTATCCAGCAACACAAGCTCTTATGGTTTCAACAGCTTTACATGTTTCTGCATTTTTATTGTGATTTCATTAGAGCCACATAACAGAGGTGGTCTATGTAATATATGCTGGGCCTGATTCAGAGGTGGACATGGAAGTGCACACAACAGTGTCTACTGGCGGATGCCCGTGGATGACTTTATGTCAATGAAGATACAAACTAATTCCCTTGTATACATCCATGTGGCTGGATGTGCAAGGACTGATATGCCCAATTTCAGCATCCATACATGCAGTAATACTTATTAGTGTGTCCTTAAATGCCTCCATCAGTCACAGTTACTCTGTTTCACTATGGCCTCATTTGAGCTATTAAGTGATTCATTGTATTTCTGCAGTTATTGTGTGGTAACCATGGTAATTGTACACAAAGTATTAACATGTGACTGAATGACCTCTGGGGATGATGTCAGCAAACTGTGCGGCAGCAGGACGGGTGAGCAGTCCCCTCCTGCATACAGACATTCATGAGGTGGACATGGGTATAAAAGGTACGTTTGTTCTATATATGTTTACCCTGATGACAATATGAAGGAACAAACTTCTGAACACAGAAGGCAGCAATAGTTCCCCAAGACATGTGTGACAATATGATTTCATATATTGAAACATTGACAAGTATATGCTATCCACAGTCTTCATTTGTAGATGATTAAGCCATGAGTGCTGCACCCTGGCATACTGTATATACATTCTTTTATTGTGAAGGCACCGGCTGAAGTTTTTTCCTGAGTGGGTAGTGCCAGACCCTAGACAAACATATATATATAAATATATATATATATATATATATAAAACAAATACAACACTCCGGCACTCCTTCATTCTGTGTAACCAGGCATTATGCCCTGACTTGCTCTGGTGCCCTCCAAGGAGGACAGCACCCCCACATTATTATGCCAACAATGTAGAGGCAGCACTCGGAGTCTGATGAAACAAGATACCCTCAATGGAGGGAATTTATTGGGTCGACATTTCGAGGTGCAATTCACCCCTTCCTCAAGACAACAAAAGTTTCTTGTCTTGAGGAAGGGGTGCATTGCACCTCAAAATGTCCACTGAATAAATTCCCTCTGTTGAGGGTATCTTGTTTCACCAGACTCCAAGTGCCACCTGTACATTGGTGGTATATATATATATATATATATATATTAGGGGTGTGCACCGGCCACTTTTCGTGTTTTGTGTTTTGGTTTTGGATCTGGATCTTTCTTCGTGTTTTGGATCTGGATTGGTTTTGCCAAAACCACCCTTCCGTGATTTGGGTTCTGGGTTTTGTGTTTCGGATCTGTATTTTTTTGAAAAAAAGCATAAAAACAGCTAAAATCACAGAATTTGTAGGTTTTTCTGCTCCTATGCTATTATTAACCTCAATAACCTTAATTTCCTCTCATTTCCAGTCTATTCTGAACGCCTCACACCACACAATAGTGTTTTTATGTCCAAAAGGTTGCACCGAGGTAGCTGGATGACTATGCTAAGCGACACGAGTGGGCGGCACAAACACGTGACCCATCTAGGCGTGAAACTGCAGTGGCAGACATGATGGCAGTTTGAAAAACTAGGCCCCAAACTGTACATAATGCAAAGAAAAAAAAGAGGTGCAAGATGGAATTGTCCTTGGGCCCTCCCACCCACCCTTATGTTGTATAAACAGGACATGCACACTTTAACAAACCAATCATTTCAGCGCCAGGGTCTGCCACACAACTGTGGCTGAAATGATTGGTTCGTTTGGGCCCCCACAAAACAAGCTGGCAATTACTCTGTCCCTGCACAAACTAGCTCTACGGAGGCAAGATGTCATCCTCATCCTCCTCATCCATCGATTCCTCACCCTCTTCAGTGTGTACATCCTCATCCTCACAAAGTATTAACTCGTCCCCACCTTAATCCACCACCACAGGTCCCTCTGTACGTTCTGGAGGCTGGTCTCCCTGGAAGAGCTGATAATTCATTTTGATGAACATCATCTTCTCCACATTCTGTGGAAGCAACCTCCTACGCCTTTCGCTGACAAGGTTCCCGGCTGCACTAAACACTCTTTTGGAGTACACACTGGAGGGGTGGCAACTCAGGTAAATTAGAGCCAGTTTGTACAGGGGCCTCCAAATTGCCTCTTTTTCCTGCCAGTACAGGTATGGACTGTCTGACATGCCTACTTGGATGCTGTCACCAATGTAATCCTCCACCATTCTGTCAATGGTGACAGTATCATATGCAGTGACAGTAGACATGTCAGAAATTGTTGCCAGGTCCTTCAGTCCGGACCAGATGTCCAAACTTGGTCCTGCCTGCCCTGCATCACCACCAGCGGGTTGCTTAGGATACCTAAGTTTTTTCCTGGCAGCCCCAGTTGCGGGAGAAAATGAAGAAGGAGCTGTTGACGTGTCACGTTCCGCTTCAGCTGACAGTGTGTTCACCAGCAGGTCTTTGCACCTCTGCTGGCTTGTGTCGGCCAGAAAGAGAGACCCCACATAGGCTTTAAACATAGGATCGAGCACGGTGGCCAAAATGTAGTGGTCTGATTTGAACAGATTGACCACCCTGGAATCCTGGCAAAGTGAATGAAGGGCTTCATCCACAAGTCCCACATGCCGAGCGGAATCACTCTGTCTTAGCTCCTCCTTCACTTTCTCCAGCTGCTTCTGCAAAAGCCTGATGAGGGGAATGACCTGACTCAAGCTGGCAGTGTCTGAACTGACTTCACGTGTGGCAAGTTCGAAGGGCTGGAGAACCTTGCACAACACGGAAATCATTCTCCACTGCACTTGAGTCAGGTGCATACCCCCTCCTTTGCCTATGTCATAGGTGGATGTATAGGCTTGAATGGCCATTTGCTGCTTCTCCATCCTCTGAAGCATATAGAGGGTTGAGTTCAACCGCGTCACAACCTCTTGCTTCAGGTGATGGCGGGGTAGGTTCAAGAGTGTTTGCTGGCGCTCCAGTCTTCGGCATGCAGTCACTGAATGGCGAAAGTGGCCTGAAATTTTTCGGGCAACCCAAAGCGTCTCCTGCACGCCCCTGTCGCTTTTCAGAAAATTCTGCACCACCAAGTTTATTGTGTGAGCAAAACATGGGATGTGCTGGAATTTGCCCAGATGTAATGCCCGCACAATATTGGTGGCGTTGTCAGATATCACAAATCCCCAGGAGAGTCTAAGTGGGGTAAGCCACTGGGCGATGATATCCCTCAGTTTCTCTAAGAGGTTGTCGGCGGTGTGCCTCTTACTGAAACCGGTGATACACAGCGTAGCCTGCCTTGGAACGAGCTGGCGTTTCTGAGATGCTGTGACTGGTGACGCTGCTGCTGTTGCTGCGTAAGGTGATACATCTACCCAGTGGGCTGTCACAGTCATATAGTCCTTAGTCTGCCCTGTTCCACTTGTCCACATGTCCGTGGTTAAGTGGACATTGGGTACAATGGCATTTTTCAGGACACTGAGGACACTTTTTCTGACGTTTCTGTACAGTCTCGGTATCGCCTGCCTAGTGAAGTGGAATCTAGACGGGATTTGGAACCAGGGACACACTACCTCCAGCAATTGTCTAAATCCCACTTCACTAATGGCGGATACCGGATGCACATCTAACACCAACATTGCAGTCAAGGCCTCAGTTATACGTTTTGCTTCAGGATGACTGCTGTCGTACTTCATCCTCCTCGCTAAGGACTGTTGGAGGGTCAATTGTTTAGTAAAAGTAGTGGTGTTCCTACTTCCTCTCTGGGATGATGAACGACTCCCAGCAGCATCAACAGCAGCAGCGGCAGCAGGAGGCGTAGCAATGCAGGATCCTCCGGAGGAATCCGGGATAGGAGAGTCAGTCATGCCAGTGACATGGCCTGCAGGACTACTTCCGATCCTGACTAAGGAGGAAATTGACGAGGAGGGAGTTGACGGTGTGGTTTGCAGGCGCTTGGATACAACAGGACAACGGGATTTAGGTGTCCCTGGACTGCTTACGGTCTTAGCCAAAGTTTCTGAACTTGACAGTAACTTATTATGAACGCGCTGCAGGTGCCGTATAAGGGAGGATGTTCCTAGGTGGTTATCGTCCCTACCCCTACTTATTCCACCTTTACATAAGGTACATATGGCAAGACAGTTGTTGTCCGGATTTGGATAGAAATATTGCCAGACCAAAGAGGTGGAATGTTTGGTCTTCTGCCCAGGCATGACCGTGATGGGCTTTTTCATCCCACGGACAACAACTGTCTCCCCCGGAGCCTGATTTAAACAAACCACATCACCATCAGAATCCTCCTCGCCAACTTCCTCCTCAGCGCCAGCAACACCAGTATCCTCATCCTGTTGTACTTCAACAGTGACATCTTCAATTTGCATATCAGCAAGTGGACTGTGGGTGCTCCTTTCAGCACTTGCAGGGGGTTTGCAAATGGTGGAAAGAGCCACCTCTTCCCGTCCAGTGCTGGGAAGGTCAAGCATCGCAACCACCACCACACTTGGACTCTCCTTGGGGATTTGTGATATCTTCTTAGAAAGCACAGTTCTTCGCTGTGCTTTTGCCAGCTTAACTCTTTTGATTTTTTTAGAGGGAGGAGGGCTTCCATCGTCATGTGAAGCTGAACCACTAGTCATGAACATACTAGGGATCGACCTTAGCCGTTCCTTGCCACTCCGTGTCGTAAATGGCATATTGGCAAGTTTACGTTTCTCTTCAGCTGATTTAAATGTTTTTTTCAAGGTCATTTTCCTGAACTTTGTCATTTGGGATTGTATATGCCCTCTATTATGACATTGGGCATCGGCCTTGCAGACGACGTTGATGGCATGTTATCGTCTATGTCATGACTAGTGGCAGCAGCTTCAGCACTAGGAGGAAGTGGTTCTTGATCTTTCTCTATTTTATTTTTATCGGAGAAAGTTTGGTCCTCCATTTATGTTATATCGATTTGATATATACGTGCGGCTGGAGAGTAGTGCACTTTGTGGGTTACACCAGCCTTTAAGAAATGAGCCAGCCGGCACTTTACTTATGGGACACAGGCGCACGCTTGGCGCTGCTCCTTTGTTGATGCACGTGCGGCTACTGCGCACACAATTCACAAACACAGAAAATAATTTTTTTTTTGGTTTGGACTGGAGTGTACTTTGGGGTTACAGCACCCTTTAATGGTCAAGCCAGCCGGCCCTTTACTTATGACACAGGCGCACGCTTGGCACTACTTTGTTGATGCACGTGCGGCTACTGCGCACACAATTCACAAACACAGAAAATAATTTTTTTGGGGTTTGGACTGGAGTGTACTTTGGGGGTTACAGCACCCTTTAACGGTCTTGCCAGCCAGCCCTTTACTTATGACACAGGCGTATGCTTGGCACTACTTTGTTGATGCACGTGCGGCTACTGCGCACACAATTCACAAACACAGAAAATAATTTTTTTTGGGGTTTGGACTGGAGTGTACTTTGGGGGTTACAGCACCCTTTAACGGTCAAGCCAGCTGGCCCTTTACTTATGACACAGGCGCATGCTTGGCACTACTTTGTTGATGCACGTGCGGCTACTGCGCACACAATTCACAAACACAGAAAATAATTTTTTTTTTGGTTTGGACTGGAGTGTACTTTGGGGGTTACAGCACCCTTTAATGGTCAAGCCTGCTGGCCCTTTACTTATGACACAGGCGCACGCTTGGCACTACTTTGTTGATGCACGTGCGGCTACTGCGCACACAATTCACAAACACAGAAAATAATTATTTTTTGGGTTAAACTGGAGTGTACTTTCGGGGTTACAGCACCCTTTAACGGTCAAGCCAGCCGGCCCTTTACTTATGACACAGGTGCACGCTTGGCACTACTTTGTTGATGCACGTGCGGCTACTGCGCACACAATTCACAAACACAGAAAATATTTTTTTTTTTGGTTTGGACTGGAGTGTACTTTGGGGGTTACAGCACCCTTTAATGGACAAGCCAGCCAGCCCTTTACTTATGACACAGGCGCATGCTTGGCACTACTTTGTTGATGCACGTGCGGCTACTGCGCACACAATTCACAAACACACAAAAAATATTATTTTTTTAGCACTTGGGGGGAGCACCCCTGATGGACAGAGCACCCCCTGGACAACACTACAGCACCCCTTTAGGACTGGAACACTGCACATGACTTTGGAGTAGACACAGCCCCTATGGAGAACTGACTGCACAACACAGTCCAGCCGGCCCCTATGGACTTTGAAGTAGTGGACACAGCCCCTATTAACAACAGCAGCACAGTACAACACAGCCAGCCCCTATGGACTTTGAAGTAGTGGACAACAGCAGCACAGCGCAGCACAGCACTGCACAACACTACTCTGCACTACACTACACTACACTACACAGCCCAGCCAGCCCTAACTCCCACCCTCCCTCTTCACTGTCCACAGCCGAGTGAGAAAATGGTGCCAACGCGGGTACCTTATATAGGATCCAAAACCCGCGAGACTCGGAAGGCGGGGTGAAGACGTTTTGTCTCGATTTCAGATCCGAGTCAGGCGGGAAAAGTCGAGCCTGACTCAGATCGGACTCGGATCGGGGGGGCTCGGGGGGGGGTTCGGATTTCAGAAATCCGAACCCGCTCACCCCTAATATATATATATATATATATAAATATATACATATATATATACACATACACTGCCATTCAAAAGCTTGGGGTTACCCAGACAATTTCGTGTTTTACGTGAAAACTGACTTTCATTTATCAAATGAGTTGAAAAGTGAATAGAACATATAGTCAAGACATTGGTAAGGTTAGAAATTATGATTTTAATTTGAAATAATAATGTTGTCCTTCAAACTTTGCTTTCGTCAAAGAATGCTCCTTTTGCAGCAATTACAGCATTGCAGACCTTTGGCATTCTAGCTGTTAATTTGTTGAGGTAATCTGAAGAAATTTCACCCCTGCTTCCTGAAGTACCTCCCATAAGTTGGATTGGCTTGATGGGCAGTTCTTGCGCACCATACGTTCAAGCTGCTCCCACAACAGCTCAATGAGGTTGAGATCTGGTGACTGCTCTGGCCACTCCATTACAGACAGAATACCAGCTGCCTGCTTCTTCCCTAAATAGTTCTTGCATAATTTGGAGGTGTGCTTTGGGTCACTGTCCTGTTGGGATGTGGTAGTTGGCTCCAATCAAACGCTCTCCACAGGGTATGGTATGGCATTGCAAAATGGAGTGATAGCCTTCCTTATTCAAAATCTATTTTACTTTGTACAAATCTCCCACTACAAGCATCAAAGCAGCCCCAGGCCATCACATTACCTCCACCATGCTTGACAGATGGTGCCAGGCACTCTTCCAGCATCTTTTCACTTGTTCTGCATCTCACAAATGTTCTTCTGTGTGATCCAAATACCTCAAACTTCGATTGTCTGTCCATAATACTTTTTTTTCCAATATTCCTTTGTCCAATGTCTGTGTTCTTTTGCCCATATTAATCTTTTACCTTTATTTTGGCCAGTCTTAGATATGGCTTTATCGTTGCCACTCTGCCTAGAAGGCCAGCATCCAGGAGTCACCTCTTCACTGTATATGTTGATACTGGCATTATGCGGGTACCATTTAATAAAGCTGCCAATTAAGGCCTTGTGAGGCATCTATTTCTCAAACTAGAGACTCTAATGTACTTGTCTTCTTGAACAGTTGTGCACCACTTCTCTTTCTACTCTGGTTAGAGGCTGTTTGTGCTGTTCTCTGAAGTGAGTAGTACACACCATTATAGGAAATGTTGAGTTTCTTCTCAACTTCTCATATGGAATAGCCTTCATTTCTAAGAACAAGAATAGACTGTCGAGTTTCACATGAAAGTTCTCTTTTTCTGGCCATTTGGAGAGTATAATCAAACCCACAAATGTGATGCTCCAGATACTCAACTAGCTCAAAGGAAGGCCAGTTTTATAGATTCTCTAACGAGCAAACCCATGTTCAGCTGTGCTATCATAATTGCACAAGGGTATTCAAGGGTTTTCTAATCATCCATCAGTCTTCTAACACGCTTAGCAAACACAATGTACCATTAGAACACTGTAGTGATGGTTGCTGGAAATGCGCCTCAATACACCTATGTAGATATTCCTTTCAAAACCAGATGTTTGCAGCTAGTATAGTCAAGGTCCACATTAACAATGTATAGAGTGTATTTCTGATTAATTTAATGCTATCTTCATTGAAAAAAAGGAAATTTCTAAGTGACCCCAAACTTTTGAACAATAATATATATATATATATATATATATATATATATATATATTAGGGGTGAGCGGGTTCGGATTTCTGAAATCCGAACCCCTCCGAGCCCCCCCGATCCAAGTCCGATCCGAGTCAGGCTCGACTTTTCCCGCCTGACTCGGATTCTGAAATCGAGGCAAAACGTCATCTTCCCGCCTTCCGAGTCTCGCGGGTTTTGGATCCTATATAAGGTACCCACGTCGGCGCCATTTTCTCACTCGGCTGTGGACAGTGAAGAGGGAGGGTGGGAGTTAGGGCTGGCTGGGCTGTGTAGTGTAGTGTAGTGTAGTGCAGAGTAGTGTTGTGCTGTGCTGTGCTGCGCTGTGCTGCTGTTTTCCACTACTTCAAAGTCCATAGGGGCTGGCTGTGTTGTGCTGTGCTGCTGTTGTTAATAGGGGCTGTGTCCACTACTTCAAAGTCCATAGGGGCTGGCTGGACTGTGTTGTGCAGTCAGTTGTCCATAGGGGCTGTGTCCACTCCAAAGTCCTGTGCAGTGTCCCAGTCCTAAAGGGGTGTTGTAGTGTTGTCCAGGGGGTGCTCTGTCCATCAGGGGTGCTCCCCCCAAGTGCTAAAAAAATAATATTTTTTTTGTGTTTGTGAATTGTGTGCGCAGTAGCCGCACGAGCATCAACAAAGTAGTGCCAAGCGTGCGCCTATGTCATAAGTAAAGGGCCGGCTGGCTTGACCGTTAAAGGGTGCTGTAACCCCCAAAGTACACTCCAGTCCAAACCAAAAAAAATAATAATTTCTGTGTTTGTGAATTGTGTGCGCAGTAGCCGCACGTGCATCAACAAAGTAGTGCCAAGCGTGCGCCTGTGTCATAAGTAAAGGGCCGGCTGGCTTGACCGTTAAAGGGTGCTGTAACCCCCAAAGTACACTCCAGTCCAAACCAAAAAAAAAATTAATTTCTGTGTATGTGAATTGTGTGCGCAGTAGCCGCACGTGCATCAACAAAGTAGTGCCAAGCGTGCGCCTGTGTCATAGGTAAAGGGCCAGCTGGCTTGACTGTTAAAGGGTGCTGTAACCCCCAAAGTACACTCCAGTCCAAACCAAAAAAAAAATTAATTTCTGTGTTTGTGAATTGTGTGCGCAGTAGCTGCACGTGCATCAACAAAGTAGTGCCAAGCGTGCGCCTGTGTCATAAGTAAAGGGCCGGCTGGCTTGATCGTTAAAGGGTGCTGTAACCCCCAAAGTACACTCCAGTCCAAACCAAAAAAAAAATATTTTCTGTGTTTGTGAATTGTGTGCGCAGTAGCCGCACGTGCATCAACAAAGTAGTGCCAAGCGTGCGCCTGTGTCATAAGTAAAGGGCCAGCTGGCTTGACCGTTAAAGGGTGCTGTAACCCCCAAAGTACACTCCAGTCCAAACCAAAAAAAAAATTAATTTCTGTTTGTGAATTGTGTGCGCAGTAGCCGCACGTGCATCAACAAAGGAGCAGCGCCAAGCGTGCGCCTGTGTTCCATAAGTAAAGAGCCAGCTGGCTCATTTCTTAAAGGCTGGTGTAACCCACAAAGTGCACTACTCTCCAGCAAAAATAAAAAAATATTTTCTGTGTTTAGCCGCACGTATATATCAAATCGATATAACATAAATGGAGGACCAAACTTTCTCCGATAAAAATAAAATAGAGAAAGATCAAGAACCACTTCCTCCTAGTGCTGAAGCTGCTGCCACTAGTCATGACATAGACGATAACATGCCATCAACGTCGTCTGCCAAGGCCGATGCCCAATGTCATAATAGAGGGCACATACAATCCCAAATGACAAAGTTCAGGAAAATGACCTTGAAAAAAACATTTAAATCAGCTGAAGAGAAACGTAAACTTGCCAATATGCCATTTACGACACGGAGTGGCAAGGAATGGGTAAGGTCGATCCCTAGTATGTTCATGACTAGTGGTTCAGCTTCACATGACGATGGAAGCCCTCCTCCCACTAATAAAATCAAAAGAGTTAAGCTGGCAAAAGCACAGCGAAGAACTGTGCTTTCTAAGAAGATATCACAAATCTCCAAGGAGAGTCCAAGTGTGGTGGTGGTTGCGATGCCTGACCTTCCCAGCACTGGATGGGAAGAGGTGGCTCTTTCCACCATTTGCATGCCCCCTGCAAGTGCTGAAAGGAGCACCCACAGTCCACTTGCTGATATGCCAATTGAAGATGTCACTGTTGAAGTACAACAGGAGGAGGATACTGGTGTAGCTGGCGCTGAGGAGGAAGTTGGCGAGGAGGATTCTGATGGTGATGTGGTTTGTTTAAATCAGGCTCCGGGGGAGACAGTTGTTGTCCGTGGGATGAAAAAGCCCATCACGGTCATGCCTGGGCAGAAGACCAAACATTCCACCTCTTTGGTCTGGCAATATTTCTATCCAAAACCGGACAACAACTGTCTTGCCATATGTACCATATGTAAAGGTGAAATAAGTAGGGGTAGGGACGTCAACCACCTAGGAACATCCTCCCTTATACGGCACCTGCAGCGCGTTCATAAAAAGTTACTGTCAAGTTCAGAAACTTTGGCTAAGACCGTAAGCAGTCCAGGGACACCTAAATCCCGTTGTCCTGTTGTATCCAAGCGCCTGCAAACCACACCGTCAACTCCCTCCTCGTCAATTTCCTCCTTAGTCAGGATCGGAAGTAGTCCTGCAGGCCATGTCACTGGCATGACTGACACTCCTATCCGGGATTCCTCCGGAGGATCCTGCATTGCTACGCCTACTGCTGCTGCTGCTGCTGTTGCTGCTGCTGGGAGTCGTTCATCATCCCAGAGAGGAAGTAGGAACACCACTACTTTTACTAAACAATTGACCCTCCAACAGTCCTTAGCGAGGAGGATGAAGTACAACAGCAGTCATCCTGAAGCAAAACGTATAACTGAGGCCTTGACTGCTATGCTGGTGTTAGATGTGCGTCCGGTATCCGCCATTAGTACAGTGGGATTTAGACAATTGATGGAGGTAGTGTGTCCCCGGTTCCAAATCCCGTCTAGATTCCACTTCACTAGGCAGGCGATACCGAGACTGTACGGAAACGTCAGAAAAAGTGTCCTCAGTGTCCTGAAAAATTCAGTTGTACACAATGGCCCTCATTCAGAGCCATTTGCTATTTGCGGTCGTTCGTTCAAAAACAAGGGGTGGCTATTCAAATGATCCATTCACACATTGCAGTCTGTTCACACCTCTAAGTCTGAACGAGCGAACAAAACATATACTCGTTTACTTGATAAAAACGCCCCCTGGCCGCTCGCACCATACGTCATGTCCGCTATTTATTAGATTAATCGAGTACATCGTACAGCGTATGAACTGCTCGCTATTCTTGTGGTTGGTTTTTTCAACCGCTATTTTGCGAGCAGTTCTGAGTTTAAAAAAAACAAGTGACGTGGTCAATGACGCTGCTGGATTAATTATGCACACCCTTAAAACACCCGTTTTGACCTTTAAGCACGCCTGCGTTCGAATTCCACTCCCCCGTTTTCAAGCACCTTCCCCTGTTACCACCCACATACGCCTCATTCTGTCACTCAAAATAGCAGGCACTCGCTATATAGCGTACAAACGATTTTCGGCCGCACTGACTGGTTCGCGCATGCGTTCTAAAAACCGTACGCATGCGCAGATGTGCGAACATCGCTCGGAACGAGTGTACAGCCGCTAACGAGCGGCTCTGAAAGAGGGCCAATGTCCACTTAACCACGGACATGTGGACAAGTGGAACACGGCAGACTAAGGACTATATGACTGTGACAGCCCACTGGGTAGATGTATCACCTTACGCAGCAACAGCAGCAGCGTCACCAGTCGCAGCATCTCAGAAACGCCAGCTCGTTCCAAGGCAGGCTACGCTGTGTATCACCGGTTTCAGTAAGAGGCACACCGCCGACAACCTCTTAGAGAAACTGAGGGATATCATCGCCCAGTGGCTTACCCCACTTAGACTTTCCTGGGGATTTGTGATATCTGACAATGCCACCAATATTGTGCGGGCATTACATCTGGGCAAATTCCAGCACATCCCATGTTTTGCTCACACAATAAACTTGGTGGTGCAGAATTTTCTGAAAAGCGACAGGGGCGTGCAGGAGACGCTTTGGGAGGCCCGAAAAATTTCTGGCCACTTTCGCCATTCAGCGACTGCGTGCCGAAGACTGGAGCGCCAGCAAACACTCTTGAACCTGCCCCGCCATCACCTGAAGCAAGAGGTTGTGACGCGGTGGAACTCAACCCTCAATATGCTTCAGAGGATGGTGGAGCAGCAAAAGGCCATACAAGCCTATACATCCACCTATGACATAGGCAAAGGAGGGGGTATGCACCTGACTCAAGCGCAGTGGAGAATGATTTCCGTGTTGTGCAAGGTTCTCCAGCCCTTCGAACTTGCCACACGTGAAGTCAGTTCAGACACTGCCAGCTTGAGTCAGGTCATTCCCCTCATCAGGCTTTTGCAGAAGCAGCTGGAGAAAGTGAAGGAGGAGCTAAGATGGAGCGATTCCGCTCGGCATGTGGGACTTGTGGATGAAGCCCTTCATTCGCTTTGCCAGGATTCCAGGGTGGTCAATCTGTTGAAATCAGACCACTACATTTTAGCCACAGTGCTCGATCCTATGTTTAAAGCTTATGTGGTGTCTCTCTTTCCGGCCGACACAAGCCTGCAGAGGTGCAAAGACCTGCTGGTGAACACACTGTCAGCTGAAGCAGAACGTGACACGTCAACAGCTCCTTCTTCATTTTCTCCCGCAACTGGGGCTGCCAGGAAAAAACTTAGGTATCCTAAGCAACCCGCTGGCGGTGATGCAGGGCAGGAAGGACCAAGTTTGGACATCTGGTCCGGACTGAAGGACCTGGCAACAATTTCTGACATGTCTACTGTCACTGCATATGATACTGTCACCATTGACAGAATGGTGGAGAATTACATCGGTGACAGCATCCAAGTAGGCATGTCAGACAGTCCATACCTGTACTGGCAGGAAAAAGAGGCAATTTGGAGGCCCTTGTACAAACTGGCTCTATTTTACTTGAGTTGCCCCCCCTCCAGTGTGTTCTCTGAAAGAGTGTTTAGTGCAGCCGGGAACCTTGTCAGCGAAAGGCGTAGGAGGTTGCTTCCACAGAATGTGGAGAAGATGATGTTCATCAAAATGAATTATCAGCTCTTCCAGGGAGACCAGCCTCCAGAACGTACAGAGGGACCTGTGGTGGTGGATTCCAGTGGGGATGAGTTAATACTCTGTGAGGATGAGGATGTACACAACACTGAAGAGGGAGAGGAATCGGTGAATGAGGAGGATGAGGATGACATCTTGCCTCCGTAGAGCCAGTTTGTGCAGGGACAGATTAATTGCCACCTTGTTTTGTGGGGGCCCAAACGAACCAATCATTTCAGCCACAGTTGTGTGGCAGACCCTGGCGCTGAAATGATTGGTTTGTTAAAGTGTGCATGTCCTGTTTATACAACATAAGGGTGGGTGGGAGGGCCCAAGGACAATTCCATCTTGCACCTCTTTTTTTTCTTTGCATTATGTACAGTTTGGGGCCTAGTTTTTCAAACTGCCATCCTGTCTGCCACTGCAGTATCACGCCTAGATGGGTCACATGTTTGTGCCGCCCACTCGTGTCGCTTAGCATAGTCATCCAGCTACCTCGGTGCAACCTTTTGGACATAAAAACACTATTGTGAGGTGTGAGGTGTTCAGAATAGACTGGAAATAAGTGGAAATTAAGGTTATTGAGGTTAATAATAGCATAGGAGCAGAAAAACCTACAAATTCTGTGATTTTAGCTGTTTTTAAGCTTTTTTTCAAAATAATACAGATCCAAAACACAAAACCCAGAACCCAAAACACGGAAGGGTGGTTTTGGCAAAACCAATCCAGATCCAAAACATGAAGAAAGATCCAGATCCAAAACCAAAACACAAAACACGAAAATTGGCCGGTGCACACCCCTAATATATATATATATATATATATATATATATTTTAGTCCAACAATACAAACAGCACTCACAAAAACTCAAATGACTCCAGCTTGGTTGCAGCGTCTCAAGGCCAACTTTCCAGAAGTTGCCTAAGTATAGGTTTGTGGGTAACAAGAGAGCACTCACCAGTCTTCTTCAGAGTCATGCAAATTTTTATTTCAGAATGGTCACACTGGCATGCACTGCTGGAAGAGGCCTACATCCGTAAGTTGAGTTACTGTCAGAGAGAGTAAACATGGTCTATATGTGATTTAGAGCAGAAATGGCTGTAAACCCAAAAACAGTGAGTAATCTACAGTTTCAGAAGTTGTCTCTACCTAACTAGCCTCAACCACAGCTTTGAAAACATTAGCTATATTAGAGCATTTTCTTAAGGAGTTTAGTTAAACCACACACAGCTGCTGTCTAATTGGTTTATCTTCCTCAAACTGACAGTCATAGAAATGTTTAGATTTAACCATAACTCTAATCTGTACCAGAATCCTTAGCTTCAAGTGCTGATGGTTCTGGGCAACCATATCACATAAATCAAGTTGGCTTGTTGGAAACTAGAAACTGAACAGTACTAGAAACTGAAAGAACCTCTCCTCCAGTCTTTTTGCATAATTTAAAGGCCCTCTAAAACACTTTTAGGTGTGCTTTGACATCCTTTACTGGTGTAATATTCTAAAAACTGTGTTTGAACTGTACAAACATGTACTGCTATGTCAGCATTCAGTTTGCATCAGTCATGTGTCATGAATACCATCAATACCTGTACTTACAGTGTAGCAACTATTGGTAACTAGTAAGCTATAGACTTTGGCACATCATATTATCCAGGTGAAGGAAAGATTGTGATACTAAGGGGTACATTTACTAAAGTGAGAGTTTTTAGAAGTGAGTTTTAAAAGAGATGTTGCCCCTAGCAACCAATCAGATTCTACTTAACATTTAACTAGCACCTTCTAAAAGATATTAGCTAAAATATGATAGGTTGCTATGGGCAACATCTAATCTAAAATTCACTTCTAAAAACTCTCACTTTAGTAAATATACCCCTAAGTGTAAAGCACCAGTTGATCACACAGTTGAAAATAATTTAAAATAATACTTTATAGCTAAGCATTATACATTAAATATAGCTGAGTGACATACATTAAATATGGTTTGATAAATAGTTTCCATTTCCCTACATATTTTTATTATAAATATACTGTAACAAATCTATTTAATCAGTTTCTTTATCTAAAAATGCATGCTTTTTAGTGTATATTTGTGCTACATCACTTCTAAGAACCTGGGACAGATACAAGATTATTTTTGCAGTGATAAATAGGAAACTAGTTATGTAGAGTAAATAATGCCTTTAACATCTGTCCTTACCATATCTATGGAATTACATAAATGATAAAGGACTTAATCATAAAAAAATAGTTTAGTCTTACAATACAAAATAGATCTTACATCTGTTCTACTAGCTAACACGGTATCACTCTACCTACACAATTCTGCAACAAACCTGTTATTATTAGAGCTGACAGATGTTTCACACTTAACAAAAATGTATTTAATGAAAAAAACAAATTAGTGTTTGATACTTTAATCCTGTTTTAAGGAAGCAAAACAGCCAAGCACAGCGACAAAGACAAATAAACTAAGACATACTGTACTGTATACTGTAAAACAAAGGATTATGAAAGTGATGAGATTGATGAAAATACGTTGTAAAACAGCAAAAAAAGCACATATATGTGTTAAATAATTATTCATATTTCAGAAGGAAATGATATATACTAACACATGCATTGATAACTCACTCATTTGTTTAACAATTTTTTTAATCTAAGTTTTTAGAACAGTATATCCCCATAAAACAAGACAAAACACAAGAAAAAAAACCGAAAGGAATAAAGGTCAGCAGCAACATAATTATAGGACCTCACATATACTGTATAAAGCAGCAGAGTTGTCATACTATACAGTAAAAGGCTTAAGCTCTTGTTAAATGTCTGATATTCTGCTGTTTGGTTTTTTTCATATGAAAGAACTAGAACATTAGAACTCAACACACCATGGTGGAGAATGTAATAGAGTGCACATTTACAGTGAATTTTAACTCAAACAAGTTTACAGTGATTTGGAAATGAAAGTCGCAGATGTAATAGAGGTTAGCTACATTACAGGACAGCAACTTCCATTGATTCACCACAAAATGAAACCTATGAAAAGGAGGCCAATATGACAGTAAGTTTTATTACATAGGGAGGCTGACTCAGGGATGGATGCAGATGCTATCCCCCCAGCACTCAGAATGAAATCAGCAATAAGATTTGAAAACTACATGGTGGTAGATAATTCAGAGATCTCAGTTGCATATATTTGCAAAAATATGGCTAGGCCTCCAGGCCACGTCACGGCTTCTCTGATACTGGAGGTCCCAAATACTTGGTCAAAGTCTGGGGTGCAGAACACCAAAAAGCTTGCAAAACCCAGCCACTCCAGGGAAGCAAGCACACAGGTGAAAGACTGAAGTGTTAATGAGTGTTAATAAGAATAAAGCAAAAACTATGTGTTAATAGGTGATACATACTGTAGGTGAAAGGTGTAATTAAAATGCTAAAAAATTAATAAATAAAAATATATATTCTAAGAGAAAAATATATGTTGCTGTTCTGAGAGGCATAGATGGGACCAGCATTTGGGGGGCATGCTGGTTCTTGTAATGCCATTAAGAGGACTTAGGTGTGACTCCAAGGTAAGCTGGCTCTCAATTCAAGTATATTTGTATGTGCCAATATCATTTGGCCTTATATTGGGCAATTATATGACCCAAATTGGATGTAGTTACCAATTTTGGGGATGAGTTTGGGGTGCGGTGCTCCCTGGGGTTGGTGTAGCTGGGCTGCTCTGGAGTGGCACACTTTGACACATTATTTAGCACATTAACACCTTCAAATTATATATTTTTCTCTTACTCTATATATATATATATATATATATATATAACACCAATAGGTGAGACCAGCACAAAGTAAAAGTTGTATCACTAACTTCCGTATGAAGTAACAGTCAAACCCAATAACATACCAGCCTAAAATATAGGCGTCAGCTCCCTAGTAATAAGTAATTAGTAACGGTAAATTACTAATAGCATAAATAGTTGTAGATAGATGTTAACTTTGGAGCGACTGGCTAGTTGGCTAGCTATAAATATTATCTTATAAACATGAATAGACTTCAATCAATAAGTACATGTATGTTAAGTGCAAGTGCTAATATGTGCAAAATGATAATACAAAATGGTGCAGATTCATGTGTATATATACACATAAATAAAGTGCATTAGTGAAATGATATATGTACTAAGAAGTACTAAGAAATAATTAAAGTGAAACCATGTGAAATGCAAGAATGTATTAACATGTAATAAATAAACTAAAAATTGAAATTGATATATAGAAAATGTAATAAGACAATTCAGAATAAAAATTAAAAAAATAAAAAACCTCACTTGCCCAATAAAAGAAAGATGTTACATAAATATAGCACTGAAAAATAGTTAAATTATTAAAAAATCTAAATAAAGGAAACTATGGATAAAACCAGCTTATCTTAGGTAGAGGCTTAGTAGTTCATGTAGCAGGCATAACATAACAGGCTCCAACACATTTCATCTTTTTAGGACTTCATCAAGGGAATAATGTTAGTTCAAGGGGGGTGCAGTATATGGTAATTACCTCTAAAAGAAGGAATAAGAGTCCAATCTTTAAGGATATGAAGAAAGAAAGAGAAGCTGTACTTTAAGAAATTATGACATATATATCATGAAGTGTAGAAGAATATCAGAGACGTCCAATTATTTATGATATAAAAGACAATTCATATGGAGTGACTTGGAAATAGATGTGTGTTTATATATATATATATATATATGCATATATATATATATATATATATATATATATATATAGGAATATATATATGTATATACAAGGGTCCAACTTATGATAATTATTTATTCCATTAAGTAATTTGTTGTTATGGATTATAGGGAACGAATGATCTTGTTGATCTATATATAAAGAATCTTTCCTACATAATTTATTTTACTCACTTTGGAAATTATTCTGGTGTTTTATGTTGATCTATAGGTTTCCTATTAGAAAGCAAAACACTGATAACAAAAAATGTGTAAGACCATCTTTATTAATGCACTTATCATTCCCAGATTGGGGACCACATGCTTGCGCAACTTAGTATCCAGTGATATATACTCTGTGGTGGTGATCCCTGAAGTATGGGCGGAAGTATATAATTTTTGGCAGGAGGTCTTGCAGCCAGATCATAGAGATGACAAGCGCTGCAGAGAGAACACCTGGAGAAGGGACTTCCAGTAATCAGCAGAGAGTGCGTCACACTGAGGCGGAGATGACGACATCAGCCCAGGTGGATGGCCTAGTCTCAGTGAGGGCAGAAGTGGCGGAAAAATCTGTTTATTTAATACATTTTGGAACAAAACTATTTTTGGAGATAGCGGTTCCAATTCCCTATATTGACCTGTTGAATTATTGCTGAATTGGCCTCTTTTGAGTCCCACCCACGTGACACAAGGGGTGGGAACTGGATATTGATGGTAATTGCTCCATAACGAGTTCCTTGCAGGGGGGTAGAAAAGCACAAACTCCTTCAACTAACATTACTCCCTTGATGAAGTCCTAAAAAGATGAAACGCATTGGGGCCTGTTATGTTATGCCTGATACATGAACTACTAAGCCTCTACCTAAGATAAGCTGGTTTTATCCATAGTTTCCTTTATATTGATTTTTTAATAATTTAACTATTTTTCTGTGCTATATTTATGTAACATCTTGCTTTTATTGGGCAAGTGAGGTTTTTTATTTTTTATTTGTTATTCTGAATTGTCTTATTACATTTTCTATATATCAATTTCAATTTTTAGTTTATTACATGTAAATACATTCTTGCATTTCACATGGTTTCACTTTAATTATTTCTTAGTACTTTTTTGTACATATATCATTTCACTAATGCACTTTATTCATGTATATATACACATGAATCTGCACAATTTTGTATTATAATTTTGCACATATTAGCACTTGCATTTTACATACATGTATGTAGTGATTGAACTCTATTCATGTTTAAAAGACAATATTTATAGCCAACTAGCCAGTTGCTCCAAAGTTAACATCTATCTACAACTATTTATGCTAATAGTAATTTACCATTACTAATGACTTATTAATAGGGAGCTGACACCTATATTTAAGGCTGGTATGCAGTTGGGTTTGACTGTTACTTCATACAGAAGTTAGTGATAAAACTTTTACTTGGCGCTGGTCTCACTTATTGGTGTTTTATATCTAGTGTTGGTTGAAACTGACACATAGCTGCCTGGTAGATATACCCATAGCTGAGAAATTCACTATGTTTGAAATCAATGATCGTTTAAAATGAATGAATGATTTATGTCACAAATTTTTTAATGAGGATGATGTTGAAAGAGAACCCAATGCCCACTGAAAACATTGATCATTTTTTCTGGGAAATGGAAAAATTAGTGTCTAAAGTGATTAAAGCGTGGTGGGATGTCAAGGGTTTGGAACATTATATATCTGTTAATAGAGTACCAAGGTGTCTGAGATTGTTAAAAAAAACCACATTTGGTATGGAGAAACCGGAATTCCTTAAGGAATGGCATGCAATTTTACATAGATGTTCAATTGATCTCATGAGGCTTATTGTACAGGAAAAAAAGAAAATTTTGTCTTTAGTGGAAAAGGAAATCTCCAATATGGGAATACAAATGGAAAATATGAAAGATAAAGAAGCATTTAAAGAGAACAAACAAGTTCTCATATGCAAAGTAGAAAAGATAGAATAATTTGTCATGAAAAGCAAGGAAAATAAATTTGCAATGGACAAGAATGATTATGAACTGAATAAAATTAAGAACTGGAGCACATTTAGTAAACAGAATAAAACCTACCCACCTACGGAATGATGGGAGGCTACTAATATGAAAAATTCAACAACTAGTAGGCCACTAAGTTTTAAAAGACCACAGGAAGTCTCATCTTAACCAAGTCATGATATACCATGAATAAGAAATAGATTTGCAGCACTCCAGAGACTTGAATCAAACAGTGACAGTGATCTTTTTTTATCCCCAAGTCAGGATCAAATACAACACCAAAGAAAACCTGCATTCAGAAAGACAACAAGAATAGCCTCCCCCATCAAAAGAAGGTTCAGAGAAGACGAGGAACATGGGGGGCAGGAGGATAAATTACAAACGAAGAAACCTCCACTAGAGACTAACCAAAAAGGCATTTTCAATTTATCTAAACATATATTAAGCAAACCAGAAATTACATTACTGAATAAAGTACTAAATTTTGCACCCACTAATAAAATGAACAAATGCAATGTTTTTATTGATCTTAATAAGTATATGAGAACCCTCACACTTAAGAGACATTTTTTAAAGAAGGACGATGCAATAATGAGGAATTTTAATGAAACAAATTCAAAATCGGGTTTAAAAGGCAAATCCACATATTACCCACTTGAATCAAAAGGTTGCTATAGCAATATTTGTTATGAGATGGTTAAAAAAGATCTATGTGAAGAAGAGGTTAAACAGGTGAAATATCATAATCTAACTAATCGCGAAAAAGAGGCCATAAAGAATTTATAAAAGAATACAGAGATTGTGATTAAACAAGCTGACAAAGGGGGGGAGGCTAGTCATTATGGATCACACTTACTATTTAAAAGAAGAAAGAAGGCTTTTGGATGATGAAAATTCCTATGAGATATTGGAAAGAGATCCCACTGAGGAATACATCGATAAGTTGAGGACTCTATTAGTCTTTGGTCTCCATAACAACATTATTACGAAATAGGAATTCCAATATTTAATGAAGACTAGTCCCATTACCCCCATCTTCTATTTTTTACGGACGATCCACAAATCACTATCAGAACCACTAGGAAGACCAAATGTGGTGGGTATTGGATCATTAGCATCACACCTCTCAGAATATGTGGACATCTTTTTACAGAAGTATGTGAAGGAATTACAATCCTATTTGAAAGATACTACCAATGTCCTACAATGTATAAGAGATTTGAAATGGAAAGAAACATATAATTGGGTCACTATTGACGTCCTGTCTCTTTATACATGTATTGAACATACAAAAGGAGTCAACGCGTCAAGACAATTTTTAGAAATAGATGATTCAATAAGTATTTTGCACAGGGAATGTTAATGTGATCTTATGTGTTTTATAATGAATCATAACTATTTTAAGTTTTTAGATCAATTTTATTAACAGGTCTGTGGGACAGCAATGGGCACTACATTTGCACCCAGTTTTGCCAATTTATGCATGGGTTGTTGGGAGAAAGATTATGTATACAATAATAATCCCTATAAGAAGAATATCATATTTTATAAAAGATATATTGATGATATTTTAATAATTTGGGAAGGATTTGAAGATGTTTTTAACCAATTTTTAACACATGTTGGGAACAACAACATGAATCTTAAATTCACATCTAATTTTAATCCAGAGTCCATTGAATTTTTAGATTTAATATTAACGGGAGAAGATGACACAATTATTCCAAATTTTTTTATCAAAGGTGTGGATACTTATAGTTATCTACATTTTAAAAGTTGTCATCATAATAAATGGAAACGGAACATTCCCTACTCTCAATTCCACAGAATTAAAAGGAACTGCAGTGATATGGAGACATGTAATAAACAGATGGAATTGTATGCGGGGAGATTTCGAGAGAAAGATTATCCAGAAGAATTACTGAATAAAGCAATTAAGAAAACTAGAGAATTGGAATGCAAACATCTTCTGGAGTATAAACCAAGAGTGCAATGGGAGAGGGAAATGGTTCCGTTCATAACCACCTACAATGGACAAGTGAAGAACATCAAAAACTCAATGGAGAAACATTGGCATATCCTCCATATGGATCCCATTTTAAAAGATATTCTACAGCCCAAACCTCAAATTGTCTACAGAAAATCAAAAAATCTTAAAGATTTACTGGCTCCAAGTATGCTAAAGACAACCAATACAAAAAAAGACTATGATCCCGAAATGTGCAGGTAGTTTTAAATGCGGACATTGCAATATTTTCAAATATCATCATCCACAAAGAAAAACGTTTCATAATTCTAAAAGAACAAAGGAGTATAAAATTAAAGAATTTATGAATTGCAATTCTACTTCAGTTATCTACCTTTTAGAATGTACATGTGGGTATAAATATGTAGGAAAAACCAAAAGAACTTTAAGAATCAGAATACAAGAACACATAAGAAATATTAAGAATAAAGTGGAAGGACATATAGTATTAAAACACTTCTCCACTAAACATAATTCAAACCCAGAAGATTTAACCTGTAAGGCCATTGAACATGTTACAGTGGGTCAAAGAGGAGGTGATCTTAGTAATTTATTATCCAGGAGGGAGATGTATTGGATATTTGAAGTGAATACCCTATCCCCATCAGGCTTTAATGAAAGCTATGAAATAGCCCCTTTTCTCTAAACACTTTTGGACAAGAAAATAAACAAGCATAAGTACAAATTCCATTGATATACCACTATGTACAAGTCCAAATGTGGTTCTGGGAACTGTACATAGTTGGGCCAACTAGTACTTGGAAGGAAGAACTCTGGGGAATACTGGGTTCAGTGGTTATAAGTACATACAAGTATGAATAAATACCCTGATAACTGTGCTGAAGGACATTTAATGTATTGGGAGGAAAAAAATGTTTTGGATTCTGTCACACCATTACAAGAAATTTCTATGAAATTGATGTGAAGAAACCAAAAGATACTGTCATTCCTCTCTGGTTACGCCCAATCTCGGCTGACCTTGGAAGCTAAGCAGAGTTGGGCCTGGTCAGTATCTGGATGGGAGACCTCCAGAGAATACTAGCTTCAGTATTAGTTAAGTATCTTCCATCAAAAAGCACCATCCTCAAATAAAGATATGAAGAAAAAGGAATTGCTTCTTAAGAAAATTAATCATCATCTTGTGTTGGAGAATCTAAACCAACCATAATTGATGCAACGAATGGATCTAAATCTCAGGAATTTTATACCATCAGATATTGGACTACTATGAGTAGGCTTAGTGAAAAAGAAGAACTATTTTGAAAAACCATTCGGGGGAACTATCTCTACAATAGGAACATTTGAAGTCTCTTATAACTGGAACACTGTTATTATAAATAATTTCTATGAAGCAATAATATGGACAAATATATTGAGGAATCAAATATATACTATCATTCCACTCTGGTTACACCCAATCTCGGCTGATCTTGGAAGCTAAGCAGAGTTGGGCCTGGTCAGTATCTGGATGGGAGACTTCCAGATAATACTAGGTGCAGTATATGGTAATTACCTCTGAAATAAGGAATAAGAGTCCAATCTTTAAGGATATGAAGAAAGAAAGAAAAGCTGTACTTTAAGAAATTATGACATTTATATCATGAAGTGTAGAAGAATATCAGAGACATCTAATTATTTATGATATAATAGACAATTCATATGGAGTGACTTGGAAATTGATGTGTGTTTATATATATATATATATATGTATATACAGGGATCCAACTTATGATAATTATTTATTCCATGAATTAATTTGTTGCTATGGATTTATAGGGAACAAATTATCTTGTTGATCTACCTATAAAGAGTCTTTCCTACATAATTTATTTTACTCACTTTGGAAATTATTCTGGTGTTTTATGTTGATCTATAGGTTTCCTATTAGAAAGCAACACGCTGATAACAAAAAACGTGTAAGACCATCTTTATTAATGCACTTATCATTCCCAGATTGGGGACCACATGCTTGCGCAACTTAGTATCCAGTGATATATACTCCATGGTGATGATCCCTGAAGTATGGGCGGAAGTATAGAACTTTTGGCAGGAGGAATTACAGTCAGATCATAGAGAGGACAAGCGCGGCAGAGAGAATACCTCGAGAAGGAACTTCCAGTAATCGGCAGAGAGTGCGTCACACGGAGGCGGAGATGACGACATCTGCCTGGGCGGATGGACAGATGGGCCAGTCTCAGTGAGGGCGGAAGTGGCGGAAAAATCTGTTTATTTAATACATTTTGGAACAAAACTATTTTTGGAGATAGCGGTTCCAATTCCCTATATTGACCTGTTGAATTATTGCTGAATTGGCCTCTTTTGAGTCCCGCCCACGTGACACAAGGGGTGGGAACTGGATATTGATGGTAATTGCTCCATAACGAGTTCCTTGCAGGGGGGTAGAAAAGCACAGACCCCTTCAACTAACATTACTCCCTTGATGAAGTCCTAAAAAGATGAAATGCGTTGGAGCCTGTTATGTTATGCCTGCTACATGAACTACTAAGCCTCTACCTAAGATAAGCTGGTTTTATCCATAGTTTCCTTTATTTTGATTTTTTAATAATCTAACTACTTTTCAGTGCTATATTTATGTAACATCTTGCTTTTATTGGGCAAGTGAGGTTTTTTATTTTTTATTTGTTATTCTGAATGGTCTTTATTAAATTTTCTATATATCAATTTAAATTTTTTTGTTATTTATTACATGCATTTCACATGGTTTCACTTTAATTATTTCTTAGTACTTTTTAGTACATATATCATTTCACTAATGTACTTTATTTATGTATATATACACATGAATCAATTTTGTATTTTGTATTATATCTTTGCACATATTAGCACTTGCACTTTACATACATGTATGTAGTGATTGAACTCTATTCATGTTTATAAGACATTATTTATAGCTAGCCAACTAGCCAGTCGCTCCAAAGTTAACATCTATGTACAACTATATATATATGTATATATATATATATATATATATATATATATTTTTTTTTTTGTTTTTTGTTTTTTTTAGCATTTTAATTACATATTTCAGCTACAGTATGTATCACCTATTACCACATAGTTTTGCTTTATTCTTATTAACACTATAGTCTTTCACTGGTGTGCTTCCCTGGAGTGGCTGGGCTTTGCCGGCTTTTTGGGGTTCTACACCCCAGATTTTGAGCAAGTATTAGGGACCTCCAGTATCAGAGACGCCATGACGTGGCCCGGAGGCTTAGCCATATTTTTGAAAATATATGCAATTGAGATCTCTGACTTATCTACCACCATGTAGTTTTTCAAATCTTATTGCTGATTTCATTCTGAGTGCTGGGGGATTACATTACTTTTTGCTCTTACTTGTATAGAATAACCCCTCCCTTACATGCACCTCAGTGATATTACTGAAGTGATTGAGCAGCTAACAACATATATGGATGCAAATGTGGCTGCAGCTTTGTGTAATGTCAGTCACCCATCTGCAACTTTATGCAAAAGCCACCACAATCCCCTTTCCTGGTGAACATCTATGCATATGAATGTGCAAGGATAGAGATGCTTACTGTACTTTGAATGTCTGTAGATGATGTAACACTGCCTGGTAAATTTTTATGCTGAGTACACACTTAACAATGTTTACCCAACTGGTGTCTCATGTAGCGGGTCCTGGCATCAGCAAATGCATACACACATCTCGATGCAGAGTGCAAAAGTGGGGGGCCATGCTGCATTTGGCAGCATGGCCCCTGCTGATTATATCGTAGGTCCAATAGGTGATGTCGTTGATGATGCGGGGGTACACACTGCCTGATCGGATGACATACAGTATCATCTAGTGTGTACCCAGCATTAGATGCCACCATCAATCGC
Organism: Taudactylus pleione; assembly: GCA_031769625.1. Lineage (NCBI taxonomy): Eukaryota > Metazoa > Chordata > Amphibia > Anura > Myobatrachidae > Taudactylus > Taudactylus pleione. The sequence goes on along the minus strand of JAUIMM010000061.1, from coordinate 7,349,684 downwards.
ACCATCAAAACTTGCATCAGCTCCAACACAAATGCAGATTTTCCACTTCACCATGGCCTTCAGTGTGATGGCATATGTGTATGCAAACACTTTATCAACATACCTGCGATACTTCCATAGCATCCCTATAAGATGGACCATCTGTGTGCATCTATTTAGCCACCTCCCAGTTACCACCCAAGAATACCCAGCTCTTTTCCAAGACATTTCTGATACCATGCATCTTAATTGTACCTTTGCATACACTGGGCCTGTTTCAGCAGTGCACGCTATGTTTGGGAATCTGCGCAGGTGCAGGACCCATTTTGCGAGTGTGCAGAATGGGTCCTACTAACTCTCTTGCTAACTCGCTCACAGACTGGCAATAGACTGTCATGTGATTGACAGTCTGGTGCCATTTGTGGATGGGGAGGGGGCAGTGATGCCACCACTGTGGGGGAGGAAAGAAGATTTCCTGGCCTCTTCCTCTAAACTATGGGTCAACACAGATTGCTAATGGTATGCAGATCAGGGGCATAACTAGGGTAATGTGACCTGTGCCATGGCACAGGGCACCGCAGGGCAGGAGGCGCTGTTTGGGCCTGTCAATTCTCCTTTTTATTATAATTCTCACTTGTAACTTTCTATTCTTTTATCCCCAGCATCTCCTTGGCTCCCTTATCTCTTCCCTGGCCCTTCACCATGAGGCCATGGCCCAAATTCATGTGCACTATCTTATATCCATATTTAAAAAATGGGGAGAAGGTGCCAATACTCTCTCTGGCACAGGGCACCATTAAGTCTAGTTATGGCTCTGATGCAGATTATCCAATGCTGCGTTGGACAGCGCAGCTCAGATAAGTAATGCACAGGAAGTGTGATGCATTACCATATCTGCAAAGATCAGAATTGCAAAGCTGCCTGCGTGCAGCTTTGCAATTACGATCTTAGCAGAATCAGGCCCACACTGTGTAGTGTATGCTTTGTAAAAGTTTTTAGGGACTTTCATGCAAACAGAGTAGCAAAATTCTAGTAAAATACATAAACATTATGCAAGACTAGGCCTAGAGTGTTTTCTATGTAAATTCAATGTAAGCATTGGGTGTTAAAAGTTGCAGGAGTTTGCCCTCATTAGCCCTATAGAAGCCTTATTTGTGCAGATTAAACTCTAATAGGTTTAGGAAGGAGATAGTGAAGGTGGTCAGGAGGATGTAGTGGAGTGGAGGGTTTGTTTGGCATTTGGTGGATTGGTGAGTTGACCAATGTGTATATAATTTAGATGAGCAGTTCAGATTCCTTGGAATACGAACACACCCGAACATTGGGAATTGGGTAGATTCAAGCGGCGGCTTTGATCCTTCCGCATGACTTGTATTCAACTTCAAGGCAAAACATCATCCTTGTGGCATCAGATTCTTGCAGATTTTGGACTCTATGTAAGGTGCAACGGATGGGAATCTTCACCATTTCCTTGTTAAGCACACTGCTGTATGCTGCGCTTAACTCTGCTGTATAGGCTGTGCTGTTGTGTATAACTATATATAGGGGGTGCACGCTGCTGTGCTGTATAGGCTATGCTGCTTAGTTAATGTGTATATAGGAAGGAGCATGCTGCTGTGCTGTACTATGCTAAATAGGCTGTGTCCAGACTCCAGACTCACAAATCACACGTGGCTGTGCTCTTAGTCAATGTGTAGTGTTTAGGGGGTGCACACTACTGTATGCTGTGGTGTATTCTGCTGTATAGGTTGTGTCCAGTGTCCACACTCACAAGTCACAAGTGGCTGTGCTGCTTAGTCAATGTGTATAGGGGTGCATGCTGCTGTATTGGCTGTGCTGTGTCCATCAGTGAGACATTCATGTGTACTGCATATATAAGCCCTGTGATTCCACTCCACACTGTTTGAATAGACCTGTGCCTGCTACATCAAAAAATAAAAATAAAACTTTTAATAATTGTATTTTTTGTACAGTTATGTGCACTTTGTTTTGCTCATGTGCATATATAAGCCCTGTGGCTAGTGTCCACGCAGGAATACAACTGTGCCATAAAAAACACATGTATTGTTTGTACAGTTTTGTGCACTTTGTTTTGTTCACATGCATATATAAGCCCTGTGGCTCCAGTCCATGCAGGAATACAACTGCACCATAAAAAAATAATGTTATTGTTTGTACTGTTTTGTGCACTTTGTTTTGTTCACGTGCAAGTATAAGCCATGCAGTGATCTGCAAATTGAAAAATGGATAATATTTCGTTTAGAGAAGACAAGCAACCACATATTGTCACTGCAGCTGCTGCCACCAGTAATGATGACAATGCTAGTCTTTCAACATAATCTACTAAAGCCAATGCTTAAGGGCATAGAGGGTCTAGGTCACGGCATCTAAAATAAAAATAAAAAATACAGAACTAAAAAACACATCTAATAAAAGGAAAGTGTGTGCAGAAATCATAAAATTGCCAACATGTCATTCACCACATGCAGTGGCAAGGAAAGACTTAGCCCTTGGCCTTATTAATGAGTGGTGGTTCTGCAAGTGTCAGTGATGCATCCCCCTCTGCCCTCTCAAGACGATGCAATAGAGGTGTAAAAAAAAATGAAACCCACTAGAACAGTAGAACCAGTAGAACAAACTGTGCATTCACAAACAAATGTCACAAATCCCTCAGGAGAGTCGTAGTGTGACCATGAGTGCAATATGTGAGGCTTAACTTTCTGATGCTGTTGTACTTGCAAAGAAGCCGCCTTCCACCAAATCTGTACCCTCTGCAAATCTGGGGGGATGAGCAGTACAAATATAGCTGATGACATAGAAATTGAGGATGCCACCAAGAAAGTGTAAGAGGGTGCAGGGGATTATTTGTGGAGCTGATGCCAGCGCTATTGAGGATGTTGAGAATGAGGATGTTGAGGATGAGGCACCAGTGGAAATAGCTTTTGGCCATGATAAGAGAAAAGTCCTTGTCATGCCTGGGCATAGGACCAACAAACCCAATTCCTGACAACAATTGTCAAACCATCTGTAGCATTTGTAAAACCATGATAAGTAGAGGTATGGATGTTAACCATTTAGGAACCTCCTACCTGTTACGCTATTTGAAACAAACTCATGAAAAGTTTTCAACAATATCAGAAACTGGTGGTAACAAAATAACAACAAGCAGTCTAGCATCAGCTAGCTCCCTTCTGTCAAGTTCAACTAGATCCCAGCACCTGCAATATCTACTGCCAACATCTTCATCCTCAATATCCACAGTAGGTAGTCATGAATCCAATTTGTTAAGGCTAAGATTCCCTGTCCAGGATTCCTCAGAATAATCCTTCAGTGCTAGGCCTGCTGCTGCTGTTGGATCTTCATCCCAGAAGGTGACCAAGAAGACTAGTATCAAATGACAATTGACTGTGAATCAATCCTTTGCAAGGGGAAGCAAGTATGAAAGCTCTCACCCAGTCACAAAACTGAATATTGAAAACAATATTGTAAGCTGTGAGGTGGCCAAAATTGACTGAAAATTAATATTATTGAGGTTAATAATACTCTAGGATCAAAAAAATGCAAAAATTATGTGATTTTAGCTTTTTTTGCCAATTTTTTAAAAGAAACAACAAAAAACTGGCCAATAAATTAGAACCAAAACCAGCAAAAATGGTCTGGCGCACATCTCTAGTAAATAATATGGAGAAAACATCAGCACACCTTAGCACTGCACTGCAGCTAACAGATAAATAATGAGTGGCACATAAAACACTCCAAAAAATAATGTGATATAAATGGAGTATTTACTCTTTCAGCACTGTGCAACTGACACTTCTAGATTTTCACATAAAGCAAAAGGAGAAGAAATAAGAGTCCTTGTTTTGGCATTCTTGGTTATAAAAAAATAAGGGGAAATATTAAAACTTAACTTTTATTAAATAGTAATTATTAAATATATTAGTATGATATCCCATTAAAGGACATTTTAGGAAACATTGAAGAAAAGAGATTCCCAAACTTCGCCATTACAGTCCAAGTTTTAAGGATATCCATACTTGAGCACAGATGACAAAATTAGTACTCGATCAATTTAATTTAACCATCTGGATTCAAGCATGGATATCCTTAAAACTTGGACTGTACTGGTGGAGATTAAGAAACCCTGTTGTAAAGTATGGTGTTATTTTTAAAAACAGCAGTTTGAGGAGTAACATTTGGAGTCATTGAAAGAGCAGAGCTGAGAAAAAATCGTGCTCCCTGCTTCTCATTAGGTGGTGCCACAGATTTGAGAGGGATGTCACAGGAGATCAGCAGGAGATATATGAGAGGCTGAGCTGAGAGGTGGATGTTTGGAGAAAGACTGACAGCTGGGGGTAATTTTAATAATAATTGTATTTGTCTCAAGTTTGGTCTAGAACAAACACTCTAAGCTTCATCAGGACTTGGGAGAGTTTTGAAATGTAAAACTTGCAAATTTAGTTTTTTGCTGGTGAATGAGATGGAGTTTTCACTCGTTAGTTCCCTGTATCTGACCACAGCCCAACACACCCAAACATGCAGCCTGCACAAATCAGTGAGATATGTGCAGGCTGCATGTATGTATTTTGTGTAAACAAAATGTTATAAATTAGAAAAAAATGAAGTGGAGTTCCCCCCCAAAAGCATAAACAGCCCCGGGATCCTGGCCCAGTCCTGGTTCTAAAAATATGGGGGAAAAATGTGTATGGGTGCCTCGTATTTTTTGAACCAGCATTGGGCTCTGTGAGCCGGTCCTGGTTTTAAAAATATGGGAAAACAATGGTGTGGGGGTCCCACTATTTTTAAAACCAGCACCGGTTTCAAACTAGCTGGAGTATAATAACACAGCAAGGGGACCCTTTTACCGGATAACCCCAGCCAAAGCCTTAACACCCCATACTAGTCAGCCCAGATCAGGTATCCCAGGGGAGGTGGAGACCCCCCAACAAAAATTTCTCACCCTCTCCTGATCACCCCAGGCCTGGGATGATGCCAAGGACTCTTCCCTGCACCTCTGTCCATGTTAATAATAGATGTATGCTATTGTATTTTACAGTAGGACTACAGGTGACAGCGTGCCTGCCTGTTTATTTTTTTTACATTTAACACTTTTTTGGCTATGTACAGGCAGAAACATATTCAGATCACACTGATCTGTGTATGTTTCTGCAGACTTGCTGCTCACAGGCAGGTGAATTGGTTTCCCGAATTTGGACACGAGTTTTGTCCATTCTTATCAGTGATTTCAAACTCAATTACTGGTAAATTCCTGAATCTTATCTTTAACTAGAAAATATTTTGCGAGTATGGCCAATGGTGATATGAAGTGTCTTTGCAATCTCTCCTCAGTATTCCTATAGCAAACAAAAATTCTCTCCCGAGTTTGATGTTAGTAAATTTACAAGTTGCAAAAAATGGCCAAACTCTCCTGAGAATGCTAACTCGACCAAACTTGAATCTTAGTAAATTTACCCCCTGGTATGCTTTACTGTGAATCCAGTGTTGTGCAACAGAGGTATAGAGGGAGCTGTCCCAAGTGCTGTGAAGATAGTGAAGTGTGTAGTGTTCTGCTTGCAGAAGTCTGACAGTCTTTCCCAGCTGAATAAAACCAAGGAGAGTAGCATTCAACATTTAATTGTGGGTTTGAACTTCTCATCCATACTTTCCAGTAGAACTTTACTCATCACCTTCATCATGCTAATGAATTGATACACTATAACATTGGTTCTCAAACTCAATCCTCAGGACCCCACACAGGTCATGTTTTCCAGGTCACCCAGCAGATGCACAGGTGTACTCATTACTTAGTGACACATTGTAAAAGATCCACGGGTAGAGCTAATTATTTCACCTGTGATTCTGTGAAGAGACCTGGAAAACATGCAGTGCTTGGGGTCCTGAGGACCGAGTTTGAGAACATGTGCACTATACCAACTCAGCTAAATCTTATGAAAAGTAGTGATAATTATTCTATATTTGGCCAACAGAAAATAAATAAATGTATATTACTTAAATTGCATTAAACATTGAAAACTTAATTTACTTTAAAACACATAGGGGTAGATGTATTAAGCCATAGCAGCCAATCAGTTCCTAACTGTCTTTTTTCAAACACAGCCTGTAAAATTATACTTGTGAGCTGATTGGTTGATACTTTATCTCTCCCCATTTTATTTGTCTCCAATCTTTGATAAATCCCCCCTCAGTTTTAAACCCCATTATAGATAGTGGGAGTCCTGGATTATACCAAAACATACATTATTTTTTATACATGTATTTTTGGTTAAGGGCCCTTATAATCCACACAAAGTCACAAACAGATTTCCACTGTTTCTTCCTTGGCAAGGAATCTAGATATCTCAGGATCAGTTCATAGACTGGAACATTGCTACTGACCAGGGCACACTTTTCTTCATAGCTAAATCTCACATTGTACCCTGACTGTTTTGTGAGTGGGCACTAATTTCCTGCCTTTTCCTCACCATAAGCCTCCACAGCTAACTATCTACCTTCTTCCACTTAGTGTTGGGGTCCCCTAAACTCCACTTCCTCCACACAGAAAAAAATAAAGGCAGTATAAAGAAACTCTGGCATACCACACTCACACAAAAATAAAACTGGACAAGCAGAAAGAAACAAAAGAATAGCTCACCAAATCCAATGAGAAATAAATGGATTATGCACTCTATCAAGCACCGTTCCCTCTACTCAAATGCACTTAACAAAAAAAACTGCAAAATTATATTACTGTTAAATAATTAAAAATACCCATAATATAAAAAAATAGAAAAAGTAGATCCAGATAGATCCCACATGACAAACACACTTATGAGACTAAATACTATTGGGGCCCATACATCAGCAATCACAAAAAAAGATTCATAGATTCTACAATACTTTTCCTGATTTAACAATTCTCCAATCCAATAATATGCGCCCATACATTGACAATATTTTTGTAGATCTTTTTCATCCAAAGATCAGATCTGTGAATTATGAAAGTGCCCATTTTACAAGTAAAATACTAGTAATGTCTGCAAATAGCATGATTGTTACCATACACTATTAGCCTACGTGCCCAATTGGTCAGTAATATTCAACATATTGGACATCCTGATTTACTAATTCCAATCACTTTTTGGTCAGAATCAGCAATCAGGGAAACCCATAAATTTCTATTTATTTTTCAAACATTGGGCCTGATTCAGACCCACTCGCGAGCGGCTGTCCGCTCGCAAGTGGGTCGATGTTATGGACTGAGCATGCGCACGACGGAGGGAGCTCCGTCGTGCGCATGCGCCAGACGCGACGAGTGAAGGAAAGTCCTTTGCTCGTTGTGTCCGATCAAAGGGGGCGTGCTGTCAATGTTGATTGACAGCACGCCCCCTTTGGTGGGCGTGCCGGGGGCGTGCCTCCCTGACGGGGGCGTTCCCACGGGAACGCCTCCCGTCAAAAGCCGGCCCACTGACATCACTAGTGATGTCAGTGGGAGTGATTTTGGCTCTGATAGAGCCAAAATCACTCCGGAGCTTGCGGTTGAAAACCTCAACCGCAGGCTCCGACTCGCAATTTCGATGGTCGCGATGGTCTCGACCATCGCGGCCATCACAATGCACGCTCGTGTAGCCTGTGGGTGGTGACCCACAGCTATACGAGCGTCCAGGAGGACGCTCCATGCAGCAGCTAGTTCCAAGGGAACTAGAATGTCCTCCATTGAAGCCTCCTATATCAGAATGGCATGAGAGGGTGCAAAGAGAGCTGACTAGAAGAGCAAGCTAATTGTTTTCCTGAAGCCACAAAGAGCTCATGCTCAGTGACCAGGAGACTGCTGCCTCCCAGCTCTTGGATCCAAAATTCATTCAGAGAAGGTTATAAGGTTCTCCAGCAGAATCATGAAGTTAGATTTGGAGGGAGACATTCCCCCATACATACTCACTGGGACCTATGATGTGGTTTCCTATACATGTGGTCTCAGGCACTCAGCAGAGTTACCACTCCCCACTGTCCATTAGTGAAAATGTTAAATGTGTGCATGCACAGTAGCTTGATTGGTTAAGGGACCCAGGCCAGGCTTAATGAGTCCTGAATGTGTGTGTATCCTCTGAACATCAGGAAGAATTGTACTTCTGAGACATCTGTGTCCTGTAATTGTTCCAAGCAACAATAGCAAGGGAGTCATATTAAAAACATTTTGAGCAATAAATATCTTGCCTTGAGACACCTGCATCTGCTTGTATCCTGTGACCACCAGAACAGAGCAAAATGCTATTTTGTTCTCTGGATGTTCTGTATTGAGCCCAGAATCTCCAAGCTGAAACCCTTTGCAAGCTACTTATTACATACTGGTCCATAGTGAGGGACCAGTGGGAATTAGCTGACACTACCCAGCAAGTGTTGCAGCATTGTGTCCACATACAGTATACCCAGAAGTACTGCAGGTGGTTACAGGTACCAGTGGTAGGAACCTGTGTGGAATGATCAGTTTCAGATCTCAGTGAAGAAGCCTGGTGGTGGCAGTGAGCTACCCACAAACAATGCAGTGGGAGGAGTCATGAACAGGTGGGTACTGAAGGTGAGAGGAAATCCATAGGAGTTGTGTAGTAAGCCCACTCAGGTTACTTATGGACATGTAACATACATGTAGGAATTTAAGGGGAAGAGCTAACAATATACAGACATATAAATAAAAATAAACAATTTAATCAATACGAATTAGTCCAAACTAAAAATGTTTGTGGTATTCCAAGGGTTGTCATAACGACTCCTTCCTCATATTCAAAGTAACTCCGAGTTGTAGAATATGAAAAATAAAAACAAAAAAGGAGAATAATATGAAGTACTACTACAAAATAAATAAGTAATCCCCCTTGTGTTATGGGAAAATAAAAGTGGTGGCGATACTCCTCAAATGCAAGGTGTATACTGAGCAAAAAGAAAATAGCCTCACCACCACTATTTCTATGTGCAAGCATACCGAGAACTCACTTGAGGAATATGTGGAAAATATACATATATATATTTCTTTATCTTTATAAGTACTTCACTGTGTAAAACTCAAAATGGTTGTATAAAAGAGCGCACCCCAACTCACTTAAATAATGGTTGGGATCCACATACAAAGGTTTCTTTAAACTTGATAGTATGCTTCATTTATCTCACATAGTCAATATCAAGAATCAACAAAACTTCATTCCAATCAGAAAGTAGTTAAAAAACCACTAGGTACAATCGAAAATAATCTCAATATTCATAAAGTCCAAAGTCAATCATAGATGAAAAAGGGAGTGGAGAATAAAATGCAATATATCAACATGCAGGTAAAAAGGTCCGGACTTAAACCTGCATTAGAACCATTGCATACCTCTACATAAAAGTCCCTGTCTATGTGATTGTACTATGGCTGCCCACAAATCTCAGTACCAACTCTATTTCAATCCTTAATGGATCTTTATCAAGGTGTGATTTGAGAGTGGGCTTGATTATATTTATACCTCATGACTGGAAATGATTTGACGAAACCATACCTGCAATGCATTTTGGGTGAAGCATACTAACAATATCTTATGTCATATAAAGAGTACACCACACATTCACAAATAGTAAATATGGTATCCCTGTTCAGCGTCTACCAAGGGACCTATGGTTGAGCACCGAAAGGTGACTGAATCCTAGTAATTAGCAATGACAAGACATGGACCAGAATTTCTGCGTTCCATATGCATTGCATAACAGCCGTAAGTGTGTGTACTCTATTGATGCACCACATTGGTAGTGACTACAATAAAAATTATACTTAATTCCACCTAAAAAATGCTATCGGTAATCAAAAGACGCGGACTGGAAATCCCTCTTTTTTATCAGTGACAACAATTGCCTGGAAGAGGACGGTAGTTCTGTTATACTTTAGTATTTATTACAAAATGTATTCCACTGTCTTTCTTTTGTAGGGTTTGGGCAGAGAATTGTCATTTTTAATAATTTGCAAAAAATACATTTAATTTAAGAGTAGCAACCAGTGGCGGCTCCATCCTTACTTGGGGGTGGGGCCAAAATTGCCTAGCTACTGCTAATTGCACAGGGTTTATTGGGTCCTAGGCCCAATAATTATAATTTCTTATTGTGGATGTATGCAGAAACACCTGCAGTGTCAGTAATGAAGAGATAGCTAGTGAAATCCTGTCGCTTCTTGTTTGGCAGCCATTCTGCACATGTGCTGTATGCAGGCTACATCTGCACTAGTGGTGAGTGCTGGGAAAGTGTTTTACTTTGTTAAATATACTTGTCAGCAACCTCCTTGGCCCCACTGCAGCCCAGCACACAGCAGCATGTGCTGGGATGAGGATAAGGCTCCCACTGGTGGGGGCAGACCTGAGCCCTCCCAACAAGCCCAGGCCTGGATAATTCGTACCCACTCGACCCCCCCCCCCACTCTGTGTGTGTTTATATATATATTAGGGGTGTGCACCGGCCACTTTTCGTGTTTTGGTTTTGGATCTGGATCTTTCTTCGTGTTTTGGATCTGGATTGGTTTTGCCAAAACCACCCTTCCGTGTTGTGGGTTCTGGGTTTTGTGTTTTGGATCTGTATTATTTTGAAAAAAAGCTTAAAAACAGCTAAAATCACAGAATTTGTAGGTTTTTCTGCTCCTATGCTATTATTAACCTCAATAACCTTAATTTCCACTTATTTCAAGTCTATTCTGGACACCTCACACCTCACAATAGTGTTTTTATGTCCAAAAGGTTGCACCGAGGTAGCTGGATGACTATGCTAAGCGACACGAGTGGGCGGCACAAACACGTGACCCATCTAGGCGTGATACTGCAGTGGCAGACAGGATGGCAGTTTGAAAAACTAGACCCCAAACTGTACATAATGCAAAGAAAAAAAAGAGGTGCAAGATGGAATTGTCTTTGGGCCCTCCCACCCACCCTTATGTTGTATAAACAGGACATGCACACTTTAACAAACCAATCATTTCAGTGCCAGGGTCTGCCACACAACTGTGGCTGAAATGATTGGTTCGTTTGGGCCCCCACAAAACAAGCTGGCAATTAATCTGTCCCTGCACAAACTGGCTCTACGGAGGCAAGATGTCATCCTCATCTTCCTCATCCACCGATTCCTCACCCTCTTCAGTGTTGTGTACATCCTCATCCTCACAGAGTATTAACTCATCCCCACTGGAATCCACCACCACAGGTCCCTCTGTACGTTCTGGAGGCTGGTCTCCCTGGAAGAGCTGATAATTCATTTTGATGAACATCATCTTCTCCACATTCTGTGGAAGCAACCTCCTACGCCTTTCGCTGACAAGGTTCCCGGCTGCACTAAACACTCTTTCGGAGTACACACTGGAGGGGGGGCAACTCTGGTAAAATAGAGCCAGTTTGTACAGGGACCTCCAAATTGCTTCTTTTTCCTTCCAGTACAGGTATGGACTGTCTGCCATGCCTACTTGGATGCTGTCTCCGATGTAATCCTTTAACAGACAAACGCACGCTTGTCGCTGCTACTTTGAGGATGCAAGTGCAGCTACAGCCCACACAATTCACAAAGACAGAAAAAAAAAGAACAATGGCCCTCATTCAGAGCCGTACGCTCTGAGCAGAGCGCACGCTCTGAATGAGGGCCGGGCTCCATTTTCATGGAGCGTCCTCCTGGACGCTCGTATAGCTGTGGGTCACCACCCACAGGCTATACGAGCGTGCATTGTGATGGTCGCGATGGTCATGACCATCGCGACCATCGAATTTGCGAGCCGGAGCCTGCGGTTGAGGTTTTCAACCGCAAGCTCCGGAGTGATTTTGGCTCTATCAGAGCCAAAATCACTCCCACTGACATCACTAGTGATGTCAGTGGGCCGGCTTCTGACGGGAGGCGTTCCCATGGGAACGCCCCCGTCAGGGAGGCACGCCCCCGGCACGCCCACCAAAGGGGGCGTGCTGTCAATCAACATTGACAGCACGCCCCCTTTGATCGGACACAACGAGCGAAGGACTTTCCTTCGCTCGTCGCTTCTGGCGCATGCGCACGACGGAGCTCCCTCCATCGTGCGCATGCTCAGTCCATAACATCGACCCACTTGCGAGCGGACAGCCGCTCGCGAGTGGGTCTGAATCAGACCCAATATTTTTATTGTTTGTGGAGCGCACTTTGAGGGTTACACCACCCTTTAACAGACAGATGCACGCTTGTCACTGCTGCTTTGAGGATGCAAGTGCGGCTACAGCGCACACAATTCACAAAGACAGAAAAAAGAAGAATATTTTTATTGTTTGTGTAGCACACTTTGAGGGTGTCACCACCCTTTAACAGACAGACGCATGCTTGTCGCTGCTGCTTTGAGGATGCAAGTGCAGCTACAGCCCACACAATTCACAAAGACTGAAAAAAGAAGAATATTTTTATTGTTTGTGTAGCACACTTTGAGGGTGTCACCACCCTTTAACTGACAGACGCACGCTTGTCACTGCTGCTTTGAGGATGCAAGTGCGGCTACATCGCACACAAGTCACAAACACATTAAAAAAATAGTTTTTTATTTTTTGGAGCACTTTGAGAGTTACACCACCCTTTAACAGACAGACGAACGCTTGTCGCTGCTGCTTTGAGGATGCAAGTGCGGCTACAGCCCACACAATTCACAAAGACAGAAAAAAAGAACAATATTTTTATTGTTTGTGTAGCACACTTTGAGGGTGTCACCACCTTTTAACAGACAGATGCAAGCTTGTCGCTGCTGCTTTAAGGATGCAGGTGCGGCTACAGCCCACACATTTCACAAAGACAGAAAAAAAGAGAACAATATTTTTATTGTTTGTGTAGCACACTTTGAGGGTGTCACCACCCTTTAACAGACAGATGCACGCTTGTCGCTGCTGCTTTAAGGATGCAGGTGCGGCTACAGCCCACACATTTCACAAAGACAGAAAAAAAAGAACAATATTTTTATTGTTTATGTAGCACACTTTGCGGGTGTCACCACCCTTTAACAGACAGACGCACGCTTGTCGCTGCTGCTTTAAGGATGCAGGTGCGGCTACAGCCCACACATTTCACAAAGACAGAAAAAAAAGAAGAATATTTTTATTGTTTATGGAGCGCACTTTGAGGGTTACACCACCCTTTAACAGACAGACGCATGCTTGTCGCTGCTGCTTTGAGGATGCAAGTGCGGCTACAGCCCACACAATTCACAAAGACAGAAAAAAGAAGAAGAATGTTTTTATTGTTTGTGGAGCGCAGTTTGAGGGTTACACCATCCTTTTTCAGACAGACGCACGCTTGTCGCTGCTGCTTTGAGGATGCAGGTGGAATCTAGACGGGATTTGGAACCGGGGACACACTACCTCCATCAAATGTCTAAATCCCACTGCACTAATGGCGGATATCGGATGCATGTCTAACACCAACATAGCAGTAAAGGCCTCAGTTATACATTTTGCTTCAGGATGACTGCTGTCGTACTTCATCCTCATCGCTAGGGACTGATGGAGGGTCAATTGTTTAGTAAAAGTAGTGGTGTTCCTACTTCCTCTCTGGGATGATGAACAACTCCCAGCAGCAGCAAAAGCACTAGGAGGAAGTGGTTCTTGATCTTTCCCTATTTTATTTTTATCGGAGAAAGTTTGGTCCTCCATTTATGTTATATTGATATATACGTGCGGCTAAGGCGCACACAAACACAGAAAATATTTTTTTATTTTTGCTGTAGAGTAGTGCACTTTGTGGGTTACACCACCATTTAAGAAATGAGCCAGCCGGCTCTTTACTTATGGGACACAGGCGCACGCTTGGCGCTGCTCCTTTGTTGATGCACGTGCGGCTACTGCGCACACAATTCACAAACACAGAAAATATTTTTTTTTTGGTTTGGACTGGAGTGTACTTTGGGGGTTACAGCACCCTTTAACGGTCAAGGCAGAAGGCCCTTTACTTATGACACAGGCGCACACTTGGCACTACTGTGTTGATGCACGTGCGGCTACTGCACACACAATTCACAAACACAGAAATTATTTTTTTTTTTGGTTTGGACTGGAGTGTACTTTGGGGGTTACAGCACCCTATAAAGGTCAAGCCAGCCGGCCCTTTACTTAGGACACAGGCGCACGCTTGGCATTACTTTGTTGATGCACGTGCAGCTACTGCGCACGCAATTCACAAACACAGAAAATATATATTTTTTTGGTTTGGACTGGAGTGTACTTTGGGGGTTACAGCACCCTTTATTGGTCAAGCCAGCCGGCCCTTTACTCGTGACACAGGCGCACGCTTGGCACTACTGTGTTGATGCACGTGCGGCTACTGCGCACACAATTCACAAACACAGAAAATATATATTTTTTTGGTTTGGACTGGAGTGTACTTTGGGGGTAACAGCACCCTTTAACGGTCAAGCCAGCCGGCCCTTTACTTATGACACAAGCGCACGCTTGGCACTACTGTGTTGATGCAAGTGTGACTACTGCGCACACAATTCACAAACACAGAAAATAATTTTTTTTTTGGTTTGGACTGGAGTGTACTTTGGGGGTTACAGCAGCCAATAACGGTCAAGCCAGCCGGCCCTTTACTTACGACACAGGCGCACGCTTGGCACTACTTTGTTGATGCACGTGTGGTTACTGCGCACACAATTCACAAACACAGAAAAAATATTATTTTTTTAGCACTTGGGGGGAGCACCGCTGATGGACAGAGCACCCCCTCGACAAGACTACAGCACCCCTTTAAGACTGGGACACTGCACAGGACTTTGGAGTGGACACAGCCCCTATGGAGAACTGACTGCACAACACAGTCCAGCCAGCCCCTATGGACTTTGAAGTAGTGGACACAGCCCCTATTAACAACAGCAGCACAGCACAACACAGCCAGCCGCTATGGACTTTGATGTAGTGGACACAGCCCCTATGGACAACAGGCACAGCGCAGCACAGCACAGCACAACACTACTCTGCACTACACTACACTACACTACACAGCCCAGCCAGCCCTAACTCCCACCCTCCCTCTTCACTGTCCACATCCGAGTGAAAAATGGCGCTGACGCGGGTACCTTATATAGGATCCAAAACCCGCGAGACCAGGAAGGCGGGTTGATGACGTTTTGCCTCGATTTCAGATCTGAGTCAGGCGGGAAAAGTCGAGCCTGATTCGGATCGGCCTCGGATCGGGGGGGTTCGGATTTCAGAAATCCGAACCCGCTCACCCCTCATATATATATATATATATATATATATATATTCTTGCATGCACTGTATTATTATATGCTCAACACCTTGACTCTAATATTACCCATAGGCAAACGTAGGGGGGGTTTCCGTCTGCCTAGAAACCCCCCTCCACAGCCCACACCATGACCACAATAGAAAATGAAATAGTAATATAATAGATTGTTACTAGTGCTGCATGTTCTTCTCAGTATCACAAAATAATTAGCACCACCTGTGGATCTTTTAACATGTATCAGCCCGTAATAAATACCCTGTGCACCAATTAGAAGATCTGGAAAACATGCACTGTTAGAGATGCACTGCTATAGAGCCCAATATGTACATATTAGGGATGTGCAGGCTCGGTTCTACTCGGTTCCGTTCGTTTTCTTTTACCGAATCTTATTGGGTTTCAGCTGTCACAAGTTTTGGATAACCAATAAGATTGGGTAAAAAAAAACGAACGGAACCGAGTAGAACCGAGCCTGCACATCCCTAGTACATATATGTCCAGGGTATTACTAAGTTGTTCTGCTGCTGCTCCAGGCTTCCGGACTTGCTCCAATAGTCTGGAATGGTGCCCACATCTAAAATAAATATGTTCAGCTCAGGCAGGATGGCCTACTGATGCATATAATGTCTTAAGGGGCCTATCCATTAGCAGATGTTTTTCTGAGAGATGAAAGACAAAAGATATCTATTGAAAATTCCGGTGGCTATGCTGAAAGATATCTGTTATGTACATGACAAATTTTGGCAAAAGACGAACGATGAACGATATCGCATGACATCATTCAGGGAGTGGATTTTTTTCTCTGCAGTGCTCTGTAACTGCTGCTAATATCTTTTGTCGTCCATTGTTTACCGCATATATGCTTGGCATTAATACACACAATACACTTTGTATGATGCTTATTAAAGCTGGTTAAGTACTAATTCTGCCCTCTTCATTGACAGGCCACACTCACTCTAAAATTAAGCATTTGGAAACCCCCCTCTGGAAATCCTGCATTTGCACTGTTATCAGTCTTCTATAACATAAGTAGATACATCTGTATTATAAACTACATTATAACCAGTCTGATTGCTTGATTTTTTTTCTACAGACAATTTTACCTTATTTTTGCATGAAGACTTAATGTTTCCCATATTCATTGGCTATAATATTGTGTAGTTACATGGCTTGCTCATTGCTGGCAGGAAGTATTCATGTTAAAATAATTTGCTAGCATACTTCATATTCAGCGCTGTAATAATGCATATTAATAGTGTACTGGGCAGAGTAGTTTAAGGCATGAATAATTGCCTCATTTTCTCTAGCGTTTGCAGTAGTATACAATGTATTTGAGCTAGATTCTGTGCAGAGCAGTGCATATTAAGGAAACAGTAGATATAGGAGTAAATATTGTATAATTTGAATTCTAATTCTGATTGTACATTCTTCTCATCAGGTTTCATAGAAACATAGGGCTTGATTCATAGACAGATGCTAATGCAATTTTTGCGTAGATCGAGCGATTGTTTGCCATTGTGCATGCACCGCACTGCACATGCGCTGTGATCGCATTGCAGTCATGCACGCACAGAGGAATCCATCGCTAGTGAGTGATAGACTGCCAGCATTTGGGGGTAATAATGGGAAGTGGTCACAAAAACTAAGGCATGCCTGTCTGTTTAAATGCCGTTACATGGGCGTGCATAAATTAGCCTCTGTGATTGCATACGCAGCTCTTCATGTCAGAAGAGCTCTCAAGGCTGCATCAGGTCTGACCTTCCGCAAGGGTAAGATGTTACCGATGTTTACAGAAGGTATGTGTAGTCGCACGCAGGTGAGAAGGCAGCAGTGGGCGTCTTTATGCTAAGTTCATATTTGCTAAAATTTGCATAATTTTGAAAATATGAATTTAGCATACGAACTGTGTAGCTTACGAAAACACAGTTCTGACCGCATCAACATCCAACTCTAAAACAGGCCCATTTGAGTAAATAATACATATATATCACATCTGAGTTCCTATGTAGCATAGTAGAAACATATATATATGTATTTATATATATATATATATATATATAATCCATGTACTTGCCCCCAGGGAAGGCGATAACCTCCAAAAATAGCATAAATACAGACGGCACTCATCGGCACTCCTTTAATTCACATTAATTAAAGCATTTGAAACACTGATACCCCTTTTCCACCTAAATTCCGGGTCAGACCCGGAGTTGGAACAAAGTTCCTATCCGGATCAGACCCGGAATTTTGCCGGCGCCGACTCGGGATATTCCCGAGTCAGCGCCGCTCACCAAGCAGTCGGGTCTGCATAGACCCGGCTTTTGAGGAGTGAAAGTGGTCGCTTGAAGATGACGTCATCTCCAAGCGCCACTGAAGCCGGACCAATCGGCCGGCTAGCAGCGCACTCCAGGTCATCATGACCCGGAGTGCGCTGTTCTCACAGCAGGGTTTCATGGGCTACGCCCGTATTAAACCCTGCTAGTTACCTGGGTTGGATTGCCGAGTCACTCGACCCAGCGATTCAACTCTCTCCCCTTTTACACCAGGGAGCTGCCCGGGTTGACCCTTCAAAAACCCGGGTTTTAGCTCCGGTGTAAAAGGGGTATGACACTTCATATGTGACCACATGAAGGGATTGATTTGGAAAACAGAGGAGTGCCATCTGTATTCATACTATGTGTCTGATAGATATAGATATATATATATATATATATATATATATATATACAGTCAGGTGCATATATATTGGGACATTGACAGAATTTTCATATTTTGGCCTTTATTCACCACCACAATGGCTTTGAAATGAAAGAAACAAGATGTGCTTTAACTGCAGACTTTCAGATTTAATTTGAGTGTAATTACATCCAAATCAGGTGAATGGTGTAGGAATTACAACGGTTTCTATATGTGCCTCACACTTTTTAAGGGGCCAAAAGTAGTGGGACTATCAACTCAAAAGCTATTCCATGGACAGGTGTGGGCTATTCCCTCATTATTTCATTATCAATTAAGCAGATAAAAGGTCTGGAGTTGATTCTAGGTGTGACATTTGCAATTGGAATCAGTTGCTGTCGACTCTCAATATGAGATCCAAAGAGCTGTCACTATCAGTGAAGCAAGCCATTATTAGGCTGAAAAATCAAAACAAACCCATCAGAGAGGCCAAAATATGAAAATTCTGTCAATGTCCCAATATTTATGCACCTGACTGTATATATATATATATATATATATATATATATATATATATATACATTTGACATTTCTATGAAGTGTGTGGAGTGGGTTGTGAGCTGTAGCTGTGATGCAATTGTTGCCATTAGAGAGAGTTGTAAATGTTTACAGTGGGTGGGAAGGGTGGAAAATAACACAGGCATCTTTAATCTGTGTGTCTGTGAGAGTTAGACACTAGAAAACAATCTGCAAAACAGGCCACACCACACACAATGGCAAGGAAAGGCCTAGACCAAGGTCTTTATTTGCAAGTTGTTGTCCTGCTACTCCTATTTCATGCATTAGGATGCTTATTAGCCATGGCAAAACACAGTCAGACATCTTCTGTAGCCTTGCATGTACCACCTTCTTGCTCTGAGTCTAGATGTGTCACCTCTAAAACAGGAAAATCGGTGAACAAAAATAACACTAAGGCTGAAGCTCAAATTGTGTTCTGAAACCCTCTGCAAATGTGAGGATGAATAGTAGTAAAAGTAATGATGATGATTGTTTAGACATAGAAGTGAGGATGCTACTGTGTAAGTTGTAAAGGTGTTACAGGGTGAATGGAATAATTGTGTATCTGATACTAATGAGGATATTTATCATGAACGTTATTGGACAAGAGAAAGTTGATAAACTTCAGGAGGATGATATTGTTTGTGTCACAATAAATAAGCCACTAGTGGCGGTGCTTTATTGCAGTGAAAAGAAGTGCATTGTCATGCCAGGGCAAAAGACCAAACATGCCATGTCTTCTGTGTGGAATTATTTTTCCCAAATCCTGACAACATTTTTTAAGGCATTGCTAGCATTTGTAGTGCCAAAGTAAGAACATTAATCATCTTGGCACCTCCTCCCTGTTATGGCATTTACAACAATTTCATTCAAGTTGTATATAAAAATCTGTAAAATCATACAGTATATATGTGTTTCTCCTTCAAAAGCAGTGTCAAACAATGCCAGCTTATTCATAGACAATCTTCTTTCTGTTTCACTGGCTTCACTAAAAAACATACTGGTGTCAATCTGTTCAGAAATCTTATGGATGTGATTGCAAAATGACTTAAGTAACATTACATGAGCATCACAACTCTGTGAATTTCATTATGTACCATGTTTTGTGCACATAAAAAACTTGGTGATTGAAAAATGACAGGTCCTTGCAAGAAATGTTGGCTGTGGTCTGAAAACATACTGGGCATTTTTGGCATTCATTAACTGTAGTAAAATTTGCCATGACACCAACTGAAGCAAGAGGTAGTAACAAAATGTAATTCCACCCTTCAAATGCTTTAGCAACTGGAAGAACAGCAACAAGCCAAAATTATGTATATATAACGCCATGAGATAAGGAGAGAGGGGACATGTTACCACCTTACTGCAGCACACTGGAGAATAAAATTGGTTTTATGGAAGCTACATAAACCTTTTAAACTTGTAACCTATATAGTCAGTTTAGACACTTCCAGCCTGAACACAAAAAAAAGTGATTTGCCCTCCAGCACACTGTAGCAAAATTAAAAAAAAATACTTAAATCCTACATGATAATAGAGATTTACTGGCATTAGTTACATACATTTGCAAATACATGAATAAGCGCCAGGCCAATTGTCAAGGCTCCTCTATACTGGCATCCCAAATATTAAGGGGTTCACATCCGAGAAGCAAGGTACCCCAAAAAAATTCCAGCCAGGGACCATCCCCAGGGCATCACACGAAAAGGGGAAAAAAGGTGATAGTGAAGTGTAAAGGATAGAAGTGTAAGGATAAATCAAAAGGTGTTAATGAAATGTGAAAGAATTAAAACAACATAAACAATAAACAATTAGAAAAGTGATACAAATATTCTATGTGTTTAATGGTGATGCCCTGAAAAAGGTCCAGCTAGAACAAATTCGGGGGCCCCACTCCCAAATGCTCACCCCATAATAATTATTGCTACATAATAGTAGCACTCTGGGTCATATAATTACAAATTGGTGTACTGCATGATAACAGCACATGTATAAACTGAGAGCTAACTCACCTTGGAGTTACCCCAGAAACCTCCACATGGCACTATAAGGACCAGCACCTCCTCCTAATGTTGGCTCCCTTCGTGCCTCTCAAGACTGCAAACAAAAAATATGGTGGTTGCTCATATCAGCTTAATTACATAGCACAGGTGCTTGTAAAGGGTGTGGTTTACACTGAACACAGAAAAAAGGGATTTGCCCTCCAGCATACTGTAGCAAAATCAACAAAAAATACTTAAATTCTACATGATAATAGAGATTCAGAGGTATTAGTTACATACATTTGCAAATATATGAATAAGCGACAGGCCAATCGTCAAGGCTCCTCTATACTGGTGTCCCTAACATTAAGGGGTTCATGTCCGAGAAGCAAGGTACCCCAAAAACATTCCAGCCAAGGACCATCCCCAGGGCATCACATGAAAAGGGGAAAAAAGGTGATAGTGAAGTGTAAAGGATAGATGTGTAAGGATAAATCAATAAGTGCTAATGAAATGTGAAAGAATTAAAACAACATAAATAATAAACAAACAATTAGAAAAGTGATAAAAATATTCTATGTGAATTAAGTGGTGATGCCCTACATAATAGTAGCGCCCACTCTGGGTCATATAATTACAAATTAGTGTACTGCATAATAACAGCACATGTATAAGCTGAGAGCTAACTCACCTTGGAGGTACCCCAGAAACCTCCACATAGCTTTATAAGGACCAGCACCTCCTCCTAATGATGACTCCCTTCATGCCTCTCAAGACTGCAAACAAAAAATATGGTGGTTGCTCATATCAGCTTAATTACATAGCACAGGTGATTGTAAAGGGTTAACTGAAACTCTCTATTGCCTCCCTCAAAGACTCCCTGTCTGTCAGTCATGTTGCAAATAAAGACTTGTAACTTGCAACTGTGGTAATGTACAGTACCTTGATGCATGTGCAGTGTAATTCAGATGAATGCATAGTGGAAAAAAATCACTCTAGTTGCAAAAACATCAGCATAGCATACAACTATATCAGGCTCACAGTTATGATCAATAGACTGGTAGAGAACTACGGTAATGATGATGTACAAATTAGCATCTCACACAGTCCCTTTGAATACTGGGAGGAAAAGGCAAATTGTAGCCTATTGTACAAACTAGCTATTATGTACTTAAGCTACTATCCAGTGTGTACTCATAAAGAGTGTTTAGCACAGTGGAGAACCTTGTGAGTGATCAGTGTAGGTGGCTATTTCTAAAAAATTTGGAAATACTGATGCTCATTAAATAAACTACAAATTAAATGAGGAATACCTTTGCTGCCAATTACAAACTCTTATGGTGGATTCCAGTGGGGGTGAGCTAATATTATTAGATGATGATATTAGCAACAATGAGGAGGACAATGGTGAGTATTATGACATCTTGAATTTGAGGATGATTAACAGTTTTAGCCATAAACCCATTAGTATCTTGGTTTAACCATATGAGGCCCAGACAAACCAAGCACTACAGCCACAACAGTGGTAGTTCCTGTTGTTAACTTGTGCATGTCCTTTTTATTATACAACCTAAGGGTGGGTGGGAGGGCCCAAGCAATTCCAATGTGCACCACTTTCCATTATGGGCTTTGCTCACATTGCAGTATTGGTGTAAACTAGTCTGTTACTACATCTCCATTTACCTGTACTAGGCTTCAGACTGGGAATTGCTGTTTGGAGTAAGTTTAATGGTGATCTAGTTTTACACTATACTTTGGGCAGCAATCACCTGTACTGGCCTGAGGCCTGTGATTTGCTGTTTGGATTCAGTTTGATTTGAAAACTCACATTTGGAAGCATTGTTTTTAATAGTTTTTTTCCATGTTCTACATTTATTTTTCCCTATAGTAAATAATCAAGTTACCTTCCACTAAATACTCCACCTCCAATTGCCTGTACTGGCCTGGTGCCTGTGATTTGATATTTGGAGAAGTGTGTTGGTTATATAGTATATCTTCTTCTAAGCTTTTACATTTATGCTATTATTTCTTGATTAATGAAAACATTCTGTCTGCCACGGCTTTGCCACTATGATTCATAGATATGCTATATTCTTTTAAACTGCCATGTTTTTGTGCTTGCTGCAGCCTTTGCCCAATATTGGTCAAAACAATATTGTGAGCTGTACAAATAGGAAATGACTGAAAATAAATGCTATTGAAGTTAATAATACTGTAGGAACAAAACAGATCCAAATTACATGATTTTAGCTATTTTATCAATTATTAAAGAAATCCCAAACTACAACTTTTGAGGGTGGTTTTGTCAAAATCAAAACATGATGATGATTTAGAACTAAAACCAAATCACAGGGTTTGTGCACATCTCTAATGTATAATATATATTGGCAAAATCAGGGTACGGGTGCCATCTCCTGGGGTAAATGGTTTCACTTGTCATGTAGTGAGCAAGTAGTAGTACAGCAATCCAGGGCCTTGGTACAAGTATCCATGGCTAATTTTATTAGCAGCACAAAAATAAGCAAAATATAAAAATAATGTAATTCTGTAGGTGTGATTCTGCCTCTTTTTAATGTCACTGTGGTGCATAGAGTTAAACAATTGTTTTTTTAATTTGGAAACCATGATCCAGTCCATTCCACATAACTGATACCTAATATAAAAAACTCATAACATTTAAAAAGCAATATATCGACATGCAGTATGTCTGAGAGTTTATATATTTTCACTCTTTTTTTATACAGGCCTTAAGCAGTGTGAATATCTATTTGCAATTTTTGTCTCAAGTTATGATTTTTTGCATTGTACATGCACAATATATATTGCACTCTGTGCCTTTTTCAGTCTCAAATGTGATTTGAGACTCTCTGCAACAAGAAGGCTGGGACTGATGCTGTAATTTGAGTGGAGTCACAGATAGTGGTCATGCATGCAATTGCAGTGGGCATGCAGTCTCCGTTAAACATACAGTAAGGACATGGAGTCTACGTGCAGTTGCAAATATAGCCTGCTTGAGGGCTCTGAGTTGCACATGACTTGACACTGGTGGCTTCTTTGGTGGAGGGAAGAGGTGCCATGCATTGGGCTGCAGTGACGGTTACACTCTGGGTACATAGTAACAGCCCTAAGTTGGATGAATATGTTGAGGACAATGGAGGAGGTGCCCCTTCAGAGCTGGAGCCTGGCGGCAGGCGCCTCCATTGTCTCCCATAGTTCTGCCCCTGGTTCTTACTGAATTGAGGATGGGGACACCTGCATATATATTCAAAAGTGTTTTGTTCTAAAGTGTTTAAATTAAAAAAATTATTTTCTTATTTGCGTACTGTATGCTATTATTTGCATATTATAGGATCCATTCCTCTCGAGTGCTTACTTTATGCTCTGTCCTGCAGTAACTGCAATACAATTGCATACTGTATTGTTATTTACTTTTCTTTTTGTAAATACATGCAGAAAGCATGCAACCAAGGGGAAAGCATTGCAACCCAATTTTTGCAACTAGCGGTAGCTGCAATTTTACTGGGTGGAAAATCCACCACTGTTTACACTTGTCCATGAATTGGTCACAATGATGTAAATGCATTTGTGACTGCATTTTGCATTTCCAGATGCAACTGACTCTGAATAAGACTCAGAGTTGTAAGGCCCATCTTGTGTTTTTATAAGATGTTTCATAGATTGTTGCTGCTATACTCATATATTTTCGAAGAGAAAATGTATGGTTAAATAACTTTCACGTATACAAGATCACTGAAACTTTTAAAAATAGGAGAGAAACATGTAGGAACAGAGTTTCAAGGAGCAACATTCAACACAGAAAGCTATGGAATCCCAGGGCAGACCAAAATCTGCCATGTACATTGCATGCAGTGTCAGCTGACAGACTTATGTTTATCCTACAAATATGTCAAGAAGAAAGACAAGTATGTCTTAGAATTATTTTGAAAAGAAAAGAAAAATATATTTATCCTTTTCTGTACAAATTTAACTTTTGACCTAACCAGTGTAAAAAAACCTCACTTTGTTATTTGTTATTTTAGACACACACACATGTGTACTGTGTATATATAAACTTTGTGTGTATGTGTGTACATTCTTATAAAGTTAAGGGGCTATTAGTGATATGATAATGATTATTTAATAAGTAGTAATTAATTATTGGGGTATAATGCAATTTACAATTTTTCAACTATTTTCATTACAAAGAATAATAGGGAGCCATGACATCTAAGATATGATGAGGTATCTTTCTAAACAGTCTCCAAAAATGTTTACATTGTAGATAGGGAGTCCCAATTGTTATGGTAATGTGTTCCACTGTAAAATCCCAGAGAGCTAGTCATGCAATTTCTCTTTTTGACCAGTTATACAATATCCAAATATCACACTTCTCTCGCCAAATCCATAAAGTAAGCTAGAATAACAGTCAACTTCTTTGTGTACACAAATACATACAGTATGCATAATATGGTCTAATTTTCTAGGTAAGATATTATAAAATACCACTTTACCAGTATCAAAAGTGAGAGTGCACTTTTAAATTCCAGTAATGTGTTAATCAATTCTGTTATATCAACTTTCTGTTTTCATTCTATTTTTGTTTATATGACTTTTTTCTAACTTTCTTTAATGTGTTTGTATCTATCTATCTAACTAACTAACTATATATATATATATATATATATATATATATGTATATATATAAATAATATGGTGCGCAGATTCTTTGAAAACTATAGCAGCAGTCCCGGTAGTTTTTTAACCAAGTCAATGCCGGTCTGTGAGCAATGCCTTAGGAATTAGGCCGGCATCTTCCCCTCTCCGAAATCCCTGTATCCAAACACCGGGTTAAATGTATCTAAAAAATTAACAAAGGGGGAGCCACATAGTGCTTCATCAATGACATTTAATAACACTTATCATAAATGATAAAACGTACCAAAGGTGGCAGTCAGACCACCGCGAGTGTAACAAGCTCCAAACATAAAAGACCGGTCGGTACAGCAACCTGCTCCGGTAACATCAACCACAGAATGAGTCACGCTAGGCCACGCCCCTACGTGTTTCGTCACACGGACTTCGTTAGATTGCTGGCCCAGCGTCACCAGTAATCCCCTTAAAAACACAATGTAGCAGATCAATCATTAAGCTCAATAGCTCAATAGATGGTCATACACCTGCCAATAATTAAGACAGCGACGAACAATATGCTCATCTACACAAATTCCATTAGTACAACATAATACAGTGATATACATCCATTAGTATAACAAAATACAATCATATACATGTATAACAAATATATTAAACTATTTTAAAAACAGGTAGAAAACCTATACACGTTGCAACTTAAATACAACATAAATAATACATACAAATGCATAAATCTATTTTTTTTTGTGGTTGATGTTACCGGAGCAGGTTGCTGTACCGACCGGTCTTTTATGTTTGGAGCTTGTTACACTTGCGGTGGTCTGACTGCCACCTTTGGTACGTTTTATCATTTATGATAAGTGTTATTAAATGTCATTGATGAAGCACTATGTGGCGCCCCCTTTGTTCATATATATATATATATATATATATATATAAAATCACAAACAGCAGATTGCACCTAGGTCTTAGCATGTTAAAGAGGAAACTTTCTTTAATTCTTCAGCATTCCAGAAGTTTATTACTTCTTTCATCAAGGATAAATATTCAAAAATGTTCTTACCTTGTAGAGACTCACACTATGTGGAGAAACACCTCTTGGTCCTTTTACCGACTTTCAAAGATGTGCACACAGCCATCAATTTCAATGATGTTAGATGCCTACCCAGAACAAATGCAATGATGTGCAACATCCTTTAGTTGTAAGGGAGATGAAGCTGGTATACGAAAAGTGTTACATTATATCCCAACACCAATAAACATATAAAAATATACACCACCATGTGTTTCTGCACATGGTGTGATTCTTTATAAGGTAGAAATGTTTTTCGTAAATTTATCCTTGACAAAAAAGTAATACATTTCTCAAAAATGCTCAAATTCTTAAAAACTCAAACGGTATATGCATTACACACAAAGATTCTGTGGTGATTGAGATGAACGGTATCAGAAATGTTGTGGAAACGTGATTTGCATTCTTAGGTGGTGATTGGAAGTTGGCTAGATATGCACATAAAAATTACTGTTATGGGAATTGTGTGAACATGTCAATGAAAGCGGCTTCATACACAGATGCACAGCAAACTTCATTGGGTTCTTAATCATCATTGATTTACAAATATTGAAATGCAATATGTCTGTCATTACAGTGTTTACCAAACTTACAATGACTACATTGGTGAAAGGGTTTCCTTTTGCATGATAAGTTTCGACAAATTTGACTGTTAAATTTATATTTTCTGAACTACTTTTAATATTTTATTTCTACCCTGATCCCTAGCATTAATAATATTTGTATTATTTAAGTTAGATGTATAATTCTGTTCTAAAACTGAGAACTAGAAATTTAATCCTGCTAATTAAATTATGAAGGGTACAATTCTGCTTAATTCTTGTAAATTGTGAAAAGGTAACTTTATGTTTCCAAGAATTTTTATAAAAGATCTGATAGTGTGAATAATTGTCGTCAAAAAATTTATGAGTATACAATATGTGCACAAAAATCTAGTTAAGTAGATTTCATTCAAAGGTTATAGTAACCATATAAATATATTCTATATTTTATATTGGAATATTTGATGTGAAACTCAAGTTAAAATGACTAGTAAATATGTGCTTATTTGGAAATATTTACTTCTGGATTATTTTCTTTAACATAATTCTTGGAGTGGAAGGGGTCTTTCAAAGCAACAGAGTTAAAGAGAAGGACTCTAATTCAAGCCAAAAGGTCATACACAGTGATCAGCCAGATTTAGGTCTAAGGAAAATAATTAATATAAACTTGCACCTGGAGATTCTGATCAAAAGTAGCTATTCTACAAATACCGCTGACATATGATGTCTGATTTTGTATGCTGGTGCTTGTAGCAATGGTGTGCACATAAGCAAAATGGCTTTATTGGTAAATTGTTCAAGGGTTGCAGTTATTAAGTTGTACACAATATAGACCTACAGACAAATAAGTGGGTCTGAGCACAAGGCCTATGGTCTTAAAGGGCTACTGGATGCTCGAGTGGAACTGATAGTGAGTAGACTTGTAATACCTGATAGCAAAGGTTTTTGTGAGTTAATGTAGAGACTGACCAGGAGGGAAGACTTTGTTGGTTAGCTTGGAAAATTATTGCAATATTTTGGAACAAACATTCCATGAATTTAAATGAAATACAGGAGTGCAATTAGGTGATTGCAGAGCATGTATGAATTTTTGTTAATTTAAAGGGTGTGGTCACATAACTCAGGCACTGTATATGGTTGAGTACCATGGATTAAAGCATGTTGTGTATGTATATATATATATATATATATATATATATATATCCAAAGGCGGTACTCTGGAAAATAAATTCACTCAAGAATGCATAGCTTTGTGTAGCAACGTTTCAGCGCATTTATTAGTGCTTTTGTCAAGCTTGTTAAGCTTGACAAAAGGATTGTAAGCATACGTTACAGAGGCTTTTTTTATTAGCACTTTTGTCAAGCTGGTTAATCTTGACAAAAGGATTGGATGCATAAATTACAGAGGCTTGTCGTTATAAGTCTTATGGTGGAAGGCACCCAGGCCAGTACTCATTTTACCCACAGAGTGCTGTAAATTGGATGTGCGTATATATATATATATATATATATATATATATAAATATATATATATATATATATATATATATATATATTTAGGTTGCTTTTATACACATCAACAAGATTTGCAGTTCTGTAGTGATATCTAGTATTAGCAATGCACAAATGTTTGCAAGTTTTTCAGAAGAACATTAGGGCTTAGCAATTACAAGCAGTGATAAAAGGCACTCTTTACAAATGCATTACTTCTAGGAGTATATACTATAAACACATTAACATCTTTTGTGTATTATTATTATTATTATTATTATTTTATTATTATTATTATTAAGTATATCCTATATCATAAAGGATGTGACTTTTTCCATAACTTGGTTTTTAATTGTAAACAACTTAGAATATTAGAAAAAGAGGAGAGAAAAGGAACTCTGGGTCTCATTCAGAGCCACTCACGAGCGCAGGATGCTCGCAAGTGGGTCGATGGTACCCAAATGCGCATGCGCACGACGGAGCGAGCTCCGTCATGCGCATGCGCGAGACCCGGATAGCGACAGCCAAGCTGTCGCTCCGGGTCTTGCACCAAAGGGGGCGTGCTGTCGATGGTGATTGACAGCACACCCCCTTTGGTGGGCATCCCGGGGGCGTGGCTGCCAGATGGAGGTGTTTCCATGGGAACACCTACCATTTGGGTCCGGCCCCACTGACATCTCTAGTGATGTCAGTGGGAGTGATTTTGGCTCTGATAGAGCCAAAATCACTCATGGACGCTCGCATAAGCTGTGGGTGGTAACCCACAGCTATGCGAGCGTCCATAAGGCCACTCCAAATTTAAATAGGATGGCCCTGATTCAGAGCGAGCTCTCTGGTCAGAGTGTCCGGCTCTGAATCAGGGCCACTGTTTGGTGAGCACTCCTTAGGATCATGAAAAAAGAGGAAAATCTAAAATGTTACTTTTAATGTTATATACTCTAAAAAATTATATAATATGTATGTGTACACATAACACCCAATCAACACATGTATTCACAATAAATATAAAACATACATGACACAACAAAACAAATACCATAAGTAATCACTGTATTGATTAGTTATGTGATTTCAAAAAGATATATAATTACATGAACTTTACTCAATGTGATTATGAACATAGAGATTAATCCATCTGTTCTTTGTATGGTGAAATATTGGATCACATGTATATATATATGCATAAAGTCTTCAAATAGCAACATCATAAAGCATCAGAGCATAAAGTCTATAAATAGCAACATCATAATGCATCAGATTATACCCATCTTTTCATCATATCCTGTCAAATATTGGGTGCAAATAATAAGGAAGGTCAGAGAATAGAGCTACTACTCCTCATTCTACTTGCTCCTCTTCTGTGCAAAATGCTATGTGAGAAGTAAGGGATTACCGGAGAGTAGTTTACCCTTAGAAACAAAAGTGTAACAAGGACATTACTCACATTTCGTTTGTGTTGTTCCCTCGTGACCAAGCTCCAATGTCGAAATGTGTGTCTGGACAGACCGATGCCAGTGACTGCCCAGCATGATGCATCCTGGCTACAAATTTGTACTCCACAGTGGGATTCATTTAATATTATTTGTAGAACAGGACTTGGGAGGTATGTTAATAACACTGTACAACAAATTAATACTTTTAATTTGTTTTCTTTCTAAAAATAGTCATACATTACTAATTTGAGGTCAAGAAAAACTAAAATGATTTCAGAATGTTTTTACTAGCTCTATTTTTTTTAGCTACACTACTTGCACTATACTGTATGTACATTAGTAATATAGTCATAGTGAAAAGCTATTTTAAAATCTGATATTTTCTTGATAGAAAATAAATAACATTGTTTTAATTCAATCAATCACAAATAAGAACACAAAACGAAACAAACATACAGCATAGGAAAGTACTATCTAATATAGTGGCCTATTCATGGGGGTGCTTTCTCTTTGCTTGTCGCTTGTACTCCTCTTCTGGGGCATCTCTTGTCACTGTCCAACAGTAGTGATTCACCTACCCTGATATCTTTGTTCCATTGCTGAAAAGTCTTGGTGGAATTCTCACTATGCTTGTCACTCAGTGCACCACAGTTATCTTGTGTGGTTAATCCCGTGAATCGCATATATTTGAACAGTGGATGGGACAAATAACTGATTCATTTAATTGGCTCATTAGGCCCCGCTCACTCTGCGCAGAATGCAGATTGTTGGTAATATTCTCTCCATTCTGCCCACTTCACTAGGGATACCCCTACATCATCATAAATGGGCTATATATCGGAACTCAGAGCTAACTGAGAGTTTTAAATGTCATATTCATTCTTTGCATGCTGAAATCAATTAGAAGTAACAATTTTCACATTGGAAACATTTTAATTGACTATATGCAATGAGTCCCCAGTAATGTGTATGGGTCACTGTGTTCCTTACATGGCAGCACAGTTAGAAGCAGCAGGGGGTATGAATAAATGTATTATACATGATGGTAATTTACTCATTTGAATACCATACTCACCCTACCTGATATTTTCATTAGGGCTGCATATTTTCAAATGGTGCAATGGGCAGACTGTGAAAGTTTGTAGTATTATCACTAAAGTAATAATAATATCCAGCATTACTGCACTCCAAACATACTTTTATAAATGTGTTTGATGTATTGCATATATGTTTTTTCGCACTATTAGACACTTTGCTTATGGTTACAAAGAATGTTACAAACTGATTTATGATGGACACAGACATTATATATATTTGTATCTATTTACAATCTGCTAATACTGTGCAATCCTAAAATGATGTACTTGGATTGCATGGATGGTTCAAATTTGTTCATAGTAAATACAGGAGTTATACGAGATTATGACTATGCAAAGAAGTACCGGTGTATGATTTAAATTGATATAATGTTTTGCAGGGCCGGCTCCAGGGGTTGAAGAAGCATGTGCCAACTCTCTACTGCACCCCAACATTGCGCGTGTGACCAAAAATGCAGGCGTGGCCTAATTACCATATGCCATGCCCCCTACATGATGTTATTCAGAGGCGTGCCCACATGACATGCCTCCAACTAACGTCAGGCTGTAGGGAGCTCACTAGCTGGGCTTCCCACAGCGATCTCCCATCAGTGAATGGATGCCACGCAAATGCGTGCAGCATCCATTTGGACTCCGGGGTCCAGCACCACCTTACAGCTGCGGTGTTGGGGGTCCCCAACCTCCCGATTTGACCACCCACGGGCCAGTTCGGCCCATGGGTGGAACAGTGGGACAGTACTGTCCTGCTGAAATCTGGATGTTGGGGAGGGGTAGGCCCTCTATTGGTGGTGCCCCTGTTTGACCGCACTGGTTGAACACCCCTAGAGCCAGTCCTGATGTTTTGCACCACTGCACTTTAAACATATTGATTGCATCTTTTACAAATGTATTTGATGGATTGCATTTTTTTTTTGCACTAGTAGACACTTCACTTATGGTCACAAAGATTGTTCAGAACTGATATATGATAAATACAAGTATTATATGTATTGGTATTTATTTTTGATCTGCTAATACTGTTCAATCCCAAAATTATGTACTTATATTACATGGATGGTTCAAACTTGCTCATGGTAACACAGGAGCTATGCAAAACTATATCTGCTAACAGTATACAATCCTGAAAAGATATACTGCTTTACATCTCATGTATCTTAACACTCTGTCAATGATTTTGTTTTCTTTACCTCTATTAACTGCGGCAAATCTTATTTGAGCCGTTCTCTCAATGGGTGTCCTATGCGTTAAGTATGACACACAACAGCAGAAACAAAATGTGAGTAATGTCCCTGTTACACTTTTGTTTCTAAAGGGTAAATTTACTAACACTGGAGATGGTCCCAACTTGCAAAGAGATTAATATCGCTGGAACTCACCCAAACTCAGGTGCTTTAAACACTTTTTATCTCTCAAATTTACCAAAAGGCGATTTGAGGCAAATCAATTTGTACGATGGTGAATTAGGTCAACTTTCTCAGGTGATTTGGAAGCAAGCTCGAGTCAATTATCTTTCCAGATTTTTATTTAAACAAACCACCCGAGTGTGTATTCTGTTGCCTGGCCATGCTAAACAGTGTTTTTAGTGCACGCCAACACCATTCTCCTTGTAAGTTTTTTTTTAATTGGCTAAACAGGTGTCATGTGTTTTCCTGATCACTAAGCATATAAATTGCTGTGTAAACGCTGAAACATCATGGGTTGGTGTTAAGAATTTGGAGAGCGAGGGACAGTGAGGTGATTTGTGGTCGATGAGTTGGTTTGGTGTAATTCGATTGTTGAGTGAATACAGTATTGTGGCTATTTGTTGTTCTGTTTGTTTAAAGTTTGTTTATTTTTCAGTCTGGTTTGTGTGTGCGGTGTGTTGCTAGTGGTAGGAGAGGAGGTTTGTGTTTGTTTGTCCTTTTTTTCTGTGTTTTTTGTCTTTGGAGTGGGTGGATGATGTCTGGGGACCAGGAGATACAGGGTCAGATCGAGGGTTAGTTGGGGACTGCAACTGAGCCACATGTGAGCTCCAGTGAGGAGAGTGAGACGTCTGCTCCCCAAAGGGGAAAGACCAAAAGTGGACGTAATGTCAGGTTTACTTTTGACCAGAACCTGGCACTTGTCACAGAGGTGATGAAGCACCAGCACCTGTTGTTTGGTCATAAAGCTGCCAGCACTTCTGCTCGGCGAAAAACTGCAAATTGGGCTGGAGTGGTTGCAGCTGTATATGCGGTAGGCCCTACCAAAAGGTACGAGGGCAATTGCAAGAAGCGATTTTCCGACATTAAATGTCAAGTAAAGTCAAAAATTGTTGCCAAAATGAAGTCTGGTGTTGGATCTCCTTATGTTGCCTCATATGTGGAGTATGAGGAGCCTGTGAATGCTCTCACTCTGCCAGAAGCTATGTGAGGGACACGGATTCCCCTGAAAACTAGTAAGTTCATTGTTTATTTTTTTTCTTCATGAATTTATTTTTTAAAATGTTTTTTTTGGGAATCTTAAAAGCTGTTGGTTTTAAATTACGCAGAAAAGTCTAACAAGTTTCATTTGTTTGTCTTTTTGCCGATGTCGTGTGTTTATTGGTTAAAAAGTTATCGCCAGCGCACCCGCAAATAGTTAAATAATTCTGAAAGCTTAAAGCTTAAAATCACTCTAATGCAGAGGTTCCCAAACTTTATTGAATCAAGGCTCCCTAGAGTAGCAGAATTGATTTCACGGCACCCTTAAGCCAAACTTTTGCTATTGAGAAATTCAGCAAAAAATGTAGTAAAGTAATAAAGTGAAGTAAACTGGTTACCTGTCATCCTTAGATTCAGTTATGTGGTGTTGGATAGGATTGATCTTCTGTTTGTCTACATATTTACATTACATTGGCCATAAATAATATGATTTACTGCAGGACCACCAAACTGAGGCACCCCTGCAAGTGTCCTGAGGCACCCTAGGGTGCCACGGCACACAGTTTGGGAACCACTGCTCTAATGTGAGGCAGGCAAGAAACATGCTGTAACATTGTTGTACAATTTAAGTACCGAGTAGCCCTAATGATTCTCTTTTTAAAATACATATTTGGAAGCTTCTTAACACAAGTGTAGATGAAAAGCATTCAGCTGTTTATATTGTGTGTGAATCAGTAGTCTCGTTTAAATTTAAGTACTGTACTTAACAATGTGTGCAAGCACGTTTTCAATCCGCTAAAGTGTAATTGTAATATACGTTCTTTATTCCCTTGATGCAAGCATCTACAATCTAAAAAACACCTTAAACAAACTTGAAGACCACATTTTTTGTCATTTAAAAATAGTTTTACATTTGTACCCCCACAATAATTTGTTTATTTTGGAATTGTGGCTTTGAAACATTTTTCGACAGTGCAGAAATTCTTGCACATACTACATTGCATTGCGTTTTTGCCAACGCAAAAAATATTTGTAAATGATTACGTAGTTCAGTTTCCACACATCGAAATGGGTTTTTTTTCGCTTTATTTTAAGTTTTCGCCTTATTGATTAGATGTGTCTAAAAATGTCCATACAACATGGTTGTAAGTTTCTAGTGTGTCACAGTGCAATGTTTTGTATTGTGTCTCTATGTATATTATCAGTAAATGTTAAAATCTTTAAAGTGTGTTTTTGATTTAAGATTGGCCATTTGTAAGGTCTAATTATTTTGGAAAGATGATAAGTACATCAATGTAGTCTTCAAACACAGGTCTCAATTTTACATTTTTTAATTTTATGAACTTTTTCATTTTCCAAAAAAAGTTATTGATTGTAAAGCTACAAACTATTTAATAAAAACATATTGATCAAATATTTTGCCTCTAACATGTTTGTTTTTTTACTAAAAAAAACACAGCTAAAGCCACAATTGCTGAAAGAAAGCGAACCAGACAACAAAAAGATCCAGCCTCTGAGGAGGCTGGTAAATTAAAATTTTTGAAGATGGTGATGAAAAACAATATTGTCCATTTGTTTAATTGAAAATGCACTATGCTTTGTAGGTCTATCAGACCATCCAACCATGAAAAGGGCATATCGTACTTTGCCCATAGAGACACAGACCACGCCTTCACCAGTTGTAGGCAAAATAATGGACCCTCAAACCACTGCACCTGTTCCTTTGTCCCCTCATCTGGATGGTGAGTATGTGATTTCTTGAATTCCTTAAACCTTATGTAGAAGATATAAAACAAAAAAGAGTTAAATAAAGACACGCACATCCCCATACTTTAACAAATTATGGTTCTAATTGTAGGCTGTGTTCCCTTTGTTTTTAAAATTATTTAATGGTATTAAAGCAAAAATTGCACATGATTCACTTTTTACCATTTTGGTTTAGTACA
Organism: Taudactylus pleione; assembly: GCA_031769625.1. Lineage (NCBI taxonomy): Eukaryota > Metazoa > Chordata > Amphibia > Anura > Myobatrachidae > Taudactylus > Taudactylus pleione. Next base: position 7,314,640 of record JAUIMM010000061.1, on the reverse strand, counting down.
TATTTTATATCAAATCATGAACATTTTGCAATTGTTGTCAAAACACATCTGATAGTTTCATTATCAAAAAGGAGTTTAAAAAAAACTAACTTAGTAAACTAGATTTACACATGGACATTTTTCAAAAACATAGTGAGTCATTAAAGATTGTGGTTGTGTACTAATTGACATTACCCAATTTCAATGGTGGCTTAACTTGATTTATTTGTCAATTTAAATTTCATTAAGAATGATATTATTGAATGGTCCAAACCAGTATTGTTTGATAAAAACAACCAAGCCAAGATCATTTTGTACTCAAACATATGTATGTTAACCAATTACGCAACCTGTAGATTGATTTGTCAACAGAAATTGTTAATCAACCTGTTGCATGCACCTGCAATGGCACAATCTACAGAGGCATACATATTGGCCCCCTCTTTCTTAAAAATGGGGGGGCCCATGTCACATCATTTTGTTACCATAATTTTTCTGGGTAGTTTTAAGTCTTAATCCAATTACAATAGTTTTTACATTACAAACGGAAACCATCATTTTAACAAAACACTATTTAATCAAAATGTCAATGTGTTTAAAAAAAAAAACTTACACAATACTCTCTTCTAGATTCCACAGATATACCAGGAATTCCACAAGCATTCTGCTTGGCAGATGAAAGCCTAGAAGAAGTTGGAGAAGACAAAATGATAACCCTCACTGAAATTCCTTACACACCAAACATGCCAACCACACCCCTAGGCCCATCTTCTCCACCCCTAATGGCACCAAGCCCCCCCCACCCCAGCCACATGATAGTTACTGGGTTGAAATGACTGAATTAAAGCAGAAACAAATTGATTTACTTTCCACACATGTCACTCAAAAGACAACTATAAGTAAAATCGGACACAAGCATAATAAAAATATGCAAAGTCTCAGGCATGAGCTAACCCGGCAAGCCAATACAATGGACCACATACGTGAATCAATTTTACAATTGGAACAATCACATCTGTGCCAACAAGAATCTCAAAATCATTTTAATGAACAATTTATTAGAGTCATTGAGCAGCAAAATTCTGCACTACACGAATTTTCGGGGATACTTCAAAATCTATTGTCCCAAATTATACACAGATTACCTGAGGCAGCTCCCAGCATAACTTCAAGCACAACCTCCCACAGTCCAACACCAGTGAACACACCACCACATAGAACCTTCCATATCAGAGTTGGTACCCAAGCTGGCCATGGTGGCAGGGGCAAATCTTAATAGAATCTGTGAATGAATTTGAAATAATTGGTTTCTTAAAAATGACATTACATCAATAATGTGTTGATTATTTAAGTTAATTTTGATTTTGCCCTGATTGACAAATACATATTAAAATGTGTCAGGCTTAATGTGATTTTAATAACACAAATTTAATTTACATTAAGTTAGGTACTAAATAATATACTCATTGGGCACTTGAACAAATTCCTTTGATTGATTTTTTTTGCATTAACCTGTATTGTGATTTGTAGATGGTATGTTGGTTATTTAACAAAACAATACACCTTCTTTAACCACTTTGTTAAAACATTAATTTCAATGTATTAACCATATTAAGTCCTTCTTTATTACATTTGTAAACATAAATTATGTTTGTTACATTTTAGATCATAAGGCCATAAATTACACTCAAATATTGTAATTGTAAAGATTAGTAAATGTTTGTACAATGCAAAACAAAGTCATTGTGGGACAAACAGTTTTTTTTTTTATTAAATAAACTAAAATAAAAATACAATCAATATGTGTTAGAGAATGTTCTTTAGGGCCCTTTAAATTTAGCTGTGATAAGTGTGTTTTCTCCAAACAGTTTCAGAAATTACTACTTTACTCAAGTTGGTAACCTATCAGGAGCAATTATTTATCGCCAGTTGGAGGTTCACCTGGACACTTTTTGATGTCCTTTAAAATTGAATAGGGTGAATAGCGTGTAAGCACACTATATGTTTTCGCTCCAAAAATATACGATGTAGGCGAAAAGAAACCGTTCCGACTTGGCGGAAAGGTTACGACAGTCAGACTTTCCGCCTACATCGCATGTTTTTGCCATGGAAACTTTTCATGTCTGGCCAAGCTATTCACCCTATTCAAGATTTAAGGCATGCAAAAATGCGGCCTGGCAAAAATAAAACAGATGGAAAGTGCAAAACAGCCTGACGCCCCCCAAAAGATGTACTAACATTGGGGATCAATTTAGAAGTCCCCAATTAGCCCTGCTGAAGCTATTTGGAGTAGTTAATTGCTGTCAATTGCTTCAATTTTTCAACTTTGCACAAGTGGTCAAGAATTGCAATAAGTTGTTTTTTTATGGGAAAATAAGTAGTCCTATCAAAATTTGGGTTTGTGAAAATGGCTGCTAGCATATTTTAAAGTCTATAAACTGAAGTTTAAAAATAAGATAATAAAACACCTGTTTCAAGCACCTGCAATCCAAGAAAAACATCGCCCATACTTGTAGACTCCCATAAAGTCTATTTGTGCACTTTTTAGATTTGTAACCCAACTTTGTACATTTTGGACCCCTTTTCAAACTAAATTTTTAGTGGCGTTCTTCACTTTTTTTTAGTGTATTTTTGATGAAGTTATACTTTGTGGACTGTCCCAACGGTGCTCAGTGCTTTCCACACCTTTGCACCCCAAATCCCCAATTCTGCTTTTTTTCCCCACCTACTTTCAAAGGTGAATAATTTCTGCCTATTACATTGCAGTGACTTTCCACGTATGCAAAAAGTTTTTGCTATTGAATACGGCATAAAGTTTCTGCCAGGCGAAATGACGTCATCTGTGAAACTTTTTTGCAGAATACAACTTTTCGTATCTGGGAAAAGTACGGCATGCGAAAAAGTTTTGAGGGTGCAAAATACATAAAACCCATTATAGTCCAAAAACCACACAATTCAAAAAAAAAAAAGTTGAGGGAGCACAGTACAATAAAACAGCCCCCCCCCCTAAAAAAAGGCAAATGTAATACAACATCAATACTTAACCAGGTTCAAAAAAATGGCTGTTAATCAAATTTGGAGAACACAATATAACTCTAAAAACCAAATGCAGAAGCAGAAAATGTAACAAAAAAAACAAGCTGAATGAGGTAATAATGGCAAAAAGCAAGTGACAACACAATGATCAGCCATTTAATTTAAAAAAAACTTTCGGCCTCTAGTTTAGCCAGTTGGTCCTTGGCGGGGGTCTCACGTCTATCGCATTTGGTTACAACTAGTGGTTTGCGGTCCTTCCTGGATCTCCAGCACTTTCATCATCTCCCATCCCATTCATTCTGGGTTTATCTCCAGATTTGACACTACATTCACTCCCTTACTACTGGTAGCCCTAGATGGACCCCAACTAGGTTTGAAGCTCTATGTTTCACAGACGATCTGCCGAAACACCTTATTTATTTAATTTATCAGTTATTTCTTGAGTGTTAAAATCCTTCTATATGTCTTTGCTTGGCACAGTGACTTGGGAAGGGAATTAACAGAGAAACAGTGGTCCCATATTTTCAGTTTCACTTTTGCTAGTTCCTCTTCACTCCAAGTTTTAGAGACTCAATACAAAATTTTAACTAGGTGGTATAGGTTCACATTCACCAGATGTTTCCAAATTTATCTGCCCTGTGCTGGTGTTGTGGCCAGGCATTGGGTTTACCTCTTCATATCTGGTGGCAATGCCCAGTATTGGCTGATTTTTGGGGAAAGTTCGGCAGATAACTGGGTTGATCACTGGTCTTCCCCTTCCTAATACACCTGAGTTTTGGTTGTTAAATTTACAAGACATATATATTTCAGTTTACAAAAAGTCCTTGCTACATCAGCTGGTGAATGCTGCGAGGGCTACAATACCATGTTTTTGGAGATCTCTTACCTCCCCTCCTATCTCTCAGTGGTTAAAATAGATCATTATATGTCTATGGAAGATCTCTCCTCTTTCAAATCGCCTTCCTCTGACTTTACGGCAATTTGGTATGGTTGGTTGAATTTTAATGAGACTTCTGAATATAGCACACATGTTACCTCTCTACCCCCTGCAACACAGTGACTGACATAGATGACCCTTCTTTTATTTTTATTTTCCTCTTTTTTCTCCATATTGTTTTTCTTTCCCTGTTATTTTTGTCTCTCTTTTTCCTATATTTTTCTTATTTATCTACTGTATTTCTTTTATTTTATTCATTTATATTTCTTCTGTTGTCTTCTTAGTTATGTTTGTTTTTATTTCACTCAGCAATATTGTGAAGATGTGGCAATTTTTTTTCTTTTTTTTCATGTTTTTTTAAATGAGTTTGTTTACTCACTGCCTCTGTATTGTTATTTATATTTATTTTGTGTCTATGAAGGCCGTCGTTGGCCATGTATGTATTGTGCTGACTTTGTCTCAATAAAAACAGATTATGCAAAAAAAAACATAAGGGAAATAAGAATACTAATCAGAAAAATTATCCAAATGAGTTGCTGCCTCACCTGTCTTCCACTCTCCGTTGTCCACCTGTCACCTACATCAACAACATCACCAGCCTGCTCGCTGTTCTCTGCATAATCAATGGTTAAAGGCTGATGCAAACACATATTATGTAAAAAACAGCAGCAGAGCACAATATCTGACACTTTATTTGGCATATACAACAAAATCCCTCCAGATTCATCAAGACAGCGAAAACGAGATTTTAACAGGCCAAACGTATGTTCTATCACAGATCTGGTGGACTTAAGTGCATCATTATACTTGCGCTCAGCTGGTGAATTTGGAAGCGACAGTGGAGTCAGTAACCAAGAGAAACACCCATAGCCAGAGTCACCTATTGTGTTTGGGAAGCAAAACAAAATCAAGAACACATCTAAGTAATTGGGTCCTTGAAGGTAAAAAATACAAACAAACTTAGCCAGGAGCCAACCCTCCGGCACTTGGTGAGACTCAATTTATCATGGAGGGATGACTGCCTGAGGACAAAGGCATCATGACATGAGCCAGGGTAGCCGACTACAACACTCATGATTTTCAGTTTTGCATCACAAACCACCTGCACAATGGTAGAAAATGCATGGTGCCTTTTTAATTAAATGTGTGCTCTGGCCCTTGGTGGTCTCAGCTTAAAGTATGTGCACAAGATAATACAAAAATAATAGGGTAGGGTAAATCATGCCCCCTAACTGCAGCTCAGTACCAACTCAGAAGGACACCAAAGCTCATAAACATACAAATAGGAAAAATTAAGTGGCTCACAAGCTCTGTTAGGATCAAATTATGTAGAGGACCCTGGACTTCCTCTGTAGTGGATTTCCTATATTTTTCAACACATTAAAAAGATTATAGAGAGCAGCAGTGATACATCCTTGTAATAAATTTCCTTTTTCTCAATATTTTGTCTGCATCTTCCATACTCACCGCAAATCAATGGGATGCGTACATCAAAAGGTATCTTTAACCTTCTCTATATATACTGAGTATCATATAGCACCCCCAATAGTATGAAATTCACCGGTTAATAAGCCACTACATTCATAGAAAGGATTATTTTCCAACTGGATAAACTAGTCACAGTCTGAGAATCTAATGTATTCCCAAGTGGAACCAGACCAAAACAAGTTCAAGTAAAAAAGGATTCCTTTTAAATCCCAAAAAAGGTATTTATTCACATATACCAATTATAAAAAGAGCAAAATAAAAAAATAAAACAGCATCCCCCATAAAAATTTGGTTTGTTCTCCTCTGCTCCATTGGAACTGTGAACATATTCCTCTCACAACTCATATCCTGGGAATAGGAATGGAACATGGAACTTTCTCCAGATAGATGTAAAACCAATTTAAAATAAAGGTAGATGCAAACCAGGGGGTCCTCCAAATCACCAACGCATTTCAGAATGTTTCCTTCCTCAGGGTATGGAGGTGAACAATCCATAATGGCTTTTTATAACCTAAAATCTAAACCATGTGATCTTCCTCACAGTTCCAATGGAGTAGAGGAGAACAAACCAAATTTTTATGGGGGATGCTGTTTTATTGTTTTATTTTTCTCTTTTTATAATTGGTATATTTGAATAATTACCTTTTTTGGGATATAAAGGAATCATTTATTTACTTGAACTTGTTTTGGTCTGGTTCCCCTAGGGAATACATCAGATTGCCCGTCTGTGACTAGATTATCCAGTCAGAAAATAATCCTTTCTATTAATGTAGCGGCTTATTAACTGGTGAGTTTCATACCATTGGAGGTGCTATATGATACTCAGTATATATAGAGAAGATTAAAAATATATTTTGATGTATGCATCCCATTGATTTGCGGTGAGTCTGGAAGATGCAGACACAATACTGAGGAAATTTATTACATGGATTTATCACTGCTTCTCTCTATTATCTCTTTTATGTGTTAGTCCTCTACAGAATTTGATCCTAACAGTGCTTGTGAACAACTCCATTTTGCCTATTTCAATATGTTTTGCAGTCTATTGCTCCAAGAACATTTGGCATTCCTGCAATGCCATAAAAAGCTACATTGACTGATTGCCATTGTTACTCCTGGTTAGTGAAGCAGATAGAGGTATTTAGCAGAGGCCTAAATGCTGACATCACCTGAGTGAGGTATCTTGATAATGTGGACTAGGATATATCAATAACTCTACCTGTTACAGGCTGGAAGTTTCCAGTAGCAAAAAAGTACAACACACTCAAAAGCTTATGTAGGCCAGAGGCAGTGCATGAATGTCCTGTGTCTGGGTCTATGTCCAGTTTGACAAGGTCATACAGATGGAATATGTTGGCCCTATTGAGTCTGAACATCTGTGTGACCTCTTTATCAACCAATGCGTTCAAGTTCAAACGTCCCCTTAAAAAACAAGGCCTGTGCAGCCTCTGTGGTTCCTGCATAAACTCTTCAGCCTGCCCAGTTTCTTGATCCTTGTCCTCCCAGCCTGTTGGTAGAGCCTCTGATATCCCAGCCACATGCCAAACACAGGACTGCTCACAAAGTGTGCCATTATTCCTCTCACACCAGCAAACCAGGAATTTAGGGACTTTTATGTTTCCTGGGAGTGTGCTCATTACTGAAAATGGAAAACATATGCAAAATCTAAAGTCAACAGGGGGATTTGGAAAGAGAAATTGACATTTGCAATATGTTTCTAAAACACTTTCTACAAACTCGCTGCTGGCAGGCAGGTCTGTTTGATTCGAGATTACTCTCCCCAGTTGGTATGTTTCTCACCCGAGTTGATTGAATCGATTCTTGGTAAATTTGAGAGATGAATGTTTTAAGTGAAAAGTAATTGTGAGTTGGACCAATTGCTATTTAAGGCGATTTGGCCAGCTATCCCTATTTGAACAAAATTGATCAAGACATCTCACCCGAGATAGACATTAGTAAATTTGCAAACTTGAAAAAAAAAGACTAAATCACCCGAGATTGGTATCTTGAACAATCTCGATTCTTATTAAATTTACCCCTTAGTGTAAACTACTCTCCAGTAATCTCTTACTTCTCACATAGCATTTTGCACAGGTGAGGAGCAGTAGAATGAGGAGTAGTAACTCTATACTCTGACGTTCCTTATTATTTGCACCCAATGTTTATGATGAAAAGATGGGTACAATCTGATGCATTATGATGTTGCTATTTGTAGATTTTATGTGCTAATGCTTTATGATGTTGCTATTTAAAGACTTTATTTAATCCAGTATTTTGCCATACAAAGAAGAGATGGATTAGTCTCTATATTCATAATCACATTGAGTAAAGTTCGTGTAATTGTATATCTTTTTGAAATCACATATCAGTACAGTGATTACTTATTCTATTTGTTTTGTTGTGTCATGTATATTTTAAATATATTGTGAATACATGTGTTGATTGGGTTTTATGTGTACGCATACATATGATATAATTTTTTTTAGAGTATATGACATTAAAAGTTTAATTTTAGATTTCCCTCTTTTTTCATGAGCCTAAGGAGTGCTCATCAAACAGAGTTCCATTTCTTTCCTTTTTTTCTGATATTGTATTCAACTCGTGTGAGCACTGCCACTGCCCTATATATAATTTTTATTTCCCCATACTTTGTATTCTAGTAATGGGAATGACGGTTTGAGAATATGTAATATAATATATATAAAATCCCCCACTTTGTTTTCCTAATTTTTGTACTCAAATTAGAATGTTAATCGCATGACTCATAATTGTCCAGATTTAGGTAAGTGCATTTCTGTACTTTATCTAGAGGAGGTGAAGAATGTTGGGGACTTCGTAGTGCTGGCCAATTACCTTTCACATTAGGGTGGAAATGATCAAAGCTTTGAGAGATATAAAGTGGAAAGAGAGGTAAAGTAAAGAAAGATATAGTACCAACAATCTATGTGATTTATATATCTATATGACTACATCCCTTTAATTACAGTACATTTGCACCAAGTACCCCTGACAAAATGTTTGAAGTATGCATACATTATAATTTTTTTGCCCATGTTCAATCTATAAAATTAATTAATTTTAAAAGGTAAAATAAAGACTAATTTGGATGAATACAATAGAAAAGTATATGATGTTCCTTCCTCTTGCTATCATCAATGTAATGTCCTCATGGAAGAAATGTTAAATACTAAACTCAATTTCTACATTGGATTAAATGCCATCTAATCATAGCTATAAGACCACAAAATATAATTAAAAAAATATAAATATCAATAGTAAATTCCTGTTTGGAATATTTGGTTAAAAGAATAAAATAGGATTATTCATTCGTGAAGGTGTTTGGCTATATGATTATCTGGAATTTTATATAAAATAGTATTAATAGTTATTACAGTATGTTACATGTCATATTGTTAAAATGTTTGATTCCAGGTTAGGCTAATATGTATAAAATCCATAGTACTGTATTCATTTAAATTGAGAAGTTGAACATACAAAGGCATGCTTACTGGGTATCAGTCAGGATTAAGAATTCAATAAATTGTGTGTCACATAAAATAGCTTTTGATATATGTCCTTTTCAGTACAAATAATATAAATTGTATTGAATTTGGAAGCTACGCTTAGCATTTATTTCACATAGTTTGTGTGTTGTAAATAGTAAATAGTGTATCGATGAAAGGTGAGCAGTTTAGTCTCAGATTAATCTGAAAAATCCTGGTCTTACATATTTCAGTAGAGCCTCGCATAGACCATCTAAGAGCCAGGGAAAACATTATTTTGATCAGATCAGATCTTTGATCTTATGAGAGTATTAATGCCATTAGTCCTTTTGAAGTCTCTGTGCATAATGTTACTGTATGACAGAAGCACAGCTACAGTACAACTCACAGAAGCCAGAGCACATGTCACATGGCATTATTGGACCAATCAGTGAGCCATAAATGCTTATGTTTTTGAACTAAGCATTTACTTGGTGGTTAAAAATATGGAGAAGACCTGTCCAGCAGCAGATGACTGCATGGTGCAGAAGGCCCACTGTTTCAAGCCAAAAGATTAAGCAAGACATATAATAATAATAATAATAATAATAATAATAGTTATTTATATAGAACTTTTCTCCTTAAGGACTCAAGGTCCTTTATATTTGCCTTTAGAGCACAGAATACAAAACAAGCTTAACAAGAGACATTAGTGAAATGCTTGGATGAATAGGTGAGTATTGAGTCTATTTTTTAAAGATTCTAGAGTGTAGGCCTCTTGACCTTTACGGGGAAGAGAGACATATAGAGTCAGAGCCACAAAGCTGAAAGTTCGACCCCCTGATGAATTCCGGGAGATTCTATTTACTAATAGTCCTTCATCAATGGATCACAGTACCAAGTGGGACAGTAAGGGGCCAGAAGCTGCTTCAAGTATCTTGGGCCCTGGTCAAGTAGGGCTTTCAAAGTCAATAAGACAGTCTTGAAAACAATTCATCATCTGACAGGCAGCCAGTGAAGGGAGTAGAGAATGAGTGTTATGTGGCTGGAATGGGGCTGGTTGGTTAATAGCCTGGCAGATGCATTTTGTACCATCTGCAAGTGGTGCAATTATTTTGCTGGGAGACCAAGGTAAAGGGCATTGCAGTAGTCTAGGTGTGATGATATAAATGCATGTATGACTTGGACAACACTAATTGAAAGGAACTTTACTTGAAAGACTTTAGATATAAAAAAGATGTCACTGCCCCAAGGACTTACAATGTACATTTTTTGATTACAGTACATCTAAATACATTGATGGATCAATATTAAGAAGGGCTGGAAAAAAAGCTCACTTTCATTACTATAAATACCTATTTATTTTATTCCCACCCATGTATACTTATTGCTAGTTCTCATTCACAACTGAACCATATTTCTCAGATCTAAGTTAATTTCACCTGCAAAGGAAATATTTTGCACCAGGTTTATTTATACCCAAATAATTAATCTAAGAGAAATTTACATCCCAACTAGAAGTCTGCAGTTAGTTCATCTCCACATGGAGACTCTTGCTTTCACCATTTTTTATATCTTTTCTTAAGTCACTATCAGCTCAGAAGGCAACCTGAGCATAGGCAGCAGCAGAAAGGTAAATAAACTAAGGAGTTTTAAAAGAAAATGCTCAAAGCTACTGCTAACTCTGAGCAACCTAAGAGTACCTGGTAAAGCATTGTTTGCCCACATTGCACCACAATCTGTGTTCTATTCGCCTAGCATAAAGCAAAATGTATCACAAATGGAGAATTAAATAGAAAGAAGGATACTAATACCCCATTTACACTGATTAGAAAATCCCAGGTTGATGCACATGAATGCGCATCAGCCCGGGATTTTTTGTCAGTGTAAATGCATCCACCTGGGTGAGGGGACCTGGAGATCCAACTCGAGTAGCTTGCAGTGTCGGCCACAGGTCATTCCCTTGTCACCATGCAGTGTAAATGGCACAATCTGGGTCACGATGATGTGGATTATCTGCATGCTGCCTGATTGGCCAGCTTCAGTGTTGTTTGGAGATTACATAATCTCCAAGCGTCCACTGCTACCAGAGCTGGAGTGAACAGTGCTCCACAGCCACCCTCCCTGCCTCTGGACCAATGCGGAGTGTTAGTTAAGAGGGACAAAGAAAGATGGGGAGGGGAAGAAGTGCTGCTTACCTGCACCAAAAGAGCTGGGTAACTGCAGACCCAGCTCCGTTGTGAACGGCACCTACCCGTGCATTGCCGGGTAGGCGCCACGGTACAAAAGGGGTCTGTCCCCGGTCTAATCTGTGTTGGAAAATGTGTTCCAATTCCTGGGTCAGACCCAGGACATTGGTACAAAAGTGGTATCATAAAGTGGTAAGTTATTAAGGCTCATAAGAAACTGGAATATGGCCTGTCTCAACCCTCCCACGCTAGCAGGTCAAATGACTTGGTTTACCTGTCAAAATTATTTTCATTGATGGGAGTATTGATTTTAGTGAATTACATTTTGTAGAAAAAGAGGGAGTGGAAGCCTCAGCACACTACTGGATCTGCCAATGAAAACTAGACAAGCCTGGGCCCCAAAGACAGACACATGCTTATGTATTTTGTACAGCACCCAAACTCCTTCAGCAACCATGAAAAGGGACAATAGATAGTATAAAAAAACCATGGACATTCAGGATAATATATGGTCAAGGCAGATATTAGCATACAGTACATGGAAAAAAATAAAAAAATACACCTTCAAGGGATGCTTTCATTATAACTACCAACCTTTGCATTACACCTGCATGGACAGCCATGTCTCACAGATGGGAGGACATGGTGCTGTGATTGCCCCACAGCTCATTCAATTTTGTAAAATATATAATTCCATATGCAGAGCTGCACTCAGTAAGCTACAGTTCAGGTGCTGGGGTGGGTAGTCTTAAATGGCAGCAAGCCAACAAGATGCCATCATATGTAGAACAGCAAAAAAGAGAGCACTCACCAGGCTTTTTGATAGCAGAAAGAAAACTTAATTGTTTATTGTTACTCATGGCAAAACAAAAACAGGGTACATGTAAACGCTTCAGTCCCCAACAGGACCTTTGTCAAGTCCACCAACCACAAAATAGAATAGCTTATCCTTTTAGGTGTTTGTTGGTCTTGTAAAATGAGAAAAAGAAGTGGTCTCAGGGGACTCCCTAGATTCCCTGGTAGCTTCCAAGATGGCCCTCTTAAAAGCTATAAGCAGGGCTACCCTAAAGATTGGCCAGACATTTGATTTCATATCCAATTCTTGTAGAACTCGCTGGCTGGCTAGTGCAGGTCTAACTAATCTAGCCCCCAGGCCACTAGATTTTCCAAACTTCACAGATTCTGACCTTTGTGGCCCTGACTTCATAGATGAATTGAAAGTCCTCTTTAAGGCCAGTAAGTCATTTGCAGACCTGAAGTGCCCCCAGCCTTCCAAATGGCCCTTTCATCAGAAGGGTCATTCTGTGAGAGCCAGCAGTTCGATCTATCTGACCAGTGGGATGCCCCCAGAACTACCAAAGGAGGATTCTCCCAGACACGGATCATGAGAGGCACAGGATCTGGCAATGCATACTCCTTCAGGAAAGACAGAGGATATAGTTAGTCAGTTGCCTTCGCTTACTCCTCCTCATCTTTCCCAAACAATAGCTTCCTGTAGACAGATCACCACAGACAGGTGGTTGCTAAGGATTGTGGAGAAAGGTTTGTCTCTCCCAATTATCCATTTTCCACATCAGGTATATCTTTGCTCAAAAAACACCAGTCTTTTAATAGATGGGGTCCTATCCCTTGCCATTCAGCAGGGCAAAATAGAGTTGGCAGATCCTTCCAGGAGAGGCTGGATCAGTCATCTGTTCCCCATCAAAAAACAAGGAAAGTTCATAGAGGCCAGTTTTAAATGTCAAAACACTAAACCAATATATAAAACCTTGTTCATTCTGTATGGAGGGCTTAGCAGATGTACCCTTCCTGCTTGCTAAGAATGATTTTTGTATCCATAAAGACGGCATCCCCTATCAGTGGACCGTAATGGTTTTTGGGCTATCCAATTCCCCTTACACATTCACACGTCTTATAAAGGCAGTAGTTGCACACCTCCGTCAGATGGGAGTCCGCTGTATAATGTACCTGGATGATCTCCTCATGGCTCACTTGGAGCAGGACTAATTTTTACTCCACAGGGAGCTTATACTGTTGCTCCTATGGAATCTAGAGTTTACCATAAAGCTTGACAAATCTGGATTAATCCCTTCACAGTCAATCATATTTCTGGGATTATTGATAGATACCCCTTCTTTATCAATAGCAGTTCCCCCAGACAAGTGGAGGGATATTCAAAGCTTCATATCTCAAACCTTCGAACACCAATTATTAATGAGAAAATTAGCCAAAGTTATTAGCAAAATGAGAGCCTTAGATCCAGGGTTTCTCCATGCTCTCCTGGTATGCAGGCACTCTCAGAACCTTCTTTCAACTCTCCTTAGACAGGGTTGGGATTGGATGGACAAAATCCTCCTAGATCCCAGAGATCACAAAGAGATCCACAGCTGGACAGCCCTTCCCCTACCTTCTCCCAGACTTCTGCTTCCTCCTCCACCGGACATAGTCATCACGTCAGATGCATCTCTTTCAGGCTGGGGAGAATATACAAAACACACAGCAGTAAGGAGAGGGTGGTTGGCTTAAGAGTTGACAGTTTATATCAATCTCTTGGAATTGAGGGCTGCCAGGTTAGCTCTTTCTGCACTAGTCCCACTGAATTACTGGGAGATATCTGTCTAGCTCTGCCTGGACAACAGGACCATGGTTTCTAATCTCAACAGAATGGGAGGCACTCAATCCCTCATTCTCTGCCAAGAGGCAATATACATCTGGAACTGGGCAGTGGAGTAATCCATACTCCTATGTGCAGTATATGTTCCAGGAGTGCTAAACAAGTTAGCCAATTCCTTATCCAGGAAAAAACTAACACTGGGTCATGCAACTCTGAAACCAGAGGTGTTTCTCAACATTATGAAGACCTTTGGACAACCACAGGTGAACCTATTTGCAACTCCATCAAACACTCAGGTTCCAACTTTTGTCTCCAGAACCTGGACTCAAGGGGCCATGCACATGGAAGCAATGTCCTTCCCATTGACAGACCTTCCTTTTCCCCTCCTGCAATGCTACTGAAAGTCCTCCACAAGATCAAAGTGGACAGGGTATCGCAACTCAATCAATATATCCTGCCTGGCCCTCCAGAGTTTGGTTCCCTTTGATCACCCCTCTCCGCAAAGATCCCAATATTCCATTAGGCATATCCAGAGACTGCTTTCAGGGGACTCCAGAGCTCCTTCAGGATCTTCCCCCTTGCATGTGGATAGTGACAATACTCTGTTGTTAGACCGCTACTAACCTTTCTACTTCATCTATGGCCTTGATAAATGCATCTCTTAGATCCAGAACAAGATCCAGATACCAATCCATAATTGATGAGTTTATGTCCTGGCGGGCTTCTCTGGCTCGACCCTCGGCTCCCTTTCCATGCCCAATTTAGCCCTATATTTCCTACCTACTAAGTTTGACTCAGGCCTCGCTTCTGCCACAATATGTTCATATGGCTCGGCACTGCCTCTTCTAATTCCCAGCCTCACTGAAAATAAACTATACCATAGACTACTTAAGGGTATTTTCTTGTCCAGGCCCCTGTGTCCACGTTACTCTACTATGTGGGACATTAATCCATTTCTGAATTTTCTTGCCACTAGTCATTCTATGGCTGACATATCTTAATCTTTCAAGAAAGCTAGCTTCACTCATAGCACTGGCATTTGCCACCAGAGGAGCCAGACTTTTTTAATACACAAATCTGATCCCTGGATGACACCCACTCCACTGGATTTCCATATCAAGGGACACACAAAGACCAGTTCCATTCAGTACCCTCTGGTGGAGTTTGATCCACTCAGAGACCAGTCGGACTAGGATCGTTGCATAGTCAATTGCTTATCTACCTACCTAACACTTACACTGAGAGACAACATTTCTAACCTCTTTGTCACTTGCGGTAAACCCTTTCATACCACCAGACCTTCCACAATCAGGGGTTGGATAGTTTCTGCTATGCAGAGTTCAGGAATACACACCTCCCACTTCAAGGGTCACTCCCTTTGTGGGGCTGCTGTCACATCGGCAGTGGCTAGGGGCTTGCCAATACAGTCCATAATGTGAGCCGCTTGTTGGTCTTCCACATGTACCTTTGTTAAACCATATTGGAGCCCTTCTGATATGAAACGAGAGGGGGGTTTAACCCCCTATTGTTCCTCAGCACACTTAATTATATTAGCAACAATATATGAACACTATATGGTATTAGAATTTCAGAGATATTAGTTGCATGCATTTGCAAATACATGGGATGCTGCTAGGCCTCGTCAAAGCTTCTCTGTCACTAGCATTTTTTTTGGTTTTGTTTTATTGTTAACCCTTCTGATATGCAAAGGATAGAGAATTGCTTAGAGCAACCATCAGGTATGTTGTAGTCTACCCACCAGCTGTTGCTAGGTGGCAAGCCTCCTGACAAACAAACAGTAATTTGCAGAAATCTACAACCTGAAAACTCTCTTTGTTCTAGGGAAAAGGATTGTCACCTAGCAACAGCTCCCACCAAACCAACCCTATACCTTGCTAGGTTTGCTGGCTTTAAACCCTAATTTCAGTTATTAGTTATACATGACCCCTCCTTTACTTTAAGGCTCTCCAAAGGTCCAGAAGAAGCAGAAGCAGTCACAGCTACCTAAGGATCAGAAGTAGTTGTATCCTTATCTTCTACAGTCACCACAAGTTTGCAGGAGTTTAAGACTATGATCCAGTTTCAAGGCAACATAGGAGATCGTTCTTCCTCTATTCTCAGTTGCTTTCCTGATTACCTTATACTACAGTTTTCTGGTTTCTAGTAAATGTATTGTTTCTGCATCAACATAGTCTCTTGTCTCCCTTGTTCTTAGGTTACAGGAATTAGGGTGATTTCACCCTTCCCAACCTCTCTCTCATTCTAGTTGGGATTACTATCTGTAAGCTTCCATAAAATCTAGCAGGTGGGGGTATGGCTCAGCCTTTTATACTATGCATGAGCACATGCCTGGTGTGTGTGCGCTGATAGCACCTATCACCCACGATTTGTCCTGAGTCTCGCTCTCTCCCCTACTTGTGGAGAAGGTAAGTGAAAGTTTTCTTTCACTTTACCTTCTCTCCACTCATCAGGTGGCTTACACCTAACCCGACAGCTGTTGCTAGGTGGCAATCCTATTCCCTAGAGCAAAGAGAGTTTGCAAGTCATAGATTCCGGCAAACTAGTGTTTCTCTGTGAGATACTATTTCTGTCCAATCAACACATATATCCCTGAAGAAGTCACATATATCCCTGAAGAGCTCTCCTGTGCATTCTTTCTTTTTAAGAATGTTCCAAACAGTTGATTTGGCCACACATAATGTTTTTGCTGTCTCTCCAATGGGTTTGATTTTTCAGCCTAATGATGGCTTGCTTCACTGATAGTGACAGCTCTTTGGATCTGTCGACAGCAACTGACTCCAAATGCAACTGTCAAACCTAGAATCAACTCCAGACCTTTTACCTGCTTAATTGATAATGAAATAATGAGGGAATAGCCCACACATTGTCCATGAAATAGCTTTTGAGTTGATAGTCTCATTACTTTTGGCCCCTTAAAAAGTGGGAGGCACATATAGAAACCGTTGTAATTCCTACACCGTTCACCTGATTTGCATGTAATTACCCTAAAATTAAATCTGAAAGTATGCAGTTAAAGCACATCTTGTTTGTTTCATTTCAAAGCCATTGTGGTGGTGAATGGAAGCCAAAATATGAAAATACTGTCAATGTCCCAATATTTATGCACCTGACTGTATATCAGTCCATAATTATGGACTTATTGAATAAGTACAGTGATTAATACCATTGAATGAACAATTGTCAATGTTTATAGCACCCTCTGGTCTCTTTATTGTATATATATATATATATATATATATATATATATATATATATATTCATAGCAAAAGAAAAAGAAGAGAAGGGGCACTCACAGACACATATTAAATATGAATATTTATAAAACTAGATATAATGCAGTCAATATAGATAGCAATCTAAGCACTCAAATGAGCAGTCCCAGATGGAGAAATAGATTGTAGATTCTCTTTTTTTTCCTTCAAGAGTATTCTATTACTGAGTTCTTGTTGGTTTTTGAGGTTTTTTAGATAATGGATACACTGTTCTCAAGGAATATGATTGTTCTTTATAGTCTTGCTTATATATACCCTTACACGAGAATACACCCAAACAAAGAGGGCCAATGAGGCCACTATCAGTAATAAGTGAGACACTTCCACAAGAATACAATAAAATAATGTTTATTCCATAAAAACAGTAAATTCTATATGAAGTTGCTGACATCAAGTGTAAATTCACAGATATAGATTGAAATCCAGCGTTTCATCCCAAAGCAGTACTTCATCAGGGGCATATCATCATGACACTGAACCAACAGTCCTAATTTTAACCAGAAAGAATCACAGCACAATAATCAGATGATCTCGTATCAGCTTAAAGGAGACAAGGTAAGTGAACACTCTCAGCTCAATAGACAGATTTTTAATCTGTAGGTAGAGTGCACTTATATGTAAAATTGCATCCCACTTCTTTAGGTAGCAGCTACTGTTGGCTTACCACACTGCACATGCAGCCATCTATTGTATTTTCTGTTATATTTTGGATTCTTATTATCACAAAAACTTAGTGCAAAGTGAGGGTATTTGTGTGTGTATGTATATTTTAATATAAATATTTTGCAGAAAATTGGGGTCTCTTAATGGCAGGCTGCAAACTTAAATGTTTTGATTATGTGAACTACCACATGCACCCAGATCTAGGAGCGGTGAGTGCAGTGGATCAATGCCTTCTGTATAAATGTGTGTGTGTGTTCTTTTTTTACCATTTTTCCTTTATGTACTTTACTGTATGTTTTTCTGCTTTGTTTGACTGCACTGTGGTGCCTGCATATTGCATCTTAATTAAGCAATGATTGTAATAATAATCTCATATTCTTTCACATTTATTTAACACTAATTTAAAAGAAAATAGATGACCACTATGGGCAATGCTTACTGACAGTCCAGCAAGATTTCAAGTTCTGATCCATTTAGACATAAATAGTAAGAAATGAAGCATTCATTAATGAACATTCATCAAAAAATGCTTCCATTAGCGTAGCAGACTATGCAATGCAAAAATTGAGATATGTGTAGTAAAAATGAAAAAAACTATTTATCCAGTAGATTCTCCTACCAAATGTGCATCCAGGGTTTCAGTATATATAGAATCGAATACTTGAAAAAGTTTGAGGAAAGATAAGCACCCTGTTTAGTAATGGAATATTGCTAGTTCACCAGGGGTTAAATGATAGGAGAGGGCGTAGCCAGGAATGTGTCCATCAAAATAATAACCTATAGCAGCAATAGAGGGCAGGGCTCCTACTGTTCATTATAAATAGCATGGAAGAGGAGCCATTTTCCTCTTATCCAGTTCTGGAACCCCACCCACCCGTCTAAGCTGTTTTGTATGCAATTCTTGGAAATGTTGATGGACTGTGAAATTTTCAATTTTTCCTTCCGACAGGTGGAGGTGCAGCCTGGCGGGAAGCAGTGCTCCGAGGCGGCCTATTATAGTGTAAGAGTGCATGGGTAGCATTTGCCTTTTGATAGTGGTGAGTTGGTCATTCCCCTTGGGGGGGACCGGGGGAGGTGTCATAGGTATGCCAATTTAGGGAAAATGGTTCTACCTCAGGCAGTTTGCACTGGGCGGGGATCCGCCTCTTATTTATTTAGTCACATATAATTGTCAGGCTGTGGCCTTGGAGCATTGCTTTTTTACTGCCACCATCTTTATAATTACAAATTGATCAATAAATGTAATCTGTGTCCTCTTTTAATTCCACATAGTTGTCCATGCGGTTATTTCTAGTTAGTGCTTAAGTGAGTGAATTAGCATAATGTAAGATTCAAACAATGGGTGACTTAGTGGAAATCATACAGATGATGCCTGCATATGATGCAGAAATCAGTTATCTTGGAATGCTTCATGAACTGTCCAATTATATATATATATTGGAATACATGGTTGCTGGATTGCAAAACATTAAGACAAAAATAATGAATGTGTTCCTTCACAACTTTATCCTCCACACAAACTATTGAGTGAATTAAATTGTATACAATTCACAGATATTTGCTTCTCTGCTGTCATATCCAATTACATGGAAAAGAACAAATATATTGGATAAACTGAGTGGTCTGAATGTATATTTCCCATTTAATTGAGTGGTGTTCTTTTTGCTTAGTCGCTATCTGAAATGGAATAAATTCACCTGATTGAAGATCATCTCTTTTTTTTGTAATGCTAGTTCATTGAAGATGATATAAGTAGAGATCAGTGGTTCAACAAATTAAAGCAAGTTCGTATTTATCTTATTGACTATCTAAAACACATGAGAGCTGAGTAGCCAATAAGATGCTGTTTTTGAGATCTGAATATAACTGAATAAAACTGAACTGCTCATGTTTAGATATAATGTAATTAATACTAGATTTATCTGATTTAATATTTATATTTGTAGAATACTTTTATTTAACCTAAGCTCTGATTTCCACAATGTCATTTTTCTACAGTAATATTATAATGGTAACTGTACACTTTTCTTGTATACAGTATATACCACTCAGTGATGCATTGCTCCATCACTTGTAGATAGAGATAGATAGATAGATAGATAGATAGATAGATAGATAGATAGATAGATAGATAGATAGATAGATAGATAGATAGATAGATAGATAGATAGATAGACACTCATATGGAGTTATTTGATGTTACTATATCCATATCATCTTAAAGTTCTCAACAAATTGTATACAAACAATGGTAGAAAATGTTAAATGCAATGTGTGCATGGTAAACTTTTTATCTTCCAAACAATTTAAAGTGTCATTTTCTATTTCTGTTTGAACCATGGATAAAATATTTGCACATTGATTAGATGAGAATAGAACAAATTAAACATGAAGGATAAAGCATCATCAAAGCACATATCTAGCCATTTAGGTATATCATGTAAAAGGACAGATTTAGAATAGTAGAAATATATATATGATATAACTATAATTGTATATTAAAATTTTAAATTGCCTTTAAGATATCCTATCCAAGCCATTGGCCATGTATACTGGAGTGTACTGTACCTTGCTGAGATGTACTGTAAAGCATTAATTCTCTTACTGTATATATATTGGAAACGGAGCTCAAAACTGAACGCAAAAATAATAGAAATATTTTTGACAATTCATATCGGTGATTTATGTAATAATTTATAATTAATGATTTTTCTTGCAAAAAAAAGATTAGTTGCTTCAAATTATTATTTTAATATTTCTGAAATGTATTGATTGAATCTTTTATTGTTTCATTTAATTTTCAAAACATGAGTTATCTATTACAGCGCTGTTTCAGCTTTTCACACTTAGGGTGAATATCTTGTCCTTCTAGCTACACATATAAATACAAGAAGTGTGCCTTTGTAAAGCTACAAAGATAGCAGAGAAGGAGAAGGCATAAAATGAAAGCAGTTCTACCTTTGTTATCACACCACTACACTGTTAAATGTCCCAAGCTATCTTGTTTTAAGTAAAACAAGTCTTTAGAAACAGAGGTGACCCCAGAAGTGATAAGTGAGGAGGTTCACCTGAAAGTCTGTTATCAGCTATTTGTGCCTGGTTCTGCTTCAGATTTCTCATTTCGATGTGACGGCAAGTTGAAAATTGGATAGATACTGAGTTAAATTCAGACAAGACTTTTCTGTTCTCTTTTCAAGGACAACCCAAATGTGTTATCTTGAGAGGTCATGTTAAAAAAATAAAAAAATAAACCCAAAATAAATATACATTATAGTATGGTATATACAGTTATAGTATAGTATTTATAGTATAGCTCCGTTTATTTCTGGTTAACTATATATTGCTTGGACAGAATAAATGCATTTAACACCACAAAGATCTATTTAGCACAGGGGCAAGCCTTATCAGTTTATATTTTAAAATTATGCTTGCATCCTTTTGTGCTGGGAAAAATGAATCATAGCATTGTGAAATAATGATTATGTACAGTAGTTTTTCATATTGAGGTCTAAAATTACTGATGTGGCACTGTTTAACTTTAGTCACCAAAAATGTAGATAAAAAACAGTATTACTAAAGTGCACAAAAATTTAAATACATGTGTCTAAGGCTTCTGCTTCACTCTGAAATAATCCTCTTATTAGGTATTTTTTGAAGGGACTTTATTTACTAACATTGTATTTAGGTAAAAAAACATTGCTCTAAACTGGAGCAATCAATCAGATACATTGTTTAACTAATTACAGTAAAGGTAAATGCTCTCTGTTGCACCTACAGTACTGTACACGCAGAGTGTGTTTTGCACTAGTGTATTGTAAGCACATGACACTAATTAACTGATTGTTATTTTTGTATTTGCTAGTAGATTACGCTGTGTTATCCAACACTAGACCATTCATGTTCTTGATTGGAACATTTGGCAAATACTTCTCTTAAATTAATAATGAGGTTGAAAAAAAATTAAATGGGAGGTTCTCCATAGATAGTTCATTAGGTACTGAGGGCCGGATTCAGAGTTGGAAATAGAATAAGAAAGAGCACATAACTGTGCATCTTGGTCAAACCATGATGCACTGCATGTGGGGCAGATTGAAAATGTGCAGAGAGATTTTTGGGAGGGTTACTGTATGTCCAAACTGAAATCTAAATTGCAGTATAAAAATAAAGCTGTCCAGCATTTGTGGGCTACATGTAACAGCAGCCAGTATTTACCCTGCATGCAAAAAAGTATGTATTTGCACCCCTTGCATTGCAACATGGTTTGTCCAGGTACACAGTTAATTGCAACTTCTTACTCTATTCCTACTCTGAATCAGGCTCTGAGTCACTTTACCTACACTAAAGCAAAAAGATTGGGAAATGTTAATGCTGTAGTATGTGCAGAAATGTATAATTACTTATCTAACACTAAAATGAAAACAATACAAAGACAATAAATAATCTGAAAAAATCTGAAATAATCTAAAAACAAACAGCATCAGTAGCAATACATAAAAGATTAGCCACAATAAATGTATTATGTTATTACACTCCAGTAAGACTTTTGCTAATGAGTAAATAAATATATTAATATATTTATTACATGTGAATCCCTCTTTGCAATTTGATAAGTACACTGTACTCATAACCAGGAAGTACAGTATACATTGGTCCATTTCTTTCTCTCTAATGAAACTGCTTCTGAGAAACTTTCATTTCGATGTCAACTATCTAAAAAACATGGTCATTAATTTTGTATTTCCTACTGACAGCATGGATTACACTTAATGCCTGACGTTGTGACCACATGAGAGGGCAATGAACAAATCTCATTATATTCAAACCGGATTTTCACTAACAAAAATTGTGTTAGTGATGTAAAAGCACGCTTTGGATACAGTTACAAAAACCTAACATCTATTAAAACTGGGAGACTTGCTTGCTGCTCCCAGTGGGTAATTATTTTGATTCCTTTCAGATGGAACTTTCTGGCTTAATTTATAGGTTATCTTATTACAATTATGTATGGTTTATTGCATGTATAGTCAATGCATACACAGACATAATTTTTTTGGAGTATTTTATAATATTATAACTATTGCTACTATGCCATATTATGCTGTGTTTGGTTATGCAGCTCTCATTATTGTATTACCATTATTTTCCTTCATGTTTAGTAAACACAAACTATTTGTGGCTTGCTAGTTTTCTTACTATAGAAAGTATTTAAGGGAGCTTGGGTACCCTTTTTTTGCAAGCTGTGCACAACATATGTTGACCATATACAATATCTGTTTTAACACACACACACACATATATATATATATATATATATATGTAGTCTGGCTGGTATAGCCTTAGCTGGGTGCAGCTTTCCTAAGTGCAGTGTTTTTAAGTGGATGACTTGCGTTGGACCTGCGATATTTTTATTAGTTAATTCTTCTGCTGATCTTGACTGAATTGACACCGCCTCTCTCCCTATCTACAGGTAACTGAAGTTGACTGTGACTGCAAAGTATCTCACCTCCTGTGCCTCCTTTATTAATTATAATCATAGGTAACTGAAGTTGACTGTGACTGCAAAGTATCTCACCTCCTGTGCCTCCTTTATTAATTATAATCATAGGTAACTGAAGTTGACTGTGACTGCAAAGTATCTCACTTCCTGTGCCTCCTTTATTAATTATAATCATAGGTAACTGAAGTTGACTGTGACTGCAAAGTATCTCACCTCCTGTGCCTCCTTTATTAATTATAATCATAGGTAACTGAAGTTGACTGTGACTGCAAAGTATCTCACCTCCTGTGCCTCCTTTATTAATTATAATCATAGGTAGCTAGCTTATTCTTTACTGAATCCTTATGCTATAGTTTCTAATGCCTTATTGTTTGAAATAGTTAAATTGTTTTAAGGATTCTCTCAGTCTATTGACTAAATTGAATGCTTGATTTATTTGTAGCCTTAGATGTATGGTATGTGGTCATTGTTGACTTAAGCCATCTTTATTGCTATCTTTCTCTGGCTGGCCAATTGAGGGTTTTCATTAATTAGTGTCCACACTTGCTTGCATCTCTGTTTAAAGTGTCAGTAGTTTGGCTGGTATAGCCTTGGCTGGGTGCAGCTTTTCTAGGTGCAGTGTTTTTAAGTGCATAACTTGCATTAGACCTGCATTAAACCGAGGAAAACCAGAAGGAGAAAAAGGTCCATCACGCATCAAACCTCAACAATCTAAAGACTCAGACTACAACTGGACTCCCTGTACAATCACGGCAAGAACGCTTCTATTGCTATTCATAATGCTGGCCTTCTGATTCTCGCATACAATACAATGCTTATCGTACTTTTTCCCATGTCAGTTTACATCTATCTACTTTGAAACACTGTCCTTTATCTCAGCTCTCTTGCATAGCCTCACATCCTCTATCTACTTACAATCTGCATTATTTTTCATATTCTGCACACATTTGAACCCCACTTTTAATCCTCCCTATAACAATCTTGTTAATCTGCATACATATTGATACACTGTTTTTTGATACATCACTGTTTTTTTTTCACTTGCATTCCTACAAATCTCTTGCACTCATACCTCATTTACATTTCCAAATTTCATTCCTCTTGTTTGCTTATAAACACCATGACAAGGTTTTCGTCAACTCCATCCTTCACTCAGTCTCTACCTAATCCTCTATTCTGCCCCCTGCTTCCACCTTTATCCTTTCCTCCTTATCTCTTCCACCTCCTCCTACCCTTCTCCCCCCTCCTCTGTCTGCCTACTCTTCACTCCTCTCTGTTTACTCCACTTTCTTCATGTTCTACCCCCTCTGTCCTACTACCCCACCACCAAACCCTCCTCCTACACTCCTCTCCCTGTCACTTCACCCCACTGCCATCCACATCTCCCTCCCTACCCACCTCCTACGTATTCCCTTTCTAGCTCAGGTGCCCGCACCATCACTAAACTCGCTTCATATCGGTCCTCCAAATTAAGCTTACCTCCACGTTACAGCAACCCGGATAATCTTATTCACATCTCCCCCACAAATGCTATCTCTCTATCCTGTGCCCTCTGGAATGCCAGGTCAGTCTGTAATAAACTGGTCCCCACCCATGACCTTTTTATCTCCAACTCTCTGAATCTCCTAGCCATCACTGAAACTTGTATCTCACCCTCTGACACTGCTTCTCCTGCTGCTCTATCCTCTGGGGGCCTCACCTTCTCCCACACCCCCCGGCCTTGGGGTCACCATGGTGGTGGTGTTGGGGTCCTTCTATCCACCAGTTACTCCTACCAGCTAATACCCTCTGAACCATCCCTTACATTCCCCACATTTGAGGTTCATGCTATATGCCTCTTCCAACCAGTAAACCTCAGAGTAGCTGTCATTTACCGTCCCCCTAGCTCTCCCTCCAAATTCCTTGACAACTTTGCTTCCTGGCTCCCTCACTTTCTCTCCTCAGATCTTCCCTCCATTATCCTAGGTGATTTTAATATTCCTATTGACATTCCCACAGAATCCTCTGCAGCTAAACTCCTTACCCTCACCTCTTCATTTGGTCTCACCCAATGGACCTCCTCACCCTCCCATGTGAGTGGGCACTCACTTGACCTGGTCTTTACGCACCGTTGTGATATTTCTGATTACTCCAGTTGCCCATTCCCCCTCTCTGACCATCACCTTCTCTCTTTTAACCTATCCCTCTCTCCTTCCCCTCCTCTAACTCCTAAAGCTAGAATTACTAAGCGTAATATTGAGGCTATTGACACTGTTGCCTTTTCCTCCCTGCTGGACTCTCTTCTCTCCCCTATCATTTCTCTCGCCTGTCCTGAACAAGCTACATCCCTGTACAATTCCTCCCTTACTTCTGCTCTTGATTCTGTTGCTCCAGCAATAACCACTCACCCTCGCAGATCCACACCACAACCCTGGCATTCCAAATGCACCAGATACCTTCAAAAGTGTTCAAGAATTGCAGAGCATCAGTGGAGAAAGTCACGCTCTAAGGCTGACTTCCTCCATTTCAAATTTATTCTCTCTTCCTACAGTGCTGCCTTGTCTCTCTCCAAACAAACATATTTCAAGAACCTCATCTCCTCCCAGTCCTCAAACCCCCGGCGTCTCTTTGCCACTTTCAACTCCCTACTCTGCCCTTCCCCTCCTTGCCTTCCCTCCTCGCTCTCTGCCCTCGACTTTGCTACCTACTTTACATCTAAAATTGACTCCATACGTGAGGACATCATATCCCATCAGACCCTCAGCACTCCTCCCCCTCCTTGCCCTTACCACCCCTCCCCTTCTGTCTCACCAACTCTGACATCCTTCTCCCCTGCTTCTGGAGAGGAAGTCATGGCCCTCATCCGGTCCTCCCCCCCTTCCACCTCCCCTCTTGACCCAATCCCTTCCCGTCTCCTCTCCCACCTGTCTCCTTCTGCCTGTTCCCATCTGGCTCACCTCCTTAATCTCTCCCTATCATCTGGCACTGTCCCTTCTGCATTCAAACATGCTCTTGTCTCCCCCATTCTTAAAAAACCTACCCTTGATCCTAACATACTTTCCATCTATCGACCCATCTCTCTTCTCCCTTTTGCTTCCAAACTCCTTGAGCGTATTGTCTACAACTGCCTTACCACCTTTCTTTCTTCCCACTCCCTCCTTGACTCATTTCAATCTGGCTTCCGATCTCTCCACTCCACTGAAACTGCCCTCACGAAAGTCAGCAATGACCTCCATGCTGCCAAATGCAAGGGCCACTACTCTCTGCTCATTCTCCTTGACCTCTCTGCTGCATTTGACACTGTAAACCACCCTCTCCTCCTGCAAATACTTTACTCTCTCGGTCTACGTGACACTGCCCTCTCCTGGCTTTCCTCCTACCTCTCTGATCATTCCTTCGCTGTGTCCTCTCATGACTCCTCTTCCCCTCCACTTCCACTAAAGGTAGGAGTTCCCCAAGGTTCTGTTCTTGGACCTCTCCTTTTCTCCCTATATACATCCTCTTTGGGTGAACTCATTAACTCCTTTGACCTCCAATATCATCTCTATGCAGATGATACTCAAATTTACCTTTCCACCCCTGAGCTCACCCCTGAGCTCCTTAACCGTATCTCCAACTGTCTCTCTGCTGTCCCTTTGTGGATGTCCCAGCGCTTTCTTAAACTTAACATGTCTAAGACTGAGCTGATCATCTTCCCACCCTCTTCCACTACATCACTTTCCACAATGTCATTATCTATTGATGGCACAACTATCTCCTCTAGCCTCAAAGTGCGCTGTCTTGGAGTTATCCTAGACTCCTCCCTCTCATTTAAACTGCACATTCAGCACCTCTCGCAGTCCTGCCATTTTCACCTAAAAAATTTCTCCAGGATTAGACCCTTCCTTACCCAGGATGCCACTAAAACCCTCATCCACTCACTGGTCATATCCAGATTGGACTACTGTAACCTTCTCCTAGCTGGCCTCCCAGTCTCTCACCTCTCTCCACTACAATCGGTTCTTAATGCTGCTGCTTGGCTCATCTTCCTCTCCAGACGTTCTACATCTGCTTCCCCTCTCCTTCAAGCCCTACACTGGCTCCCCTTCCCCTTCAGATGCCAATTCAAGGTTCTTACATTTGCCTACAAAGCCCTCACCAAATCCTCTCCCGCATACATTTCTGACCTTCTCTCCCTTCACACTCCCGCCCGCCCACTTCGCTCAACTAATGCATGTCTCCTCTCTTGCCAACTGATTACTTCCTCACGCTCCCGCATCCGAGATTTTGCCCGTGCTGCTCCCTACCTTTAGAATGCTCTCCCTCTCCCCATCAGACTCTCCACCTCTCTACAAATCTTCAAAAGGGCTCTCAAGACCCACTACTTCATCAAGGCCTTCCAGCACTCATCCTAACCCACCTCATGCTCTTTCCTTCCGATCATCCCCTTCTGTGTCACACCTGTCTGTCTGCCCCTCCCCTTAGAATGTAAGCTCTCATGAGCAGGGACCTCTTCCCTCATGTGCTTCTCTTTACATTTTCTTCTACTCTCTACTCCCCATTAGGGCACCTAACACGGGACTGCCAATTCCCGGCAGCTTATTGTGAGTGCTTTAATCACTATCTCAGCAATGTATATAAGTTGTGTCCTTGTCCTGTACTGTAATGTACTGTATGTTACTTGTTTCTTGTTCACCTATTAGTTCTATGTACTATGTAAGGCGCTGCGGAACACTTGTGGCGCCATATAAATAAAGGATAAAAATAATAATAATAATAATAATAATAATAATAATAATAATATATGTATAGTGGAATATGCCCGACACTCAGGACGATGAATGTAGAACAACGGGTGCCATCCTAAAGTAAATGTACAGAAAAAGTCCTTCTGGCTTGGGTATGCACCCAGCACAATATAAAGGAAGGCAGCACTCCACTAGGTGAATAAAGTAAATTTGTATTAAATATTCGACATCATAACAAATCCATGTGTCAACGTTTCAAGGCATATAGCCTTTTCATAAGGACATACTATGTATTGTGCTGGGTGCATAACCAAGCCAGAAGGACACATATATATAATATATATATTCCATAGACAATAAACCTTACAGTTGCACATGCCCCTTTAAGGCTTCGTAGACATTATATGAAATTTCATAAAACCTACTGAATTTCTGCCACTCAAACTAACAAAAGCAAAGAAATTCCAGTCATTAAGGCTGATGCCTTAATGGATGTGCTCCTTGTGCAATACAAATCTGGGATGCCATCACACCCTGTGGTTAACTACAGATTAAGAACTCTCACAGAGTGAGATTGCAGTCACTCACAAAATGGTGGAGCTGCTAATTCACAGAATTGTGTGCTCATTGGAATACACACATGCAGTCTATGCAACTGAGGTCTGAGCAATTATGTGGCACACACCTCCCACTCAGTGCACACAATCTTCCCATTTGGTCACCACAACAATCTCACTGGGTGGCAACATCCTTCTCACTCCATACATCTATCTCATTTAAAATACACATTCAGCTCCCTAATTGCTAAAACTATTATACTGTCCATGCAAGTACACTTACTTCCTTTATACACCTCCATGCTGCTCTATCTTCCCCAATCCCTACTGCTGTGTGGTCTCCCAACTGTGCTAGTCTGTATTCCCTCATCTACACCCATCTGTCTTTTACCATCCACGCCGCCCTGTCTTCCTGCATCTGTGCCACTCTGTTTGCTTACATATGCACCACTGCATTCCCCCCAGCCACAACACTCTGTCTTCCCCTCATCTTTGCCACTCTTTCTTCATCCTTTTGCACCACTCTGTCTCCCTAACCATGCCACTCTGTCTTCACCCCCACACCACTCTTTCTTCCCCCCCATCAACACCAATTTGTTTTCCCCAATCCCTACTGTTGTGTGTTCTCCTATTTGTGCTAGTCTCTATTCTCTGATCCACACCAATCTGTCTTTACCCATCTGTGCTGCTCTGTCTTCCCGGGTCCATGCCACTCTGTACCACTCCATACAAATCACTCTGTCCCCCCAAACAGTGCCACTCTGTCTCCCCCCATCTGTACTGCTGTCTTCCCCCCAATTGCTCCACTGTTTTCCACCAATTGGCATCACTTTGCCCCCCCCCCCATCCGCACCACTGTTTTCCACCCATCAGAATCACTTTGGTTTCCCCCATCTCTACTGCTTCATTTTCTCCCTCTCCATTCATTTCTGTCTCCCCATCCAAACTCATCTGTCTCTTCCCCCCATCCACTCCACTCTTCTCCCATCTGTGCAGCTCTATCTTCTGCTCAGACCTCAGTTGCATAGACTGCATGTGTGTATTCCAATGAGCACATAATTCTGTGAATTATCAGCTCCACCATTTTGTGAGTGACAACAATCTCACTCTATGAGAGTGTTGAATCTGTAGTTAACCACAGGGTGTGATGGCATACCATATCTGTATTGCACAAGGAACACATCCATTAAGGCATCAGCCTTAATGATCAAAATTGGATTGCTTTTTTTAGTTTCAGTGACAGAAATTCAGTAGGTTTTGTGAAATTTCAGATGATGTCTAAGAAGCCTTAACAGGACATGTGAAACCGTAAGGTTTTTTGTCTATGGAATTTCATTGCTATTTTATAATTTCTTAACCATCAGGACAATTTCCTTTGAACTCTCCTTGGCACTCCAGAACACAAAAAGGTACTTAAACAGCATATTTTGACATAAAAACTACAGTGAAAGATTTAAAGATAGCTAACTGCATCCACGGATCAGTGAGATCTGTGATTCAGGCATCTGTGGAAAAAACATAATCAGAGAAGCACACATGGATCAGTATGATTGGTGCGTGCATGCATCTAAGAAAGAAAAATAATAAGACACAGATGCATGGATGGATCAGTGAGATCCATTCATGAATCTCTGTTAAAAAAAATGAAAACAAGTGCAATTTTTTTATTAAATGGCATGCCACCCCCTTTCCCTAATGCACAACCAGCCCTGGGATTTTCACCACTGGTCCTGGTTGTGAAAATACAGGGGACAAACAAAATAGGGTGTCCAGTGCATTTAGCATAACCAGCACCCAGCTTGTCAGACCCAGTCCTGGTTGCAGAAATACAAGGGAATAAAGATGGAAGGGTCCCCTGTATTTAGCGCAACCAGTACTGAGCTTAACTGAGCCAGCCCTGGTTTTGGAATTAAAGGGGACAAAAAGTGTAGGGGTCCCCTGTATTACTCATAACCAGCACCAGATCCTTTCTAGCTGGGGGGTAATGCCACAGCCTGGGGAACCCTTTCACCGAAACCCCTAGCCAAAGAAGTACCCCTGAAAGTTAGTCAGCCCCTGCTGGGGATCCCTGGTGAGACGGGGTCCCCCCAATAAAGGGTTCCCCATCTCCAGGGCACCCCAGGCCTAAGCTGATAACCTGGGGTTATCTCTGGTACCCTTGGAGTGGTGGGTGCCGGGTTGATAGTGTATAGTGTAGTGCAAAGAAAGATTAAATAATATTGTCTTTTGCAGGAGAACTATAGGTCCCAGCAAGCCTGCCCCTCATGCTGGTACTTGAAGAACCACATGCAGGTCCACTATCTAGGGATGACTGCTGGGACTAGAGTCCTGGGCCTGGACACTGGCAGATGCCCACTCCTACCACTGCTGCACAAGCAGACCCTGTACTACCCACCCCCCCATTGGCTGATTTTCCTCTTCAGTTCAGTCTCCGATCACAATGGGGGTGGAGTCAATGCAGCAAGCCCCACCACATACACTCATGAATTGCATTATTGTGAAGTGCCCACCCCATTACCAACCTGCATCAGAAATGTAAGTAATGGTTTTAGCATGTGTATGCATGTGTCTGTATACAGTATGTGTTAGTGTGTATGCATGTGTTAGTGTGTATATATGTGTATGTATGTGATAATGTGTATATATGTGTGTTATATATAATAGATACATGTTTGCTCTAGCTAGACCTGGAGGAGAAGAAGCCAGAAGGAAGGAGCATTCTTCAAGGCAATAAGGTAAGTCATGATTCATGAGACTTAGCAGTAGCAGGGGAAGGGGATGTGGGATCAAGGGTCCCTGCCTATTTTAGCACTCCTGGGCCCTACAATTTCTCATGGCAGCCCTGTCCACACGTACCAGCATGCAGGGTATTATGGGCCCACTGGTACCTGTAGTTCCACTGCAAAACAATTTATAAAAAAAGACATTACACACAACAAGAAAGTACAAGTTTATTAACACATACATGCACACTCACTATCTCACATACTCACTTAGTAACCTTACATGCATCAAAACACAGATGCCCGCACGGATCACAAAGATGCATCAGTGATATCTATCCATGCAGCTCTGTAAAAATGAATAAAAGTATTAAATTAATAAATTGGCATGCCCCCACCCCAAAGCTCAACCAGCCCCAGTGTTTGGAGAGCCAGTACTGGTTGTGCTAAATACAGGGGACAAATGATGTAGGGGTCCCTTGTATTAAACACAACCAGTACTGGGCTATTAAGAACCAGTCCTGGTTACCAAAATACAGGGGACAAATGACGTAGGGGTTTCTCTGTATTTAGCACAACCAGTACTGGGCTCTGATCCAGTCCTGGTTCTGGAAATACAGGGGAAAAATGCATAGGGTTTTCCTGTAAGTTCCAGAACAAGCATTAAACTTTTTCTAGCGGGGGGGTAATGCTACAGCCAGGGAAACCCTTTCACCGGGTTCCCCAATCAAAGCATTACCCCTGACTACTAGTGAACCCAGGCTGTGGATCCCTGGGGTGGTGTACACCTCCCCAATAAAGGGGTCCCACTCTTCAGGGCACCCCAGGCCTGGGCTGATAGCCTGGGGCTATCCCTGTCACACCTGGCAGTGGGAGCCAGGTTGATTGTGTATAAATGTGGTACATAAGAAAGAGTTAAAATATTGTATGCAGTAGAATTACAGGTCCCAGAAAGCATCCCCTTGAAAGGGTCCAGTGCTAGTTCTGGAACCCTACTAATTTTTTTCCCCTCCATTTCCAGAGCCAGGATCAGCTTAGATCCCAGTCCTGGTTGCACTGAATTCAGGGAACCCCTATGTTGTTTGTCCCCTGTATTTAGCACAACCACTACTGTGTTTCCAAAGCCCGGTGCTGGTTGTCCTTTTTTGGGCATGCTTCTTTTTTTAACATTTTACTCAGATTTAATTTTTTTAAACACAGAAACACAGATGAAACTCATTACCTGAACCCCAACAGGCCCTATCCTGGAACAATAGCTACCTAATAAAACAAACCCCAAGTCTAATTTCTTCCTATACCCTTACTTATGCCTTCCCAAAAATCCCCAATAGACTACAGCACAAAAGTGGTCTTAACTGAAAGTGTCAGAAAAAACTGACAGTTGGAACTTAGATTACTCCCAAATCCTTTTTAATTGCTCAGAAATTTGGCACGCAGAACCGCGCGACAGTTCTCAAATTTCAGCCCGGTCTGTCAAATAGTTTTTGAGGTGTAGCCCTTAAACACTATACCCCCCCTCAGGGTTTTTTCGATTCAGCCTCTATATAGGGGCACGACTGTGTCCTTATAATATACAGTATATAGTTTCATATTTATATATATATATATATATATTTACAGTATCTATATACAGTATTCACTATGCTTCACTTTTTCCACATTTTGTTATGTTACAGCCTTATTCCAAAATGGAATAAATTCATTATTGTTCTCAAAATTCTACACACAATGGGGTAGATGTATGAAGCCCAGAAGCAGTATCAGTGCACGTTATGTGCACTGATACCGCTTCTCCCCGATGTATGATCAGGGGCCTGGGCGTTAAATTACAGGGGCGCTATGCGCCCCTATCATTATCGGCACTGCTATCTACAAGATAGCAGCGCTGAGTGGCAGGGCCATGTACGAACGGTCATATCGCATGACCGTTCGGCTGGCTGTAGCTGTTGTTATCGACAGCTACAGCCTGGCGCTAGCCTATCCCCACAGCAGGGACAGCGCTGTCCTGCTGTGGCGGCTGCTGGCTCCAGGCTGCACGCGGGGATCTCGTGATACTTGCGAGATCCCGCGCATGCTCATTGGAGCCGGCCAGGACAGAGACACAGGGCATCTGCACTAGGCTGATGCACTGCTGTCTCTAGCGGGTAGCGCAGGAGGGGGGATTTAACGCTCCCCCTCTCCAGCCATTGAGATGTTTTTACATCTCATCGGTAGTGCTTCCTGCTTCGCCTCGGTAAAGAGGCGAAGCGGGAAGCGTTATAGCGGCACGTTAAGTGCCGGTATAATACATCTACCCCAATATCCCATAATGACAACATGTAAAAAGTTTTTTTGAGATTTTTGGAAATTTAATAATAAAATAAAAACTAAGAAATCACTTGTACATAAGTATTTATGGCCTTTGCCATGAAGCTGAATATTAAGCTCAGGTGCATCTTGTTTCCACTGATCTACAGCATAGAGAAATTTTTTTTGCTATAAAGTATTTCTTTGTACAGTTTGAGTCTCCCATATCCAAAATTCTTGGGACCAGGGGTATTTTGGATATTGGAATATTCCGTATTTTGGAATATTTGCACATCATAATGAAACATCTTGGGAATGGGACCACAATACACACACAGAATGCATTTATGTGTTATATACACCTTATACACACAGTCTGCAGGTAATTTATACAATATTTTCAATAATTTTGTGGCTCAAGCTAAGTTTGTGTACAGAAATGAAATTCATTTATGTTTCATATATACCTTATACACACAGCCTGAAGGTAATTTTATACAATATTTCTAATAATGTGTGCCTTAGACAAAGTTTGTGTACATTGAGCCATCAAAAATCAAAGGTTTCATTATCTCAGTCATGCCAAAATTATTCTGTATTTTGGAATACTCCATATTTCTGAATATTTGGACATGGGAGACTCAACCTGTACCCTTATTCATCTACTATCCTTCTGCAAATGATCTTGCATTTCCTAAACTTAGCTATATTTGAACTTACATGTTCTAAAGTTAGGATTCCTATTAGTGACCTCATCTGCTAAAGCACATTTCTGTCCTCAGAACACACTGTTCTCTGAGAAATGTGAAAAAGACCCATATAACATGTATTTTCTATACCAGTGATTGCTCCAATAGCTACCTGTTAGGTTCCCCCATTTAACCTCTCTCTCAGCATGATGACATAATTTTAAAGTGAAAGCTAAGGTTGTACAAACTGAGCTGTTCTGCTATACTAACATGTTCCAGATTTGGAATTAAAAAGAGAACCTACTGTACATGTTTCTGGGTTTAATAGAGACATACATTGCTTTTCTACTTTTAGGTTGTTGCAATATTTATTTTCATTTCCTGTCACTTCATCAGTATAGAACCACACATCAAACACACAAGTCTTTTCATTCAGAGCTCCCTGACCATTGCATACAATTAATGTTTTCATCAAGTTACCACAGAGATAGCTTGTAATGTGTTTTCTTCACCTAATTGTGGGATCTTAGATTCTGCAAACCTAACTGTCCTATCTAATTAAGAAGAGGGTTGCCACCTTACCACAACAACATCAACTTAAGTTTTGGAACTTCATGAGTTTTATATTGCACAACCAAGTCCTTATGTGAACTTAAAGAGCAAGTAAAACCAATTATGGATATTTAATATAAAAGATTGTTCATTATTGAAATAACTATTAGACCTGAAATACTGTGTTCATAGTACACAATATATGTCCAGAATGCTGTCTTTTATGGTATGCCTCATATAGAGGCCATGCATTTGCTTAGAAGGACGGTGCATCTAGAATTTGTATTACTTCAGGGCTGTTTAAATCAAGTTTGTGCTAATAGCTAGGTAGTCACTTAAGCAGGAGAAATTCGGTGTTCAGATTTTTGGATTCAAGCACATGCTATTGAAGTCACTGCAAACACAACTGACATGGCTTTGTTTGAACTTTTTGCTCAAAGTTAGAATTATCATTGTTTATTGTTTTAAAACTGTTTGGTTGCTATACCAAGTTTACCACCATAAGAAAATTAACTGAAAGTAAAAAAAATCATATCTACTACATGACAAAGAAAATAAGCACATAAGTGTCACACCACTGATTTTGAGATTGAATAGAGTGTTAGGGGGTCTGCTAACCAATTTCTGCAATAGAAAATCAATTATCAATGAAATTTACAACAAAATAAATGTATTAAATATTTATTCTTATACTGTATTCTCATGTCACCATTCATAATGAAATACTAAATAGTCATCACATATACTTTATAAATAGTATGTGTCATTTTATATATTGTATCCAAATATGTTTTAAATATTTACTATCTCATCTGCAACTTAAAAACAACAAATACTTATCTATATCAGGCTAAATTTGAAAATATGATTATAAATAATCTAAATGTTATGTCCCGAATAGCCAAATAAAAGCTTTAAAAATATGAAATAAATTGTTTGATAGATGTATAGTGCTACATCATTAATAGATGATCTGCAACAATGTCCAGAGCTTCAGGATTTTTACTGTACTTATTATTTTATGAAATTAATGTTATTGTTTATCAAGAAATATAGGTCTAAACAACTTTTTTATCTATGTGTCTATCAATCTATCTATATGTATATATATATATATATATATATATATATATATATATATATATATACACAGAAATACGACCGGCACTCCACACAATTTAAGGAATACCCAGGTGCTCATCCATGCAGCAAATTCGCTCATATATATACTGTTCATTTGGTTATGACACTCAACCTGCTGCCAGGCATTTCATAGATTGCTGATTGAAAGTATTCCACCACTTAAAATTGGGGTATCAGCGTGAAGCAAAATGAATATATCCCTCAATTACCTTGGCCCCTGT
Organism: Taudactylus pleione; assembly: GCA_031769625.1. Classification (NCBI taxonomy): domain Eukaryota; kingdom Metazoa; phylum Chordata; class Amphibia; order Anura; family Myobatrachidae; genus Taudactylus; species Taudactylus pleione. Next base: position 7,278,585 of record JAUIMM010000061.1, on the reverse strand, counting down.
CTTAATGAAGATGTAAACTGTACTTGTTTTCTTTAAATTTTGTTCTTTGGATCTCCTTCTCCATATAAGTTTTTTCAATTTTTTTTCACAATTCTTTGTATAAATGTATATGTTCTTAGCTGTTTACTTTTTCATTTTTTATTTTATTTTTTATTTTTTGTGGGTATTCTTGAGGAGTCTATTATAACTTGATCATTATGGAGCTTTTATTATGTTGCCTAAGATGGTCATTAATGAGATACATTATATTCTTGTACATTCCACAATGGGAAATTATATCCTTTCAGTAAAATGCAAATTGATGAAATACATTTGTCATTCTCAATGCTGAGAGAGACACTTCAGATACCTGTTGATTTAATTATTTTTCAGGTGAGTGCAGTTTTGTGGGAGGGAACACCACATGGTGTTTCCTCTTAGTTTAATGGTTTAAAGATTTTCACTTTGTTTGAAAACAGCAGCACTATGTCCGTGATGAAGGTGCTTGCTGGCACTGAAACACCCTTCAGGCCTGCTGCTATACTATGTGACTAATTTATGATTGCTGTACCATGTGATATTACCTCCGTGAGTTCCAGCAAAATGGGGCCCATACATCTAGACTGTCAGTAATCATGCTACCTTCAGCGTCACACTGCACTGTCTTGGCAAAGGTTCAGGCTTGGGGTCTCGCAAAGAGGGCTGCTAGAGCGTCCCCAGCATGTTGGTGGTCTCAGAGGTCCAGAGGTCCAGTGGTGTTCCTGCTGTCTTTGGGTATTGGGCATAGTCTTGGTGGCTCTTGTCCAGCTAGGTGTGTCTCTGGAGAATCATTGGTTTGCCAGTGGTCTCAGGAGGCTTGGGGTTCCATCGGCATTCCCACCAGCCCCGGACACTAGGCATTGCCATGTTGATTTTTGTCAGCTGATCGCTAAGTTTCTAATGGGTAACCTGGATGGCGGCCACATGATGGCAACAGCTAATCCTGGTGATGCAAAGGGTATAAAGCCTCATTCCTCACAGCATTCAGTGCCTGAACTTTGTTGCTAACACATGCTCTATTTCTAGCTCCCATGCTAGTTGTGCTAGTCTTTCTGATTACTCTGGTCCCAGAATATTCTTCAAGTCTGGATCCACTCCAACTCCAGTATATTCTTCAAGTCTGGTTCCACTCCACATCCAGTATATTCTGCAAGTCTGGTTCGATTCCAACTCCAGTGTAATCTTCAAGTCTGGTTACACTCCAACTCCAGTATATACTTCAAGTCTGGTCACTCTACAGTATAAGTGTATTCTCCAAATCTGGTCTCACTTTAACACATGTGTATCCTCAAGTCAGGATCTGATCTGATTACAAACCAGTATCTACCATAATTTCTACTCTCAGTCTTTGCTCTCTGATAACACCCACGTATATTGCAGTGTTGCTTATTCCATCTATGAGGAGGACTTATATATAACCACCTCAATTGCAATTTGCTTAATTCCATAGTGACCAAGGGTTTGACCATGGTATAGGTTTCTCCCATTATGTGGACAGACCACATGATAGTCCTTATACTGTATATCTTTCTTTCACTCAACCTCTTTACCACTCCCAATGTTTACTGATGAATTCCTCACATTTACACTATTCTAAAATGCATACAGAAGTAGCAGCAGCTATTATAGATTTTTTTTAATTTAGTCAACCCTCTGAAGTCTCCCCTGATGTGGTATGGGAGGCCCATAAGGAAATCATCAGGTGTCATGTTATTTCTGTGAGCAAGGTCAGGGTGCATATAAGGCACCATAGAATACTTGATCTTGAACATAAACTTGGAGAGTGTACTGAAAATAATCAATGTAACCGCAAATGAATTAAAACAAATTGGGGCAGCTCAACCAAATCTTGTAAAAGGTGGGCAGGAGCAAAGAGGGCAAGGCAGACTCCTTGTTAGCATGTGTATGCAGCTATCCCACAATAAACAATAGAATACACTCAATTAATGATCCCTTGGGTAAGTTAACCTACAGTATGACTCACATTTCACAAAATTTCCAAAAGTTCTACATGAAAATGTATAATGTCCCTTTGAATTCATAACCAGGTTCTCATTTGGAATCATGAATAGATCAGTTACTTTACACTTGCCGTCTACCTAAACTGTCCCCAGTGTATTTAATAAAGATAAAGCTGTGTCCTAAGTCCAGATGTGCTAAACAGCCTTTCTTGGCGTCAGTCCCCATTTGACACTGCTAGTGCCAAGCATCTTTTTTGCATCTTTTTCACTCAAATGTGCCTCTTAGTCACAACTGCTTCACAAAATTGCATTGATTAATTTGATATGTAACACTTTTATATCTGTGTGCAACTGAGTTTAAATTTGTATATGAAATGCCACAATGCAGCAGCCACAGCTTTTTTCACACCAATTTCCATTGTACATATTCTGATTCAGTAGCAAACAGACATACAAGTGTCACATATCAAATTAATCAGTGCAGTCACATGAAGCGGTTTTGTTGCATTGCATTACAACTAAGATACACATTTGAGTGGAAAAGACAAAAAATCTGCTATACCACTTGGCGCAGCACACTCGTGCCAGCCGTCTCACGATGCATGGCATATTGAGGTTAGGTGTATGAGGAACATCTGTATCTCATTAGATGAACTCTCCCAGACCATTAAACTCTCAGCCAATAACCTGAATGGCCAACCTGCTATGTTCTACAAAAAATCGAGTACTTGTTTACCAACTCTAGGAGATATTTTCAATACTATTCTTAAAGGTTCTTAAAGGTTCCAAATTTGAAAGTGTCACCACCAGGGTGGAAATAGTATTGATCCCCAAACTGAGAAAACAACCCATGGATTTAAGCAGCTACCCATATTTCTATTAAACTAGGATCTTAACCTCCTTCCATATGGAAGACCTTATAACTGTTTTACTTTCCTTATCACCAATGTCTGAGTTCTTAATCCTCTAACTCACTCCCTCCATTTCCATTCCTGTCATACCTAAATATATTGTACCTAAAAGCATATTCTAAATGCCAGATTGTTTGTTCTGGAAAAATTAACACCACATTTTATCTCATAGATTAGAGAAATGATTTTGCACATATATCAAACTGAACACATTTCCAGTATCATAGACAATAATGCTGATCAGTTCAAGGCTATTTGGTCACCATAGCTGACTTTCCACAATACCGCTCCAGCTTTATCTTTTGACCTATGACTGTCATTTGCCTTCCCTTTGTGCACAAACCAACACCCGTGAACCTAATGTTATGAAACAACTTTGGTTCCTCTGACTCCATTTGTTTGTGCTAATTGACATATTAATCTTGCTGTTTATGTTATTCCTTATAGCAGTGGTTCCCAAACTTTTTTGAATCACGGCGCCCTAGAGTATCAGCATTGTTTTCATGGCACCTCTAAGCCAAAAGTTTATTATTGAGAAATTTAGATAAAAAATTTGTAAAGTAGTAATGTGAAGTAAATTGTGCTTACCTGTCATCCTTAGATTCCGTTATGTGGTGGTGGACAGGTTTGCGCATCTGTTTGTTCACATATTTACATTAAATTGACCATAAATAATTTGATTTGGTGCTAAACCACCAACCTGAGGCACCCCTGCAAGTGTCCCATGGCACCCCAGGGTGCCACGGTGCACAGTTTGGGAACCACTGTCTTATAGGAATGTTGCTATGTAATCTGTCTCTCTCACTTTATCATTCTGTCACCTCCCTTTGAGTTATAAAAGTTTAATTAAAAAAAAGCTTTAAAAGAAAAAACATACAGTACTAAGAAAATGAACCCTTCCATGTCCATAATGTGATAGTTGACAGGCCTACATTTCTATGGACAAGATCATTTGTAGGCACGTTTGCCACATGTAATGCCTTGTTAAAGTAAACATTTCTTTTTTATGTGGGGCAGTTTCACCTACTTAATGCTCTATTGCCTATAGTGCTAGAAAGCCAATCACAAGCAGTGTAAGATCATTCCAAGTGACGAAAAGTTCTAGGGCTCATGGTCTGTTATAGTGGAGACCAGCCAAAGTTGTCTATTCCTGGGCATGGTTGAGAAATTGTGGTATTATTTTATCTTTACTTTTTACACAGTATACTGTTTTTATTATATTTCTTTCTGTACTTTGAGAGCTATAGGTGAGGAGGAACAAGTCTTATTGTTGCTGCAGAATTATTTTCCATAGCAAATATTGGTAGATAACAGTGCACCAGTTATAGAATATTGCTGGTCATATTTGCTTTGTAAAAGAGAATTGGTTTTCCTGTTTCTCCAGTGGGTGCTATAAAGTCTTCAAAATGTTCAAAAATCAGTATAAATGTAAAAAATTATCTGTCAGAGCTCATAATTTGACTTAGCACAAATTGGTTTGATATTTATAGTTATTAGTAGTTAACAAATAACATTTGTACTATGAAATTTAAATCAACTGATACCAGAAGAATGATGTACTGTAGTGGTGAAAGCAGACTCTTACTTTGATCCCTATGTAAAATTTGCCCCTGACTAAATAATAATAATAATAATAATAATTTTATTTATAAAGCACTTTTCTCCCACAAGACTCAAAGTCGCTTTACAGACATCAGAAAACATGATACATTGTACAAGGATTTGGTGTTGCAAAAGAATAGAAAACCACACCGAGTCCCAACATAATAGTCAGGTCCATGTATTTTTCATCCCATCCATGAGTGTACCAGGTGAGGCAGCCATTTTGGGCACACTACGAAGGTTGCACTGTGGGTGATAAACCATACAAGGACCCAAGGAATATATGGGAAAACTGACACGTGTGGCAGTATGATATACCCTTTGTGAATAGATCCACATGAAGTACATCCTGCCAAGTGGATGTATAGCACACCAGTATAGCATACAGTGGGGTGGAAGTACATTTTACAAAGCAGGGATTAGTAAATACAGCAAACGGTGCTGCAGTTCAGGCATGAGATTTACGGGTGACTGAAATATGAAATGCACTGAATGAATACATCCACATGTTTGTTCATCCTGCCCAAGAATTAACCATCTGAGGCAGCCATCTGGGGCACACTGCATAGGTTACATCTGGCAGGATGTGCAAGTAGCAGAAGTATAACATCCTGGTGGAGAAAAAATAAAAATAATAAATGGTGACCGCATTTTAAGTTAAAACCATGTTAAACTAAATCAGAAATTAAAAAATGATAGAGTGATCTGCAAAAAGCCACAGCGTCTCCTTCGCTCGAGTGTGTGGGTTTGTCGCATCCAGTAGTTTGTGGAGTTCGATTTGGCTGCAGCATGAGACAGCAGCCGAACCAAGACTCAGGGGAGTGTAAATGAAGATGGAGTGGCAGCATTCCTGTGTGTTCGTGAAATAGTTTAAATTTTGGTTAGAAAGTAGTCAATAGTGTGTGCAGGCTTTAAAATTACTCCCTTTTGCAGGAGAGTCTAGGTCAGCTGGTACAGAGGGAGGGAATGTTTGAGCAGTTTGTTCAACAAGCAAATTAATGGTGGGGGAAGATGCAGCCTCACAGTTGGAAAACAAACTTTCAAAACAGACTATTCTTTCGGTGAAAGGCATCAGATATGGAAGATGGCATTAGTTTACCTGGAAAGAGATAAAAGATGGTATTAAAACTCAACTCCGGTTCTAACTCCATGCTTCAGATGACATGCTTAATATGCAGGCTACAGTGGCAGGATTTTTGATAATGTTAAGTATCTAGTTTATTTTCCTTTCTTGTGATGTAGAATTTTTTTATTCATCATAGGCTAAATCCCTGGATTTAAATGACTAACATAGTCTATTATTGTTACTTGAATATGAAATCTTACAACACATACCTGTACAATATATTGATTGAATGTTTTGGAGTCAATATCCCAGTTTAACAATCTCTTCATCTAGAGGTTATATTTGGACTATTTACAGGCTTTAGTGATATGATATTATTTTTTTCTGAAACAAAACAAAAAATCAACTTAACCTGTCATAAGGGTAGTCAAAAAGTTGCTAATTAAAAGTTTTAATGAATTTTTTTATTTATTATTTAATAAGATAATTGAAAAGAAAAACATTTTGGAAATACAGTAAATCTTATGTAGTATGAGTTAAAATGGCAAACTACAGAAATATTATCACCACCACTGCTGCTACTACCATCATCATCTTTAAAATCAAATGATAGCAATTTCTAAAGCACTTTTTAAATCTTAAGAAATATATTTTTTTCAAATTGTCATTTATTTAAAGGTGTACCACTAGATTTACGTATTTCTCCAGACACTTTTAAACATACGATAACAATAAAATGTTTATTTTAGCTTATATCACTGTCATTGTTTTTCTCTGTGTACACGGCAGCAACATTGGATGTCACAATTTTAGTAATAAAATAACACATATAAACAGAAGGAGCTGATTGCATTGTATCCCTTCGCTATGGATAATTCCCTTTAGCTAGTTGAAATTTGTATCCTAAGAAACACTAAGATAAAAATTATCTGACAGCAATCTTATCCCTACAGCTTTTAATTGCATACACAACCACAAGTGGTCTAGGAGTCGCATGAAGTGCTAAGGCTCTAATCATAGTAAGAATGTTTTGTTATAGGATGAGATAATGCACACTAAAGAGCAAAATATTTCTAAGTCAACTTCTAAGTACAGAAAAATAATCAGCAGCACTGACTCTCAAGTGAATGTAATCGTAAGCTTAAAGATAGGTACACACTGAGCGATGTGCACTGAGCCGATATGTCGGCCTGATATATTAGATCCTGGGTACAAATTAGAACAAGGTAATGAATGATGGAACAATACCTCATTAGGTCCTTCATTAGCTGCAACGGGGCTGCTTGTAATATCGCCAAGTTGGACATGCAGCACAGCCGACCGGACGATGTCGCAAGCATCTGCGGGAGAGTTCATATTAGCCATACACACTAAGCAATGTGGCAGATATGTCATTTCAATTCAGCCGGAAGCAACATATCATGCCGAATCGCTCCAGTGTGTCCCCAGCTTAAGACTAAAAGTAACTCATGCTTATGGATTAAAACATATGATAATTTATTACTCAGGAAAATACAAATGTAACAAACATATAATATTAAGAATATATATATATATATATATATATATATACAGTATTTAATAAACAAAAAAATAAAAATGCATCTTATGTATAAAATTCATTGGTCTGTTTGACTACTGGTCTATGTGTCTGCCTGTCCGGTTATGCTTTCGGTCACACCTGTACTCATTGGGATAAAACCAATGCAAGGTGGTTCAATTGGATCCTGGCCAGATTTTAGGAGAGTTAGGGTCCCGGTTGGACCTCCCATTGGTGTACACTGGGCAGAATTTTGACATAGGAAGCCTGTTCTCACATTTCACTAGATGGATTTGAATGAGTGGTAACATTGGATCCTAGAAGACATACTATGGTGTTTAGGTCCTGTATGGACCTCGCTTTGGTGTACGCTGAGCAGAACATTACTATTACCTAGGAAAATACAATATGTAACAAACATATAATACAATATTAAGTATATATATATATATATATATATATATATATATATATATTATACATACAGTATATAATAAACAAAAAAAAAATAATAATCTTACATATAAAATTCATTGGTCTGTTTTATTACGGATCTACTTGTTTGTCTGCCTGTCCAGTAATGCATTTGGCCACACCTGTACTCATTGGGATGAAACCAATGCAAGGTGGTCCAATTTGATCCTGGCCAGATTTTAGGGGAGTTAGGGTCCTGGTTGGACCTCCCATTGGTGTATGCTTGGCAGAATTTTGACCTAAGAAGCCTGTTCTCACACTTCCATTGAATGGATGTGAATGAATGGTAACATTGAATCCTAGAAAACATACTAAGGTGTCTAGGTCCTGGATGGACCTCCCTTTGGTGTACACTGAGCAGAACATTAATATTACTCAGGAAAATACAATATGTAACAAACATATAATACAATATTAAGAATATATATATATACATGGAAAACACAAACTGCCGGCACTCCAATAAATCAAAAGGCAACTTGCTCCGGTGCATCCAGTATCACAAACAAAATCCAGAGGAATCAATAACTGGCACTCGGAGACAGCAAATGGACAAAAATGATGTATAATATCTAACGTTTTCGAGGTTACCACCCCGTCATCAGGACAAAATACATACAGCTGTATGTATTTTGTCCTGATGACGGGGTGGTAACCTCGAAAACGTTAGATATTATACATCATTTTTGTCCATTTGCTGTCTCCGAGTGCCAGTTATTGATTCCTCTATATATATATATATATATATATATATATATATTATATATATATATATCCAAGCAAAGAAATCAGCAGCACTCCCGGACTTGATTCTTAATGAAATAGGATTTTAATGCATGCCATACAGCCGACGTTTCAGGGCCATTACCGACCCTTTTCTCAAGGCAGGCATTGCAATAATAATTTACATCATGAACAGCAAAAACGAACAAAGATAGTTCCTACCTTAAATAGCAGTATCCTTCCTGTGTGCTGGTGCTGACCGGGGCAGGCAGGGGGAGGAGAAGGCTTGCACGCTGCACCCACTGTCCTCCAATGATGACGTCACTCCCATGTGCGTGGGTTGTCAAGTTAAAAGCCACGCTACAGGTATACTGTCTCCCCGGTCCACAGCAGCTACACGGAGAGAAATAGTGCATTGTTAAACCCAGTAATTACAATAATCATAATACTACATCTCATTGAATTCCAATTACTAAGTAATCATTACAAAAAATACAAATACAAACCAACATACACTAACATACATGAGACAACATTAAAGATATCCGGATGATAAATCATACAGAAGATAACAACATAGCACTTCCTATATCTTAAGAAGCATGACTAGAGCTATGCACTCAATATCTATCATTAAAGCACAGTTTCATTACAAAAATGCATTTAAGGACAACTTCTCATTAAGTCCCACAGGATAGATGGTATTAAGTCGATGAATCCAGGTTGCTTCAAGACGTAAGAGTTTATTCCCTCTATTTCCTCCCCGCAGTGAAGTGAGAACATGAGCTATTAAGACATGTTTTAAAGCGGACAAAGGATGGCCAGCATGCAAGAAGTGTCTTGCCACAGGTTGTTCAGCTGTTTTTTTCAACAACACTGATTTAATGGCCGAACGATGCAAGGCCATTCGTTCTCTTGCAGTCCTGATTGTTTTTCCCACATAGTAGTAGCCACAAGGGCACATTATTAGGTAAATTACAAAGGATGAAGTACAGGTAAGGACGCATTTTATATGATACGTGTGGTCCTGATGAGGATGTTTAAATGAAGATCCAGTTAACATATGATGACAAGTAGTGCATTTTGTGCACTTATAACATCCGGGTGCTTTAACATGCAAAAATTGTCCCTCCCGTCCAGTTTGGATGAAACCAGTAATGTCCGTATGGACCACCATATCCCTGATATTTCTGCCCCTTGTCAAACAGGCCATTGGTCATTTACCTTTGAAACAAGATAAATCCTTGTCAGATGTAACAATTGGCCATAAAGCCCGTGTGGCTCGTTGAATCATGGGGCTGCTGGTCTGGTATTCCAACTTCCATGGGATTACGTTACTATTATCTTTGATTTTAGGCTGTAACAAAGTATCCCGTTGTAGTAACAGTACTTCATCTCTTTGTTTCCTCAATAGGGATAGTGAGTATCCTCTTGACACAAACTTGTCAAGTACTTTCTCCAACTCCACTGCGGTGTGGGAGGGGTCACTCGAGATATGTGCTATTCTTAGCATTTGCGATTTTGGGAGCCCCTTCACTAGCGCTTTTGGATGGTGGCTATTTGCCACAAGCAATGTATTGCAGTCAGTGGGTTTAGAATATACCCCAGTTTTGATATATCCATCCTCAATGGTGATAAGTACGTCCAGATAGTGCAATGCAGATGGGCTTGTTTGATAAGTTAGTTTAATAGGTGAGTCACGAGCATTTATTTGTTGAATAAGCATCTGAAACATATGTATGCCCCCTGTCCATAGCATAAACAAATCATCTATGTATCTCATATAGATGAGTATATGTTTACTAATTTCCTCCTTTGCGAAAAACATGTCCTGTTCTTCCCTGAACATGTAAACATTGGCGTAGCTAGGGGCTACGTTACTGCCCATGGCACAGCCGGACACTTGCTGATAAAATTTTCCATTGTACATAAAATAATTGCGTGTTAGAATCAACTCAAGTAATTGTAGAAACAAGTCCTTATCAAGATTCGTCATCTGCTGTTGTTCAATAAATACTTTCATGGTTTCTAATCATTTGTTATGAGGAATGGATGTATAGAGACTTGAGACATCCATAACGCAGATGAGGGTATCTTGTGGAACAGTTGTGACTGTTTGGAGTGCCAATAGGAAAGCTGTAGTGTCTTTGATATATGATGGCTGTGCCATAACCAGTGGCTGAAGAATCGCATCGAGAAACATGGAGATGGGCTGATACAAAGAGTTCCTTGCTGATATTATCGGTCATCCCGGAGGTACTTGTAAGTTCTTGTGAATTTTGGGTACCATGTATATTATAGGTACTACAGGGAATTCCTGAATTAGAGCCTGTCTCACTTTTTCACTGATCTTACCATCGAATTGCGCTTGCACAAGGATCTGATCCAACTCCTTATTGTAGTCGCTAGTGGGATCTCTTACCAAGCACTGGTAAGTATTGCCATCGGCTAGTTGTCCTTCAATTTCACACATATAGTCCTTAAGGTCCTGTATCACTATCGCGCACCTCTTATCGGCGGGGCGGATGATGATGTCCCTATAAGAACTTAGGTTCCTTAATGCTATTTTTTCTTTCAATGTTAGATTATAGTGCTGGGTGGGAGCTGCATTGATATATCTGGATATAGAATCATTGATTAGTCTGTTGAAAGTTTTCAACGAAGGGTTCGTGGATCGAGGATCAAACGTGGATTTACTTCGTGTTTGCAGAAATGATTTGAACGAACTATTAATTTCGGTTGGTTCCTTGGTGTGAAAAAATTCTTTCAATCTTAATTGATGGGAAAATCGATGGTGATCTATCTGACATTTTAGATCATTATGGACATTAGTGGGTACGAAGGAGAGACTTTATTAAGGACATTAATTTCAATGTCTGATAATGTCCTGGACGACAGGTTACATATTAGGTTTTCTTTATGGAGGACTGTCCTTTTATTCCTCTCGTTTTGACCCCCCCCAACGGGTGAGAGTCCTTTTGTAACAGTCTTTCCTGCTGTCACAGCTATTGTTTCTAAAGGGATGGCTTGTGTTTCGAATCACGAACGGCAAACTCACTATCGCTATTAGATGTGATCGTATCAATTTGTTTATTTTCCCATCTTGTTCTCCAGCCTTGATGCGGCTTCCTTTGATTTGAAAGGGTTGAGGTCTAGTATCTCCACCGGTTAACCAACGATATATACGTGATTATGTTCGTAGTCCTCACAGACTACCAACTTTTTATTGTGTTTAAATTTAATTAATTCTTGGCGATAAATATCGCTCTGTTTCTGCAACTTTTGGAGCAGCTCCACATTACCCTCATGTTCAAAAATGGTTTTTGAAGTTGCAACTACTGTATCGATTTTCTCTCTAGTCTTAACCAATTCCAACCCAACTTCATTAATGACTAACAACATGAGATCCATACTACATTTGTTCACAACTCCGACCCATTTCCTACAGAATTCTGGATTATGTCTACCAATAGTTGGGCATTTTTCACACGGAAGCCCCACGGTATCATTTGTTCCCTATAGTATTCGGATAGGGCTATTCCGTGTAATAGATATTCTGTTTCTCTTTTTTTCAATTTAAGGATTTGATGATAATAATCCTGAGCATCCTCCATTCTGTCTGTAGTGGGCCAGTGTTACTTAAATAGGATGTGATCAGCCTCTACATCCAAGAAGCTGTGTAGTATACCCTTGGGTAAAGTAATTCCTGTAAATCCTGCAGGATTTTCATGGCCACTCTGCAAGTTAGCACTATGTTGCTCCATTCTGTATAAAAAGCTCTCCGAATGTGAGAAGGTATCTGCCAATAAACTTATCTGAGGTGCCTTGTTCCAAGCGGGGCCATTCAGTCCCAAAAGTATATATTCCAAAACTGAATCGGCACTCAAAATTTACAAGATATGGGCCAGGGTGCCTTCTGTGGGAAACACGCCTTCTCCTCCCCCTGCCTGCCCCGGTCGGCACCAGCACACAGGAAGGATACTGCTATTTAAGGTAGAAACTATCTTTGTTCGTTTTTGCTGTTCATGATGTAAATTATTATTGCAACGCCTGCCTTGAGAAAAGGGTCGGTAATGGCCCTGAAACATCGGCTGTATGGCATGCATTAAAATCCTATTTCATTAAGAATCAAGTCCGGGAGTGCCGCTGATTTCTTTGCTTGGATATTCTATTTCCCACAGAAGGCACCCTGGCCCATATCTTGTAAATTTTGAGTGCCGGTTCAGTTTTGGAATATATATATATAAATATATATATATATATATATGTGTCCAACACAAACAAGCTGCGGCACTCGGAGATTTAGTGAAAAAAGTCTTTTAGTTTAAGTTACATTGTATCCACATACCACCAACGTTTCGGGACTCTCCCGTCCCTTTGTCAAGGCAAAAGCATAATTATGCTTTTACATAGCTGTGCCCCTTTTACACAATGCCCACATTTGTGCCCCTTATATAATGCCCACAGTAGAAGTGCCCCTAATACACGTAATACCCACAGTAGTAGTACCCCTTATACAGTACAATGCCCACAGCAGAAGTGCACCTTACACATAATGCCCACAGCAGTAGTGCCCCTTATGCAATGCTCATTGTATTAGTACCCCTTATAAAGTGCCCCAGGACTGGTGCCTCTTATGCAATGCCCACAGTAGTGGTGCCCTGCCCTTTATGCAGTTCCCCCCATAGTGGTAGTGCCTCTTATGCAGTGCCCACAGTGGTAGTGTCCCTTCAGCAGTGGCCCCATATGCAGTTCCCCCAGTAGTGGAAGTGCCCTAATACAGTGCCCACAGTGGTGATGCCCCCTATGCAGTAACCCCAGTAGTGGTAGTGCCCTTTATGCAGTGCCCGCAGTGGTAGTGTCCCTTATTCAGTGAACCCAGTAGTGGTGGCCCATATGCAGTTCCCCCAGTAGTTGAAGTGCCCCTTATGCAGTGCCCCCAGGAGTGATAGTGCCCCTTATGCAGTGCTCACAGTGGTAGTGTCCCTTATTCAGTGACCCTAGTAGCGGTGTCCCTTATTCAGTGCCCCCATTAGTGGTACCCCTTATGCAGTGCCCCCTGTAGTAATGCCCCCTGTAGAAGCAATGTAGAAGTAATGCTCCCTGTAGTAGTGCCTATAGTAATGCCCACTGTAGCAATGCTCCCAGTAGTAGTGCCCCCAATAGTAATGCCCCCAGAGTAAATGCCCTAAGTAGTAGTGTCCGCAATAGTAATGTCCCCAAGTAAATGCCCCCAGTAGTAAGATGTTATGCCCCCAATATGATGCTGCTTACACAAAAAAAATAATAA